>OU015498.1:2710660-3238160 GCA_907164885.2 Dolomedes plantarius | reverse complement strand
GTTAACATTTAATTCATTAACATTTTCATTGGCTGAGTACCTCTTCTGCTATGAATCTCATATACTCTTGGCATGAGATAAGTTATGAAATGATCCTATGTGAGATAAATGCACATTTATCGGACCAAAGACCCGACACTGGATATAAGGCATTGCAACATTGCATGCCTATCAAAAGTTTAAAATTTGGCTCACTTCCACTTAATATTTGAAGAAAAGCTCCAACCATATTTTATCAAAATAAAAACATTCCGCAAATCCCTCTACCTTCTCTTAATAAATTTTTATCCAGGTCTGGCTAACCTTGAAATAACAAAAGATGACATTAGAGTTTCAAAATATCACCCAACCGAAAGTGTCTTCCAGCCTAAAGGAAATATATCATTCAGAATCAGTTCTGGGATCAAATTAAAACAGTGCTTGTAAAAGTTTTCCTCTCTGCTTTTTATCCAAGACTGAACTTGGGGTACTTGAAGCACTTGACTAAAAATGAAAATACTTAGGTGAGTTGTTGTACAAAGAGGTAAAATGAGAAAAAAAACATTTGAGAAAATTTTAAAATATATGTGTTTTGTATATGTACCTATATAGAAATAACCAGTGTATTTTAAAAAATCAAAAAAGTACTGAAATAGAATTGTCAATAAAAATGAAATAAGCACACAAAGTAAAAATGATAAAGAAGGCGAAGCAAAACGTTTTATCATTTTATTAAAGATTAGAATTTTGCCTCATTCAGGAATAAAAAATATAATGTAATTTTTTCCCCAAAATATTCCCTTTTTTTGATCTTTCGTAAATTTTAGGTGAAAGTTTCCCAAGCTATTTTTCCACGATGATAAAATGCGTTAACCATTTTTTATAAAATTTATTTTCATATTCGTAGAAGGAAACTTCCCGGGTAAACGGGAAAAGTAAAATAAAAGGGATTCTTTATACGATTATTCCTCTACTTAGCACATGTAGTAAAATAATAGATTTAAAAGCCGTCATATACATGTCAGACTGCGTAATACACAGGCAAATTATCGGAATGCAGTTGAATGAAACATTTTTTTTTGTATTTCAAATTCAATATAACAAGGATAAACACATAGTTCCGGTCAGTTATGGGCCATTACTCTTTATCCTAAATTCATAAAAAAAAGTCTATTCTTTTGTATAAAAAAAAATGTGTTATTAGAATTATTATTATTATTACTATATGAAAACCCGCGCTTCGCTACGGAGTACATTCAAATTAAATACAACGGTCAATGTATGCAATTAATGCCAAAAAAAGTAAATATATATATTTATAATAAATACGACGATCAATGTATACAATTGATGTAAAAAAAATATATTTATAAAAAAATCGTAAGGGATATTTTTATAGACAAAATAATGTCCAATCGTCTGCCGCATTAGCAAGAAAAAAAATTTTTTTTTTAGTTTTTATGCACGTGACGATCAATTTATTTAAAGTACAAGAAAAAAAGCACGTGATCGGCATTTAATAAATTAAATTCTAAAAATGATTCTTTAAAAATTCACCAAAAATCAGAAAAGGGAGGTAAAGATTCGAAAAGGATTTCATTTTACATGAATTTTTACGATCTTTCTCGTGATACAAATTTTATAACCCTGAAATTATTATTTTAAATGCAGACCTAAAAAAAGTTACTAAAACAGCTTAAAAATTTAATTTTTAAAAATCTGAGAAGAATTTTTCAAAAATCTGTCTTAGTGCACCCCTACACCGTAAGAAGAATCGCCATGCAAAATGTCAGCCCTTTAGGTCCAGCGGTTTGGTTTGTGCGTTGTATGTCAGTGAGTCAGTGAGTCAGTCAGTTACGGAACTGTTTTTTATATATATAGATTATAAAAATGACGCAGCCCCACGATCTTTTCTCAAATACACTAATTTTTAGTCAACACTAATTTCATCCATTCCGTGAGCCTGATTTAAAATGTAATTTCCATTATCTTTGTACACTCATCGCTCTATTTTACACCCAGCATATGATCCATTTGTTACGGCCACGTATTTTTCCATCTTGTAAAAAATTTCTCACAAGTATCCAGTCAAAAGGGTTTCATTTCAAAGCCACTATCCTTTGAATTTTGTTTTGCATTCAAACCTTTGGGCATTTATTCCCGCGCGTTGCATTTCGCGCTGCATTCTGAAAAGCATCCCCTCAGAAACACTTGACGTCTGTGCAAAGAAAACCCTGAAGGCGACTTGCCTTCCTCTTTCTTCTTTTTCTAATCCTATATATTTCTTTCGGAGTCACTGTAAGCTTTTCTAGTGCTTCCGGAACGAACTGTTTGTGGGGACTTTTTCCTCTTCCTCTCTGCCCCACAGGATTTTTTTAAAGGAAAAAATATCGTTTTATTGAGAAAAGACACGATTCTGAAGAGTTCTAAAAAGGAGTCAACTTTATTTTTAGATGAAAATGCAAGTTTTTTTTTGTATTTATTTATTTCTAATCCTTTTCTTGCGTTTGATCGAGATGTGTATAGACAGATTTGGAATAAAAATGAAGACAGAAAACGATGATTCAGATGCTTGTAATGTCCGTCGGTTTCATATTTATCTCATTGAAATACACTCCACACGTTTGGTTCTAGTAAGAGTCAATTTTTTAAAATGAAATATTTTTAGGCTCTATTTTCATTATTAAATATTTTTAAGCATCCAATCTTTATTACATACTAGCTGAATACCCGCGCTTCGCTACGGAGTACATTCAAATTAAATACAACAGCCAATGTATGCAATTAATGCAAAAAAATATATACATATATATATTTATAATAAATGCGACGATCAATGTATACAATTGATGTATATATATATATATATATATATATATATATATATATAAAATCGTAAGGGATGTATTTATAGACAAAATAATATAGAAGAAAATATTCAAATTAAATGTAATAGGACATACTAAAGAATATAGTACAGTTTGAGGAACATAATATCCTTCACTGTATTTTAATATTTTTTTGGATAATGTCCAATCGTCTGCCGCATTAGCAAGAAAAAATTTTTTTGTCTATTTAGTTGTTATGCACGGGACGATAAATTTTTTTAAAGTACCAGAAAAAGAAATCGCGCGATCGGCATTTAATAAATGAAATTCTAAAGATGAATTTTTAAAAATGCACCAAAAATCAGAAAATGCGGGTAAAGATTCGAAAAAGATTTAATTTTAAATGCATTTTTAGGATCTTTCTCGTGATGTAAATTTTATAACCCTCCAATTATTATTTAAAATGCAAACTTTAAAAAAGTTACTAAAACAGCTTAAAATTTTAATTAAAAAAAAAATCTAAGAAGAATTCTTCAAGAATCTTTCTTAGTCCACCTCTACACTATAAGAAGAATCGCCATGCAAAATGTCAGCCCTTTATGTCCGGCGGTTTGGTCTGTGCGTTGTATGTCAGTGAGTCAGTCAGTTACGGAACTGTTTTATATATATAGATTTAACTCTGACCTATAAGAAAGAAAAACTTCGTCCCAAACACCTTTCTCTCGTCATGAAAACTATAAAATATAAACTTTTATTAATTATATCCCTATATGGAATTATTTATATCTTTAACACAGTTACTTTCTTTTACAGGCTGAGAAGCAGTCATAAAAATTAAAGCTATAATCCAAAAAATAATAATAAAATTTATTTCTCTTTTATCGAACGTGCAAGTACGAATGGATGGAAACAGCCCTTAAATTAACCGGACAATTTTTTATAAATAAGAAAAATATGACTCACCTTCAAATAAATTTATCTCCTTCAAAATAATCGCCAAAGGAGTCTGTCTATACAATTTTTCCGACGTTTCTTCGAGTCATCGATACGCTGTTTGCAGGCGTCGGAACTGACCGTTCGCAAAATACGCGTCACATTTGATTTAATGTTCGAGACGTTTTCAAATCTCTGTCCTTTCTTAAGCTTCGGAAAAAGGGAAAAAATCAGCTGGCGATAAGTCGGGAGAATAGGGTTGGGGATTTATCAGTGTCATTGAATGCTTTAGCAAGATATTTTTGTACAGAAATTGCTGTATGGGACTAGCATTATCCTGTGAAAGAAACCATTGCCCAGAATCAAACAATTCCTTCCTAACTCGCCTTATCCTGTGTTTCTTAGCACCTCCTCATAAAAATATTGATTAATTGTTTGATTTTCAGGAACAAATTCGTGGCGAATAAGTCCTTAGTAATCAAAAAATACAAAATCCTTGAAAGGGCAGAGATTCGAAAACGTGTCGGATATTAAATCAAATGTGACGCGTATTTTGCGAACGGTCAGTTCCAACGCCTGCAAACAGCGTTTCGATGACTCGAAGAAACGTTAGAAAAATTGTATAGACTCCTTTTGGCGATTATCTTGAAGGAGATAAATTTATTTGAAAGTGAGTAATATTTTTTTTATTTATAAAAAATTGTCCGGTTACTTTAAGGGCGCACCTAGTATATCACTGCAGCTGTTTATCGAAATTTCCTATTTGGAGCTCACTCTAGTAAATATTCTAATGTCTTATCCGAATACCTGTCATCCCTCACACTTCTTTTATCCAACAAGCATCTCAGCCTCCCTATTACATTTGCTTCCGTTTCAGTCTATGATCCATTAGAACCTCTGTGACGACAGGGTCGTAAACAGCTTCATATATCTCATTACCTCCAACGATTCGACTCTAGATAAGAAAACCTCTTACTCGCATTTTAGCTGTCCATTTTTTATAGAAGTAGCACATTCATTAAGTCATCCTTTTTAATTTGAATCGGTTTTGCCCTTTTTTTACTCCGCGTTTCGAGTGGCAATTTTCTAGAACTTGCGCGGGGAGCATTGATCATTGGAAAGCAAACTTTATTAAAAAAACTGGTACGTAATCAGAACATTACACCTTATGAAGTATAACTCTAAAACTTTTAAAACCTGTCCTACATAGCTCATTATAACAGTTCGGATGGCAGTGAAGAACGCAAATTAGCATAATATCACGAGAAAAATAACATATCTCTTTAACATCATACATTTTAAAAATCATTTAAAAGTTCTGAAGACAACCCTATATCATCTATATATATAAAACAGTTCCGTAACTGACTGACTGACATACAACGCACAGACCAAACCGCTGGACCTAAAGGGCTGACATTTTGCATGGCGATTCTTCTTATGGTGTAGGGGTGCACTAAGAGAGATTTTTGAAAAATTCTTCTTAGATTTTTTTAAATTAAATTTTTAAGCTGTTTAAGTAACTTTTTTTAAGTTTGCATTTAAAATAATAATTTGAGGGTTATAAAATTTATATCGCGAGAAAGATCCTAAAAATTCCTTTAAAATGAAATCTTTTTCGAATCTTTACCTCCCTTTTCTGATTTTTGGTGAATTTTTAAAGATTCATTTTTAGAATTTAATTTATTAAATGCCGATCGCGGGATTTCTTTTTTGGTACTTTAAATAAATTTATCGTCACGTGCATAACAACTAAATAGACAATAAAAAATATTTATTTTCTTTCTAATGCAGCAGGTGATTGGATATTATCAAAAAAAAAATAATAAATAACTCTTACGATTTTTTTATAACTATATATATATATATATATATATATATATATATATATATATATATATATATATATGTGTGTGTGTGTATGTATATATATATATATATATATATATATATTTATATATATATGTATATATATATATACACACATACATATATATATATATATATATATATATATATATATATATATATATTCATTCCTGGGCCTGTATTATTGGGATACATGGTATCGCACTCTGTAAGGAAAAGGTTAACAACTAATGTATATTCAACAGTTCTAACTGTGCCTATAAAAATTCAGTATAATGAGGAATATTTCCTATCGGCCGACCCTCCCCATTCCAATCTCGCATACGTATAGACCTGCCTCATGCTCAACACTTGGGTTCCTGTCTTTATATTTTGAGCTCTCTCGTGTCCTAAGCGTCATCTCGCACAGTTCTTGTCAGTCGATAAATATAATTACTAAAATAAATTTAAAACCATTGGATTTATCAACTTTTTATCCTTCGAACGGTATAAAATCCTGTTAACATCCGACACGGGAACACGGTTATCAGAAAAGGGACAAAGTAGCTTTACAAGTCTTGCGCGGTATTCAGAAAAGAAAGAGCACACTTTTTTTTTCATATTTTGTTTCCATCTAATTGGATAACTGCTGATCTTTCCTTCCCTCCTTCGCAATTTACAGGTTCCATCTTTTTCGCTTTGAGATATCAAAAGTGTCACGTTCGGAACAGATAGGGCGATCGGCAGACGATAAAGGAGGGTTTAAAATGATCGAATGGGGTACGGACTCTTGTGCGCCATTTTGAACCTCGGATAAGATCTCATTCTCAGAGTACAGGTTGAATAGAATTAAATTTTAAAGGAGATTCGTACGAATTTAATGTTTTCGAGGACCCGTCACTGTTCTGGAGATTGATACATAAATATACAAGGGTATATACACATTTCTTTCAAATGTCATTGTTCAGTTGTCATGCGAATTATTATATTCATGCGAGATTCATTTGATAAATTCTGCCAAAAATGACTCTATTGATATTTTAATTACGAAACTTTTCTCATTGTAATTTTTATCGAATAGCATCGTTTATTAAAGACTTTTATGCGATAAATCACTCGTTCCCTCTTACACTCGTGTATTTAAGATTGAAAGTGACAAAGTTTAGTATCCAAAATGCAAAGTTCTAAACATTTTTAATAAAAAGTCACAGTTAAAAAAAATATTTTTGTAAGTCATACTATTTGTTTTATTAAATTTCATGTCTCCCAAACGGGAAATTTCATGTCTCCTAAATGGTAAATATCAGTTTTTCTTCATTAAATGAAAAAATATATACTTATAGTATTTGTTTGAAATACCTTTTTCTATAAATTTAATCCACTCGGACTTCCTTACGAGTAAGCTTCTCCCATTTCTTTGCTGAGTATGTACTTTTACAACAAGATTTTTTTTTCAATGATTATTTATTAGGAAATTTAAAATGCTCCTTAACTTTTATTCTTCTACTCACTCAAAGGATAAAAAAACTTCCTCGCTTTGTAGATTGCATTGTTCTTTTTTCGCGTTCTCTCTTTTAGTCACAAATCTTTTATAAATACAGTTGTTTTTCATTTCATCTTATTTTGCCGCAACTAATAACATACTTTTGTTAAAGGTAAATTCTTACGTCCTGTACGGTTGCAGTATGAATGTAAAAACCCCCTCACTCCTTATCAAATTAATGACTCAACCAAAAGGTCATACAAACTGTAAACAGAAATTCGTGAGTTGGCTGGTTGAAAGCAATTTTTGTTAAACAAGGGCTTGTTAGACTGGAACCAACAGTATAAATCTAATTTCAAACGTCTGCGAACATCCATGCTGACAGTGGGACTCGAACCCACAAGCTCTGGGACTGAATGCCAGCGAACCAATCATTCGGCTATCGTTCGACACCCATGCCAAACGATATGTAGCAAGTATTATGCAACATATCGTTTACAAAGCCGATATGTTGGTTTTCATTCGGCTATCGTTCGACACCCAAATCAAACGATTCAGTTGTTGCAAGTGTGTTTCAAGTGAAATATATTCTGGCAAACAGCTATTTCTCAAATTATAGCTATTTCTCGAAATTAAATTTTTAATAATAAAGAAAGCAAGTCGGACAGTTTTAAAATCTACGAAATCCACCCATCAACAAGGAGTTTACGACAGAATTAATAAAAAATATGTGTAAATAATGTATCTAAATATTATAAACATATCACGAAATCTCCTGCACAATAATTTTCAAATAAATGCTACTGGCAGTGACGTAGCGAGCATAACTGGCGCCCGGGTCACGATACCTTTTTGGCGCCCCCCCCCCGAAAATCATATCGTAATATAATATAATATAGAATTAGGGAAATATTATACTATATTACATTATAGAAGAATTATTAGGAAAATATTATATTATATTCCCTAATTATATAATATAATATAGAATTAGGGAAAAGGACCATTTGGAGCCCCTCTGCGAGTGGCTCCCGGGGCATGATAGACCCCCTTGCCCCCCTCTCGCTACGCCACTGGCTACTGGGATTTTGTCATTCGTACTAACTAACTCTTTGTCCATAAAATAATATTATGACACCTTATATAAAATAGTTCCCGAAAGCTAACTATTTCTAGAACAAAGCGTTCTTCCAGAAATATATATACCTCCCGCCTGTAATTGCCTCCTCTTAAATATGTTTCCCTTTTGGGATCCATTTTTGACATCATTATTCTCTCATATAAACACGGGACTATTTTACTCCAGACAATAAATAAATTCACCTTTGTTCTAAGCAGAAAACACGTTGAATAAAGAGAGCCCTAATGTCGTTCCTTTGCCATTTGAATGGCACGAATTTTACCACAATTACATCGGTAGAATCAATTTTTAGCATGTATAGGATAGGATAGATTAGTTCAGGCTTTCTTTTTACTATTTAAAAATACTCAGAAGCTGTTCCCTGTTTTGTTTAAGGAATTTTTTTTCTCCACTTTCAATGTAAGGAGATATCTTTGAAATACATCCGGGTTTTTTTTTACTGACAGCTAACGACACTTTTTAGAGTCATAAAATTAATTACTAAATTCGTTATCTTTCTTATATTTTCCGTCTTAAACTTCTATTGGATCTTATCAATTCTGTTTTATTCCCTCTTTTAAAAGCTAAATGTTTAGGGGAAAAGGTAAAATTTCTAATCAATAAATATACAAAAATGGAATTCGACAAAATCTGAGGATTTTAAAATGAGTCCCTTTCTCCTTTCTAAACATCATTATTACCTTTTATATAATTTATATTTTAGGTATTAATCCCTAAGTAATGGTTATGAATATTTTAAATAGAAAACTCGATAAGTGCTACGATCAAGAAAAACAATTTCTTTGTCCGATATTTCAGAGATATGATAATTATAATGTTTTAATGCCAGAAATTATAATTTCCTGAATACAATTATGTTTTGAATCTCACAAAATATGGAAGATTTTGTGCGTTAAACATTTAACTTTAGTGCTAATTTTTCTATTCGATAAATCCTTAAAAACATTTCAGTACCGACTTTATGTATCACTATTTTTAAGGTACAAAATTATTTTGAATTGTCATGAGGTTTTAAATTTTCTTTAGCTAAAAATATTATGAAGATTTACATTTTATGTCGTGAAAATGACCTCAGATAAATACAATGGGAAAAAGTGGTTATCCTAATTCACAATTATCAGCTCGAAATCCTATAAATATTTTCATTAATTTCAAGGATGGTATCAAAAGTATCGGTTAAAATTCAATTGAATTTTTATGTATGGGGTTGTGTCTATTTCGATATCAGATAACAACGGATTTTTCCCATTCAGTGTGTAATGGCAGATATACGGGAATTATTTTCAAACAGGACGCTTAAGAGGCTGAAATGAAGCTTTTTATAGACAGCTCAAAAATCACAACTAAAAGATTTTTTTTAAATTGCATCTTTAATCGAATCAGAAAATAAAATTCTAGTTATAACTTAAAAAATTCTAGTTGTAGTTTTTATTATTTTTAATACAGTTTTGTATGTTATCTACAATTTTTATTTTGAATACGTTTCAATTTCAATATACAGAGCAAAGTACTCTTTATTTATTTAAGGGGACAGTGGACCTTCAAACCTAACTTTTTTATTTTTTAATGGATTTGCTTGAAATTTGAATATGTAATTAGTACCATAGATATGTAAAAGTGATTAAAATTTAAAGATGAAATATTAATATTTATGAATTGTGAATTATGAATTATATCAATAATTCACCTCATTAAAAATGTTCCAGGCGCATTTCTTTTGCATATAATATGGTAATTTTTATTTACAGGATACCTTACAGAACTAGCAATAAAACTTATTGCTTATTTTAAGCATTCATTGAAAATATAAAGAGAAAAAAATAATAATAGTGAAAACACCCTTTTTATGACGCAAAATACCTATAAATCGTCTTTTGAAGTACAAAATTTAGAAATTCTGAGCTACGAAGCATAATTTTTTTCAATACGATTTATTTGATATACAGTTAAGTATATAAAACTTAAATTTCGAAGCAATACGATCATTAGAAATGCGCCCCGAGCAGTTTGAATATTCGTATGACATAAAAAATTTTTATTTTGAGAAAAACACATTTAAAGCTACTGTTATTAGTAACCACATAATATCTAAATTAAATACAAATGCCTACAACTTGGAAAGTAATCACAGAAATTAAAAATTCTTTTTGCTACTCGTCCGTAGTTTCACAATTCAATAAAATAAAAAAATGGAATTTTTGGACAAATTTCACAATTTTGAAAGTCTCCTGTCCCCTTAAAAAAAGTCACGTGTAACTTCTCGAAACAAAATGGTGGTGACGAGTGAGTTTCCTTTTTATGGTTTCTTAGTCAACCCCTTTCAATTTTCTCCGCCACCCCTTTTCCTGCGATCTTCGCTTAAGCGAAATCAATGCTCGTTTTGTTCCCGGAAGCTGAAGCATCCGTTTGCCATGGTAACCGTTAGAGGGAGAGAACTAAGAATGAAAAAAGAATAAAATAACAGAACGCCGAGCCGATCAACACGCCTAGACTCGATGGAGCCGGTGACGTCATGGAGAGAATCCGTAACGCCGTGCCGTACTACGGGGATCTCACCAGTAACACGCACGGCTTCACGATAAGTGAATGAGCTTCGTTAAAAATTTACCCCTATTCTAAAGTTTGCACGCGGGTGAAACGCTTCCTGCATTTCGCTCTCTCGTCGTCTTGGTACCTCTTTCAATGGGAAATATGGAAGAGCTTTCCTCTCTTCCACCCGAGTACTGCTGTTTTTTATTTGTGTGTGTGCGCTAAATGTATTCGCTTTGAAATAGATTCGCTGGAGAAATACTGCTTGATTTTGAAAATCCTTTTATGTGTTAAAAGTTTTCTTTTGTTTGTTTGCCTTTTGACGGTTGTAAAACGTCAGATGCTGTGTTCTTATCAGTTTTATAGCAATAAATAAATTCTCTCGTAATACTCCAGCCTACATTTTTTAAAGGAAAAGTTATTTGAGTGTCTTTTCTTCCTGCGTTTTACGTATGATACTGCTTCCCATCTAACACCATCCGAATTTTACATATCATTAATCTATATATATAAAACAGTTCCGTAGCTGACTCACTGACATGCAACGCACAGACCAAACCGCTGGACCTAAAAGGCTGACATTTTGCATGGCGATTCTTCTTATGGTGTAGGGGTGCACTAAGAGAGATTTTTAAAAAATTATTCTTAGATTTTTTAAAATTAAATTTTTAAGCTGGTTTTGTAACTTTTTTTAAGTTCGCATTTAAAATAATAATTTGAGGGTTATAAAATTTATATCACGAGAAAGATTCTAAAAATTCCTTTAAAATGAAATCTTTTTCGAATCTTTACCTCCCTTTTCTGATTTTTGGTGAATTTTTAAAGATTCATTTTTAGAATTTAATTTATTAAATGCATATCACGTGTTTTCTTTTTCTGGTACTTTAAATAAATTTATCGTTTCGTGCATAACAACTAAATAGACAAAAAAATTTTTTTTTTTCTCTTTCTAATGCAGCAGACGATTGGATATTATCAAAAAAAAAATAAATATCCCTTACGAATTTTTTTAAATATATATATATAGTATATATTTTACTTCAATTGTATACATTGATCGTCGCATTTATTATAAATATATATATTTATTTTTTGGCATTAATTGCATACGTTGACAGTTGTATTTAATTTGAATGTACTCCGTAGCGAAGCGCGGGTTTTCAGCTAGTAAATTATATAAAATACATAAACAATTCACTGCCAATGTTTACATTCAAAAGCTTTTTTTAGTGTGTATATCTTTATATGTTGCCTCTCTAGGGGTGTTATTGGAAATGTTTATTACTGATTTCGTTCATTAAGTCAAATTTTGCATTTAAAGGAATCGGGTACACAAAATTTACCCTCCGATAAAAACACTTTTTATTTCCTCGGCTCGGAACATGTTAAAGAGCTTTTTGGAATCAAACAGCACAAACAACAAGGATTACGCGGTGATTGCATCGACAGAGACGACCTTACAGTGTATGCAAACAGGGTTCTACATCTGTGCTTTAAATCTGCTTGTCTCGGAATGCAATTTTTGGTACTTTTCCGTTAGACGGGCGCAAGTTACATATCGCCAAATATGGCTCTTAAGTCACATTTTGTTTAATTAACTGTAACTCCCGTGATAGGTGTATGTGAAAAAACAAAATATATAAGAAATCATTCACTTTGTTCTTTAAGTAAATAATTAATTGGGAGACCAAAAATCCTTAATGTCCTTCAAGATGTCTTCAAAGGGACTTTCTTTTTGTCGTCGCCAAAGAAATTCAGCCAGTAAGATTGCAAATGGTGGCTTGCCGTTCCTCAGTATTTTTTCATGTCGCCATACGGTGCTTCATCGCAACTGCTCAATCTTTTGTGCGATTGTGAAGAAAGCTAATAAAGTTTGTGGTTAATTTGTTTCCAATTTTTATTTATGTGAATTTAGGGGTTATATAGCTGGGTCACTTGAACTTAATTCTGTTCTCTCACATGATTCGTACCCGTTGATCTATCATTTTCTTCCAACGTTTCGTGTGTGACAAGGCTTCTTCAAAATTTAGTCCATCTATTACCTATTAAATTGATTTCCTAGGGTTTTTATGTTGGCGACTTCTCATACTCGCCAATGACGATACTTAATAGGACGAACGCCAAATGCGCCCGGCTAACGGAAAAGTACCCAATTTTTCATAATTTGTTATCTTTAAATGGATAAAGCTGAAATTTCTTGCGAGGTATCCTGACAATTTAGTATAGAGAAACTTTCTTCGGTTGTCATTTAGCTACAAGATTTTTTTATTAAAAATAAAAGCTATGAAAATATATCCCGAAGCAAAAATTATGCTGATTTTTTTGTTGTTGTTGTTCGTTAATGTGATCAAACATTTTATGAATAAAAATTTTTAAAAATAGGGACGACAAATTATTTTGAAGCGTTTCTTATTACGAAAGGGAAAAACTGCACGAATTGAACTATTGCTTGGCAGTTATACCAAAATATAAACATGTTTTGAGTTTATATTTATAAATTTTTAAAAACAAAATTTCTAGTTTTTCAAGTATTTTTAAATGCGGAATGTGCTTTAATCGTAATAAAAGTAAGGTGAAATCATCGCAAAATATGTTTAAATTTTAAAAATATTAAGTATGTGTTTCTTAACACAGCCGGTGAGCTGTATTCCCTAAAAGGGAAAAATTATCTAAAAAAATATTTTTTAAACTGATTAAAGATTTTATTGGTAAACTTTTTATCACTTTGAAATGCTAATTATTTTGATTTCTTTTTCTAAATCAAAACTTTAAAAAATTTCAAGCAATTTTTAAATGTATAGTATGTAGTTTCTGAATACGTAGACATTTTAAGAAAAAAATCATTTCGAAATACCCGTAAACATAAAAAATAGCGGCAAAAATATGTGCTTTATTTTGTAGGTATGCGAAATATATATATTTTTAACTTTATCCGCTTCTTAATTTCATTGTGTGTAATTAACAAACCCCGCTAAAAAAAAATCTTTCTTTGTTTAACATTCGCTTCAGGATAAAACAATTTATCCAAGCAATCCCATAATTTCTGTTTCACTTTTGAAGAAAGAGAGTGGGAATATAGGGTGCCTAAATATACAATTTTGTAGTTTTCACTGATGGCAACGGTAATTCTTACTTTACTTAGAATCCTATTCCCGATTATGCGCTGACGGCGAAGAGCAGTCAGGAAGTGCGAATATTGCACCAATGGAAAGGTCAAGTTGAATTCTGTGGGTTTTACTGCATTGAGCATTTTGTAAGGGTAAAACAACCTTTACAGGCAACCGTTGCGGGGATCGATGGTTTTAATAAGAAGTTGTAAATAGGATGGATTTTACGTGTACCCCATTTTCACTTGATAAATAGCACCTTGGTACAAATACCTGGATAAATTATAAAAGCTAATTAGGAAAATAATCTATATATATAAAACAGTTCCGTAACTGACTCACTGACAACGCACAGACCAAACCGCTGGACCTAATGGGCTGAAATTTTGCATGGCGATTCTTCTTATGGTGTAAGGGTGCACTCAGAAAGATTTTTCAAAAATTCTTAAATTTTTTTTAATTAAATTTTTAAGTTGTTTTTGTAACTGTTTTTAAGTTTGCATTTAAAATAATAATTCGAGGGTTATAAAATTTATATCACGAGAAAGATCATAAAAATTCCTTTAAAATGATATCTTTTTCGAACCTTTACCTCGATTTTCTGATTTTTGGAAATTTTTAAAGATTAATTTTTAGAATTTAATTTATTAAATGCTGATCACGTGATTTCCTTTTCTGGTACTTTAAATAAATTTATCATCACGTGCATAACAACTAAATAGACAAAAAAAAAGTTTTCTTTCTAATGCAGCAGACGATTGGATATTATCCAAAAAATTATCCCTTACGAATTTTTTCTAAATATATATTTTTTTTTTTACATCAGTTGTATACATTGATCATCGCATTTATTATAAATATATATATTTATTTTTTTTTGCCTTAATTGCATACATTGACCGTTGCATTTAATTTGAATGTACTCCGTAGCGAAGCGCGGATTTTCAGCTAGTCTAAAATAAGTATTTTGACAATGTGTGAAAAATAAAATTAAAATTTTAAAAAATTTTTATATCGTTTATAAAAAAAATAAAATAAATTTCCGATTACATTTAGTCTTTGTTTATTTTATGGGTTTTATTTACATGTTAAGCACAAGATCATGTTATTCACCATAATAGCGTTTCTATTTAATCCAGTTAGAATTTCATATTTTTTATGGACCAAATGGCAGAATAGTAATGCTCTGAAAATGTTATTTCGAGTAAAATGATTTTCGCTCGACTAAAATTAATTTTTCAAGCTTGCATATTTAGTCTGATAATTTTGCAGACAAGAGCGTAATTTTTTAACACTGCAGTTACAATATGCTGTATTCAAATTAAAAAGAGCAAAGTAAAAATGAATTTCCATGCTAACTTTTAAATAGAAATAAAGTTCGAATGAATTAAATTAAGATTATCTAAGTGTAGAGCATTAAGAAAAGAAGAAAAATTAAAATTTAAGAACTGCAAAAATTTATAATTCAATCACAGAAAAAGAAGGTTTTTTATTAAAATGCTAAACTTTTTTTCTAAAATTTACCCCGCAATTTTTTATGCGCTGTAACTTAAAAAAAATCATTAGCAGCTAATCGAAGTAACATATGAAATCCAAAATATTTTTTTCTACTAAACACTTATTTTTCATTTCTTTTACTGGGTCCACTGATCGATACAATAAAACATATCATCGGTATCTTTTTTTTAAAAAAAAACTGTCTTAGAGAGAAAAATATCTTGAGAAATTTCCGCAAAACCTGGTCAATCTTCCGTGAAGAAAGCTGACAAAGCTTCACAACGTGCATTAAAACATCAGAGACTAATTTGTCTTCTTTCTTACTTGGGCAGAGTTGAGGAAAATTGCTCCTGAAATCATTGTGTGGATACAAGGAATGAAAAGTTTTGTTTGACAAACGATGAGTAATTGGCATCATTATTACCCTAAGAGTAAAGAAGACCCACTTTCATGCAGCAGATATTAAAGGGCAGGAAAAATAAGTTCATTTAAACTTGGCAAATATTTTGTAACTAGGAAGGGATTTACTCTGTCTCGAATATTCCTAAACTTTATTTCAGGAAAAGGTGTTCTTTATTAGTTAATGAAAAATTTTCTTTTCATTAGGTTGTTCTGAATGGAAAACGTGAGAATAACCCGAAAAAAAAGTAATAGTTAAAAGTTGCAATAGATGTCAGAGAGAATAAGGGATGCAATTAAGATTTTTTTAAAAATATTATGCAGTTTCAAGCATAATATTTCAAATATGAATTACGTAATAATTATTAAAAGCATAATTTGTTACTGTCATGTCAAAAGTTTGTTCAAATCAGTTTCAAAAGAAATTGTTTTGATTTATATTTCGTATCATTTTAACATGTGATTCATTATAATATCTATAGAAAATAAATAAGATAACAGACATCAGGTATTTATAAATATTACTGGAATATTATCACATATTTTATCAAAGGTTTTTGCAAAAAAAAAAAAAAACCTTTAAATAATTTAACCTTTGACTATTGAATTTTATTTAATATTTTTGATATTTTATTTTTAGATTAAGGAACTGTGGGGCACAGTATTATTTATTTTTGTTTACATGTATTTCGTTAGGAGTTTTGTCTAAAACGTGTCATTTTATAAAAATCCTTATACAAAATTCCTCAAAAGTCTGAAATTTTGTATCTAAGAAATACAAAATTTAGTATTTGAAACTTTTTGTTTTTGTCATATCTTCTGAACCAGTAGATCTATTTTCATTGTTTTTTTTTACTTATTTTGTGTACATAAAGAAAGTTTTTAAATAATTTGTCGTTAAAACTTACCAAAATTTTATTCATAACATTTTTAATCACTTTGAAGGGCAAAAAATCCCATTTAGGACTCACTTTGCTTTAAGAGAAAATATTTTCTGAATTTAAGAACTAGATAAAAAAAATAATGAAAATTCAATAAGTAAGAGAAAACAAAGTAACACTGTAAAAATTTCATAGACATACCTTGTAAGGGCTTGAACATATCTTGTATAAAACATTGCAAATTAAAAATAACTTCGATCCGATATAAATAGACTTTAAATACAGCAGAGTACGTGTTGTGACTATACAGCAAAAAAAGTTCCGTATTTGTCAATGTAATCATCACAGAAAAGTGCGATTTGTGCATGACTCGTAAGATGTCGATAGTAAGTTTAAACCCGAAAAAATAAGATTATGCTATTTGAAAATTTCGTGTTCCGGACCCCCTTTCAAAATAAAACTTCCCAACTTTTATTGTCTATTATTTTACTTGAATGATAATAGTTATTATTTCAGATATTTTACCATGTTTAAATTTGATTATATATTTAACATAATTATTAACTTTGATTCTCATCAACCCCTACCTCCCCCCCCCAAAAAAAAAAAAAAACAAAGTGTGTGTAGAAACCATTGTTTTCATGCTACATCTTTTTTTAAATTTCTCAGTAAGTGTCTTTTAACAGGCGCTAGTCTAGGGATTTGGGGTGCTAAATCCCCCCATCTAAAAGGAACTTAATGTAATAAACGTTTGAAATATCTGCTATTCTTTCCCAATCTCCGTTCGAAGCAAATCTGCCTAGACTTTAAGACGACCCACCGTAGAATAATCGTGTTTATTCGTTCCAGTTGGCGCCATGAATTCATTCTCTCTCCGCGATCTAATTATGTATTTATTAGTAATAGCCGAAAATGAATTTTCGTGGACATGATTTGTTTCTAAACAACTTCATTTAAAATCGGTATTACGATGAAATTGATGTAGCGCTAAATCCGTTTGTGCATTTTACTACAATTTCTAACTAAACTCGATAAATAGAAGCAGTTCTAATGAAGTTCCTTTTCAACTAGATTCATTTTAATGTGTGCCCTGTTTCTTCTTTATTTAAAACTAAAATTTCATTAGACTCGCAAATAATGATGCATCGTGAGATAACGGTAACTTTTGGCTTATAATTTTGAATTTTTTGATCAAGACTGAGAAAAAATAAACTAAAATCCTAAGATGAAATACCATAGTGGCAAATCTCTACAACTCCCAGTTTAGCTTAAACATTATTATTGTTTGTTTAATACATCTAGGAACACAGAATTGAAACTGCTTATCATAAAGGAATTGGTTTTCAGCATGATGAAGATTTTCATGTTATAGCAGTTATATATTTTTTAATAGTATCATGGAACTCTACGTTAAATTATGTTAACGAGAAATACCGACAATTTAACCAAAGTTATCCTTAACCCATTAGAAATACTTGTATTCGACATTCTGAAACGGCTAACCCTGCACGATCCATTCTGAACTTCTCAGCTTTCATGTCACGAGACTCCAACATATGCAAATTTTTAGTAAGATAATTGCAGGCGGAGGTCTCTTTAAACGGATATCAGGTTTTGAAGGGAAAAATGTTGTAGTAGTCAAACCGTCCAAAAGCTACCTTTATCTTGTGGTCATCGGCCATAGATAAACGTAGATCAGCACATCTCCAGACAATCTTTCGATATTTATTTACGAGAGTTTCACATTGAAATTTATAAGGATATTTTACGAATTACAATAGGGTTTGTATACTGAAGTTCCTTTCAACGAAGGGTTCAATTTAAAGAAATCGGATTTTAGACAGCATTTACTTATGATTAATCTGCCCTATAACAAAAATGCTGTATTGGTAAATAAGAAATTTGTTTAGATATAGAAGTAGTCTACATTGTGGCAAGGAAATTACAATTTAATAAAGTGTTACAAATAATGTGCTCCGATCTTTACAAATATAAGTTTATTACAAATAGAAACTTATTGGGCAAACGAAACGTTTTTCAAAAGGAACCAGTTCAGAGTGGAATCAAAAATTTTATTTTACCTTCTAAGAATGGGCAAGGAAAGCAACGCGGAAATGTTCACAAATTATCAGCCTTTAATTTTCAGAAATCTATATATTATTGGAAATTTTTATTCCTTTTGTGTTCTTTATTCATGAGAGATTTATTTTCGTCTATTATACATTTCTAAGAAATTTAGAACGCATTTTATTAGGTAAAGTTTGGGCGTATTACACTTTTTTACTCGTTTTCTCTCGTTAGTTAAAAACTTATATTAACTCATCAGAAATAAATTTACTCAAACAATACAAATAATAGTTTAATACTTTTTAATTTTTCTTTTCATTAAATCACAATTTGAGATAATTTCGATTTAAGGAATTTTTCTTAAGAAAATATAGGGAAATAATGAATGTTATAGGGGAATGATATAGGGGAAATAATGAACGTTAAAATGAAACTCATTTGTAGTTTCCTATTTTGCTTTGGAACACGTTCATATAACCAGTTAACTAAAATCTTCTTGCTGCAAAAACTGCTTATCGAGTCAGGATATTTTAAAATACGCATTATCAGAAAAAAGTTCACTAAATGCTCTTTAGTTTGATATAAATAAATGGGGGAATATAGCGTAAAGACAATAGCGATAGCTTTAAATAGCAACTTTGTTTTCGTTCTCTACACAGTGATATCACAGCCTAAGATCTATATCAGGGATGAGCAGACTTTTCCAAGGTACGGGCTACTTCTAATTTTTTTCAAGGTGTTGTGGTCCATCCAGTGGCGTAGGTGTGGTGAGCTTTAAAAAAAACGCTCTACAATATTTATTATAACTTAATAATAAATACGGAATATGTACTTACCTATATAACTACAATAATAAAAAAAACTTACTCTTTTAAAACCGCGTTTAAATCAAAACGCAAGATACAAACATAATAATAATAGCCACAAATATAATAATATCAAATGATGCATTTGTTATCAAACAATTCGAAATACATTAAAAAACAAGTCATTTTCATCTAAAGTTAATTCTGGTAGTTATAGTTAGTAGAAGACTTAGTCTGCATACTCTCGACCAACCTTGAATATCTCGGTATATAATTACTAACGGCTAATCTTGCACAGGATTCTAAGTGGTCGTCTGTGAGACGGGAACGATAGATTGTCTTAATTATATTCATCGTTGAAAATGCAGATTCACACAGGTAGGTAGAGCCAAGGAACGATGATTAGCTAGCGTCGGTGTTCCATAAATATGTTTCTTTTAGTATGCGCGTCTTAGGTCTTAGTCAAGGCGGTCACCCCAAAATGTCTCAGTGGTCCACCGGTCGATCGCGATCGACTTAATGCCCACCCCTGGTCTATATTATTACATATTTAAATAGAAAATGAATAATCCCGTGTATAATGCACAATTATGTCGTTTCGTCTTGTTTCTTAACACTTATTTTCATTTTTTACCCGAGAGGTCGGTTTTTCATGCCGTCTTGTTAAGAAAAGTCGATTCCCTCTGAACCTAAAACAAATCGCCTCAAACAATTAATGACCAGATCTTTTACCCAGTACGAAAGCAGTGTTTTTCGGGAGAGGGGGGGAAACGCACCGAATCCTGTGCTAGTGTTTGATGACACTCCCTTCGCCTGTCAGGCGGTCATTTGCGCCACTTTACCCCCTAACGCGGATTAATCGTGTCTCCTCCTTTTTTCCGCCAGGAACACAGTTTTCCCCCTGTCTGTCCACAAGTCGACTCCCTCTGTTTGCTCTGCCTTCGCAAAGAATTCCACCTTTAGTTCCGGAGTGATGGACTTTTCCGACGCCGCTGGCCCAAGCTCTGGCGCCAACTTTTTTCCGCTCCTGCAACAGCAAATGAAAATTTAAGTATCGCCTTGCAGAATCCCTTTCCCATTTAGTTCAATTACGGGATTCTTATGTCTACTCTCTATTTCCAAAATGGGTGGCTGCGCAGGGAACTTTGCTTCGAAAAACAGTACCCTCAGTTTATGATTCATTCATCTATCAATCATTTGCCTGTCTATATATTATATACTAGCTGAAAACCCGCACTTCGCTACGGAGTACATTCAAATTAAATACAACGGTCAATGCATGCAATTAATGCCAATAAATAAATATATATATATATATATATATAATAAATACGATGATCAATGTATACAATTGATGTAAAAAAAATACATTTACAAAAAAAATCGTAAGGGATATTTTACAGACAAAATAATGTAGAAGAAAATATTCAAATTAAATGTAATAGAACATACTGAAGAATATATTATACTTAATATAGTACAGTTCGAGGAACATATCTTTTACTGTATTTTAATATTTTTTTTTAGATAATGTCCAATCGTCTGCCGCATTAGCGAGAAAAGAAAAATATTTTTTTGTCTATTTCAAATTTATTATTTTGTCTATTTCAGAATTTCAAACCGTTAAATTATTGAATAGTGTCCGGATAATCGAAGTTAAAAATTTAACTAACGTTTGTTTTATCTTTGACTGGTTGGATAGTCGATGGGTTTGGTTCTGGAATTCTGAGGTCATGTTGCTACTCAAGGTCTAAATCGGACGACCCATTTAAAGCCAATATAGGAAGGCAGTAAACACCTACGTCAAAAATGGGAACTCTGCTACCGATTACCAGTGTCCTAGAATTTTAGCTATCTCCAAACGATATTTTGAGAAATCTTTGTGATTTCTTTTTAATTTTAAAATTTAATTCATATTTACCCTTATCCCATTTAGGAAATTGAATTAACCATATTTTTTTTTAATGTTACTTTTACCATACGAAAACATGCTTTACAAGGGGTATTCATTCTAACGTTTACTGTCGATTTAAATTTCCCATTTCCGGTCTTTACGACTGTGCGTTGGTAAAACCTACCAATAGGGTTTGGTACAAAAAAATTTTTATTGTTTGTTCTATATTACATTTTTTAATATATAACGTTCGTATGCACTTTTTACATATTTCTTTCCGTCGCTTAGGACGCGTATTTTAACTCTTCAGTGGGATTAACAGATTTTTGGATCGTGTTTCTATTTAATTATTTTACTTTCTCTATTCAGAACAAATGTTTCTAAAGAGTCGAACACTCATTAATTCGCGAATAAACAAGCACTCTCAATACCTGCAGTTTTTCTGTCTTTAGGTTCGTGATTTGTTACAATACCTTGCAAAAAACACTCTCAGTATGTGCCTATTTTTTTTTACCTTATTTTTTATTTACTCGCTTTCTCGTTTGTGTGCGTGTGTTTGTCCAGTACAAACCTTGAAATCGATTTTTAACTCACTTCCCGACTCGCTAGACATTTGAATCTTTTAGAATAGCTCAGAACACGACGACAATGCATTATTTTAATACTTTTAGCCATCTTTAAGCAGAATTGAATCAATTTTCAGTTCATTTTGCTTTGTAGACTGGTGTCGCCATCTGTCGACCGGGACGGGAACGAAAAGTTAAACGCGAGTTAACTTCCAATCAACTTCATTTTCTTTCAAGTGGATGGGATAATTCGTCAAAAAAAATTTTTAAAAAAAGTATCTATTAATACATAGAATTGTCAAGTTTATAGGATTCAACAGAAAATTTTGAAAACATGGTGTATAAAAAGTTCTTTTTATCTTGTAATTGGAGTTTTGTCAGGATGCATATCTTCGAGTCAGAACGAGTGTGTCGAACTATTCAATCGACGGCTCTATTCCCTCTCACTCTGTTTAATCATGCGCCTAACACGTGACCCGCCACGGTAAAGGCTTTTTGGAAATTGCTTGAGAAGTATCCGTCCGTCAATCAGGCCAGACGCTCTCCCGGCGCCGACTTTCCTACAAAAATGCAAATTTACGAGTCCCTCCCCGCGCTGTAATTGCGACCGTACACCCTCTACATTCCCTCCCGCTCCCATCGATCTCCTTCCACCACTGGAAGAAGGGTGTGGCCCGAAACTGGACGCCACTTCCCGCCCGCTTATGTGCCACTTGACATCTGTTTGTGAGTCAGATAGGCCCTCCCGTGGGAAACGAGACTCGAAATTAAAACCAATTTTTCTTTTCTGTTTATACAATTTTTTTTTTCTTTCTTCTTCCATTTCAGATTTGTGCGCGCATTAGCGGCCAGCATGCACTGACTTTCTTAAACTAGTTTAGTAGAATCATTAAAACGAGTTGAGTTAATTAGAGTAATGCGGAAACCTTCGTTACTTGGGGGGGGGAGAGATATACGGCCTCCGAGATTAATATTTATTTGTCTGACGCGGGGCTCGCGACGCAACGTTACATAAATTTTAAGGGAGCGTAATTACGTGCCGACCCAAAAAATAAAAATATTGTCTAGAGTGATGGAACACTTTACCTACATTTCAAAAAGAGCAAACAAAAAAATCTGTAATGACCATTTGTCGAGACTGCGGTCACTCAAAGGCTAAATTCTGACAGCTGAACTACACCGGCATTAATTATTTAAAATAATTACAAGATAAAAAGACTTTTTATATACCGTGTTTTTAAATTTTCTGTTGAATCTAGCACGTGGGCATAAATAAAAAGTATCCCATTGTAATGAAAATGTAATATGCTTGGTTCACTATTACGTTAGTAGATGGCGCCTGTAGCGCAGTTACTTTTGGCTCCAGACGCTTCTCGTATTTTTACGTAGTGGATTTCAAAATATGGAATAAAGATGGCTAAAAGTATTAAAATAATGCATTGTCATCCGTGTTCTGATGTCTAAGGATGTCTAAAAGTTTCAAATGTCTAGCTAGTCGGGAAGTTAGTTAAAAATCGATTGCAAGATTTGTACGGGACAAACACACCCACAAACAAGAAAGCAAGTTACTTTCTCTTACATTTGGGCTCCTCTCTGACGCCAGCAGTGCCGAAATTGAAAATGGAACTAACTGCATCTTAAAATCCACGAGAAATGTTACGAAGATAGCTAGTTTAGAGCTCAAGTATATTTTTCTTCGCTAGGCAGGGAGTTTCAGGCGGGATTAAGGGCCTGTTCACATAGGAGTCCGCTGCGGAGCGTTAAAGTATTTAAATATATTTAACCAATGACAAACCTCCAAACGATTAGCAACGAAATTTTTAACGCCTATGATTGGTTTATTTTCGTCTCAACGTCATCTTTCCCTTAACGCAACGCAACGGACTCCTATGTGAACTGGCCCTAACTTTATGGACAATTTTTGCCAATTCAAGGTGAATAAATGTGATAAATAATGAAATAATTTAACAAAAAAAATTTAAAAAGAGAGGGAAAGGCATTTGCAAATTGCCCGCAGAGACCTAATTATTCCCGTTCTTGATAAAGAACAAAATTTATCAGTTCGCAACTAATGGCTATTCTCAATTTTTACTATGGATTTTAAGAAGCTCTGTTTACCAATCTTTATTATGGATTTTAAGAAGCTCTGTTTACCAAACTTTTTACCAATTTTACCAATTTTACCAATTTTATCAAAAAAGAGATAATTTATAAAAGTCTCTTTTTTGAAATTCATACCTGCAAAATTAGTGAGAAGTTTATTAATCTCGGTTAGTAATTTTAATGTTTCGAGGAGCATTAAATCAAAGCAAGCGATGTTTGAATTTACCCTTAGTGTAAGAAATAAACGTATTAAAACAAATTTATCGTATGGGTAAGTCGTAGACATAAAGTACTATGAGACAGTCTTTACAATTTACTTTCATAAACGCAACAGATTTTCACTTCCGTTCGTTTGTTTACTTGTAAATCATTACACTCATGATGATGATTTAACTAATACCTTAACTTCATTTTTTCTGATTTCATCAAAAAAGGTATGAATAAAAGTTTATAATAAGGTATAAATAAATTAAATTTATTTCATTAGCACTCATATACGTAAATAAAATTTAGAATTTAGGCTAAAAAAACACATATTTCAAAGTTGGCTGTGAATGAATATATTTAGTTTGCTCTGTGTAAAATTGACATGAGAATTTATTTAAATACATGATAGGACATAATTCTAAATAATGATAGCCTATTAGTCCACCCACGTAAAATTCCAATATTCGAAATAGCAGTGGAAGACGATAACGTTAAATTAATTACACTGACATCACATTTCCTAACACATAAATTCCCAATCGTTTCGAGTTCATCGCTTGATTTGCATCGTAAATGTGTATGAAAAACGATCTGCAAATTAGGCAGAAGCTATAAAATTTGATCTGTCTGTAGAATCCAACACGGAAAGCCATTAGAAGGTGATTTGTCTAAATTTCCTGCGCGGCATTCAAAATGGTTGAGGTTTTGATAGAATGAGACTTGATAAAATGTTCGATGTGTTCAAAAGACGTCATCGTTTAAGATATCTATATATTTAAGTTGCAAAGCCGATTATTCGCAAGGAAAAACTGCTGCATCCATTTACTTCATTTTGGTCTTAATCGAAAGATTTTAATCTATTGATGTGTCTCAAATTTGGTTTTTGTAACCGCAATTTCTATTAAGGAGAGATAATCTACAATTAAAAATTGCTTTCTGCGCATGCTCTGTGACATGTTTAAATCTGGCTTCAGATACTCACTAAGCACGAGGCCTCATAAACACATTAATTTGTTTATACCGAGGAATCTCTCTAGATCTCTCTCTGTCATGTTTACTTTTAATTATGCTTGTGAGATATAGAATTAAACCTCCCGGAAATTGTTTATTCGCGCTCTTGGGTAACCCTATTTCTTTTTCTTGTACGTCACATTGCACCGTAAGTTTCTTTTTATAATAGCTATACATAAGAAGATTGATATATTAATTATAACCGAATTGAGGAAAAATATTACATTTCGTTAAATACTTTTTAAGAGATATTAGTTATTGGTACATACATGTAAACTAGCTGAAAACCCGCACTTCGCTACGGAGTACATTCGAATTAAATACAACGGTCAATGGATGCAATTAATGCAAAAAAAATAAATATATATATTGATAATAAATACGACGAGCAATGTATACAATTGATGTAAAATATATATATATATATATATATATATATATATATATATATATATATATATATAAAAAAATCGTAAGGGAAATTTTTTTATTGGATAATATCCAATCGTCTGCTGCATTAGAAAGAAGAAAAAAATATTTTTTTTTGTCTATTTGGTTGTTATGCACGTGAGGATAAATTTATTGAAAGTACCAGAAAAAGAAATCACGTGATCGGCATTTAATAAATTAAATTCTAAAAATTAATATTTAAAAATTCCCCAAAAATCAGAAAATTGAGGTAAAGGTTCGAAAAAGATTTCATTTTAAAGGAATTTTTAGGATCTTTCCCGTGATATAAATTTTATAACCCCCAAATTATTATTTTAAATGCAAACTTAAAAAAAGTTACTAAAACAGCTTAAAAATTTAATTTTAAAAAATCTGAGAAGAATTTTTCAAAAATCTCTCTTAGTACACCCCTACACCATAAGAATCGCCATGCCAAATTTCAGCCCTTTAGGTCCAGCGGTTTGGTCTGTGCGTTGTATGTCAGTGAGTCAGTCAGTCAGTCAGTCAGTTACGGAACTGTTTTATATATATAGATATATATGTATACAGGGAAATATTTAAGATAAAATTAACATGCAATTTTGTAGTATTTCCGTATAATGCTATGTATTTCTGTATAATGCTAAGTATGATGCTTGCTAAAATTTATATGTAAAAGTCATTCGTGAAATCTGTCATATTAATTTAGTCTGTCAGAATAATGGGTTCACATAAAATTGGAGTTGCATTGGTGAAGTTGGAAGAATTGAATTCCGCCTAAAGGATTCTGAGGATCTTTGAAAATTATAACTTTTCTTTCTGTTTTAATTAAAAGAAGCCGCTAATCCACTCACCTCTTTAATCAAACCCAGCCTTCATCGAAATAAATTTTCTATAAATACTCTAATACCTCCGTATTTTGTTCTCTTTCTTTGCCCTTAACACTAATACAGTTCAATGAGGAAAAAAAAATTCTTAATTGCCATTTTTTTTAAAGTCCCTAACACATTTTTTTAAAGTCCAATTAACACCTTAATACTGAAAACTATTCAGAAAAATCGAGTTGGGTAATGAACTACCCACAATCCAATCAATAGGGATTAAAAATGATTAGAAACATTCCCGGGAAGAAAAAAAAAAGGACGTATTAGCACGTCACGAAAGCGGTATAACCACATCGAGCTGCAATATCTCCCGTGTCATCAATCACTCGCGAAAATCATTTTTTCGAGTCCCGTTGACTCTTTAATGGAGTCACTTTTTTTTGCTCTCATTCGATTCTCTAATTCGCTGTTCCATTCTAATTTTGCCTTTGCAGATGGCTAACATCACCATTAAGCCCTAGACTAGGAAAATGGGTTTTCCCGCGGTGTAATGATTTGTTCAGAACCACCTGCTTAGTGGGTATCTGATGACCATCTCGGTTACAGATCGGAATACCCAAGATGCTATTCGGAGTTCGCTGTAACCGAACTGGGTTACGTTAGTCTCTTTCCAACTATCGTGATAGGAAGGCTAGACGTATTTTTGCTGAATTATTTTTACGCTAATTGCAGACGCGAGGGAACCTGTGTTACCATGTTGTTCAAAAATGTTGTGTTTTATGAATAAGTACAGTGGTACCTCGACTTACGAGTTTTTCGAGATACGAGCATTCTCTCGGCAGATTTTTTGCTTCGAGTTACGAGCTATAATTCGGGTTACGAGCACGCTTCAGATAGTTTGCGCAGCGGACGCCATGTTTCGTGCTCATCAAATGAGAACCCGAGAAGCATATAATATTTACAACCTTTATGTACAATTATTATGCAATTGTATAATATTATTCTAAGACTACTACCCAGTCTTAAACTGAGAGATTATCAATCAACAATTATCACCCGGGCAGCTTGCTCTGCCCACACTTGAGTCGCCATCCAAAACCGAACAGCGTTCAACCTCTCTCACCTTCAATTCCCTCACCCACACTGGAACCCCCATGGGGTCTGGGGATGGGATGACCTTGGTTAAAAATCAAGGAATAAGATTTAATTATTCAGTTCAGCCTTTCTCCTTCTCTTACATCAGCATCTTCAAGTCTGATCTGCAAGGTAAATGTTGTGCATTACACTGAATAATACAAGTTTATTGCAGCACATTCTATTGTATTGCGCTTTTATACAATGTTCGTCATTTATAAGCACATTTCTCTTATTTAAAAACAAGTAACAAATAATTGCTGTGCTTTGGGAAGCCCGGAACGAATGAATGGCTTTTCCGTTCATTTCAATGGGGAAAATTGATTCGAGATACGAGTATTTCGAGTTACGAGCTCAGTCATGGAACGAATTAAACTCGTAAATCGAGGCACCACTGTATTTTAAATATTCTATTTTAGTGTACTTCTCGAGATAAGGATTGCACATTAGTATGAAATTCGTATGCTGTTGCAATCTTATAACTGAACTTTCTTCGCCTGAACTAGATGAACTGTAAAAAATCCTTGAAATTGTTGTTCAAGTATAATTAGAAGAAACATTCTTTTCTGTTTGTTGCTTTTTTTATGTAACAATTTGTAGTGTAAAATGTAGGAATTAGACCATCTGTATGGATATTTCCACATTTTCAATCCATACTTCTTTGACTTCTAATTATGGTGTTCATCAACGTTGACTTAATATAATATGTCAGATATTCCGAGTTGATAAACAAAATATTAATATTACTGAAGTGTTTCGAAAGAAAAAAATAATGACTTTTCTGGTTGCTAAATGGAGAGTTATAGCTAAATGCCTCTCGTGTAACTCTAACGCGTTAAATAAAGAGCGATTGAAATATTTCATTTCACTGATATCAATACCCTAATATATTATTAAAGCTAATTAGAGTTAATTATCATTAAAAATTAAATTTTTATGCCTTTTCGCAAGGAAATACAATATTTGTAGTCCATTTTTTCACGGTCATTTCAAATTGCAAAATATCCTATTTATTATAATTAACTCACAAAACACAGTTTATATAAAAAGCGGACTGTACACGAATTTCACACACAAATATTTATTATAAACATAGCACTGAGCTTAGCGAACTCTCTGGCCGCCATTACTCCACACACACTCTTTTTCCAGTTCAGCGTGGGGTAACGCTAACAGCCACACCATACATAGGTTGCGGCGTACATGAATTTAGGCCGCATGAGTTGGGGCCTTAACATATCCCTTCTCACTTGGACAACTTATACCATCAGACTAGGCTTAAACGAACTCAAAGTGTGATAGCGGATGAATAAAACGTCAAACACTTTTTAACCCGGGGAAGATTTATTCATGGAGAGCTTTAACGTGTCCTGCTGATGAAACGGCTATTCGCACCTGCCCAGCCAACAGGAGGTCGCGGGTCTGGCGATGCTTTAAAATAAATGTGAGACAATACGAAAAAAAAATCCTTTTTCCCCAGTAAGAAAGAAATGATGACTTGATCAAACGAGCCCAGAGGAAGTAGTAAAAAGGCGATCACAAATCTGACCAAAACAGGAACACAATTAAAAACCCCAATTAAAAATTAAGAATGCCTATTTTTAATTTTATACCACCCACATAGTACAGTGGTTAGAATTCTGAGCTGCCACGCAGTGGTGTTGGGTTCGAATCCCGATTAAGGCTTGGTCGTCTCCGTGTCGTCCCTCACATAAGGAGCAATGGTGCTCCCATAATAAAGTAGCCAGCAAAACTTGGCTTATTTACATTGGGCAATGTACCTACCGTCGAAGATAAGTGCCTGCCACATTGGAAGAAAAAATTATTTTAAGTAGCTGTCTTCCTGTTTAGTTTATGAACCAAATTTTATATAAGTAAATCTGACCGATTTTAATATTTCATATTAAATATATTGAGAGAATTAAAGGTTTAATAATCCAAGTTTTTAAAAAAAAGTTAAACTTGAAGCACTAAAAGAAACAAAGGATTGCATTATTAGGAAAACTTTAAATGTTACAGCTGAAAATCAAAATTATATTGAGCTCAAAGAAAATTATAATCATAATCCGTAAAAACTGGTTGTGTATACTACCTAATTTACCGTAACTTCTTTACTGTAGCTGGTTGGTAAGGGATCTTATTTTCTTGCTTTTACAAGAAACCTAAAAGTTTTCAGCAAGATTTTAAAAAAAAATTATACTTGTTTTCATTTCTTAGGAGTAAGAGAGAGAGGAATGCGACCAATCTTGATTTCAAAGATTCTTTTTAATCATACGAGTAAATACATCAGAAAAAAAGGTATTCACATTTATTTTTCAGGAAAAAAATTACAAGTTTATTTCAGTTTTTTATTGGCTACCTATTTAAGCCTGGGTTTATTTTTCGTGGTTCGACAAATATTAAACAAACACGGGAGATAATTTGCTCTCGCAAATAAAAAGGTCACTTACAAAAACTTTCAATGTAAATTTTCAAAAAAATGTATCGTATACTGACGTTTTTCTTGGGGAGAGATGACCATTTTCAGTTTTCCAAAGCAATAATTAGATACGTTTATTTCCCACAAAGAGTAGTCCCACAAAGAAGTATGTTTTATATTATGTGTATTTGTTTTGTAAGGAAGCAAACATAAAATTTACTTTTAAATAAATAGTGTTTCCGCAAAATAATTAAATGCATATCTGATAAACGGCCATCTTAAGCGTCGGAAAAAGGAAAAAATCTGCTGGCGATAAGAATATAGTGGGTGATTTATCACTGAAGTTGAATGCTTTGCCAGATATTGCTGTACAGAAATTGCTGTATGGGGCCTAGCATTATTGTGTGAAAGAAACCATTGGCCAGAATCAAACAGTTCCTTCCTAACTCGCCTTATCCCGTTTCTTCATCGAAAAAGCACCTCCTAATAAAAATTGTTGGATTTGTCTAATTGTTGGATTTTCAGGAACAAATTCGTGGTGAATAAGTCCTTTGTAATCGAAAAATGCAAAGTCCATGAAAGGACAGGGATTTGAAAAAGTCTCGGATATTAAAATCAAATGTTACGCGTATTTTGCGAACGATTAGTTCCGTAAACAGTGTTTCGATGACTCGAAGAAACGTCGGAAAAACTGTATAGACTCCTTTGGCGATTATTTTGAAGGAGATAAATTTCTTTGAATGTGAGTAATATTTTTCTTATTTATAAAAAATTGTCCGGTTACTTTATGGGCGCACCTCGTAGTTTCATTTTCCACAGATTTACTTCCTTTCGCAACATTCCTTTTGACTGCTGAAAATGCAATTCTACCTCTTCGTGTGACCTAGTAGTATCAAAAGTTATATTAATTACGAAACTATAAATCGTACGAAACACGCAGCCAGCCTGTTATCGATCTCAGCAGCCAGCTGACAATGGTAATCGATATCATTTCTAATCTGAACATCTGTTATCGATAAAAGTGTCCACAAGACTCGAGGATCCCACCCAATCCTACGCTTACACGTCAGATACAACCTCCCACGTGATGAGATGAAGTGTAATTCCACTGGGCAGATCTCCTGTAATTGGATAAGTGAATCTTCGGTCTGTGGATATCTATCTACGAGAATGAAGATGAGTGAACGAAATAAGCAAGGATTCTCCCGCGTGCTTTCCGACCGATGGATGATGGGAAAAAGAAAAATCAGATTTGGATTTCTTGTATTGTAAATGAAATTGTGGGAATAAACTGACATATTTATTTTTAAAAAGTACCTTATTTTACGGCCGATAAGACGCATCTCAAATTTATGGGAGGACTTTTAGAAAAGTATATTTTGTATTTTATTAGGAACATAAAGATATTTTCATTTTCTTACTTAATAAAGATAAAAAAATTATATAATAAATATAATAGTACTTATAACATATATATATATATATATATATATATATATATATATATATATATATATATATATATATATATATTCATTTTATTTTAATGATACCTTCGGACTTAATTTTAATGTTACATATGACGTACCTCAATTTTAAGTCTATTTTTTATGTAAAAAGGTGCGTCTTATGGTCCGAAAAATACGATAATTAACAGTATTGTTTAAGATATATTCTATACTTTTTAGTCAATGATCATAAAGTTTTCATTTTTGATTGCTTTTATTATATTCTGTGTAGTACATAAAGTTTGTTAGGGAAAATGAAGCATTTCAAATTTTGAACAAGATGAATTATTGTTGGGAGATGTGAAGCAGTGGAAAACAAAATTGAGTATTAGTAGAAATATTTAAAACAATACAATTTATAAATTCACAAACATCATACGAATCCATAATTTATAAAGACCTCTTTGTATGCAACACTACCAAGTATTCACAGAAATAATCAAATATGGAAGTATATTTACAAATATGTAACTAATATTTTTTAGAAATCTGAAAGCGTAAATATTCTTTCCATTCCATTCCATTAAAATGGCAGTTCTGGTATATAAAAAAAAATTAATCGCAAATATTACTGACTTTCATTAGATCATGCAAAATATAATCTATATCATCAATGAAATCGGAATTAAAGAAAACAAAAAGAAATGGTCAGTAGGAAAAGTATTATAAATGAAATTCTAAAGAAAATATTTTTTTAATTATTAACGAAAGGTATGGGGTTGATAAATAATACGACATTGTTGTTCAGTGGTGAAAATAGTCGCCCGGAATTCAGAAAAAGATCGGATGACTCTTATAAGTAGCAGGGCCCGATTATTAACGCTGGGGGCCCCTGGGCAGATGCTATTTGAGCCCCCCCCCTTACGAACATTTATAAAAATAAGAACTATCCATGGGCTATACATACTATTAGAAGTACTAGGTGCATACACCAAAGGGGTTTGGGGGTCCCCTAACATCAGGGGGCCCTGGGCAAAGTCCCGATTTGCCCATGCGATAAAAAGGCCCTGATAAGTAGCTTGTCATGAATATGGGATATAGCCGAAGGGGTCATTACAAGCGCTGAAGACATACATCGAAATTGGATGATAAATCTACTGTAACATGGTAATTTTATATACGAATAGTTACTAGAAACGAACAATGAATCAGCAATTATTCTGTTTTAACGTAGGATTACGTTCGTCCATAACGTCCTGCGGAAAGGAAAATTCCAGACGCTAAACCTGTCCGTCAGTTCGTCCTCGCGAGTTATAATTTGGGCAAAGATTTGGGCGAGTTATAATTTGGGAATTAAGAAAACTACAATCGAAAATACATATGTAAAATACATATGTAATGCATATGTAATCAAAAATACATATGTAGGGAGTGATCCGTCAACTGCTGTAGATGGCCGGGGTACCCCTTCTAGCACATATATGCATATATATATATATAGTGTTTGTGTGGTACGTATTTAGATTAATATGATTCATGAAACTTAATAACTAAATATGTAGGCGTTCATATATCACAATTTCACATGGTAGCAGAAAGACCTCATACTGAATAATGCTTCGTAAAAATTCACCAAAAGGATTCGTAAATCCTCCGCATGTTTTACATTAAAATATCACAAAATCTACAAGGATCGATTTATCACACAGTAGTAAATTATCCTGCTTAAAGAATGTGGCATTAATATTCATATATCGACATGAAAAAGCGTCAAGTTCAATGTTTGTTTGTTTGTTTGTTTTTCATTTTCCAGAGAATTTTATTATCGAAGAAATATTTGTAAAAATCTTAAAAGAGTAGATCCTCGATAGACCATTCATAACTTCAATAAAAAATTGACTTCGGTTAAAAAAATTCCAAATAATCAGACCTCCGATTCTGCCCAACTTGCAAGCAGCTAATAGATCTCATTCTCGCGAGATTCCCAAAGTAGCTCCAATCTTTTCTCGGGGAAAGAACGAACTTTGAGGAAGAGATGTCACTTAGGCTTAGAGGTTCTTCGCAGGTTTGAAACATATTGAACAAACTTGAAGCTGCCGCGTGATATATTGGGTCACTCTTTATATCCGTTCTTTTTAGAAGGGTTATGGTGCGAGGGAAAATTCAGGCTCTTGGGGTTTACTTTCTTGGCAGAGAAATTTTTAAGGATAAAATATTGTTATGTAGTATATTGAAAGGATCTGAATTTGGGGGGGGGGAGGGGATACTCTCTGTACCGAAAATTTTGATTCGAGGAAACTTCTGAGTGGGATAAAATATGTAAAAAGGCATTTTCCACCTTTGCAATTTTATTTATTTGATCAAAATATAAAAGTTATTTCGGTAGATGCAAACTCTTCGATTCTTCCTTTTAGTTTAATAATATATTGTACAAGGTTTGAAGAAGGGTTATTCGTGGATTTACCCTACGTAGATGTGTATGAAAATCGGTGAGGGAAGTATTTTAGGCTTTTTCTGTATTTCTATTGTCATGTGAATAGGAAGTCCCTTGCCAGCTGGTTTTCATTGTTGTGTTTGTCATTAATGTAAACTTGATGCCATGCAGGGATGGATCTTTGCTTGGAACATCTATATATATAAAATAGTTCCGTAACTGACTTACTGACTCTGACTGACATACAACGCACAGACCAAACCGCTGGACCTAAAGGGCTGACATTTTGCAGAGCAATTCCTTTTATAGTGTAGGGGTGCACTAAGAAAGATTTTTGAAAAATTCTTCTTAGATTTTTTAAAATTAAATTTTTAAGCTGTTTTTGTAACCCTTTTTAAGTTTGCATTTAAAATAATAACTTGAGAGTTATAAAATTTACACCACGAGTAAGACCCTAAAATTCCCTTTAAAATGAAATCTTTTTCGAATCTTTAGCTCCCTTTTCTGATTTTGGGTGAGTTTTTAAAGATTCGTTTTTAGAATTCAATTTATTAAATTCTGATCACGTGATTTCTTTTTCTGGTAATTTAAATAAATTTATCGTCACGTGCATAACAACTAAATAGACAAAAAAAAAATTTTTCCTTGCTAATGCGGCAGACGATTGGACATTATCCAAAAAATATTAAAATACAGTAAAAGATATGATCCTCAAACTTTTTTTTACATCAATTGTATACATTGATCGTCGTACTTATTATAAATATATATATATATATTGGCATTTATTGCATACATTGATCGTTCTATTTAATTTGAATGTACTCCGTAGCGAAGTGCGGGTTTTCAGCTAGTTATAAATATAAATATCGATTATTAAATCACTACCTTTTAAAGACTAGGAAGGATACATACATACACATATATATGTGTGTGTGTGGAGGGGGTTATATTAAGCTGGAAAATTAGAATGAGTTCAACGGGATATTTGAACTACGATTACTTAATGATTGAAATTTCAATTCTTTTCACAAATTTCTTACAAACAGAACTTTTATGTCAGGAAAAAACTGCGGGTAAATTTCATATTTCTGTCAGTTCATATAATCTTGTTTCTTCCACAAAGAATTCTAATAAAGAAATGCATCCTTAATTATTTTTTTTCACCTATTGTATTTTTTTTCTTTTTGTATTAATTTGGAATTGTGAACTACTTTTTAGAAAAAGAAATTTCTTTTGTAAATTTTATGATAAAATTCCTTTAAAAATTGGGAAAGATAATGAGGAGAAGTCTTCTTTTACAGCATACGGGGAATATAAACTAAAATTTCTTGTTAAAATCGATCTTTTAAGTATGCAAATAATTTCTTTTCATTATATACGAACTACCTTGGTCACCGAAGGAGAAAAACTAAAACCGTAAAAAATAATCCCCGTCTGCTTAATAAATTTGCATCACGCTTGCTAAATTATACATGGGAATACGAACTGAAATTCCGTTTAAATTGGTCTTTTTACAGCATGTTTAGCAAGGCATCAGCCCTCAAGTTTGTTTTTTTAATTAATTTACGCGTTATTTTGAACATATATTTAAGTTTGCTCTTCCCCAAAACTGGTTTTGAAATTTCTTCCTGTCATGAAGATAATGACGGAGTCACGATTTTATAGCATATGTGTATCGCGTGGTTACGCGAGTTGTATCGACTCGGACAGATAGAGAACCCATAATTAAAGGTATGTTCCCTGCTTGTGAGTGTGCTTGTGAGTGTCCTTGGTACCTACAACGTCGAAAGTTTTTCATTGAGAAGTGCTTCTGATGTTGAACATAATTAAATTTTATTACCATGTTTTTATTAACTAGCTATCTTCTGTGTGTGTGTGTTTGTCCAGTACAAATCTTCGATTTTTAACTCACTTCCCGACTCGCTAGACATTTGAAACCTTTAGAATAGCTCGGAACACGATGACAATGTATTTTTTAAATACTTTTAGCCATCTTTAAGCAGCAATGAATTCATTTTCAGTCAATTTTGTTTTGTAGACCGGTGCAGCCATCTGTCGGCCGGGACGGGAACGAAAAGTTAAACGCGAGTTAACTTCCAATGAACTTCATTTTCTTTCAATTGGATGGGATAATTCATCCAAAAATTTTTTTAAAAGTATTTATTAATACATAGAATTGTCAAGTTTATAGGATTCGACAGAAAATTTAAAAACATGGTATATAAAAAGTTATTTTTATCTTGTAATTATTTAACTTTGATCAAATGGGGGACAGTAATGCCTGTAGGAAGCTCCGAAATACAAACCCTTGTTTTCATAAAAGCAGTGAACTTTCGTGAAAATAGGGTTGAAAAGTTACGAAAATACTAATTTCTCTATTATGGTTTGGTGTGCTACGGTCATTTTTAGCTACGCGAGGGTTTATTAGACCGGGACCTACTGCCTACAGCCGATTCTGAACGGCTACAAATCTCCATGCCAAGAGTAGGACTCGAACCCACATTCTCAGGTACCGAACACCAGCCATTCGGCCTAGCCATTCGCCCTAGCCATTCGGCCATCAATCTATCTCTCTATTACAATTCTTTAAATGTTTGTTATTCTTTTTTAGCAGCCTTGGAAATTTGCAGACGTGATCAACACACCTTATGAATGACTACGCTGCAGACTTGTTGAAGGTATCGATTGATGCCTATTCGAATAATCATTTCCTGCTTGGAAGACTAGTGATTTTATTGTTTGTAAGACAATAAACAATAGATCACTGTCTCCCATCAGTGGATGATATAAATCGACCCTAACAAGACCAGATTCGACCACAGCTAAAAGAACTGAGAACCAGTAAGTTATACCAAATTTTTAAAAAATTATAATTATACCATTTATTGCGTCTCATAATACGCCATCCTGTTTCGCTGATATTATTTCCCATTTGACGATATTAATATCTTTTCTAGCCCCAAAATCTCTTATTACTAGATTTATATTCATCGGTTAATCAATGCCGTTTCCTGGGATTTTTCCTGCATTGTGACAGCGTCTTTATACTTGGCATGCCTCCAGAGAAAATGGAGACAAATGGCTCGTGTTTCAAATAAAAATACATAAAGAGCTTTATGAAAGCTCTTTTGATTGTATAATAAAAGGCCTTTGTGTTCTATTTACATTGCAATTGTTTTGTGGCCATCGAAAAAGTTGTTAGCTGAAGATATCTTTTCAAATTAACATTTGACACTGCATTTTTTTCCGAATTTTAAAAGGGTGAGGAATTTAATAATTAGAAGCATATAAAGGGACTTAATTGTAACTTAAAATGTTTGCCTCTTTAAACGAATAACTCTAGAATTAAAATTTGACCACTCCATTAAAATTCGCGAATAATTAGGTTAGTACTTCCGGTTTATCTGAAGCCATTTGCATTCGTTGTTATACTCGTACTTAGGTTATAAGTTCTTTTTATATTTATTAAGACTTAATAATCCGATATGATGCAAATTGATCATTTTAAAACTCTTAATGATTTCTCTCTGATAATTTCTACCCAGAATCTCAGCGAGTAAAAAAGTGTTTATTATTAAAAATGATTTTATTATTAAACTCCCATTATTTTAAAATTAAAGAAGAACTTATAGGGGGAAAATTCGTCGAAAAACGGATAACAAAATTTTGCCAAATTGATTATGATAGGGAAACTAATATAAATCAGCTTCTTTTAGAGCGAACTTTTTTTAGTATTAACATCAAATCAATACCCCTTTATACTAAACCATTATACTAAACCCTTTATACTAAACTCTGCATTACATTTAAGAAAAGACTGACAATTCTATTTTAGTTCTTGAGTTCTGCTAAATTCTGTAGGAATCTGAAAGGGGCTATATGCATACAGAATCTTTTAGAATGACCCATAAAGTGTTTTTACTAACCACAGTAAGAACTAGACACGCAATGTAATGCAAAAGACATTTGACTATCTAGTACGCTCTTGCTACACCTATAAATCCTATTCACCTCACTGGATACTTCAAAGTTAGATATCTAAAACATAGTCTGTAATTGCAATTATTTGACATTTTAGCATTATTGGCTAAATCAAGTCCAGACCTCTTCCTCCATCACACTAGCAGATGTTAACGGGGTGGCCAAGTGCAGATTATCCAACCAGACCCTAAAGCAACCACTCATTTCGGACTTTGACTGTCCCAAAACAATTTTTTCTACAATAGCTAGACTATCACTTTAAGGGTATGAAAATCCACCCGGATGGCACACGAGGCAGACAATCCTTTATCAACTGTAGAAATTGTCCAGAAGACCAGATTTCTCCAGAACATATCTTTGAATGTCCAGCCATTGTGCCTGCCCTCTTCAAACTTGTTTTGACGCCTCAAGAACTCCTCTATAGTCCCTGTGCACCTGATCTGGCAACTGCTGTTATCCAGGCCAGGGGTTCTCAAACTGTGGTACATGAACGACAGATGGTACATTACAATATTTTTAGTGGTACAATTTTTACAGAAAAAAATTAAATGAATGTTCAAAATGAATGTAAAATTGCGCCCCTTTAAACATTTTGTTTTTAATCTTTATTGTTCAGAAACACATATATTTTTCAAATTTTTGACTTTTACGGCTCTAGCTTTAATGTTGAAATGACGACTTTTCCAAGAGCTTCGAACAATAGCGCCCTTTACACGTACGTTCTTTCCCGAGTAAAACCACGATCCCGCGCGTGCTTAATAACGTGCTTCAATTAAAAGAAAACTGTCTAAATTTCACAACATTCACCATTTTTTAAAACCTTATAATATCTAAAATGTCAAAAAGACAGAATGTATATATTTTTTTAAACATATCTTGTCCCTGTGACTCAGGTGTGTTCTTTGCTTTGTACAACTATATTATTTGCTTAATATATGTATTATTACTCACTATTTACCACAATTGTTATATATATATATATATATATATATATATATATATATACTCGTAGTATACTTATTTATATTTTATTGTAATGTAAAAGTTTCATTTACGAATATAATTAAATAATATAAATTTAAAGGGTTTTATTTTTTGATTATATCCACTCCATTTAGGATGCATTGATTTTTAATGGCGAAATGCTTTTATGGCGGTACATATATTTTTGTTTCATATTTATGTGGTACAAAATTTGAAGAGTTTGAAATCCCCTGATCCAGGCTTTTGGTTCAATTTAGGACGTTTTTCTTCTGCACTATTCCTAGGAACTACAACAACAACAACAACAACAAGTCCAACAAACCATACTCAAGTTCCTCTACTACAAGCAGGGGTTTGTTTTAGCGAGAAAAAAAAGACCCCCCCTCCTAACTACCACAAGAAAGTATGTGTTGTGGTGAGGCCTCGGTAAAAAATTGTCGAAGAGGAATTCCATTCTTTGAATTTGAATGAGCATCTGTCCATCTAAATTCACTGTTTCATAGCTGCAGTTTATTAGGTCTCAAAACGATAATTTTCACAAGAACGGCCCATCACATTTACAAAAGTTAACTCCTGTGCATTCAGCCGGATCCCCAAACCACAACATCTGTGCTTTTAGAGGTCCGCACATTCGTTACCGAGCAGCCCAGAGAGGGGTGGGCAACTGGGGTACTTTGCCCCAGGCCTCCACTGCCGGAGGGGCCAAAAAAAATTTTTTTTAAATATATTTATTAGTTTTCATCGAAAAGAAAATTCTGAAACTTAAACCGTACTTCAAAACTCAAAATAATCTCCCGAAAAAAAGGGGGCCCAAGAGAATTTTTTTTTGATTATTCGATTAATTTGATTTTTCTTACTCCAAAATAGTCTTCTGAAAAATATGCGATTTAGTTTTAATGAAAAATATGACTGTTTTGTCCTAACTGCTATAAAATTACATTCACTCTAATAAATTGAAGACAGTACTAACTTTCAAAATAGATAGCAGAACAGCTTCGTGGATGGAAGCTATTAGAAAGATAATTTTATCTTTATGAAGAAGTAAAGATTAAATTTATGTCTCCTTTAGTAAGTCCCAAAACGTACGTAAAAGTCAAGGTCACCCTCGCTCCCTTTGCAATAGTACGACCGGCAGCCGTCTGCAGCGCTCCCTTTGTTTATGTTAGACTAGCTGAAAACCCGCACTTTGCTACGGGGTACATTCAAATTAAATACAAATTAAATACACTATATATATATATATATATATATATATATATAAAATAAATACGACTATCAATGTATACAATTGATGTAAGAAAATACAAAATACACTCATGGACAAAAAAATTAGCGCACCAAGAAATAATTGCGGGATTGCAACGAAACTTGCAATGAAGGTACATGTCGGGGAGATATGCAAATCATTAGAAATGCAGCGCGATTGCGCATTACGTATAGCCGGTAGAGGGCGTTGAACATCGTACTCTGTGGAGTATAAAACAGGTAACCAAAGCTTGTTTGAGTGTGCTGAATCATTTACAAAGGAAGAGCTGAGATAGACATGCCATTACGCCATGTTCGAAGACAATATAAGCAGTTGTCGCAGTTTGAGAGGGGGAGAATCGTCGGGATGATGGAAGCTGGGTGGTCAGCTAGGCGAGTAGCTCGTCAATTAGGCCGCTCTGATTGTGTTGTGAGGCGGTGTTGGGACCAGTGGACCCGAGAGATGTCATGTACACGAAGACCAGGCTCAGGAAGCCCTCGACAGACCAGTCGTCGAGAAGACCGCCACATCGTAAGAAATACCCGCGTACAGCCAACTGCTTCATCGGCCACCATCCAGGCACAGGTAGCACCTTCACTAGGGGCCTCTGTGTCTTCTCGAACCATAAGAAGGCGCCTGGCTGAAGGACAGTTGGTATCGCGGCGCCCATTACGTGTGCTGCCCTTGACGCCCACCCATCGACGCCTCCGTTTGGAGTTTTGCCGCGCACGAGGAAACTGGACTGCAGCGGAATGGAACCAGGTCGTCTTTAGCGATGAATCCAGATTCAATCTCGGCAGTGATGACAATCGTGTTCGTGTGTGGAGAGCCCGTGGTGAACGCTTCAATCCTGCCTTTGCTGTACAGCGACACATCGCTCCCACAGCTGGTGTGATGGTATGGGGTGCCATTGCCTGCAATACACGGTCACCCCTAGTATTGTTCCGTGGCACCATGACAGCCCAGCGGTATGTTCATGAAATCCTGCAACCACATGTGTTGCCGCTCATGCAACCAGGAGCCATTTTTCAACAAGACAATGCTCGGCCTCATACGGCAAGGGTGTCACAAGACTGTCTCCGCACTGTTACTACCCTTCCTTGGCCTGCCCGATCGCCAGATTTGTCTCCAATCGAGCATATCTGGGATCATTTGGGACGACGAGTTGGGAATCCCACGAGTTTGAACGAACTAGAGGCAAGGTTACAGCAAATATGGAACGAAATGTCTCAAGACATCATACAGAACTTGTATGACTCAATGCCCGATCGTATCGCATCGTGCATTCGCGCTAGAGGGGGTCCAACGAAGTATTAATTCCTCCGTTCTTTTGCCTTTTTCTCTGAAATAAATTATCCTTTTTCTTTGATTTTCTTATCATTTACTTATATCAAAGTAGTCATTACGTATGTAAAATTTCGTTTCATTTTGACGACTCCTTCTTGGTGCGCTAATTTTTTTGTCCATAAGTGTATATATTTATTAAAAAATCGTAAGGGATATTTTTATTGATAACAAAATGTAGAAGAAATTATTAAAATTATATCTAGTAGGACATACTATAGAATATAGACAGTTAATATTGTATAGTTTGAGGATCATATCTTTTACTGTATTTTAATATTTTTTTTGGATAATGTCCAATCGTCTGCCGCATTAGCAAGAAAATAAAAGTATTTTTTGTCTATTTAGTTGTTATACACGTGACGACAAATTTATTTAAAGTACCAGTAAAAGAAATCACGTTATCGGCATTTAATAAATTAAATTCTATATATGAATCTTTAAAAATTCCCCCAAAATCAGAAAATGGAGGTAAAGATTCGAAAAAGATCTCATTTTAAAGAAATTTTATGGTCTTTCTCGTGATATAAATTTTATAACCCTCAAATTATTATTTTAAATGCAAACTTAAAGAATGTTACTAAAACAGCTTAAAAGTTTAATTTTAAAAAATCTAAGAAGATTTTTTGAAAAATCTTTCTTAGTGCACCCCTCCACTATAAGAAGAATCGCCATACAAAATGTCAGCCCTTTAAGGTGCAGCGGTTTGGTCTGTGCGTTGTAAGTCAGTGAGTCAGTCAGTTACGGAACTGTTTTATATATAGAGATTAGAAATTAGATTGTCATTTATTTAGACATATAGCAAACCTAGCTCCAAAACCATGAAGCGCATCTATCCATCTGATGCTGAAAAAAGGGGAAAAAAGTTGTTAGAAAAGCTGAAGAAGAGGGTGGTAAACGGACTCTCGATAGCTTTTTCGGACCAGGACCATTACAAAAGAAGAAGGAAAACAATTTGACACGGAAGACCTTCTGCTATTGCCAGAGAACGTCATGTCTACCTCAGAGAATCACCAGGACATTCCATCAGTTTTCAAGGAAACTGGACTGATTGGTAATAATGGGTCTCAACACATGAATTGTTCAGCTCGTGGAGGTGAAAATTAGAGAACGGAATCAAGTAAAATTCATACATCAGAAGTCGAACAATGTTTAATCATGCCTCCTTCTCTCTTAGAAGAAAATTCCAAGGAACGGAAAATTTTGAAGTGAGTACTGATCCAGCCACATGGATTAGACTTGATAATAAATCTAGAGATATGATAGTCCTAAATGGGCCACCTAGTAAACCAGGATGTATGCGCCAAGACAGCAGAAGTAGGCATTTCCCGATGACTGCCTTTTCAAAAAAAATTAAGTAATGGGGAATCTGCTGACAGAGACAGTTTAAGGGAGTAAAACCCAGAACTCTCGCCGAAAACCCCCAAGAGTATTTTTCTCCCTGTTGTACACACACTTTGAATCTGTGCGGGGTTCATGCTATTGGAAGAAACATAGAAGTGATACTTCGGGAACGTCCAAAAACTTTACAAACTTTTTGCATGAATACAACAATTTTGACATGACAATTTACAACATGAATACAATAATTTTATGTCAAACATAAAAGTCAGTTGCTACTGAAAATTTGCAGACCTGTGATATTAAAATGCAGCAACAGTATAGCCTTAAAATTTCAGTAAAAGTGTCATATAAATTGATTCATAAATTGATAATGATTTTGGCTAGTAAAAATACCAGACTAATCTTGTAAAACATTAATTTCATAGTTTGAGTCTTCATTGTAAGCAAATTAATAAGCATAATGGAACAAAGTTATATAATTATATATTTTTCTTGTAGCACTACTTTGAAGCAACATTGAATTCTTATTAAAAGTTACATTTCATATGTTAACAGAATGAAGAAATAACTTACCGAAAAGTGATCTGCTCAACACCAGTGAGTTGTCTTAGTAGACAATGCTGGATTTTTTTTTCGTCGCGTTTCATTGCAACTGTCCATGCTTTTCTTTTGACATTATCTTTTGGAACACTAAAAAAAAAGCTTTTCAGGTGTATTTACCGTCGTGCTTGTGCAGAAAGGTACTAAACAATATTTAAAATTTGCTTTAACACACTTTGACATCTTAAAAATAAAGAAAAAACGCTAGATATCAAACTTGAACTACGCTACACAATCCAAACACCGAAGTAAACAAATTCGCTATGGTACACCGTGACGTCACATGTATCCGCGTAGGAAAAGTAGCGTTTTTGAGACGAAGTAAATAGTGCGCGTTTAAAAACAAATTATGTTAACTTTTAGAGTTCTAAAACTAAAAAAAAAGATGCTTTCGATCATATTTTTCTATTTTCTATATCATAAATGTAAAATAAAAAAACGTGCAAGTTCCTCATTCCAAGTAGGTGGAAAATTTTACCGTCAAGAGCAAATATTTCACTTCACTCAGTGGCAAGTACAAGAGGACGTGCGAAGAGTTGAGGCTGTACGACCTCTTGTCAAAAGATACTCCGAGATTTTGGATGCCATGCACAATATGCGGTGAAATTAATCTTCCCTCCGAGACGTAAGCTAATCTTGATGCGTTGGTTGAAGTCCTTTGAATTCATTATATTAACGACAGTTTGGTGCAAGATTCTGCAGACGATTGATGAAAGAAACAAGGTTTTACAAAGTCCGAAACTATCTCTCAAAGACGCTGAAACTGTAATGAAAAGTTTAGTTCCATACATTGAAACCGTTAGAAATAGTTGGGATATTCTATTTAAAGAAGCTGAACTAGTAGCTGCAAACTTTGGAGTAGCAACAGATTTAAGAACCACAAGAGGAAGAATGAATAAACAATTCTATGACGATTCAGGATCAGGAGAGCCAGATTATATATGGGAATCTAAGGAATTACATTTCAAAGTGAATGTATTTTTACCCTCCTAAGACTTGTTGATTGTCAAAATAAGATCAATGGCAGACTGAATGGACGAAGTATCGAAAGTGTTCTCTCCTATTATTTGTCCAACAGAAACCGATTTGAAATCAACTGAATCAGAGACGTACCTTGATGCTATCGAAGAACTTGCCAGCGTTTACCCAATGACATAACTGATCTCTCCGATGATTTGATGATCTACTATGAGCTTATCAAGCACTCAATAATATGTGTTGATGGAAAAAAGAACTTATACTCTTGTGCTGGTATATTGAATGCGATATATAAAAAAGGCCTTGAAAATCTTCTACCGCAAATTTGTATTTGTCTAAGGTTATTAGCTGCACTTCCAGTGTCTGTTGCAACAGGAGAACGAGCCTTCAGCAAAATTTCCCTCATAAAAAAATCGTCTGAGGTCGACAACGGTCGAGGACAGACTTAATCATCTAATGATGCTCAGTATTGAACATGATTTAGTCAAAACTGTTAGTTTTAGAGAAATAATACATTCCTTTGCCAATGTTAAGGCAAGAAAGAAAATTAATGTAAATTTACTTTTTTAACTTTTAAAATCGTTCATGTTTAACTAATTTCGGTTTTCTTTTTAGTTTTAAATTTACCACTTCATCTTCTGTTATAGTAACTTTTATTGTAGCTGAAGGATTTCAAGGCTTTTATTTATAATACCTCAGTTGATAATCTAAATATCTGTTCAATTACTAGTAAGTTGTTGGATGTAATTAAATATTAGCTTTTTTTAACATATTGTCATATTTATTGGAGAATATAACAAGAGAGCAGTGCAATGAAATATAATAATTATGTTAATCATTAATGTAATAAAACTTTAAGCATGAGTAACTTAATTTGAATGTGTGTCTCAACTTTTTATTTTTCTTGGAGGCCCCAACAGAAGTTTATCCCAGGCCCCCTAAAGTCTCTGGACGGCGCTGATTCGTTATAGAATGCCTTCAAAATGACCTCCCCCTTCAATGGCTTTTCTACATTCTGGTTGCATAATGCTACTGCTATTTGCTTTCGCAAAGTGAAAAGGAATTTCATAATGCTCAAAGCATTCAAATGAGTTGCAGAATATATATCTAAAATGAGTATAGGAGACGTGAATACAAAAGCATACGACGCAAAGGCCAACAGTCTTCAAAATCTAAGATGGCAAGTTCAACTAAATATTTACAATTACATTCTCAAAGTTTCTGCATTTATGACTATTTTCGTCAGTTATACACTTCGTGGATATTTAACTGGGAAAAAACACCTTTTGTATGATTCTAAAATTAGGTTGTTTTAGAATTAGTACAAAAATTTATTTTTCGACAAATTTATAATTTTTTCTTCTCAAGTAGCTTTAAAATTCTGCATTGTTAGTTGACCTATAATACCAAATGTGGTTTTTTAAAAAAAGTTTTCTCCGACACCCTTAAAAATATTTTTTAATCGTAGCTAATCCACCAAAAGTTATGAAGTTAAATAAAAGGCTGACACTTAACTGATAGAATGATTACGGGTGTAAGTCAAACCTGTAAGGAAATTTCAAGGGAGACGACTTTAAGACCTTCGGAAAACAAAAAACAAATAAATAAAAAAAGATTTCTATTATAGGCCATACAGCACTACAAAAAGCTTAAATCCTGTATTATACACTAACATTCCTCATTTCCGCACAAAAATTTTGGATATACTTCAAAAAGAAAGACAAAAACAAAACTCTGCGAATCAACCTGTTTACCTAGCATACATTTTTCTCACATTTTTTGTCCAGTCACGCTACTGTTAGTTTTTCTCCACTTCACCCCAATTCCATTTCCTTCCCATTAATGTGCATTCGTAATGGTCCGACTCCATATTTTCACTTCGTTCGCTTCCGTCTGCTAAATCTATTTTTAGCGTCGGTCAACGTTTATGATATATTATTTAGTGTTAGCTGCGTGTATGTGACTTGTTTCATTCAAGTAACCTTATTATGCATACTCTCATTATGGGCTTCCATAATTGTATTCCCATGCGTTCCTCTCGCCATATAAAAATGGCCCGTGCTTAAGTTTTTAATTCGGCTGAGTGCTTACAGACCTGCACTCGCCACCGACAATTATTTGCCCGTGTGCTCCGTCGAGAAAGATTTGGGTCTACTTCCTCGTGCCTTGCCGTCAACCTATGAGAAGATCTAGCACAAATGTAATGTTTTTCGACAGTAAATTCCAACCATACTTTCAAAATGTTTTTGTAAATATCATTTACTTTTTTCGTGTGATTAAAAGGAGCTTATTAATCATATTCTGAGGATTCGTCAAAATATATGTTGGGGGATAACAAGGCTATCCATTTAGGGTTGCCAACTTTTTCTGTGACCATTCCGGGACAAATAGCTGACAACTAAACATCATCGTCATTATCAGTCAGCCATTACCTAGTTTTCTGAGGAAACTTTTTATGTATGAAAATATTAAAATACAGTATTTTTTTCAATTTATTTTTTATATTTTAACTATTATAGAAACTTAATTTATACATATATATATATATATATAAAACTCACGGCGCAACAGTCCGATGTGGACCAGGGCCGGCGGTACCCATCTCCGCTTTCGTAACCGTGGGATTGGAGTGCCATACAGCATATGTCTCAGTCAGGTGGTCAACCTGACGTGGGACCCCCAGAGTTTAGTTCCCAAGCATGCTTGGTCGTCATTTTATCGACCCACTCGAGGAATGAAAGGCTGAGTCGACATTTCCCAGTCACAGGGTCGAACCCTGGACCTGTGGAATGGCAGCTTGACGCTTTTAACCACTACGCCACCGGGCTTTTAAATATATATATATATATATATATATATATATATATACATACATATATATATATATATATACATACATATATATATATATATATATATATATATATATATATATATATATATATATATATATATATATATATATATATATATATATATATATATATATATATATATATATATATATATATATATATATATATTAAATCTTATAATAACGAATTTAACGTTATATTTTTATGAGTTTTTCCAATAATATTTTCTCTCACTTTTTCCTGCAGTCACCAATTCTTCCGCAAGTGAGTCCGTATTTAAAAAGTCGGCAAATTCTGCGCGCGATTCACTATTAAGTGGTATTTGCAATTCCACCTCCACTAAGTCGATATTCATGTTATTCCCGGCCTTCGTCCACACACACTCTGTGACGTTCACGCAACCTGTGGGATTGCTACGACGTCACAACGTTCAACGGATTTACACGATGTCAATTTCAACTTTTTAAAAAAAAATTGGAATAGTTTCCGCTACATTCCGGGACAATTTAGCATTTATCCGGGATCAGGGACAGCGATTCCAATTCCGGGACAGTTGGCAACCCTATATCCATTGCACATTGCAACGACATCAGACATTTCTTTTTCCAGAAGAGCACGGCGGAGGAAAGGGGGTGGGAAAAAATTACGGATCAAGGCTTGAGTCGATAAATTATTGGCTTTTGCATTACACTGATATCATTAACTACAAGGATAGCCGAGGACAATAAGAAATCGAATAGAAAAAGAAATACTTCCTGGACATCAAATTTTTCCGAGTTATCGTATAAAAAATAGCATGACGAAATAGTTGGTAATACAGTGATTTCCGCTTATAAGAATCACGTTTGTTATTACTGTTTTTGATTCTTATAAGCGGTTGATTCTTATAGCCGAAATTTAGGTTTTGGGACAGTCACACACACCTATATATACATTTATTAGAAAATTTACCATAAAATGCTCTTTAATTTACGTTAATTATCTTTTCTTAAAATTATTTTTTATAATTTAAAAATAAAACTTAATTTCTAGACCTATAAGTAGATACATATGATTATAGTAAGAGAAGAAAAAAAAATCCAATATTTGGTACAACATACCTGTTTAACAGTTTAACATTTCAACTACGGGAAGGGTAAAAGAAAAGTTTTCTATGGTAGCTTGACGTAATGAAGTTTTCGGGAGGCTGTTTATACCTCTTTCAATACTAATAGTCTCAAACCAAGATTCATCTTCTAGCTTACGTTTCACGGTTTGATAACGTGCCGAATCTAATAATGTCACGTTTGCCTAAGTGATAGTGGACACTTCGCCGAAGATTTATGTGTTTCAGGGTCCAGGAAGCCGCAACCAGGATGTGGGATGTGGGAAAAATAGGAGTCCCTGTCTTTGTTTGTCAGTGGAGAAAAGTGGAATTGGATCCGGACGGGTAGGATGCCCCTGGATCAAGCTAATAGGACAGTGTTCAGCTAAAGCGTTTAAGGGTAAACTATTATGTTATGTCTAACAAAGAAAGGGATGCATTTTACGACTGTATTCCATCCCATCTTATCACTCTTTCTATTAAAAAAAATAAAGAAAGAACTTCGTGCCTTTTGAGGGTTTAAGGGTCTTTTTTGGAAAAATGAAAGGAAAGCGAAGAGTGTAAACTGATTCTTAAAACCGGTGGATTGCTTCTTTTAAGCGAAAATTTTAACATGGAAATAATACATTTGTTTTAGGTTTTGCGATATTGATTCTTATAAACGGTTGATTCTTATAACCAGTGATCACTATAAGCGGTGGTTACTGTACTTACATCAATATCTTTTCAAATTCCTTGGTGACTAAGATGTTAGCAGACTGGAGTCCGGGAGAAGTTTTTAGGTCTTTGGATTCAACTTCCCGACTGTTAAAAGTTGTTACGAGGATCTGTGTTTCGTAGATAAAGGCACTTTCATTTAGAAAATACTTTACTGAAGACAAGTCAGTATTCTTGATGTCAAGGGTCTCTTGGATAGGTTTCTGCCGCCGCGCAAATACTATCTGCAAAAACCCATCAAATAATTAGTATCAATGCAGTATCAAACAGCTTTAGCAAAGGTTTATTATGCTAATATGCATTTAATGCATAACGACGAGTGAAAATTCAGTGCATGTTATAAGCAACGAATCAATTTTAAGTGTACACAGAAATGAGGCTGAACTATTTGTATGCATCTTTACAAAAATCTAATTTGACAATTTAAATAAAAGGAGCTAAAACTTTTTGTCCACTGTTATTTTTAAATTTAACGACTCATTAATATTTGCTACTCTTTGTTTGATTAAAAAAGCATTAATAAAATCCTCTATGAATTCTGCCTCTTGAAACTAGAATAATAATTACAGAGAAGTAAACTAAATCCCCTTTAATTCTTCGCAGTTACTTTTTATCATTTTTCAATGCTGACAGACTCACGATTTAGAATCTCAAAACTTTTTTCTTAACTTCTACTACCTAAATCAACGGTTCTCAACCTGGGGAGGCGTAGAAGAATTTCAAGGGAGGCGCGAGTTTAAAAAAAAATAAGTAAAACTAACTGTACTCAATTTTGCGGTTACAATGTAACCGTAACGTATTTTTGACATACGAACACGAACACAATAATTGTCGTAGCTACAATGTCAGAAAAACATTCTGAAGACTTATGATGCAGTTAAGGGTTTCACAGAGAAGATAACTCTTTGGCAACGCCGTCTTCAGAGTTCAGAGCCAAACTTTTCATGCTTTCCAAGATTGAACGACCTCCTAGAGCAGGGGTTCCCGACCTTTTTATAGTACCGTACCTGTACGTTGTAAACAATTTGATGACGTACCGGCAGACCAAAAATTTTGAAATTGGGAATAAAATGCAATGGAGAACAAAATAAATTAGGATATATAAAAAATCATTTTAAATAAATCTCCTGAGTTTAGTACACTTACCTTAACAGCTTCTTAATATTTATTAATAATACAATTACTATTGATTAATAATATGCAATTAATTTAAAGATGTTTGAAACACAGAACACAATTTTTAGTAGAACTCGGACACAGTTATAATTCGCAGGCGAGTGTCAAATTTTTATGGGGTGGTCATAGATAACACATTCAGGTGTAGACGGCATCTTTTGAGATTAGGTAAATCCCAATAAAATATTACAGCCCAAAAATGGATAAGAAATTCCAAACTAAAATATTAAAACGTATGGATTATTAGTTTTATAGTCATTTCTTTTCTTTTTTCGTACGATAGATTTTTGTTTTAAATTGTAAAATCATTCGCGTACCGGTACTGGTACGCGTACCCAAGGTTGGGAACTACTGTCCTAGATGATAAAAAAATCTCCCATTGCAACAGATAAATGAATTGAAGGACCTTATATCAGAGCATTTGGTGGCATTGCAAAATTAAATTGCAGACTATTTTCCAGGTATTAGTTCAGAGAACTAAGAGTTTAAGTTGACAAGAGATCCTTTTAAAATCGACATGGATATACTTCCTGATCATATTTAAGAAAAGACAATCGACCTAAAATGTGATTCTCAAGCAAACGCGGAATTCGAAAACATGGATGTTGAAAATTTTTGGTTACGCTATTTTCCTGTTTACCTAGAAGTTGCTTTGGAAGTTTTGAGATTGTTAGTGCAGTTTTCATCCACATATCTCTGTGAATCTGGATTTTCAGCATTAGCATACATAAAATCAAAATATCGAGCAAAGCTGGACGTTGAAAGTGACCTGATGTGTGCTTTGTCACAGTTACAACCTAATATTCGAAAACTTGTCAAGGACAAACAGTGCCAGCCCTCTCATTAATGTTGTGAAAGTGACTGGTATTACATGCCAATCTCACCTAGATCCTTGATTACCTCAAATATATTTGATCTGTATTTAATTCTTTGATTTCATATGTTCTAAATTAAGATATGAGTAGTAATATTAAATTTTGTGTATGAAATTATCTATTCTTTATTTTCATTTAATAACCAGCTTCAATTTCACATTCCGATTGTACTACTAGTATTGACCACATATGGTGGTGGTGGGGGAGGCGTGACCTCACATCAGTGTTCAAAGGGGGGCACAGAGCCTGAAAGGTTGAGAACCCCTGACCTAAATGATGAAAACATTTAGCCCACGCATTGGCCAAAGACATTTAATTCAAAAGATGTTTTCCTTCCTCTCTTTTTGTGTAATGATACACTGTTTTTACAGGCGTTACTGGTTTTGTCCTCGAAATAACACGTCAACCCTTGCAGTATTTTTATTTGGTTCATCCCATTTCAGCGTTTTTGTATTCTCCCAACTGTCTCTCTAAGTCTCTTCTTATCTCTGATTTTCAGGTCTCACAAAAGATTATGATCCTAAATCAATTTTGAGTGTACATAAATTTCTAACTTGGGATATCTTGAGTTTTACCATTGCTAAAAAAATTATTTCAGCACCTATCCTAATGATATCTACGATACCATAAGAGTTCTGCCGACTAACACCCACACTTTCTAGCTCTAGAATGTGTTGGAGTCATCTCATCTACCCTATATCCTCAGAATGTATAAAGGGATGATTAAGCACATGCTCACAAGACGTCGTATTACAAAGCCCTCATCAATCATAAAATATTCATCACATAAGGCTACTTGCAGCATATACTCCAGTCTTTGCCACAGGATCTTATTATGCGGAATTATAAATTCCTGTAAGTCTGTAGCACTTTTAAGATACAAAACTAATTTTCTGAGTAAGGGATTTCGAATGAAAAGAATGCCGTATGGAAATACTAGCCGAAAACCCGCACTTCGCTACGAAGTACATTCAAATTAAATACAACTGTCAATGTATGCATTAATGCAAAAAAAATAAACATATATATTTATAATAAATACGACGATCAATGTATAGTATTGATGTAGAAAAAAATATATATATTTATAAAAAATATCGTAAGGGATATTTTTAGGGCCTGTTCACATAGGAGTCCGTTGCGTAGCGTTAAGGGAAAGATGACGTTGAGACGAAAATAAACCAATCATAGGCGTTAAAAATTTCATTGCTAATCGTTTGGAGGCCTATGATTGGTTTATTTTCGTCTCAACGTCATCTTTTCCTTAACGCAACGCAACGGACTCCTATGTGAACAGGCCCTTATAGACAAAATAATGTCCAATCGTCTGCCGCATTAGCAAGAAAAAAAATTATTTTTTTTGTCTATTTAGTTGTTATGCACGTGACGATACATTTATTTAAAGTACCAGAAAAAGAAATCACGTGATCGGCATTTAATCAATTAAATTCTAAAAATGAATCTTTAAAAATTCACCAAAAATCAGAAAATGGAGGTGAAGATTCGAAAAAGATCTCGTTTTAAAGGAATTTTTACGATCTTTCTCGCGATATAAATTTTATAACCCGATATAAATTATTATAACGCGATATAAATTATTATTTTAAATGCAAACTTAAAAGAAGTTACTAAAACAGCTTAAAAATTTAATTAAAAAAATCTAAGAAGAATTTTTCAAAAATCTTTCTGAATGCACCCCTACACCATAAGAAGAATCGCCATGCAAAATGTCAGCCCTTTAGGTCCAGCGGTTTGGTCTGTGCGTTGTATGTCAGTCAGTCAGTCAGTCAGTGAGTCAGTTACGGAAATGTTTTATATAGTATATAGATAAGTTTAGCCATTGTAATAACAATCATTATTCAAGTGGTCTTTTCTTCCCTTTTTCCCTCGATAAAGAGGCACCATTCGTGGGAAAGACTTTTATTTACTTGACACACATATACACGTAAAAAGAAACAATAATAAGTATAATTTGCCCGAGTCATAAGGTCTAAAATACTCTAACCTGGGTACTTCTAGCAGACTCAGAATGGTCGCACAGAGGGATCATTACTGAGCCGCCAACCTGCTATCTCTTGCTCTCCCAATTCTCAACCGATCATCTTCCCTCAAGACCGTTTGGGGTCGTTCTAGAATTCCATACTAGTATCAGGCACAGCCTCTAGCTAAAGGTACCTGATACTACAGCCATTAAAGGTATTGATAAAGTTTTCCTTCTATCAAAAACCAAAACTTATAAAGCCCCCTACGTACGTTCTATTGGGTTAACAGAAGTTTTCACCTCAATAGATATATCACAGAGGGCTGCACTTTGTTATTGCTGAATACTCTGCTCTGCTGTTGTTGTAGTTGCTAAGCCCCCCTGGACTAGAAAATGCTAGACCAAGTGCCATGAGACACCCCAGACCATGATTGGGCCACCATTCCCTTGTACAGTTCCAGCCAGGCATGCAGGATCCATGGCTTCATAAGCCTGACGCCATATTCTCAGCCTCCCGTCGGCGTTAAGTAGTAGGAATCGAGACTCATCACTCCATGCTACTCGTTTCCAGTCCTTGTGCTCTCTTGGGAGCGAGTGTCCTGATCTTCTGCAAGCGGGGAGGCCTACACGGTCCACGTTGTGGGAAGGAGCAACAGAACAGGGACAAGGCGGAAAGACCCTTATCGAAGCGCATACTTTTTGTATGACCACTCTATTCTGCTGAATATATGCCGAAGAAACAATTATATTCTTGACCAGAATTTCGTTCATTTGTTTATTTTCTAAATGAAAAGACTAAATGGTGGGTCTCTCGAGATTAGATTTTAAGTATTTTATGTACAGTTTTCAAGACTAAAATGCACTGCATGCTCCCAAAAGTGTTCGTACACTTACGATTTTCAATAAAATAGGGGTCTATCCATTAATTAAAATGAATATTTCAGAATGGGTATCTAATAATAAGATCATAAACTATTCTTAACAAAACTACATGAAATATTTTGAAAACACAGTAAAACTTTATTTTTAAGAAACCAGTAATCAAAAAGTAACAAAAACTTTATCTCACGAAAGTCATCGTGCACTGAAATATTTTCGTAAAAATTCATAATTAAAATTATCGTCTGGCGCTTTATTTTTACTTTTGAATTGGGGTGGCATTTAAAATATCGTTTCGCTTTAATTTTTGCTTGCCTACTCCGTAATATTCTATTTATTATTAAAAATGGCTCGTAGTCGTAAAGAAACAACAAACAGCATTCGAAAATGGATTATTTTTCCTCATAGTAGTGGTAAATCAGTTCGAGATATTTCTAAATTACTTAATTTATTCTATTCTACTGTGCAGTATGTGATAAAACGCTTTAAAGAAGAAAATCAGAACGAAAACAAGGTAAGAAAAGGTCGTCCGGCAAAGTTAACAAAACGTGATCAGAGATTTATAATTAGAAATTTTGTGAAAAATCCACGTTTGAGTGCTGTAAAAGTTACTGCAGAATTTAATGAAACATTTTCTACTTCAATTTCACCTGAAACTGTTCGACGAGTTCTCAGAGCAGCTGGATTACATGGCGTTCTGCCCGTAGAAAATTAATTTGTGAGTGAGAAAAACAGAAAGCTTAGGCTTTCCTTCGCACTATCAATGATAAATAATCCCCAAACGTATTGGAATAATGTCTTATTTGCCGATGAAAGCCAGTTTAACATATTTGGTTCCGATGGGCTTATAATTGTATGGAGAAGAAAAAATGAGGAACTTAATCCCAAGAACTTAGTAGGAACAGTTAAGCATGGCGGTGGAGGTGTCCTTGTGTGGGGGTGCATGTCAGCATCAGGACTAGGTAATTTCGTATTTATTGATGGCATAATGAATCATGCTGTTTGTAGAAATATCTTAAGAGACAATTTAAAATTATCAGCCCAAAATTTGGGTATTGGAAACAACTTTGTTTTATTATCAAGATAACGATCCTAAGCACACGGCTCTCAACGTTCGCCTCTGGTGACTCTATAAATGTCCACAAGTTTTGAAAACACCACCTTAATCGCCAGATTTGAACCCCATAGAACATATTTGGAGAGAACTGGAGGCTCGAGTTCGAAAACCCGACATTCACACGAAAAGCAAAATAAAAACAATTATGATGGAAGAATGGATGAACATTGATGCAGAAATTACAAAAGAACTAGTGCAATCTAGTCCCAAACGTTTAAAAGCTGTTGTGGATGCTAAAGGATATCCTACTAAATATTAGTTTAACGAAAAATTAGAATATTTGCTAATATGTAGAGATTTTTTACAAGTGTACGATGACTTTTGTGAGATAAAGTTTTTGTTACTTTTGGATTATTGGTTTCTTAAAAATAAAGTTTTACTGTGTTTTCAAAATATTTCATGTAGTTTTGTTAAGAATAGATTATAGATCTTATTATTAAATACCCATTCTGAAATATTCATTTTAATGAATGGATAGACCCCTATTCCATTGAAAATCGTAAGTGTACGAACACTTTTGGGAGCCACTGTATTTAAGTAGAAACAGTTTGCAAACTGGGAAACGTAGGAAACGATTTTATCATCTTCTGCATCAAAGTCCTTTTCTTTTTTGCGTAGGGTATATTTTTCTTATCCCCGAACTTTAACTGATAATGATTAGCTCCTTATATTTTGCTAAACTTCTTTTATCGTCCATCACGGATAAATGAACTCATATTCTTTCTTTAACATTCGAAATGAGTTGCTAAAATATACAAAGCTAAAAATTTGTATATTTTAGCAACATGATCCATTATGAATTTCCAGTCCTGCCTTCTTTCGCTCCAAATCGTACGACATATTGTTTATTCTATGTAGGGTAGGTGGGGGCAAAGGTTCGCATGGGGCAAAGGTTCGCACATACATTTTAAAATGACCGGGAAGAGTTTTAGGAAGAATAGGGTAGGCAATGCATTCCTCTACTTGCAGTCAGTTGCCTCGTAAAAAATGTTGGAGTTAAGACCCCCTTTTGCAGAGAAAATGAGGTAAGTTTATTTTCGTCTCTTTTAATGTAATTTTTTGCAACTTTTGAGTAATTTTGAGCATCACTCAAACTCACGAACTGTTTTGGGTTTATTTTCGCATGTTAGGGTGGTAAATAGCCTTTCAAATCCTACCTTAAGTTTTGGGTTAACTCAAATACAGTGGCGTCCATTCTGCAGAAACAGAACCAGCACGAAATGGGGTAAAGGTTTGCAGGAGTCATGGGGTAAAGGTTCGCAGTGCAAACCTTTGCCGCTCTAACTATTAACATTTGTTTCATGTCCTCTTTTCATTAGGAATCCTTATTAACAACGTCTTTTATTATTAATGGGAATTCACATTTTTGTAATTTGAAAAAAAATTATGGTTTTTGATAAAAACTGCCTGTTTTTAATCAGAAAATTTTTTGTAAAATGCTTGAAAATCCATAAATTAAAAATAAAATAAATTAGTACAACACCAAAAATAAAATAGCTCTGAACAAAGACCTATTTTACAAGATAAAGGAATTAAATGTTGTTACAAGACATTATAAGCTTCGAAGGTCTGGTTAGGGAAAAAAACTCTAAATGAGTAATTTCCAGATTTGCAAGTCTTTGAAAGGCTCCTTGCGTCACAATTTTTGACGAAATTTTATAAAATTTATTACAAAGACTCCTCTTATACATTAAAATAAAGTTATGTATCCATTTCAGGTTTCGACATCATTCAGATTATCAAAGTTTAACTTAAGCGTGGAAAAGTACAAAAATTTCACGAGAATTCAGAGTACAAGCATAAAAATATTTCCTAAAAATTAATTATTCAACGAAAGCACAAATCAAAACATAACCCTGATTAAAATGTATAAGCAATCTAAATGCAAAATTAAGGATAAGGTTAAAAATTGGATCGCAAGGAGCATTTTAAAAAACATAATAAAAATTTCAATTTTTTAAATATAAAAAATAAAATTTTAAATATTTATAAAATTTTATAAGGTGTTTGAAATAGTTTTACTTTAATGAATATTTATGCCCAATTTCATATCTCTGAGGTAAAAATTTCAAAAATTGCTTTGTAATGTCCCCCATCCCCTTAATTTGCTTAATGTTTACGGGTTTTAAAAGAATGAGTAAAGCCTAAGATATGATATAGCGATAGTGTTAATAGTTGATATTTAAATTGGAAGTTCTTTAGTTTAAGAAAAAAATTATTGAGATTAACCCCTTTTCATTTTGTGAATTTCTTTGTTAGATTCAACTTTCTGTGTTAATAGTTGATATATCATTTTGAAGTTATTTAGTTTAAGAAAAAATTTATTGAGATTAACCTGTTCAATTTGTGATTTTCTATATATGTAACACCTTTAAAAAGATTACAAAATGTGAAATAAAATTATTTTGACAACTCTTTTTGTGATTTTCGATGCCTGTCCAGTAAGAAACCAACGAGTGGGGTAAAGGTTTGCAGTGCGAACCTTTGCCCCACCGATTGGGGCAAAGGTTCGCAAACAGGTCTTTTGGTAAAATTAAAAATTCGGTAACTAAATATTTCGGGAAAAAATTCATTATTTTATAGAAGGTAGAGGGGATACCCAACTACAATACAAGTGACTTTTTGGGGCGATAGGATCTAACGGAGGCCCGTAAGAAACCCAAAACTCAAAACTGCAAACCTTTGCCCCCACCTACCCTACGTAGAGAAAATAATTTAATCAAACCTTTTAAATTTCTGAGAATGCCTAAGGTATGGGACAATTATCTAGTTGAAGAGTTAAAGTGCATCAATGACACGAGTATTTGAAGTAAAATACGAGTAGGAGCATAACCTTAAATAGCAATAACGGACTAAGATCTCGAGAAATCTAAATTTATTCTAAAAATCACCTTATAACGCATTTCTGCCAAAGCCAGGGCTCAAATTTCGGGAGCTTCGCATCTCGAGAAAGACGATTTATCAACAACGCTCTGTGAGCCAGCTACGAGAGGACGCTATACCAAGAAAGATGTGATGATGTGAAAAAGGTTTCTTTTTCTTCACTTGCATTAACACAAGATTTAAAATTCGAGTCACTGGATGGTTCTGGATGCTAAGTTCCCATATGCATAAAAGTGTTCCAACCCTAACGTAATAAGAAAACAGTACGTTAAACCATGTTAAAGATTAAAAAAGAATATTACTGTATAGGTATATGTAAAAGAATAGAAAAAATAATCTTTTTCTGACAGTATTAGCCTTTGCATTAGAAACTAAAAAGACAAAAATTGTCAAAATAGTCTCAATCTTCTTTAAACTCTTATTCACGACGCCAATTTGACGTCACACAAGCATCCATTATAAACTCTGGAGTTACCTTCCTCTTTTTACAGTAGTAAACTGTGCCTACGTGAAGTAAACATATTAATTTAAAATATTGTTATATATAACAACACGTACGTATTGCAGCCTTAGAAGTTTACATGGAAACATCATAAATCTCAGATCCATTTAATCCAGTTAATGACGCTAGGTAGATCTATATGTGCATAGGAAATTCAAAATACCCTATAATGTTGGATATACCTAATATATTTAAAAGCATCTTCGTAGCCAATCAGAGTGATAAATTATCGTACTTAGTTAACTGCTTTTGTTGGATGTTCTGTTATTCATCTGTAGACGCGAACGAAGGGTCAATTGTGCTCCCAATGTATACGTGGCCACAAACCCCGTCGGTCACCTAGACCAGGGCTGGCCAACCTTTTTTAGTTGGCGATCGACTTTTCTATAATTTTTTATTCGGCTCTCATTTTTTAAATGGAAAATGAGCCGCTTATCACTAACATAGTCCATATATTAATGAAATTATGGCTCGCGATAGACTAAAATCATATCGAAGATCGACCGGTTGGCCACCCCTGACCTAGACGGTCCATGAAAGGAAGCTCGTCACTGTTCGTTAGTTGTCGTTCGCTGCATGTGTACAGCTCAGCTCGGAGTGTTTTCACTTTTTTTCTGGTCCATTTCATTTCGAGTAGGAAACTTTTCGTTGATCGTTATGGAAACTTGAGTTCCGCAACATGGTACGGATCTCTGCCGTTACAACGCATTCAGTTACAGTGGTACCTTGGTGCTCGGTTTCTAGAAGGCACGACACATAAGGGGTGAATTCGTTCCAGAAAACGTGAAATTTCACATTTTACTGGGCAATTTATAAAAGTTTTTAAAGAATTTAATTCAAAATAGTATGTTTTATGGATATTAAACATACAAATTAATTGCATACATTGACCATTGCATTTAATTTAAATATATTCTTCCGCATTATTTTGTCTATAAAAATATCCGTTAAGATTTTTTTATAAATAAATATTTTTTGCATTAATTGCATACATTGACCATTGTATTTAATTTAAATTTACTCCGTGGCGAAGTAGGGTAATTATCTAGTATTGAATAAGTGAGATGGCACACTGACTGTGTAGTCTGACTTTTCCCTTCCATTTAGTCTACAAAAGAAATTCTAAAATCAGAAAGGTGTACTGCCCCTCTAAAATAATCTTTAAAATGGTAACAAAAATCTATTTTTTGTTTTTATAATGATTGAAACCCGAATTATTCTGAACAATTGAGTACCACTCCTTTTGTGATGACGACAGTGACATCATAAGATATTAAAATAATTGTGAACATATTCAAACAGTGATTTTTATACAAAATTTTAACTTTGAATGCATTTGTCTCAAATTAGGATTTTTCTAACTTGAGCGCATCATATCTCAAAAACTATTTAAGATAAAGGCTTGAAATTTTTTACACAAATGTTAATGTTAACCTTCTACATAAAATGACCTAAATGCTTGGAGACATCTCAGATAATAAAAACTTTACAAAAAGTTTTAAGAGAAAATTTTTGTAAAAAGAATTTTTTTTCACTAATTGTTAATAATTATAATATTAAAAATGAAAGTAATTAAAAGATTTTAGGCCCATATGTTAAAGCCAATATAATAAACTAAACTTTTTTTTAAATTAAAGAGTGTTTCGTGTTATAAATTGAAATGAACATCAGTTATGCGCGCAGTGATAAATTACTTTAATAATTTACATCAATTACTTTAAATAATTTACATCAATTTGATATTTTTGTGGCAACAAGATATGTTTCATCTGACAGTCCAGACATTTTCGTTCAATTTGCTTCGTTGTTTAATTTGTTAAAAATTGTGAAATCAATAGTCAATTTTCTAACATTTTTCGCGTCCCCTTAGTCTAATAAGAAAGGGGAAAAGACCAACAAAAAGTTTATTTCCACTTGTTTAAAAGTTTTAAATCTCAACTCCAGTGGGAGCCACAAAGGCAGTTATATTTAACGTATGACATGTTTTACAACGAGGGGGAAAATTGTTCTTAAGAGGCATTTACTATGAAGCTTTTTTTTAATGTGTGTTTTTGGTGTTTACTTTTTTTTCGCCTCAGATTTTGTCAGATTTTCTGAAGTCAGTTTAAAAATGCATCTCCTCCCCCCCCCCCTTATCAATCAACCATCAAAGAAGTACAAGGCAATTTTAAAGTTTTTGTTTTTACGCACAGACATCACAAATAGGGACAAGAACAACTTTTAGTCCGAACCCCGTTTCATCAAAATATGTTATTCTGATATTATCAGGCATTATAAATATCATTATGCCTTCGTCAAATATATGTGAAAGAAGTCATTTTCCTGGCATGAATTTTATGGGTTTGCATGCCAACGGATAAAATTCCTTTGTCTTCAGTTGCTTTTAATCAACTTTATATATATATTTTTTTTTTCTTACAAAGAGAGTCAAGACAGGAATGTTTGAAGTTGGCTTTCCTTTACATGCGGCAGACATCTCGCTAAGCGGCATGTGGGAGCGGTCGTATGGTCACGTGATAACCGAAGAACAGGAGAGAGGGGGGTAGAAAAAAGTGCAAGTGCAGGCAGAAAATTGCTGACATATCGTTCTACTTTGATGAAATAAAATGTACTGTAAATGCCTCGAGCGCCTATTTTTGATCGGTGTGAACGCTTCTATACTTGCACATGGCTGAGCGTCTGTTTCAGCTTATTGATCAAAACAGTAATGTTTATCATTTCTATGAATAACCGAACAACGATATATTGCGATAAAATACTTTTCTTTATTGTATGTTCTACGGGACAAATTTGCTTTCAATCTGCTGTTCTCATGGTTACTTTAATTGTGTCCATTTACCGATACGAAACCTTAAAATAATGAAAATCCAAATACAGAAGAAGGTGCAGGATTTTTGAGGGTAGAAAATTGCTGAAGTTTCATGCTACATTAATCTCGTGATAAAATGTTTTATAAACGTCTTGAAAAAAAATTTTTAGGCCCTTTCAAACACGTGGACGTGACAAAAAAACGTGTTTATGTGCAGTGACCAAAGCAGTATTTTAAGCTCAATTAAGATTGTCACCTTCGTAAAAATAAGCAAACAGTGGAATAACTCATTAAATACTTTTCATTTAACCTTTGTTTTATGGGACGAATGCATTGTCCCTATGCCTCGCACTTATTTCTTTAGTCGTGATTTTTCGTAGAAGTAAAACACATGCTATAAGATTGACTTCTGAATAGATGAATTCTCGGATTTGAAATTATTTTCCATTCAGCGATTATAAAAAAAATTCTCGCTGAACAATTAGAATTTTTTTTCTTCAAACTCATCTTACGAGTGAGGCAGCATGTAGGATTGTAATTAACTCTTTTTCATTCGTTGATATTTGGAAACGACACCTGTCGTTGAAATTATATTTCGCTCTCCCCAACGGTGAATCTATTTGCAAACACTTGCAAGCTATACTTTTAGCCGGTGATTTGATACCTCATGGGAGACACGAAATTCTCAAAAAAATCTTTTTCTTGGCTTAAAAGAGACGATAGGGGTTTTAGAATCAAATAACATAAACCGCGCGTCTCCACATTGCCAAATGCAATTTCTATGCGTGCCTGGCTATATATTGTCTGTTTATCTCGCAATGGAATTTTTCATGATTTTAACCTATTTGAAACTTCATTTCAATGTATCGCTATAAAATTTTTCTCAACTTTCCTGTGTTCTTTTTTTTTTCCTTTTGCGGTCTCCGGGATTTTTTGTTTAGAGCAGAAATATTAAACATTCATTTCCTAGAGCAAAAATCATTCTGAAGAAAAAAAATTGTTTTGCAATTTAAAATGATTAAATATCTTATTAATAAATTTTATTTGTTCCCAATAATCGTGATGATAAAAAAAAAAAAATTAAACTCTTTCTATGCACATAAAGGAATTTTTCATGATTTTACGAAGAAATTCTCAAAATGTTCTTGGTTCCAAGGAAAAGTTCGCAAAATAGAGATATTCGCGAAATAGAGGTTCGTTAAATAGAGGTCCGACTGTATAATTATCTTTGTATAGAGGCACATTTTAGAGAAAAAAGCATTGCAGGAGGCGTATACGTGCGTGTACATGAAACAAACAGAACTTTGCATCCCAGACCCCCTCGACAGCTGATTGCGCCATCCGATATTTATATAACCTCCGGAGCTAACAGTTCATTTCCTCCCTGGAGCCGTTCACGAGATCGCATCTCGTACGAACGTGATCAATACGAATCTCATCGAGTACAAGTCTCGATCGGAAGAGCGTCCGTAAAATACGCTCGAGTTCCGGACCACGCGTCACAAACAAATAGCTGCCCCCCTCAGTATTTATAGCTGCAATATCGTCGTGGACTCATTCCCCTAAGACTCTCTAGGGGGGATTACCGCAGGCACCCTGCAAGAATAAAGATTTAGCGCCGACGAAAACTGAATTAGTAACAACAAAAGAACTTTTTCCGAGGAATTTTTCTCTCTTCTTTCACTCGAAATATCTTCCTAATAGAAACAAATCTTGGCATTTTTTTTTTCATAACAGTAATATTGTAATTGTATTTTCATTTTGCGAGTTTTATCATTATGTATTTTATGAAATTTTGCTTTTAAACTAGTATTTAGTTCATTATAAATACTTAAATAAGGCATTTAAATAATAATCTTTAATTTCATAGCAACTGTTATTAAATGAAGGAAATAAAATAAAACCTTATTTTATTTCCTTAAAAGTCTAAGTCATCAGATAATCAGTTTTAAAAGATCCATTTTACTTTTTCGCCAAAGCTCAGGTAAAAAAAAAAATCAAATTGCGTACGATTTAACTTTACGTTTTGTTTCCACATCCTTAAAAATTCCAAAACTTTTGCTATATTCGGGTACACCCCGAATATAAATTTTAGTTCTTTTTTTTCTCCATTAGAAGAGGTTGTTTATCTTTTGCTTTATTGTATAAAGGACCGTAAATAATGGACTGGTGGAGTTTTTATTTCAGGCGTGACATCACTTATTGCATAAGTGGTCTCTGGTTTTTTTGAGTCCCTGATTTCAGTCTAAGTAATACGTCGCACGTGTGTATGAATTGCCCCCACAATCTCATGGGAACACTGTAAACACTGTAATTCCTCCTGACGCTTTTCAGTAACAAAATACGCGAAAGGCTTAGTCTCGATAAAGATTAGAAACGAAACTGTAAAATCAGTTGCTTCTGGTTTATATAAATTCTGATTTCGGCTGCTGGTGGAAACATTCCTAAACAAACATGTCTTTATGATTAAAATTATTCTTCAGTCTCGATCTTAAGATTAGTAACATAAGAGATTCTTACACAAATTTAATTAAAGAAAATATTCCAATTTATATTTGTGTGTTTTATGAAAGTACAATTCTCTTAAAAATAATCCCAGAACAATCTTTCCGTTCAGCAAAGATTTCACTCAACGCTAATATCCGCAGTGATATATTGCCACAATAAAGTCGAGAAGAAGGTCGTTAACTTCCAAAAAGAACTGCAGGAGAAGTTTTAAGGCCCGAGAAAATGAATTCAGATAATTGAAAATGAAAAATGGGCCGGAAGAAACCTTTTTTTTTTCCTGTACAGTGGCCAAGCGAATGAAATAACAAAAGGCCCATAGTTCCACCTTGAAAAAGATGTGCTGATTTGTTATCTTAAGTTTATTGCCATCAACTTTTTCAAACGCTGACTTTGGAGAGTCAGTGTAATTGCTTGTAATAATCGTTGTTGTTATTTTTCTTTTATTACAAAAAAATATATTTACACCACCGAAAGCAGGATTTTGCTTATAGAATTGTTTAGTTTCTGGTTTTCTTATAGAATAAAACACATCGCGATCTTTCAACGGAAGAGAAACTGGAAGAACCGAGACCAAAGTCTCCGACTAACTGCTGTACTAAAATATGTTGTTGTTTAACACTGGGAGGCATTTGTTAGTGAAGACATCCACACATAATCCCCGGGGGCACCGTTTAGGTGAACCAACACCACCCCCTGCTGGCACCTCAATTTCGACCTAGCAACCCCAGGGGCGACATCTGGGAGGCTCGTACCTTCTCCTATCCACTGAACTTGTTGCGGACCGTCCGATTTCGGCAACACCCCCCCCCCCCAAATAGCTCCGGCTTTGATCACGTGACCGGTGGGGAATCGGGCTATTTTTAGAACAGAGAGGGACAGTTGAACAAAGATTGCGATGCTGTGTACTCCCAAAGAGAGCCATTCTGGTGTGGGGGAAAATGTAACATGTACAAAATTGTAATATAGTTTGTGTGTCGTGTTGCCTGTCCTGTTATTATTTAATTGGGCGTGATTCTCATTTACTTGGGTTAGTACATATAGTATGGTAGTTGGTTCCGTTGTGTTATGTTTATTTCGTTGAATCCAACCCAAAGCCCTAGACATTAATTGGCAAACGAACAAGTTGAGTCGTACCAAAACCTTAACTAAAGAGAAAAAAAAACTCTCTTTCGAAGAAAAGACTGAAACCATTAATAACAATAAAAAAACAACTAAATAAGTTTAAATTAAATTAATAAGTTTATTTACACATATACATTTTACAAGTTATTTTATCATACTTTTGATGGCACACTTAGCCATTTACAAAATCATTTATCGTTATCTTAACATTAAACTCAAACTACTTAACGAGGAAATAGGGAGCGCGCGACACTAACCAAAGCTCATTACTTATTTAATTAATCTTTTTCCTATATTCTCCTCCTCTAAACATAAACAAACTCATTCAAAAACAAAAGGGACTGAGCTAAACAAATAACGTACACCACTCACTCAATTCAGATGACACACTCGCGGATCGTTGACTCGTCTCGCTGGGGTCCGTGGGATAACTCCTTACAGGGCTCTTGCTTCTGGTTTGGGATCAGGCCGTCTAATTCGTGAACCACAACAACCTTGACTCATACGTTTCTTCAGTCGCCTCTGTATTTTAGAACACCCGTAGTTCACAACAACACTCGCTCCAAAAAGTGCGGGGAAACTTCTGCACCACACGACAAAAACTTATTTTTAATGCAGAGATGCGGGGAACTCCAAGTTCGACCCGACCAGGAAACTCTTAGTCAAAGCAGGAGTTCGGGGAACCTTAGCTCAACCCAACCATCAAAGTCTCTCTCTCTTCTAAATTCCAAAACCCCAAGTATATATTTTTCATCACTTCTTTCTCTTCCGGGATCCCTCCTTCTCATAAAACTTCTCAGCCATTCCGGATCCTGCAACAATTCTATTTGCCTGGTCATCTTAAATCTCATCTAATTAGATGCCCTTATTAGCCACCGTACGCCCACAACAGATCCGCACGCAATACCTCCCAAGTTGTTTGCGGTTCCGCACCCCGTTCCAACCTCTATAAATTGTTATAAAAAACGTATTGTCTCATAACGTCAATCCCGGCTCCAAGTTCCTGCTTATCTCGTCTAGAATCAAACTGCCCGTGCATACCGCCGTCGTAAAAACTTCTTTCGTTAACCAAGTCATAAAACAGGACCGCTCCGCTCTATAATATATCCTCTCTATACACTGTCTTGCTCAGCCGGCGTTTCCAAACTTAGCTAATAAATGTAATGGTGAAAGCCTTCGATCAAGTTAACCTCTTAACTTTTATGTAATTTTACACACATTCGAAGGCGCATCATTACATTGTGTTTTTAGAAAAGAGCGTGCTTATCGTGCTCTCCCTGTGTGGGATCTCATTTTACCGAGGAATAAAATGCTGATATTAATCAATGAATAGAAGCTCGGGCCTGCGATTGAGATCGAAATAGAAAGATGGTAAGTGGTTAATAAATTAATTATTTAGATTTTGAATTTGAACCTGCCTGCTACATACCTTGTAGAAGGACTTTACTGATTTAACATGTCCATATCCGACCTAGACACGAAGGAATTGAATGGCTTCCGTCATAATTTGAACTGAGTCCAATGCGCTACCACTAGACTACACCGGGCCGTCCACTAAAATGTAATAAACTTCGGATAAACACTGTTGACAAAGCTTACAGTTGTACGGCCAAAGTTATTCATTAGTTAACTTTTATGTCTTCAAAAGACCTTTTCACATTTTTTTTCTTAAGCTTATCAATAGCTGCTGGATGTAATCAGTCCATCTTAATTGTAAAAAAAGAGTTATTTTAAAATTATTAATCATCTATAAAATTGTTAAAATAAGATCTTTGTCGTCACTTCTGAGTTTCAAATTGAACTTGTAGAGAACACGATAAGATTTATGAAAAAAAAAATAGTGAAATTTAAAAAATTATGGAAAATCAGTTTTTAAGGTTTTTCACATATTAAAAATATTGAGTAATAGTCTTTTAACGAGCTGTAGCAAAAAAAACCCATCAAAAGTACTTTAAAAGTTTCGAAGTATCGTTGACAAGCTTTAAAAACAAGAGTTAAAAATCATAGAGAAAAAGGCCCAAAACGAGTGAAACAAGTCAAGAATTAGCGAATCCTTAATAGATTTACTATAAATAAATGTAAATTAATCTGAATTCGAATTTTAAAATACAATTCTGGTTTCTTCCTCTGTAAGAGGATGCCATGAAGGTCTCTCCCATTACTGGGTGGCGCTTTAGATCAGGTCAGATAAAATGATACTCGGGGTTCTACTGTATATATATATATATATATATATATATATATATATATATAAATTCATCCTTGGGCCTGTATTCTTGGGATGCATGCTATCCCACCCCGTAAGGAAAAGGATAAAATTAGAGAAAAGCCGAGCGATTACTAAAGCAGCCCCACGGAATAAGATGAGTTTTTGTCAGAAATACATTTAAAAAGGCAGGGAAATGCCCAAAATATTTTTGTAGAGCTGCTCAAATCGCATGGAATACATGGGAATCCAGATAGTGTCAGAAGAGGATCTCTTGTTTATCATGGCAAGAATAAAGTTTTAGTTTAGTGAATGGATCGGAAAATTTAGAATCTCCTCCCCAAAATCCGTGAAAATTATTAACTGTGAATTCTTTCTATAGGAAGATAATTTTTGCTGAAGAAAGTTTACTTATTAAACGATTAAGTTATGGGTATTTAACTCAATAGTGTATGATTAGTAATTGTATAGATCAGAGGTGGGGAACCTTTTTTACCATTAGAGGCCACATGTAAATTAGGTAGTAATAAAGGAGGCCGCATAAGTTGATGCACCTATAAAGGCGACTTTTATGAAATTATTATAGTTAGGTATAGTTTTAACAATTTGGTGCATTATACAGAAAATAACAACAAAATATTAAGTCCTTATTGTAGAAGTTAAAATGGTGTAATTCCCCACGGTGTGTGGACAATAAAGAATGTATCATAAAGGATGCAGAGGCAGGGGTAAATACAGGATTGTAAACCAATAAAAAAATAGAATAATAGCTGTCGGTGTGGCCAGTGATAGCGATCTGAAGTTTATATTTTACAAGATGGATGGTCGTTATTTTATGGCCCACAGTAAAAACGTCAGAGGAGAAGAATCAAAGTTGTTTTACAAAATAAACGTATGTGGGGGGAGGTACTATATAGCCTATGAACAGGGGCGACAGAGGCGGTGTAATAAAGGACCAATTAGGGATAGGAAGCACTGAAAGAGAAACAGCCCACTGCCCAATGAAAGTGAGGGGCGTGCTAGAATGGCCCCCCTGTAAACGGACAACAGCTTCGCTAAGGACGGAAGGAATCAAAAAAAAAAAAGAAGGAGACGGATTTGAGATTGGGTTCCTGAGAGTTAGATGTCGGAGGCTCTCGTCTGCCCCATAGCCGTGGAGAAGTGCCAATATCCCGCCAACGTGTTCCTACACTGGAGATGATACTGGGTCCCGGTAGCCGATGCTACGATCATCGTTGCATACATCCGTTATAGTAAGTGCCTCCCCGATAGACTCTAAAAATCATATTTGTCTCTGTAGTTTGCCTCTGCTTCTGGGTATCGTATGTCAAAATTGTTAATATAAAACTGATTGTAATACTATAGCTCTTACATGTTAATTGAAATTTGGGTTATCAAATAAATGTATGTGTAAGGTCAATGCGTTGTATTCCTTGCTTGTTCCAACCCTTGCATGCATCCATTGCTTCTAGGTGATTCACTCCTATACTTATTTATTTATTATCTGACTTAAAAAGTTACAATATAAAATATTTTTGTATTCACATAAGGGCAAACACTTGTTATAACATTAATCAGTAATTACTATTTTTTTTATAAAATTATTACATTCATCGATACCACTATAATTTTTTATATTTCACTGTTGGTATTTTTATTTATGTAAGCACAAGCACACACATACACACACACATATATATATATATATATATATGTATGTATGTATGTATGTATGTATGTATGTATATATATTAAATCTTAATAAACAACTACATATTTAAATATCACTTCAAATAAAAATAATAAAGTAGAAGTATTTTTTAAATAATTTTAACATTATAAAGAAATACAATAGAAAAATAATAGTATTCAATTATAAATAACTGACATAGCAACAATTCCTAAAATGATTTTAAAATCCGATGGGAAATTTAAGCTAGTGGGATATTTGCAGTCGTTTCTTGCTCGAAAGTAATTGAATATTTAGATCAAGCTTCGTATAGAGAAGCCGGCGTACATACATTCATGCTTTTCTTTATTTAATTCCATTGGTTTTCAAATTGTTGAAATCTATAAAATTAAATATTAATTAATACAAATGCTAGCTTTTATGAAGGCCGCCCAAGAAGATCGCCTCTGGTATATACCATGGATCAAAGGAAACACAGTAGTAACAGACAAGTTATAAAAAGGGGGAGAAAAATCCATTCGTCATGGTCTTCCAAGCTTCATACATATAATTGGTTTGTTCGCCCAGTCAAACTATTTCATAGAAATATTCTTTTCAAACAACAAAGAATGCCCCTAATAATATCAATCCATGGAAGGCAATCGCCAACATCCTTCATACTTGGAAATGAGCTCAGGTCCGAAAACTTGATACCGTTAAAGCCTCTCTGGATTCAGTTCCAAGGCTATTTTTGGTGCTTTAAAAAATAGCTCGATAAATACCAAATTCCATCGGGAAAAGAATAACTAAAAAGAACTGCTAGTCAATATTCTTTTTATTTTATGATGATTAAAATAATGAAATGCTTTTAATTTTAGGTGCCACGTGCAAAACCCGGGACTTAAACATAAAGCACTTACATAGTCCCCTTTCCATATCAAAGGCAGAAGAGCATTGGATGAAGTTAGTACATCAGGCGATAATGCCCAACGACAGATTTTTCCATATTATAGAAACTATTGTACAAACTTATTGCTCAAACTATAAAAACAGGTTTCTTTTTAAACGAGACCTGTCATTGCAATTAAAGTAGTATTAAAGTTTCCTGCTAGAAATATTCTGAAATTGTATACTAACAACCCGTTTCCGGAAAGAATAAATTGCACTCTTCCAGAGAATGGAAGATATCGCAAAAGAAGATATCTCCTGTGCATGGATTTTCTTAATGAATCTAAAGTCGTAAATATATATTTTTAACTGCTTATTATTTTTTTGCATTTTTGGATGTTTTTGTTTAATTTCATGGTCTATAAAGTCGGAAAAAAATTTTGGGGTTTCAAAAGACGATGCACAGTTTTGTGACAAACTCACAGCCCTGAAAAAATTTGGAAGAAATCGAATAAAAATGAATGCGCATGGAGTATTTTGAAATATTCTAGAATTTTTTAAAAGATTTTTGAAAACCAGGTCTTATTCCTCAACAAAATACTTATTTGTGAATTCTAAGTGTCTTCAACATAGCAACAAAGAACGTTAATTATTCTCCTTTTGTATATAGAGTAAAATATTGAAAATTTAAAACAAAAGAAGGTTGACCTCTTAAGAATTTTTTTTTTCTTTTTTAGTCAAGCTTTTCATTTATTTACTCGGGAGAATTTTTTTTAACTTTCTGAAACGGTAGAATATTGTGAAAGAACTTTAACAGCAATATATTCTATTTTCTGTCCAATGTTCGACAAATTTTCCTCCTTAAATTTCCTCCTAGAGAGAGTGCCCTTACAAAACTCTGACATAGCAGAACACGAAAATTTCGACAAATCCTACGGATTGCAAAATTCTGCTTAAAAAGTCTGGTTTATTAGAGTCTCAAAAATATTTATAGTGTCAGCAAACCTCGTTTGCTGTAAGTACACTGCAGACTTGCTTCATTCCTGCGAAAGTATCAACGTCGTAAAAACGGTTTTACAGGCACTTTACGCACGAATATTAGTCATATCTTGAGGACTGTGTTTTTCACGATAGTGAAAGATATTAAAAAAAATTTTAAAAAATTTCGAGATTAATAATCTATGGTAGTCTCAATGACAATGAAAGAGCTCTTTCTCATTTCATGAAAAATGCATTTATTTCTAAATAACGTACCTCGCAGCAACTTAAACAGTGAAAGCTTTAGAGTCAAAAATAATTGTTTTCCAATATTGATCGATATAATTGCATAAAAATGTATTGAATGCTGAGTTATTCAATTCAAACTAACATTCGAATGAATAGATTTCATCTCATTTGCAAAAGAAGAATCAAAAACTGCTTTCGAAGTCATTAACGTTTCAAATTGCTTTTTAAAACATTGTTTGAAAAGTGTAAGATTATTTAATGTTCTGTTTCGAATGGCTGTTTCGAATACCAAATTGAAGTATTCTTTTCATTGTTGTCTGTCATTTCTTCTATTGGTATTTAAGCGTTTCTCACAGATATAAACAAGGCGTCATGAATCCTAATACTAGTTTTCATGTCCTTGAAAGTTAGTCTCAAGGGATATAGACTCACTCTCAGACATAAAATCACATTTGTTTTGTGATAATGAACTATTACGAAAATTATGCCTTGTAGGGTCCAGGGTATTAACTCAGCTGTCAGCAAATATAAATATAAAATGACACTGCTTCATAATTTCTGCTTTATAATCTATCTATAGAATTTAGATTAAAATCCATCGCAATCTTAAACTAAATTAAGTGGATTGCCACCCAGATGCCTCGCAAACTAATCTCAGCACTATAAATTAATTAAAAAATATAAATATTTATGAAAAAATAATAAATTTAGAAACATATTTAAAAAACTTTTGATCTGGTCGACCAAATTATCAGCAAATACATTTCCTCACACCACATGCTGTAAATCATACCATTCAAGATTTAAACTTTATATGGAGAGCTATTATTTTTCTGATTCTACATACATGATAGTAAGTATGCGATAATATCCTACAGCTAAAATATTCATTTTATTTTAATAAACTAAAATTATGTATATTTATTATAGTTTAAACTATGAGCCTATAAATCAACAATTTTGCCACTCATAAAGCAGCTGGAAAACAAGTAAAACTGTAAGCCATAGATCAATATGATTAGAAACGTGGTTGCAATTAGACAAAATACGAATGTAATGATAATGAAATATGTAGGAACACTAAACAGTTGAAATCATATAAATAAAAATTAAGTATAATAAATATGTATATATATTATAGTTTAAACTATGAACCTATAAATCAACAATTTTGCCACTCATAAAGCAGCTGGAAAACAAGTAAAACTGTAAGCCATAGATAAACTTGATTAGAAACGTGATTGCAAGTACACAAAATAAGAATGTAACGCTAATGTAGGAACACTAAACACTTAAAATAATATAAATGAAAATGCTACTAAAACTATTCAGACCTTTCGTAGCCTTTTCAAGTTAGAAAAAGTGTATAAAAATCTCGATTGACAGCAGTCCATGTATCTAAACTGGGTCATTCAAGAAACAAGTCTATCGATCATTGTCGACTATTTATCCTGGAAACTCCCTAAAGACATTTTTTTTTTCAGAAGTTTGATCCAAATATCAAAAATGGGGTTCTTTTTTGTTTAAATTTAGATTTATTTGGCAAGCCGCAGATATATATTACAAGCGATGACATGGTAATATGCATTGTTTACAATAGATAAGGTTTAAGAAGAATGAAGTCAGCCGTGTTTCAGTATGTGATAAAATACTTGTAGTAATAAAATGAAAGCACCATCAGTAGTTTTGAATCGACGCGAAAGAATAGAGAATGAATTAAGTGTCATAGCTTTTGTTAAAATGAAATACTTTAAACCGGCTCGTAAATAGTACTAGATGAAATAGAGTTAGGAAAAAAAAAACCAAAACGGGGTTATACAACACATCTTTGCATAACATGACTATTATTCAAATTATACATGTTATAATGTTCAAAATTGCCTGTAAAATATACATCTATATCTTTAAAAGCAATATTTACATGCTACGCGGAAAAGATACAAAGAAGAACTTAGTTTGAAATGCATTAACAGTTTTTATGGATCTTAAAAATGGAAAGATTTCATTTTGTTGATGAAATTCTTTATGGCCCCCAAATGATAATTTCGGATATATAATGTGCTTCTTCTCTTTTCTTCTTATAATTTATTTAAAACTTTATTCCAAACTTCGAAAACATCCATTAAAAATCTTTTTGCAGTCAGAAAAAAGTCACATGTAACTACGTAAAGATGCGATCTTCCTGCAACTAAAGAGAAGTGTCTTGTAAACGGCGAATTAAATGTTTTAAGGATTCCATAGGCAGAAAATCAGAAATATAAAATGATCCGAAACTACATGAACCACAAATGACCATAGCGCTATAACAACAAACTAACAAACCGAAACTACGTGATGTTTATTTCACCCAACCACCAAATAGTTTTCGAATCTGATTATACCAATCGTTTATACCTCATTTGTGGTTTTTTTCTTTGTTTGTCACGTACTTTAAACGATCTATACAAACCAAAGTGAGGGATTTAGGAACTACAACCCCTCTGCTAACGAGTTTTAAACGAAAGTACTCTAAATCATTCATGCTTTCTTTGTACAAAAACATTGTTCATTTACACATCATTCCTTCCACCCAGTACCTGCATTTTTGATGTCAATCGCTATTTGCCCTGCCCAAGGATTTTAAAAAGGGAATTTATAGCTGTTTTGCATTATTTTTAATCCCTAATTTAAAACAAAAAATCTTACTATGTTAGATTTTTACTTATATGAACATTAGTACAGTAGGTGGACTAGAAATTGAAAACGCAAGCCACCCCATAAATAGAAATAAGCCACTCAAAAAAACATTTCTCGGGCATTTTTCAAGTTTTAGTCGTTAATGGGGCCTGGTTGTATAGATAAAGGTTTCAGAGAAAGTTCCCTTTAGTTCCGTTAATAATGGTACGGTTTTTCCTTTCTGAACCACCCTCGTGAATGTATTTAACCTTTAGAAGCCTGTTGATATGTTGTTGTTTCTAATTCCCCCTGGCCGGAAGTAATTCCAGACCAGGTCCCTATAGGCGTCCAAGGGTTACGACCCCCTCGGAAGATCGATATATTGCTGTTGTAGCCAAGCGGAATCGAAGATCGACCTCCGCAGGGGGGACATCTATGGTTGCAGCGGTCATTGGTAAGACGATATCTGCCACTACTATTCGTCGAAGGCTACACATGAATGGTCTGTACGCCCGGGTACCACGATTTTGTGTTCCTTTATCCGTCCAATCCAGAGGGGCACGATTAAAGTGGTGCCGCCAGCATGTGAATTGGACTGTGTCTGATTGGGGCAACGTTATGTTCACAGATGAGTCTAGATTTCCCCTACAACCCGATGATAAGCGTGTAAGGGTCAGGAGGGAACAAGGCACACGCAATTGGCCAGAGAACATCACCAAACATCACTCATTCCGCGGGGGAAGCATCATGGTCTGGGCAGGGATATCTTTGGGATATTGCACCGACGTGCACATCTACAGGCGAGGTTCTGTGACGGCTGTACGGTATCGAGATGAAGTCCTAGACTCCACTGTGAAATTGTACGCTGCAGCAGTTGGTCCTTCTTTCGTTTTAATGGACGATAATGCCCGTCCCCATAGAACTTCCATCGTTGACGACATTCTGGAGAGTGAGGGGATTGTGCTTATGGAGTGGCCGACTTACTCGCCGGACCTTAATCCATTTGAAAATTTTTGGCATGCCCCCGGCCGTGCTGTATGTAGACGTTGCCCACCTCCAGCCACTCTCAGAGATTTAGAAACTGCCCTACAGGAGGAATGGCGATTACTGAACTCTCCGGTGGTTGATCACCTCGTAAAAAGCATGATCACACGCTGTACACTTTGTATGAAGGTGAGGGGTGCTCACATACCCTATTAATGTCGGTTTTTGTCGTTTGTTTTGCATTTAAACATCATTTTGTTAATGACGCAAATATGACGTCATCTTATAATTTATGAAAATTCAATATTTTTTTCTATCTCTGTATGTAATTCTTTGTTTTGTTTCATGAATAAACATAGAGCTACTTACTTGTAGCATTTCATGTCAATCAAAACAGTACTTGTCCATTTTTTCGCATTTTACCGCTCCGTGCTTAACTTTTGGAAGTGAGTACATATATATATATATATATATATATATATATATATATATATATATATATATATATATATATATATACTAGCTGAAAACCCGCGCTAAGAATTAAATACAACGGTAAATGTATGCAATTAATGCCAAAAAAAATAAATATATATATTTATAATAAATGAGACGATCAATATATACAATTGATGTAAAAAAATATTTATATATATATATATATATATATATATATATATATATATATATATATATATATATATATATATATATATATATATATATATTTATAAAAAAATCATAAGGAATATTTATTTTTTTTGGATAATATCCAATCGTCTGCTGCATTAGAAAGAAAAAATGTTTTTTTTTGTCTATTTAGTTGTTACGCACGTGACGATAAATTTATTGAAAGTACCAGAAAAAGAAATCACGTGATCGGCATTTAATAAATTAAATTCTAAAAATGAATCTTTAAAAATTCACCAAAAATCAGGAAATGGAGTTAAAAATTCGAAAAAAATTTCATTTTGAAGGAATTTTTATGATCTTTCTCGTGATATAAATTTTATAACCCTCAATGTATTATTTTAAATGCAAACGTAAAAAAAGTTACTAAAACAGCTTAAAAATTTAATTTAAAAAAATCTAAGAAGAATTTTTCAAAAATCTCTCTTAGTGCACCCCTACACTATAAGAAGAATCGCCGTGCAAAATGTCAGCCCTTTAGGTCCGGCGGTTTGGTCTGTGCGTTGTATGTCAGTCAGTGAATGAATGAGTCAGTTACGGAACTGTTTTATATATATAGATATATATATATATATAAGAAATAAACATCGTCTCATCTTAAATTTAAACTCATTTAGTATTCGGTATACGATTATATAATTTTACGCTATGAAAAAAAAATACGCCGGGCTTTTTTGGGAGGGGCAATTGCCACTATTGCCCCCCCCCCCTGGAGCCGCCAATGAATCATACAAATATGTGTAAACACTGTCCCTGTATTAGGAAGCATGTGCTGCATCGTCATTAGATTTAGCATCTTATAATCCATGGTTATCGATTCGGCTACGGATTAAAGAGGATAAATTTCATCGCGAAAAACGGGGACTAAAAAAAGGTAATTTTCCGAAAGAATACGCAATCACTAGAAGCAGTGCGAAGTAACTTTTTTCGAGTTCATTTATCTCGGAGTGGAGCCATTTTCTTATCAGAAACCAGAACATAAAATGGGAGACATTAGATCTCGTTTAATCTGCATGCAATGACTGTCTGGTTCGCATAGCACATTCATTTAATTAACCAGCGCCACCTATCGCCTTAAATCAAGAGACTCGATGTCTCATTTTTCACTGCCCCGACCCAATTTAATAAAATTCAACCCCTCCCATTCGGGGGGCGGAGAGGGGTCTCTCTCACCACCTCTCCTCCTTTGGCAGATAGATCCGCGTTGCATTCATACGTATCCGCATTCCCCGGAGCGGATCAGTCTCGGAGTTAAAAGCTGCGATGCGGAAGCCCCCGAAGTGTTGTTCGCAAATGGCAGGCGGGTTTGGAAGGCTGCCAAGGGCGGCGGGGGATGTACGAGTTTGCCGTAATCTTTTGGAGGGTTTCTTCTTCCGAGTCTGTTTTTGATTAGGGAATCGAGTTAAAGCAGTTAAATTCGCTCTCGGCTCCGGAACAGGATGGTCGAAAGCTTGGTAATTGCACGTATTTCGGGAAAAGTAAAGCATGATAGAGGCATTTCTTTGGCGAGATTTGCAGCAGAATCGGTATGAGATCTCTTGCCTTTCTCCTAGCGATAAGAAACACCGAAGCTTCAAAACATACCGAATAGTCTCGAGTAGAATTTCTTTGGCGAGATTTGCAGCAGAATCGGTATGAGATCTCTTGCCCTTTTCCTAGCGATAAGAAACACCGAAGCTTCAAAACATACCGAATAGTCTCGAGTAGAATTTCTTTGGCGAGATTTGCAGCAGAATCGGTATGAGATCTCTTGCCCTTCTCCTAGCGATAAGAAACACCGAAGCTTCAAAACATACCGAATAGTCTCGAGTAGAATTTCTTTGGCGAGATTTGCAGCAGAATCGGTATGAGATCTCTTGCCCTTTTCCTAGCGATAAGAAACACCGAAGCTTCAAAACATACCGAATAGTCTCGAGTAGAATTTCTTTGGCGAGATTTGCAGCAGAATCGGTATGAGATCTCTTGCCCTTCTCTAAGCGATAAGAAACACCGAAGCTTCAAAACATACCGAATAGTCTCGAGTAGAATTTCTTTGGCGAGATTTGCAGCAGAATCGGTATGAGACCTCTTGCCCTTCTCCTAGCGATAAGAAACACCGAAGCTTCAAAACATACCGAATAGTCTCGAGTAGAATTTCTTTGGCGAGATTTGCAGCAGAATCGGTATGAGATCTCTTGCCCTTCTCCTAGCGATAAGAAACACCGAAGCTTCAAAACATACCGAATAGTCTCGACTAGAATTTCTTTGGCGAGATTTGCAGCAGAATCGGTATGAGATCTCTTGCCCTTCTCCTAGCGATAAGAAACACCGAAGCTTCAAAACATACCGAATAGTCTCGAGTAGAATTTCTTTGGCGAGATTTGCAGCAGAATCGGTATGAGATCTCTTGCCCTTCTCCTAGCGATAAGAAACACCGAAGCTTCAAAACATACCGAATAGTCTCGAGTAGAATTTCTTTGGCGAGATTTGCAGCAGAATCGGTATGAGATCTCTTGCCCTTTTCCTAGCGATAAGAAACACCGAAGCTTCAAAACATACCGAATAGTCTCGAGTAGAATTTCTTTGGCGAGATTTGCAGCAGAATCGGTATGAGATCTCTTGCCCTTTTCCTAGCGATAAGAAACACCGAAGCTTCAAAACATACCGAATAGTCTCGAGTAGAATTTCTTTGGCGAGATTTGCAGCAGAATCGGTATGAGATCTCTTGCCCTTCTCCTAGCGATAAGAAACACCGACGCTTCAAAACATACCGAATAGTCTCGAGTAGAATTTCTTTGGCGAGATTTGCAGCAGAATCGGTATGAGATCTCTTGCCCTTCTCCTAGCGATAAGAAACACCGAAGCTTCAAAACATACCGAATAGTCTCGAGTAGAATTTCTTTGGCGAGATTTGCAGCAGAATCGGTATGAGATCTCTTGCCCTTCTCCTAGCGATAAGAAACACCGAAGCTTCAAAACATACCGAATAGTCTCGAGTAGAATTTCTTTGGCGAGATTTGCAGCAGAATCGATATGTGATCTCTTTCCCTTCTCCTAGCGATAAGAAACACCGAAGCTTCAAAACATACCGAATAGTCTCGAGTAGAATTTCTTTGGCGAGATTTGCAGCAGAATCGGTATGAGATCTCTTGCCCTTTTCCTAGCGATAAGAAACACCGAAGCTTCAAAACATACCGAATAGTCTCGAGTAGAATTTCTTTGGCGAGATTTGCAGCAGAATCGGTACGAGATCTCTTGTCCTTCTCCTAGCGATAGGAAACACCGAAGCTTCAAAACATACTGATTAGTCTCGAGTAGAACGTCTACTATATATATATTAAGTAACAGTAATTCTCGCCCAGTACTCGTTTAGTGAAACGTAACTCTTATGTATGATGCATATTCAAACTACCATCTACTCTGTGATGTATTGCTTTATTAGAAATCTGGTGGCTGTCCCAAAACATGATACCTAAACGTTGTAAAAAGTTTCATTTTAAAAGGAAAATCGTGTTTTAAGATTTTTTTCTCGTTAAAAAGGGTAAATCACTGCCTGTTAAAAATATTCAACTCTCTCAGGATATACCATAAGCTAATAACAGAGAACTTAGAAAACAAAGATCTTGGAAAACATTGCCGTAATCTTTTGGAGGGTTTCTTCTTCCGAGTGTGTTTTTGATTAGGGAATCGAGTTGAAGCAGTTAAATTCGCTCTCAGCTCCGGAACAGGCTGGGGGAAAGCTTGGTAATTGCTGTTAGCACGTATTTCGGGAAAAGTAAAGCATGACAGCGGCATTTCTTAGGCGAGATTTGCAGAAGAATCGATACGAGATCTAATGCCCTTCTCCTAGCGATAAGAAACACCGAAGCTTCAAAACATACCGATTAGTCTCGAGTAGAACGTCTACTATATACAGTGGTACCTCAACTTACGAGTGTCTCGACTTACGAGTTTTTCGAGATACGAGCAATCTCTCGGTAGATTTTTTTGCTTCGAGTTACGAGCTAAAATTCGGGTTGCGAGCAAGCTTCAGATATCCCACCACTAGTTTGAGCAGCGAACGCCATGTTACGTGCTCATCAAATAAGTACACAAGAAGCATATAATATTTACAACCTTTATCTACAATTATTATACAATTGTATAATATTATTCTGAGACTACTATCCAGTCTTAAACCGAAAGATTGGATTCTGAGAAAACGTTCTTCTGATTCTCAGAAAGAAGAGTCTGGACATTACAGCCACAGTGAACGATGCAACAATCGCCCAGCTTCCGTGTCTCAGTCGTTCACTTTAAGAGAGTAACTGGTAATAAAAGCGAAAGTGAGGAAAGTGGGGCGAAAAGATCAAAAATCAAAGAATAAGATTTAATTTTTCAGTTCAACCTTTCTCCTCCTCTTCCATCAGCATCTTCGAGTCTGATCTCCAAGGTAAATATTGTACATTACACTTAATAAAACAAATTTACTGCAGTACATTCTATTGTATTGCGTTTTTATACAATGTTCGTCGTTTATAAGCACGTTTTTCTTATTTAAAAACATGTAACAAAAAAAATGCGGTGTTTTGGGGGAGCCCGGAACGAATTAACGGCATTTCCATTCATTTCAATGGGGAAAATTGATTCGAGATACGAGTATTTCGAGTTACGAGCTAAGTCATGGAACGAATTAAACTCGTTTAAGTCGAGGTACCACTGTATATTATGTAACAGTATTTCTCGCTCAGTACTCATTTAGTGAAACGTAACTCTTATGTATGATTCATAGCAAACTACCATCTACTCTGTGATGTATTGCTTTATTAGAAATCTGGTGTCTGTCCCAAAACATGATTCCTAAACGTTGTAAAAAGTTTCAGTTTAAAAGGAACAAAGGGTTTTAAGATATTTTTTTCCATCGCCATGTATATCGTTAAAAAAGGTAAATCACTGCCTGTTAAAAATATTCGACTCTCTCGGGATATGCCATAAGCTAATAACAGAGAACTTAGAAGTCAAAGATCTTGGAAAACGTTGCATAACCAACCTTTTGATAATGGAATCCCAGTGCAAGCAAGTAAAGTTGATCCCATCTCTATGCTTCTTCTATGATCTTAAATTGCCTGTATCCATCACCTGGTGTCAAACTAACGTCTAAGAACTATGCTGGCGGAGCGACGAGGTCGGTTTGTACCACTCCGTTTGTCTCGGCTTGTATTAATGGCACAAAAATTCTTTGTTTTTTTTTATATCTATTGAAAATAGGGTGTCGAAAAGATAAGAGCTTTTGCATGCATCTGTCTTATACAAAGAAAACAAAAGAGGTAAAAAATTCTGTATTGTACCATAAATAACAATAAAATATATACTGCGTGTAGGCTTCAATAAACAAAAGATTGTATAGGAATTTTACTTCCCGAACATCTTTTCACTGCATCTACGTTCTTTTTTTCAATCCCGTTTCATCCCAATCCGATTTCCATAATAATAACGACTACGATCTAAACTATTGAATTTCTCATACAAACGCTTCTATATCGAGCTCCATTGAAAAAACGGCCTCAAACCTGTATCAGCTGATATACGCAAAGAGCAAAACCACAAAACTAAAATTCATATGCTAGAAATATAAGTTGGCTCCACTCTATGAGGGACCCGAAAAGTCGCCTACTATCGACTTAAAACTATCCCATATGTCCCCAGCTACCTCTACCAATGAAATGATGATGAGGCGCAACTCAAGTCATTTAGTGTTTATTGCTTTTTTCCCACCTTTATTCTACCAACGTGCGGTGCAAACAAAATATCTATAATCCGTCAAGTCATATAAAAATTCTGAGGATATTTAATAAGTTCTTTAATTTATCCTACCCGAACTTTGCTATGAAACACTTTTCCAAAGTTCATCTTCTAAACTAAAACATTTTTCCTGAATACAGTCGGACCTCTATTTAACGAAGTCGCTAAATCCCGAAAAAAAGTTCGTTATATGGAAAATTCGTTAAATAGAGATTTACCTTTTAAAATACTTCACAAAACAAATTTTAAATTCATAAACACTAAATATTATTAATAAAAGTAATTGATCACACCTTTATTTTCTAAATTAATGTCTATTTGTTTTATATATCTTACCCATCAAACAGAAATCTGCAAGGAAAACAAGAATAAAACAAAACATTTTCCCGGAATACACTGTTTTTTCAGTTAAAAAAAATTATATTAAAATTAATGAATTTTAATGACATTATCCCATTTATTATAACGAGTAATTTTAAGCATACATTACCTCGTGCGTCCTTAAATTTTATTACTGATAAAGTCTGTTAATTTTTTCTGAGTTTTTTGCTTGAAAAAGTGTTTTCTCTCGTAATACGTTTCTCATCTTTGCAATGCACCAAAAACACCTTCAGACGTATTTTCTTCAAACTGCAACCCGCGTCGGAATGTGTTAAAAGAAAGTTAATATGTTAAATGTGTTAAAAGAAAGAATAAGTTTGAAATGTTCAGAAATATTTTGAGAAATATGGAGAAAAAAATATTGGATCGCAAGAAAAAGTTCGTTAAATAGAGAATGCACTTCGCTATTTGGAGGTTATTTTGCGAAGAAATTAACAAATGTTCTTGGTTCCAAGGAAAAGTTCGCAAAATAGAGGTTCGTTAAATAGAGGTCAGACTGTATTTTCCCCGGAATGGCAAATTGTAGTTTATACATTATCACCTCAAATACTCAAATCGACTAAATTTCCCACCGATTGCGTTTCGTCAACTAACTACAGTGAAAAAAAATCCAAAATTTCTTCATAAAACATATTTTCTCCCTATCATTGCATTCGCAGTGCTTTCAACGAACAAAAGAAACAAAATGGTTGAACTCAACGATGCGTAACATTTTGGTTTTCCAGAACTCAAGCTTTTTCCGCTCTTTATAAGCCCCTTTGCTACTGTGATAGATGATAGCAGTCAAAGTCAGAAAACAGACCACCATATATATAGAAGTTTATTTTCTTCATTTCTTGTCTGCATAAAAGGAAAGAAGAGTACTTACTGGTGAAGTCAAAAATAGGTTACGGTGAATATCTGAGTCATATTTCGAAACTTTATCTTAGATAATTACCTTGCTTGGTTGGAAGACGGATAATTGTTATCGAGATACAAAAACTTATTAAAAATATTTTGTACACGCCATACATTAGGATCAATTATTTATAAACCAACAGTTTAACTATAATCAGGTCATCGTGTAAATCAAGAAAAGGAAAATAAATAAAACAAATTAATTTTCTATAAATTTAGAAAATTGCTAAAATTGTCTTTATTAAACAGTTACTGAGGCTGTTCAAACTACCCCAATCAACTTCTTTAACTAATAATAGACATGTGCTAGATATAATTGAAGAAAAGGTTATACTATTATTGGGGTTGGTTAAAGGTTATACTACCCCCAATCAACTTCTTTAACTAATAACAGACATGTGCTAGATATAATGGAAGAAAAGGTACTATACTATTATTTGAAAAATTGTTAATAATTGATTTTAGTGACTGGAAATACTATTCAAATAGCCACGAAATTTGAAAACCCTGCATTTCCCTCTGAAAGCTATAAGGCAGAAAAATTATCGGATTATGTAGTGTTCCACATAATTTCTGAAAAAACGGATATTTTAAAATGGACTTGAAAGATTAAATATAGAGATTTCTTGAGGTAACACGAATTGTATAGATTCACAGATTTAGTTATTCTTAAAATACAGCCGAGAATATTTCAAAATTAGTTATTTCCACCGCAGCATATTGAACAACAATAAAAAAATAAGAAAAATTCGTAGAAAGCTCTTTAGACTTCAAAGGAAAATTAGCTGATCCCAAACTAGACATCGCTTCAGCTGCCCGTGACGTGACGCTTTTGGAAGTGGTTATAATTCTCTTGCGTCCATTCTTGTAGTTGACAAGGTGCCGTAAAAATTTCATGAGCGATAAATCACTCACTTCAATGAGAGTAAACAGCTGTTTTATTATCACTAGACGTCTGTTTCTCGTAAAACTGAGTTTGTCAAACTGATAAGGTTCTCTTATATATAATTTGAGAATGTTTCGGTTAATTGGACTTCGACTGCTTGTTATTCGACCAAACAATAAGGCCCTTTCGGTTAGGTATTCTGAATAATTCTTCTGTTAACATACTGTGCCTATACTTTGGCAAGGACAGGGGTCAATTTTGGCCCGTGACCTTACCGATAAGGCAAGGAAAGGATCCATACCATAATGCAGATAGCGGAGAAGTATGAACTGAAAGCCCCCAACGTTATCTTCCCCAAGCACTTTCGAGGGGACTCTGGATTCGCGTCTTCAAAAGTATTCGAATCTTCTAGATTGCATGTTTAGTACTGATGCGGCTATAGAATTTTTAGATAGATACTTTTATGGGGAATCATATATGAGGATAAATTTCCAGTATGTATGCAATGGAATATTGCAGTATATTGCAATACCCGGTATATTTCATATACAGTGTCCTTAAAATAATAGTGGGATTTCAAACGGTTATAGCTATGTAACAAATCATGTTGCAAGAATGAGTCCTACGTTAAATGATAGATAAACACTCCAAATTTAAGTGTGCGAAAGCTTACGTGCCTACTCCAACAGACTCCGGAACTAGCGCAGGAAAATTCCAGAGGATTATATTTTCTAGTTAGACGGAGCTCCTCCACATTTTGCTCCAATCGTGATGGAATTTCTTAACGAAACTTTTCCTCGGCGATGGGTCAGACGAGAGGGGTGGATTTCCTGCCCCTCACGGTCTCCAGACCTTACCCCCATGGATTTCTATTTTGGGGATTGTGTAAAAACACAAGTCTATTCCATTCAAGTTCGAAATCTGGACCATTTAAAAGAAAGGATCACTGAAGCTGTTTCGTCTATCAGGCCGGATGTTCTGTGCCGTGGATTGGAAGAGACTGAATATCGTCTTGAATGCTTACTCCACACCAACGGCGACAACAACGAAAGACAGACACATTTGGCCACTTGTCTCTGTGGCCGTCACAAAAGCCTTCACACCGCTAGGAGACGGGGAGAAGAGGCAGTTTATTTGCGCATGCGCATAATCTTTTCTTTCTATTCTGATAGGCTGTCGAGCATGGCGGCAGAGACAAAAGTTGAACTTTTTCCAAGGCTTGAAACCGCAGACACCAGAGACGGAGACGAACCGGAGGAGAGACAATTAGTTTGTAATACGCATGCGCAACAACGAAGATGCGTGATTTTCGTCTCCGTCGCCGTCGGTGTGGAGTAAGCATAAGGGAGCACACTTCTGCCGAACGGATTAGGAACTTGGAGATTGTCTCTTCAGTTTCACGTAATCACATCTCTGCAATGCTTTGTTTCGAAGCTATAACCGTTTAAAATCCCTTTATGTAAACACTGTATGTAAACAAAAATAAATATTTCAGAGAAAACCGATCATTGTCCGCATTACCCTGCTTTAAAATGTTAACAATAAATTCGTTAAACATTTATTCAAAGAGAAAATGCATATTGCATGAGACAGTTGCTTTTTTTTAATATTTAAGAGTACTAGTTATAACATTATTTAGATCCATTAACACTTAATGAAAAGCATCTTAAATAGCTTTGGTATTGACTTTTGTAATAATTAGTTTTGTTTTCTCACCAGTTTGTTCACAAATAAAAGCTGACATCCATTTCTTATAACAGTTGTTTCTTTAAATACATAAAAAATATGGACTTTTGTAGCATTATGAATAGTAGTAAGGGCATTCTTCCTGAAAATCAGTCAACGTGTTTTGTTATTATAGTAGCTTTGATGTCGATACCGAGAACAAATTTCTCGTAGAACTGATATCTAATATGATTCAAAATTAATATACCGATTACAGATGGCTGTAAGTATTTAATCGATAAGAATTGTACAGAATGTAAAAGGAAGTTCAGAATTATGTTTACATACTTTATAAATGTTCTATGCGACTCCCCTTGGTCACACGGACGACATCTAAGCGGTAGTCCATTTCAAGCCATGCATTCTGAAGAATATGTGGAGTCACCAACGCAACCGCATTAGAAATGTGCATTTTGAGTTCTGGAATTGTTTTTGGCAAAGGAAGCACATACACACAGGTGTGTCAAGTCCGGAGATCTGCAGACCACATCATCGGCATCTTCAGTTCGACCGAGCCAACGCTTTGGAAGATGTTGGTTTAAAAATGTGCATACCCCAATGTGGGGGTGTTCCATCTTGCTGAAAGATGTAATCCGTATGCCACAGCTAGATTTATGAAGTATGTAAACAAAATTTTGAACTTCATTTTACATTTTGTGTAATTCTTATCGATAAATTCTTTTCGATTAAATAGTTTCAGCCGTTTGTAATCGCTATATTCATTTTGAATCACCCTGTATCTTAATGTGGTAAATTTATGTTTAAAAAATATTACATAGGAGATTTAAAAAAATTGAATAAAGACAAGAAAACAAAATATTCGATAAAAATATCTTTATGAATATATAAAATATTTATGTATGCATATTTTCCTAAGAAGATGCAGTTTTAGAAGTCTTAGGAGATTTATTAACTTATATAACCCATTGGAATATTTTTAATACGTAAATGTTAGTTGCAATTCTCACTCTTCTGAGAAAGACTTGCGTATTTTTTGTAAAGATATGTATGGAAAGAAAAAAGAAACGTTTGTGGATTCAGTAGTCACTTAAATGCTTGCATGAGTAAATCTAACATAACAACATTCTTCAGCCACATTTAGTTCCACTTAAATCATAATATAAAAGATTCAACAGCTATTATTTGGGTAAAGTATGACAGCCATGAATGAAAAGTAATGTTGCCAGCCAAGATGTTTTTCAAATAGGAGACAAAAATGTGCGAATGTGTTCAGTCATTATTATTCGTGCCTGAATAAAAAGAAAAGTTACTTTGAAAAGGGTCAGGAACCTCCAGTCTGTCTGAGGTGTGGGGCTTAACCGAAATAATCATATCCAGGTAGAATAGTGCTATGACTAACACATCCGTTCGAAAAAAAGATTCCAGTTTCGATTCTCGGAACAGAAAAAGAGAAAGAAAAGATAAAATGGAGTGAAACTGCGTAGCAGAGAATGAGTCAGTACATTTTCTTTATAGGATTATCAAAATAATGGAAACCCTGACCGTTTCTGCAGAACTTTTAATTAATAAACTACACTTTGGCTAGAAAAACACACGAATTCGATGTGGATAGAATCCTGTATATGAAATATTCGTATTTTGTACCATTCATCCTACAACATATGTCCTATCTGTTCCGAGGATGTTGGAAGGGGAAGACAGGATCGAACCCCTCTCTCCAAATGTTCGCACAAGTGTTCGATAACGTTAAGGTCAGGAGATTCAGGTGGCCAGGTTTAGAGGATATACTAGCCATGCTCTTCAAATCCCATGTTTACTGGTTACGTTTTCTTCTTGGTAACGCGGACGGTCACGTTGGCTCCATGGGATGCATCAGAATGGTTTCACAGACGTCCGATCTCACAGGACACTGAAGAGCATTAAAGGGTCCTAGGAAATGCCACCCTTAACAACATCATAAAGCCAACACCATGTTGGGCAGTGGAGGCCAAGCAAAATGCTTCGGAAGGTGTTCGCCAAACGTATACTCTAACTGTGGAAGGAAACAAAGGGAAACTAGATGACACTACTTTTTGACAATCCTTTGAATTTCAGTTTTTACATTCGCGGTACCATCTGACACATTTTTTTTGGATTGTGGTCAGTAAAGAGTGGCCTTAGATGCCAGCTTTATTCCCAATGAACTGCTATAACTGAAGCTTGATCATTTTGACTCGTATTCACCTGTGTGTTATTTGCTGTACTGCAGTCATAGGTTTTCATCGGGTAATCCGGTTTTTTTTCTCGTTGAGATCATCGGATAAGGCCCATTTTTCCTTTAGAGGCAACATCTCTGTTGCTGCAGTACCGTGTCATAATCTTTGATAATGTGCCTCGACTGTTCTTCCGTTTTCGCAAAAGAAACAACTGCAAGCCTCTTGCCGATAATCCTATCTTCCTGCAAGTCGTCCATATCCAACATTTTGCATATGAATTCCACAACAGCTAACTCTACATCGATTGTTCCACTACTGCGTAATAGCTGATACTCGTCCTTCGTCATATTATATTCCTCTGTTCGCCGATTACGTTGTCGTCGTAATTTACATCCGGCACACGCCTTTTTTAAACGGTGTTTGCACAATATTTATAATCACCTGTATATAAAAATTTTAAATTATTTAGAGCTTTTTTTATGCTGTGATTTATATTTTTTAATGATCATACAATAATTGTTGGGACTTCTTTGAATATTCTCGATTATGAATTTTTGCTTGCAATATTCTTTTTCATTTTTAATACAAGTATTAAAACTTCGTGGTATTTAATCTATTATTTTTAATTATTTCTCATAACTTTTATATGAAGGGCAAGATATGATGAAGAAAGTTAGCATTTATTTAAGTAGCTTATGCAAATAGGATGTCTATTATTAGATGATGGGAACTAGGATCTTAACAACAAATTAGGATATTAACAACAATATTAGGATAAAAGCTTGATTGGCACACAACATAAATAGTAAATGTATGCTGCAACTTGTTATTACTCTTTCCTTGATCGCAACCGCCAGCAGTATGCCTGCGTTTGTTACATGGGGTTTCAGTCTTACAATGGGATCATATGATTTGCAGAGTTCCTTAGATCAAATTATAGTCATGGGAAATGAAACGAATTTTCATATTGCTGAAATAATAAAATTGAGAACTTGATAACGTTTTTAATAATCCAAGTACTGTGAAATCATGATTAAATAACATGTACATGATTTAACTCGAAAAGTTTTGTTCTCGCTAAAACTTGTAATTTTAAAATACTATTTTATTTTTTTGCATTCATTCATAGCGACTCGAGTCTTTCGACCAAAATCCCATTCTGTGGCCTTCATTTATTTCATTCACTTCAACTTGTCACTTATACCTCGTAAATTTTACCTTGGCAAAAGGCCATTCGTAAGATACAAACGGTTTTCTTCGGGGTTTTTTTTCCAATAGACTCATTTTTTACCAAAATGGGTTGAAAACCACGGTCGTAAAATGCTGGTACATACATTTCTTTTCTCCGCATGTTTAATATCTCTACTCCTAAAGATGTACATCACAATTTTATTGCAACTAATAACTTCCAAAATGTTTGTTTGTGTTCTTGAGTTGTTTTGAACTTGTCGTAGAAAACACTTTCATGTATTTCATTCTGGATTTCTATTTGTAATCGTTATTTACAAAAATTCTGCTTGAACGTAAATGCTACTTACATGCAATGAAAGGTTATATGATTGAGTGTTTAATCCAAAATGTCTTAATGTTCTCTTTAATTATCACATGTGTAATGCACATGTTTTACACACGGCAATAAAAGGGAAATTAATTTAATTCACCTTGAAAATTTTCAAATACCATGTTTTATGCTAAAGGATAAATCCATATGTAGTGTCAAAAGATTTTTCAGTTGGTTATTCAAAGTATAACGATTACTGCAAAATAAACTAGATAAAAATTCTATAAGATATTTATTGTGAAAAGATGATTTAAGTAAACGGTTTTAGACGCTACTGAAGACTGTATAGAAAATGTACAGCAATCCCTTTTTTAACTGTCAGACTTCTAGTTTATCAGGGAAAATATATATAACAAATTTTTAAAATATTCATGAATATCAGTATTCAACACTGTCGAATTCTGATCGGTTTCAACATGCTGCCTTTGGATTGTTTCAAATAAACTGAATAAAGATCATTTTACATTATTTGTGTTCGTTTAAAAGTTGTGATTGTTGTTTAATTTCTAATAATTCAAATGTTAAAGATTATGAACTTAAGAAAGTATTAATGTTTAAAGTGAACGATAATGTAAAAATAAAACACATGCGGCCATATTTTTCTTTCAACTAAACGACGCATTCACATTAAGAAGGTTAAGAAGGAAATTGGGGCATTCCGTTTGAAATTACATTATTTGATATTCTTGTGATTATCACTTTGCATATTATTACAGGATAATTAATTAAGAACATATCTGTTTACTTATCACATTTAAGGGTACAGTGGACCTTCAAACCTAACTTTTTTTTTAATGAATTTGCTTGAAATTTGAACATGTGATTAGTACCATAGATATGTAAAAGTGGTTAAAATTTAAAGATGAAATATTAATGATTTATGAATTATGAATTATTAATTATATCAAAAATTGGCCTCATTAAAAATGTTCCACGCGCATTTCTTTTGCATATAATATGGTCATTTTTATTGACAGGATACCTTATAGAACTAACAATGAAACTTATCGCTTATTTTAAGCATTCGTTAAAAATATAAAGAGAAAAAAATAATAATAGTTAAAACACCCTTTTTATGACGCAAAATACCTCTAAATCATCTTTTCGAGTACAAAAATTAGAAATTCCGAGCTACGAAGCAAAATTTTTTTCAATAAGATTTATTTGATATACAGTTAAGTATATAAAACTTAAATTTCAAAGCAATACGATCATTAGAAATGCGCCCGGAGCAGTTTGAATATTCGTACGACATGAAAATTTTTATTTGAAAAAAACACATTTAAAGTTATTGCTATTAGTAACCACATAATATCTAAATTAAATACAAATGTCTATAACTAGGAAAGTAATCACAGAAATTAAAAATTCTTTTTGCGACACATTCCTACTCGTCCCTAGTTTCGCAATTCAATAAAATAAAAAAAATCGAACTTTTGGACAAATTTCACAGTTTTGAAAGTCCACTGTCCCCTTAAAAACACAGCAACTGTAAACAGTAAACATTCAGTAAACTGTAAGCCTTCAGCTGCAAAAACTCTACAGGAGAGAAAATTTCCTCTTTGCATGTCACTTGTCTGTCTCATGTTTTTTAATCTACGTACCAGAAAAGTGCGAAAAGTAGAAGTTAGACTTTCTTTTAAACCTCTAGTTATATACATTAATTTCCTGTTAATTTTTGCCCACACCTTTTTTATAAATTTCAGTAACTATCATCGAGAAAAGCGACAGTTGCCCCGCCATTCGTGTTTCTTGACTACGATGATGGCAAACGAAGGGGATGCCATTACACTTGGAGGGATATTTTTATTTCTTGTTCATTAGAAACTCGGTTTTGAAGTTTGACATACAAGTGCCCGAAATAAGCTGACTCTGAATTCGGGATTCATACACCTGCGTTCGTATTTAAAGCTATTGTGTACTAACCCTATTAGAATCGCTCACCTCAATGTTAACCTTGTAGGGTTCGCGTGTTGCTCAGATGCAAATTTCTGGTAGCTGCGCAGTGCAGGCCAGTCGAAGTGAGTTGCAGGTGTCTGGTCTATTTAAGTGACACACGCTGAATTGGCAAGAGCCCAAGAAGGGAGTGGAGATTTGTACGGTAGTGCGTTACGCTATTAGTAGAGATACGAAAGAGTCGAGAAAAGTTAGATTGAAGGTGATAGCGGTATTTAACTGACAGAGCACGTATTAGTATTTAGCCTAGGTGGCTGCACGAGTTCGATAGTTAGTTCAGAGCCCGATGGTCAAGGGTCTTGCCAGTGAACGTATATTCTGCCTGAAGGGGTTCATTACGACTTTAAAGTTCAGTTTCTTAGTACCGCAAGTTGCGATACTGTTGTGTTATTATTTGAAGCCCCAAGTCGGTCTATGTTAGTCTACCTCTACGTAGAAAATAAAGGAATTATTTATATTTATGCCTATTACTTTATAGTGTGCCTGGACCATTAGAGGATTCACAGGGTAAATAAGAAAACAGAACCATATAACCTATCGAGAAAATCTGTGCAAGGATTGCCGACTTGGATTGAGAGATATTTTTTAATTGTACTCCGTAATAGAGAAAGAAATTTTACATCTTGGGGCAGTTTTTTTTAATTTTAATTATTATTATTATCATTATTATTATTATTAAGGGAACAAGGGACCTTCAATCTCGTTCTTCTTTTAATTTTCAATATTTTACTCTATATACATCATGAGTATAATTAGTATTATTTTCTACTACACTCAAGATACTTAGAATCTACAAATAAGTATTTTGTGGAGGAATAAGACCTATTTATCAAAAATATTCTTCAAAAATGCTAGAATTTTTCAAAAAGCTCCATGCATATTCATTTTCTTCTGATCTATCTTTCAAATTTTTCAGAATTGTAAATTGAAGTGTTTGTCACAAAACTGTGCATAATATTTTTGAAGTCCTAATTTTTTTTCAAATTTATAGACCATAAAATAAAGTAAAAACATAAAAAATAACAGGCAGAATAGAAAAAAATTATTTAAGGCTTTAGATTTATACAACAAAATAAATAAATGCACATTTATATTTATATACATATGGTAAACGTACAATAAAAAATGTAAGGATTTTAATTAATATAGAATGAGCATAGGGCATTTTGAAAAACGTTAGCATTTTTGAAATTTTTTTGAAAAACAGGCATCATTCTGCCAAAAATTCCTTATTTTGAATTTTAAGGGTTTTTAATGTAGTAAAAAAGAAAACTGATTAGTCTCATTTTGTATATCGAGTTAAAAATTGTAAATTGAAAAAAGGTCCCTTGTTCCCTTAATGCAAATAATATTCTAAAATTTAAATTATTCGTAGGAAAATCAAGTCCAGTGTGTTTTAAACGCTCCTAAATTCCTTTGGTGGACGAAATTTATAAAATCAATCCTGTCGCAAGGTGCCGAAAAGTTCAGGCTGTCTGAAAATATCATTTTTATCGGATTATTAGCATTTATGTATAGCTGTCAATAGTAGACACATTTTCTCCATAGGTTAACACTGAGATGAGAGAATCCAATAGGGTTAGTACACAGCATCCTTAAATGCAAGCGGATACTTCTTTCCGAGTGACCCTTCTGTAAGAAATGTTATACCCTTCCGTTGTACAAAATAATGCAAAAATAAAAGAAGTAATTCATAGAAGAATTATTAGTTCTCTACACTGCAGTTAAATTGATTGAAGGGATTACTTCGATGAGGGTTTGAAAAAGAAATAGTATTAGTATCTTTTTGAGCCAAAATACAGTTATTGCTTCCATTCGCGGGATTTTTCTGCCATTTTTCTGCGGTTTGAATTAAACTGGCAAAATTTCTAAATCGCATCTTTAATTGACTCTAGAGCCAGACACAGCGCGATGTTTCGTGTCAACGCAATAAAAGAAGCTAAAAATAGTTTCACAGGGCTTTCAAGAAAGTTGTTAGCCACATAAAAGCATTTGACCTATTTTTTCGTTAAATGCTGTTCCTCGTGAATTCAGTGAAACATGCAGCCAGACGTAAATGGCCTATTTTTTTGCTAAAAGCCCGAGATCGAAAACGAACAGGCTGTCTGCCATAAAGCAGAATGTGTGACTTGTTTCTATTTCTTTTACTGCGCCCATAACTAATCATTCTATATCCAGTCTTTCAGTGACACTGGCCTATTTTGTATGAATTCTTCAGTCAAACCATAACTGAATTATTTGTAATAATTTTAATAAATAATAGACATTTCTAGTTAAATTTAAGTAGATGTATTTCTTAAACATATTGAACATTAAATCCGTTTGTATTGAACTCATTTTTTTAGTTTCAATACCGGGGACATAGCTAACGTTCTGCTACGAAATGATCTTGTATAAATAAACAAAAAATCAATAAAGAACACTCTTTGAACCGATAGATATTTTACTAATAATCTTTGATAGGTATTATTCTTTCAGGAGCTGAGACACGGCTAACACCCTTATTCTGTTCTCCAGCCACGGGGGAGCACATTAACATAATTTTGCTGTTATGGGCGGTAATAGGTGGGTTAGCTTACCCTTATTCCAAAGCTATGCCGTTTTCCCTAATCTAACTCAATAGGATAGTAATGCTATTTAGAGGATTCGCCCCTGTCTGAAATCCTAACTGCATCGGAGGCTCAATATGTTTTTAGGTCAAGGCTATGCAGTGTTTGGGGAGAGCCTTCTGCACATCACTGGTATTCGGCCAAGTGCCCTGGTCTGCCCTCGCTCTTTGAAGGTCCGAGACCAAAACAGCCTACCCTGACTGGTCCTCGGAGTGGCCATACAAGAAGAATGCCCTTGAAGAACTCTACAAAGGTATTTCACCCTTGTTCCTGCTTCTGCAAACCCTTCCCACATCGTGGACTGTTGAGGTATCCCCGTCAGCATGCTGCCTCCCTTTTTCTCACACGACAGAGCCTCGTGGACTTGGTCGAGCACTTTCTAGTCCAACAACAACAACAACAAATATGATAGTGTTCGGTATCCTGAAAAATCGCTGTTTCCTCATCCTCCTTTTGAAAGTCAAAAGGAGTCATAACAAAGGGTGAATCATAATTCCTTTTAAGGAGATTTGTCCAAAATTTACATAAATAAACTCATCCCACATGGTAAGGGACTGACTGAAAACAAATAGTCTGTCTTAATACCATCCATCTCAGACATGCTTCAAATAATTAATAAATGTTTTACTGACCTTATTGAAAATACTTTTAGAGGAAGCTATTAGCGCCCTTTACACGTACGCTCTTTCCCGCGTGAAACTACGATCCCGCGCGATTGAGTGCACGTATGAAGGTGCCGGAGAGGAAGGGAAAGCTGCTTTTGAGCATGCTGCAAGTTTTCCCGCGTGCAATCCCGTACGCTCCAAGCATTCGCGAAACAGCGTACGTGTAAAGGACGCTATTAGCGCCCTTTACACGTACGCTCTTTCCCGCGTGAAACCACAATCCAGCGCGATTGAGTGCACGTGTAAAGGTTCGGAGAGAAAGGGAAAGCTGCTTTGGGGCGTACTGCAAGTTTTCCCGCGCGCAATCCCGTACGCTCTTTTACGAGTGCTTGGAGCGTGCGAGCAATCCCGTACGCTCCAAGCACTCGCGAAAGAACGTACGTGTAAAGGGCGCTAATGATATATATATATATATATTTATTAGGCTTAGCTTTAACCAGTAGGGATGCCGTCATTCTTAAAGCTTCGAAATTAAGTTCTGCTTCAAAAAAATGCAGTTAGCTACATTTTCGTTTACGTTTCTCCTACCTCAGCATTTGAACAGATGTTGATAAACCCTGCAAACACCCCTGTATCATCTTGGTTAAGACCTGTGATATATAGTGGTTATCATATTTCAAAAATGTTCTACAGATACTGGTAAAAATTTTAAAAAAAAATACTTCTCTCATTCTATACAACACTCGTCCTTAAATTCTTTTGATCCAACTTTGTTATCCATATCTACTTTATTTAAGGATAAATTGCTACAAAGAAAGATGATTTTTAATTCACAACTAAAATTTAATCGTTTTCTTATAATCACTTTCAAAACTACAGTTTGGGGTATTTGGAAAGCTCGATTTCGAATAGTTTAATTTGTTCCAAAAAAGATCTCGAATGAAAATGCATCTGCTCTCTAGAATTCCAGTCTAATATTTGTGACGCCTCCGGAAAGAGGAAATTCCATTCCAAGGTTGATTAGTGAATCAATTAAATGCGTATTAATTAAAAGGAATTCACAGCATTGTTTTCTTTGGTTCGCCGTTTAACAGCTACCAAGACTGTCTGCCAGGTGGCGCAATGTATCTATCCTTTCCATCTATGTTTTCTCGACTATTTGCTTTAATAAAGGAATCTCCGTTTCGAGTGAGAAATTTAATTGCTGTTTCTGAAAGAGAATAGTCTTTTACCAGGCTTTTATAGGCTGGGAATAATTAAACGTGCAGAAGGATTTCCGGGAGATAAAAAAATTAAATTCTTAGAATAATTGCTGATTATTAATAAATCAGAATAATATTTCCTGCAATGAGAAAATATTTATAACCATTCTTTATTTGAATTTGTCTTGTCTGCAAATGGGAAATAAAAAATTTTGAGAAGAATCGTGCAGAAGTATTATTGTTCTCAAAGTATAAAGGTTAAAATATGAATATCTATGTTTTTACAAGACAAAATTTATTATTTAAGTAAGATTATGGGGTAAATTCATAGCAGGTATTTTATGAAATACGAAATGCTTCATGAAGTGTCAGAAATTTTGGACCCTCCCCCCTACTCCCTCCTTTCATTTGCAAGCACAAATTTCTTGATTTTGTAGTTATTTTCAACAATAGCCTACGACAACCCACAATGTATGTGGTCTTGATTTATTCTGTCAAATATTCATGTTTTCAACGGTTATAGGAGGTGATAAAGTCACCTTTCCCCAACAAAGTTTGGATTCTGGCTATCCAAAAAATGAATAGTTTACTACTACCAAAATAATTTGTAACCGTCCTCCCTTAATATTTTCCGTACGGGATGGGATAGCATGTATCCCAAGAATACGGGCCTAAGAATGAATGAATATATATATATATATATATATATACTGAGTGGCCAAATTATTATGACCACCCCCTCAATATAATGTTGTACCACCTTTTGCCCTAAATACTGTATGAATTCTTCTTGACATGGATTCTATGAGATGTTGGTATGTGGTATGAGGAATTTGAGACCATATCCGATGAACTGCACTTTCCAATTCCTTACGATTTGATGGTACTGGATCCAGCTGCCTGATGGGCCGTTCGATCTCATCCCACAAATTCTCAATTGGGTTGAGACCTGGTGATTGTGCAGGCCAACGAAGCAAGGTAAATTCTCCGTCATGCTCTTCGAACCATCTGAGGACAATGCCAACTTTATGACAAGGAACATTGTCCTGCTGGAAGTACCGACCCCCAGCAGGGTACACCATTAACATAATAGGATGTATTTGATCTGCGATAACACTTAAATACCCTTGAGCATTCAGACGTTGTTTCACAGGAATCAAAGGACCCATACAATGCCTAGAAAACATCCCTCAAACCATAAAATTGCCTCCACCAGCTTAAAGTATTGTGAGAATGCAGTTGGGGTCCATGCTTTCGTGCTGTTTTCTCCATATTCGCACCCTGCCATCTGCATGGTATAGTTGAAATACTGATTCATAGGACCACATGACCTTTTCCAGTCATCTACTGTCCAATCTTTGTACTCCTTTGCGAACTGGAGACGTCTGCTCTTGTTCAAGACAGACAGTAGAGGCTTCCGAACAGGTCGTCGGCTTTCATAGCTTATACGGTGTAATGTGTGGCGAACAGTTCGTTCAGAGACATTTGCAGTTGCTCCTTGATTAAGATTCCCCGCAATTTGACGTACTGTTGCTCATCTGTTGGTCTGGCATGTCCACTTTCAGATCGAGCATTCAGTAGCCTGTGACGACCACAAGCCTGACGTCGAGATCCGGTTTTCTGCTTGGTAGTCCACTCTCTGTAAACATTAATAACTGCTGCTCTCGAACACTTCACAAGTGCAGCCGTTTTGCTGATGCTGGTTCCGACGCTTAGAGCGCCTACAATCATCCCACGTTCAAACTCAGTTAAATCACGTTTGTTGCCCATATCTTCGCAAGCAACATAGTTGGTTCAGTTGTCTTGCATTCCCTTTTAATAGCTATCTCGCCCTCTAGCTGGCAACACTGTGACACAATAGTTCATTTGCATAAAACTGCCAGGTGGTCATAATAAAGTGGCCGCTCAGTATATATATATATATATATATATATATATATATATATATATATATGTATATGTATATGTAAATGTATGTATGTGTGTGTATATATATATATATATATACAAATATATATATATATAACCCCCATAATGGCCGTTCTTACAGAGGGGTTATGAAATTTCCCGTTCTAAAGAGGTAATAGGAAAAATGGGCCCCGTAAGCTAAAGATTAAAGTACACTCGCTTACAACCAATCGCCCAATAGCAACCCCACTCGGAGAATCCCAGCAAAAACAACTGAAGTTAAATTTGCCAAACAAAAGCCCCCCCCCCCCACCCCGGTGTAAGTAACACCGGGGGAGGGGAGAACCCCTTCCAAAATAGAAAGTAGTTAAGTAACCCAAACTCTACTCGGGAACCCTGTTCTTACCATCATACCGTGCACCCATACCATCAATTCGCCCATACCGGGAGCTTTATCAACTCAAAAAATACAAAGATTGACCGCTCGACTTCGACGGTATTACAAAACAATAAAGCGGTTATTACAAGTCAAATAACATTTCCAACTATAAAAATAAATGGTTTTTACTCTATTTTTCATTATTATTTCCAATGGCAAGCGATAAACAAAAACAACAAGAAAACAGGCGATAACAAGTAAAATGAAGAAGGAAGCAGGAATTTATTGATTGCTCAATGCTCTTGCCTCCCAATATCGGCTGCAGAGATCCCGAACCGACAGTTACTCATTGGCCTGGAGGTGGGGAATGCCCATAACTTGTGGTTTACCACAAACAGTGCTGCAAGGACTCTCGGGAATTTTCAAGCGGCTCAGTTGTTTAACCAAACGGTCATGACCAGTTAAAATCCGGATCATGACTACCGAAACCTTGCTTGGAAAATCTGGAATGTATGCACAATTAACAAGCCATAACTTATTAGTATTTCTGTCAATCAATCTATATATATAAAACAGTTACGTAACTGACTGACTCACTGACATACAACGCACAGACCAAACCGCTGGACCTAAAAGGCTGAAATTTTACATGGCGATTCTTCTTATGGTGTAGGGGTGCACTAAGAAAGATTTTTAAAAAATTCTTAGATTTTTTTAAATTAAATTTTTAAGCTGCTTTTGTAGCTTTTAAAGTTTGCATTTAAAATAATAATTTGAGGGTTATAAAATTTATAACACGAGAAAGATCCTAAAAATTCCTTTAAAATGAAATCTTTTTCGAATCTTTACCTCCCTTTTCTGATTTTTGGTGAATTTTTAAAGATTCATTTTTAGAATTTAATTTATTAAATGCCGATCACGTGATTTCTTTTTCTGGTACTTTAAATAAATTTATCGTCACGTCCATAACAACTAAATAGACAAAAAGAAAATTTTTTTTCTTTCTAATGCGGCAGACGATTGGATATTATCCAAAATAAAAATAAATATCCCTTACGATTTTTTTATAAATAAATATATATATATATATATATATATATAGTTTACATCAATTATATACATTGATCGTCGTTTTTATTATACATACACACACACACACACATATATATATATATATATATATATATATATATATATATATATATTGGCATTAATTGCATACATTGACCGTTGTATTTAATTTGAATGTACTCCGTAGCGAAGTGCGGGTTTTCAGCTAGTTCTTCATAAAATAGGTCTTTCAATTTCTCCCGGATAAATAGCATTATAATCATGTATGCTATCGGTTCTGCACCTCTCTTTGCCAATCCGTCCGCTAATTCATTCATATTAGCAGTGTGCCGGAATCCACTGCAAAACAATTCTGATGTTTTGTGACGACAGTAAAAATAAATGTTAATTGGAATTTATTCGGCAGCTCGGAAATTCTACAAAAGCATCCGAAAAGAAGTAACTGTTAACGTACCTGAATATTTTGGTGAATAAATGATGTGCGAAACCCGGATATAACTATCTATGCAGAGAGAGGCTTCTGCAGAAAATCTTTTCCTTTGCAAATGAAACGCGTATTTTTAAATTTCAAGTAATCCTCATGCGTGTAAAAAATTAATTACTGTAAAAAGAAGGCCAAGATAGTGAAATCCTTTGTAAATTTATCTCAAATTGTTTTATTTCGAAACGAAATTTTAAAGTATTTTACCTTCATATCAATATCCAGAAATTTAAAGGACAACTTTCATTAGTATTAAAATTCTAGATTTAAGAGAATATTTCGGAAAATATTCTTTTCGATTAACGAAACTCGTCTTATTTATCATTTTGTTTTTCACCAGCAACACGTGAAAAATGTATTCCCGATATTTTTCTCTTCGCCGCTTGTATATATGAAATCTGATATTTTTAAATTAAATGAAAGGATATAAAAATATAAATTGAATCTCAGAAAATCATTTATTCCTTCGAGGAAACAGTACAAGGGATAGACAAATGAAATTATAAATTTCATCCTGTCGAAGCTACCTACCAATAGTGAAAATTCCTTGGAAATGATCTTTAAAAAATTATCAAAATATAAACTATGAAACTTGGTTACGAATGGCGTAGAGCGAAACTATGTCTACGGGATATTTCAAATCATAGAATATCTCTACGGCCCAGACAGTACTCGAATTGTCCTTTTAAAGTTTCTGGCCAATTTTCTCCAAGACAGGCTTGCTGCATGAAAATGACTTTGAACGTACTCGTATCAGCTCGTCTGCAATTCAAAGTTAACCTGTAGAGACCATTCAGTGTTAACCTACGGTCACCTCAATGTTAACCTATAGAGAAAATGTGTCTACTATTGGCAGCTACATAAATGCTAATCTGCGTATGTATATAAAACAGTTCCGTAACTGACTGACTCACTGACATACAACGCACAGACCAAACAGCTGGACCTAAAGGGCTGAAATTTTGCATGGCGATTTTTTTTATAGTGTACGGGTGCACTAAGAAAGATTTTTGAAAAACTCTTCTTAGATTTTTTTAAATCAAATGTTTAAGATGTTTTAGTAACTTTTTTTAAGTTTGCATTTAAAATAATAATTGGAGGGTTATAAAATTTATATCACGAGAAAGATCACAAAATTCCTTTAAAATGATATCTTTTTCGAATCTTTACCTCCCTTTTCTGAGTTTTGGTGAATTTTTAAAGATTAAATTTTAGAATTTAATTTATTAAATGCCGATCACGTGATTTCTTTTTCTAGTGCTTTAAATAAATTCATCGTCACGTCCATAACAATGAAATAGACAAAAAAATATTTTTCCCTTGCTAATGCGGCAGACGATTGGACATTATCCAAAAAAATATTAAAATACAGTAAAAGATATGTTCCGATATTGTACTATATTAACTATATTACATTCTCTAGTATGTCCTATTAGATATAATTTGAATATTTTCTTGTACATTATTTTGTCTATAAAAATATCTCTTACGATTTTTTTATAAATATATTTTTTTGTTTTTTTTTTACATCAATTGCATACATTGACCGTTGTATTTAATTTGAATGTACTCCGTAGCGAAGTGCGGGTTTTCAGCTAGTAATCCCATAAAAATGGTGTTTTCAGATAGCCCGAACTTTTCTGCACCTTTCGACAGGATTCATTTTATCCCTTTCGTCCACCAAAAGAATTGAGGAGCGTTTAAAATACACTAGACCAGAATTTTCCCTGAATCATTTAAATGTTAAAATATTATTTGCATTTTTTTAAACGAAAAATGCCCTAAAGTTCAAAACTTCTTTCTCTATTACGGGGTACAATTTTTTTCAAAAAAATCTTTCAATCCAAGTCGGCAATCCTTGGTCAAATTTTCTCCATAGGTTTACATTGAGGTGAGAGAATCCAATAGGGTAAGTACACAGCAGCCTTAACATGTAGTCACTGACATGTTATAGTTTAAGAATTTTTACACGTGAGGTTAAAGACGAGTATATAGCCATAGAAAGCTGGTTTTCAATTGGCAGGTAGAGAGAGGAGGATGAAAAGTGATTGGATAGAGAGATAAGGTTCAGAATCCGTGAGTTCTAAAACTAGGAAATCGAGCAAATCCAAAATGATTTACTCAATCAGCTATTTCCTATCCACTTACTCGTTTAGTTTATTATGCGATCTCATGCACATTTCACCTGCCCCGCACCTAAATGAATTTTAATCCACACTTATCTCATTCGTCAGTACAGGTGACTCTCCTATAACACGGTAGATAGGTTCCTATAAAATGCCGTGTTGTGTGAAACCGTGTTATATGAGACCCGGAGACAGTTCAAAAAGGGGGGGTTACGTTCCTAAAACTTATTGAAACCAAACATTTTTTTAAAATTCCATATAAGAAACTTAATTTTTCTTAAAAATATAAATGTACGTTTAACACAAAACGAAAAGAAACAAAAAAATATTATTTTCATTGAATGCGACCTTAATTTAATAAATTTCTTCCTCATCACTGCTCAGTACAATCAAACAATAACGTTTTTTCGATTGAACGATATCACCTTCACTTTCAGAGCCTTTTTTTTCATTTAGAATTTTTGCAGCGTCTATCCTCTTTATAATATCTGTAATTTTGGTTTATTTGCTAGTTATTACGAGGTCATTGTAGATTCACGGTACGGAGATAGACAATTTTGCAGCTCCCTTTTAAATTTTCGGCTTCTTTCGGCGGAAGGGTCTGCATTCGGGAAAAATGATTCAAGATTTTCAGCCAAGCTTAGGCCTTTTTATAATTTTATAGAGTTATAGGTGAATAAATTATAATTTGTTTATACGTTTTTATGTAAAGCCACTATAGTTCATTATTCCTTACCTTCATTATTTTAAGGTAATTTAGTTTTTAAATGTGTTAAACAAAAATCATCTTATCTAGTGCTATAGAAGTACAGTTTTGTACAAAGGTTTTCGCAATTTTTTTTTATCGTGTTAGAGCGAAACCGTGTTACGGGTTGCAGTGTTATACGAGGTTTCCCGCAATTTATCTTATCGTGTTAGTGCGAAACCGTGTTGTAAGATGCCGTGCTGTAAGAGGGCTACCTGTACTTCGTTAGTACCAGTTAGTACCACAAAAATTTTGGTTAGTGCCGAATTTAAAATAGCATTTTTTTTTTTATGTGGGGCTGGTGAAATGCGAGCTCTGCAAAAACAAAAGTTGAAATAAATTTATTTTACGTGCGTTACTAACAAAAGTTTTTCAGGTACTAACAGGAACTTATGAAATTTTAACGAATTCAATAAGTTTGGATTAAAATTCGTTTAGGTGCGGGGCAGGTGAAATGTACGTTGTGATCGTACGTGTGTATTTTTAATCGGGATAACTTAACTGAATTTCTGAATTTTGTTATTTAGGCAAAAACTCCTAAAATTGTGAGATCAGGGGGGGGGAGCATATAATCCTTTTGAGTCCCATTGGGATCAAATTATATTAACTTATTAATGCCTAATATCCTTTAACATAAGCATTTAAGAAATGATTTGTTAACTCTATAGTCACATTTAATAATACACAATTTACAACTAACAGAAATAATTTTACAACATACTTTATTAAGAGGTTTAAGTAATGGTTATTCTTTGCTAGTAGTTTGTAAGATTTGTATTGAGAGCATCTATTTTTTTAACTATATTAATATAGTTATACGCTCATAGTTACGCAACTAAATTGTTAAAAATCATGTCTTCACGGACCCAATGTAGCACAGAAAGTTTGAAAAACGTAATTAGAAATGTTAACTTAGCCTCTCTGTCACATTTTACATTATTAATTAATCGTGTATAAAATGAAGTCGTTCAGACACTTTATATTCTACGTACCTCATTTCGCCGTGTTTAGCATCACAGTACATTTGCATTACGGTACGTTTGGAACGAAATTTAACAGGTACGTTATAAATTTTAACGAAATGTTAAACCTCATGACGAATAATGTTTTGAAAAGGGGCATTTGAAGATTTTAAGGATACAGTTATGAAAGATTTTGTATACACTCTGAGGAAGAATAGCGACCTGATCACGACCAGGAAAATAAGTGAACAGGGGTAGTTTATTTTAAACTTCAAAATGCATTTCAGTTTTCTTTTTCTCGGTAAAAATGTGCTGTGCATTTTACTAACACAAATTAATAAGATATTTATACACTCGTACTAGAATTTAAGGACGTTTCCTCGTCCAAGCACGTCTTCAAGTAGCTGAACGAAGCAATAGAATGCTGCTTGATATCAGTACGTGCCAGTGCTTGCTATTATCGATTGAGTTCCGTTTGATCCTCTTCTATTCATAGACAAGAAATTTTACTGTCGCTACCTGTGTATAAGAGGAAATACGTGTGCTATATACAGCTCGAGTAAGGAATTCATATCGGGTTGCACCAAGGAGTTTCATAAAAATAAAATCATTCCAAACACAGGTTTTGTTATCAATATTCCTGCAATTGACCTTTTTTGTCTTCAACCAGGATTTATTTTCCCAAAACTTTATCCCTCGGAATGTACAAACGAGTTCTCTGTCTTAATGAAATAAAGCTGGGAAAATTATGTATTGACTTTGCTTAAAGTATCTGTACATCTTTAAAACGGCATTTTCAATCAAAATATCCATAGTTTTCTTTTAATGCATTTGCATAAAAAGAAGTCTAATCTTTTATCTCTCTAACTCTGTTTGAATTTATAAATCTTGTGTATTTTAGCACGAAAATGGTTATTTTTAAAATAAGAAATGTGTTATAATGTTATTTTTTAGCGTTTTCTCAAAATTAATTGCTTCATCGTTTCTCTTTACGCAAAACTTCCTATAGCGAAAATGTACGCTTAAAATGGCTTAAAATTTGGCATACTTAATCTATAAATGTTTATAAAGATATTTATATTTTATCTATAGATGTTTATGCCTATGCTCATGATTGCAGATCATTTAGTTTTTGTTTACATGGTATGAGTTGCAAAAGACGATGAATTGTAAGTGAGCTTTCTGTAATGGAAGTAATTGAACTGAACATACTCTGAGATAAACAGTGTATACTTAGGGATACGTAATTTTACGAAATAGATGCGAATAAATGCAAAAATATTTTTTTACTACTTTTCTGCGAAAAACTCAGTGATAAACGGCTTTTTAAGCGAAATTAGGTAATAACAGTAAAACTTATTAAGTTAAATTTATTAACTTAAATTTATTGCTTAAATAAGACCATTCACGGTCTTTAACTGAGATATCTCACTCTCGGAATTTGCTTATTATTTATTTCTAAAGACTTAAGGAAGAGACTACTACAATGTTAGGTGTTAACTAAGAATTTTGATACTTACACCTAACCAAGAAAGTAAAATTGTGATTATTTTAAATAAACGCGAAATTTTTGAATTCATATTTTGTTTGCGAATAAATGCGAAATTTTATGTATTGTAATTTTTTTTTGCGAAATTTCGATATTTTTTTATGCGAAATTTACGTACCACAAAGTATACTCTATTTCCCAGAGAAAGTTATTACCTTCATTCTCCAGTTTATAAAACGGTAATATATTTGTTTGTTTTTGAGTTATCAAGTTTTGCGGAAATGTTATAATTTCATACATTTTTTTTCAGTGTTTTAATGTAACAGCTCAACTTTTTATGCATTTTTAAAAGTTTTAACTTGCATGTCGTTATAAAAAAAATGAATAAAAAGACAAATTTCAAGAAATCACCTCCGAGAATACCTTAACCTTTAGCTTACGGGGCCCATTTTTTTCGATTTCCCCTTTAGAACGGGAAATTCCATAACCCCCTTTGTAAGAACGGCTATTAAGGCGGTTATATATATATATATATATATATATATATATATATATATATATATATATATATATATATATATATATATATATATACATGTAAATATGTATATATATATACATGTATATATGTATATATATACATGTATATATGTATATATATACATTTTTTTTATGATTCAAATCAATTCCCTTATAAAATATTTTTAAAGGGAGATATTAAAAATATTTTCAATGTGACGAAATAAGATAAAAATGAGCCTCGCGGTTACGTTATTAATGAAATTTTGATTACCTTCGGGTGTCAACATTTTCGACCTTAGCCTGACATGCTATGTCAGGATATCATCATTCCTAACAAATCATAGCGTTTTAAATGCATTTGACGTCTCGATCATCAATAAAAGCAGAACTCGAACATTAATATTCTACAACATTCCTCCGTCGAGTGATAAAATAATCTCGATTCGCTATTCTCGGGTTGATGAGGAATTCTTCTGCCATTCGCAGATGAGATAACTGATTTTCCACGAATCTCTGCGTCGTCTCTGCTAGACCTATCACCGTCATCCTCGTCAGATCCAAAATATGCAAAACTTGTTTCGTGATTCGAAAGAGTCGGGTGATTTCGTCTCGACGGATTTTTTTGGTTCAGTCCGACACCAATAGACTACGAATCCCCCGTACCCGTTGCCATGTGAGTGAAATGAAATCCAAAGTTATTATCTTCTCAAAAAATATATGTTTAAAGAAGATCTGAAGACACATTTTTAATGCAGATATGATGCATTTTCAAAAAGACATAGCTTATTATCTTGAAATACAGTCAGGCCTTGAACAACACAGTTAATGGGTTCCGCGTTATTCAAAACCGTGTCATTACCTTGCTTTTATTAACTTGCTTTCTTCTGTGTTCGCCCAGTACAAATCTTGCAATCGATTTTTAATTAACTTCCCGACTAGCTAGACATTTGAAACTTTTAGAATAGCTCAGAACACGATCACGATGCATTTTTTTAATACTTTTAGCCATCTTTAAGCAGATTTTTACCATGTTTTTATTATTTTCAGTTAATTTTGTTTTGCAGACTGGTGCAGCCATCTATTGGCCGGAAAGGGAACTAAAAGTCAAATGCAAGTTAACTTCCAATGAACTTCATTTTCTTTCAAGTGGATGGGATAATTCATCAAAAAAAATTTTTTTTAAGTATTTATTAATACACAGTCAAGTTTATAGGATTGAACAGAAAATTTAAAAACACGGTATATAAAAAGTCTTTTTATCTTGTAATTATTTGAAACTTAAGCTTCCCATAAAAAATGGACATTCGGTTCCAAAAGTTTACTTTAAAAGAAAGCCATTTTTACAAAACAGATCAGTGTTATTAAAGAAAAAAAAATGCTATTTATTCAATCATGCGAAAGATTTTATATAGACTCTTCTTTTTTTAATTATATGGAGTCTAAAATATATTTTTCAATCTACATATCACTAACAAATTATTAGGCCTATTGAAATTGAATACGTAAAACAAAATTGCATAATACACCGCAATAACTACGCCAACTGCGTCAACAGGGAGCTTCCCAAATGTATCGGTGATTTTCGAAGGTTGTCGCATCTTATTTGAGTTTCGAGTACCGTGGGTAGTTGCAACTGACTACCGCATTATTCGAGTTTCCGTGTTACTCGAGGGATAACTGTAATAACTGTATTACATGATCAGTATGTCATGACCATTCTTACTGTCGGTATTATCATCGTTACAACACCAATTATAAAAAAGCCAATGAGTGCAGAGTTAAGGGGGCACACCACCTTTAAAACTTCAAAAAAAAAAAATCGATTTTTGGTTTTTGCCCTATTCTGATTTTTGGGACATTTCTGAAAAATATGCAAAAAATCGCATAAAAAAATCGCGTTATTTCTCGAGTTATAAATGTTTATGTAAAGCTCACTCTGTTGCCATGGCCATGTATATTCCAACTTTAACTTCAGTTTTCTCAAATATGTAAATTTTTGGATTACGTGCACTGTTACTCCCCAAACTATGTGTGCTAGACAAACAAAATTTTTATCAGATTTGTATTTTAAGCTTCTTTACATACTAAAACAAAAAAAAAAAATAAAAATAAATTTGTAAAAAAATTTTTTACACTTCAAAATGTTTTTTTAAAAATTGCTACATTTTAATTTTTTTTTTAATTTTATGAAAATGTTTGAATTTAGACTATATTTTTTGTGTATTTTTTTGTTTTACATTAAACTTGAGTATATTCGTAATTTAATTTGACCAAAAATAGTTTCTGTATGCATATTTCTTAATTTTATGATGCGCGAAACATCCAATGATTTTTTTTCCCTTTTTAGTAATGTGTACCTTTAAAAATAAAATCTAAAAATTATTTATGGATTTACAAGTTCTATGTTTGTATAAAATATAACTGAAGAAGTGTAATTTTGATATAAAACAAATATATATATATATATATATGTGTGTGAGGAAATAAATGGGAAAGTTGTTAGGCACTAACTGAGAATTTACAGGGGGCTTCGAAATAACTAATGTCTAACGTTAAAAACCATGATATTTCAGAGTCAATCAGATTACACGCGTCTACGAATGCATAGACTATACGTAGTTGTTAATAGAGTGGGATGGCCTTGGGGTGAATCAAGAAAGAGAATCGCAGACATTCATTGCGTGGGGAGTTGTTTTGAAGTTCAGACTAGGTTTCGCGGGAAAATTAATTGTAAAGTCAGCAAAAAGATGCTTCTCGGACATTCGGCAGACGTCAATGAGCATGCGCGATAAGTTTAGACGCCTTGGGGAACAATAGAATTTCGGCAGAAGGGAATTAGCATTTGGATTGAACGATCATGCGTCACGAGGTTGAGGTGATTGCTCGGAAAACTAAATTATGCGCGGATTGAATTCGAGGGTATTTAAATTAATAATTGGAATAAATTTATTGGATGTAATTAATTTGTAATCATTTACCACGACCTATGTTTACTGACTGCAACTTTATTAATATGCATTAGAGAGTTTAAGAGGAATTGACGATATTAAGAGCACGCTTCGAGCCGACAATAGCCAGGCTCGTCATATATATATATATATATATATATATATATATATATATATATATATATATATATATATATATATATATATATATATATATATATATATATATATACATATATATTAATATTATTGGAGTTTCAGTAGCTCGAATTTGATCATGTTTACGGTTCTTTCAGTGCAGTCAAAGATAATTTGCCCCCTTAAACACTCCTCACTATTTTGCGTTTTCCCCTGTTGTTGTTGCTAAAGCCGGAAGTTCCAGACCTGATCCATACAGGCTTCGGTTTCTATAGCAGCACCAGGGTCGGAGCCCGTCTTAACTTTTGTCCCCTCATTCAGGTATCTGTCGTTAGAAACTTACTCAAGCTGTCAATGGACCTGCATGATCATTGGAAGCCCTTGTAAGACTGTTCGACATCATACTGAACAATATCATATATTTTTAATGTATAAAAAATAAAAATATTAAAGATATGTTATTATCGAAAGTTTAAAGCATGTTTTTTAATTAAATAATCTATATATATATATAAATCAGTTCCGTAACTGACTGACTCACTGACATACAACGCACAGACCAAACCGCTAGACCTAAAGGACTGACATTTTGCATGGCGATTCTTCTCATAGTGTAGGGGTGCACTAAGAAAGATTTTTGAAAAATTCTTCTTAGATTTTTTTAAAATTAAATTTTTAAGCTGTTTTAGTAACTTTTTTTAAGTTTGCATTTAACATAATAATTTGAGGGTTATAAAATTTATATCACGAGAAAGATCATAAAAAATACCTTGAAAATGAAATTTTTTTCGAATCTTTACCTCCATTTTCTGATTTTTGGTGAATTTTTAAAGATTTATTTTTGGAATTTAATTTATTAAATGCTGATCATGTAATTTCTTTTTCTGATACTTTAAATTAATTTATCGTCACGTGCATAACAATAGACAAAAATATTTTTCTTTTTTTGCTAATGCGGTAGACGATCGGACATTATCCAAAAAAATATCAAAATACAGTAAAAGAAATGTTCCTCAAACTGTACTATATTAACTGTACTATATTCTTTAGTATGTTCTTTTAGATTTAATTTAAATATTTTATTCTACATTATTTTGTGTATAAAAATATCCCTTACGATTTTTTTATAAATATATATATTTTTTTTATATCAATTGCATACATTGATCGTTATATTTATTATAAATATATATATATATATATATATATATATATATATATATATATATATATATATATATATATATATATATATATATATATATATTCGTTTATTTATTTATTTATTTATTTTGGCATTAATTGCATCCATTGACCGTTGTATTTAATTTGAATGTACTCCGTAGCGAAGTGCGGGTTTTCAGCAAGTTCAGTATATAAATTGACTTCAGACTCTTCCATTTTTGTCACGACTCCTGTGTGGGCGCAACCCACAGTTTTCGCACCACTGATTTTTCGGGTCAAAAATGCTACCTGTATCGGGATGTTATGTTTCTGGCTAGCGAATGGACCTGTTTGGGGTAATTCCTCTTTTGTATCTTAAACACGCTTTCGTACCCTTTTAGTTCCATTTTTTGTAATATACCTAAAACAGTATTTCGTTTTTACAGTGTACACAAGAACTTAATCAGTGGTGCTCAAACATTTTTCGACCGCGGCCCATTTTCTTTAAATAAAAAAAAAAAAAATCTCGACCCCAGGGGAGATTTTTGACAGTGGACTTTTTTTTTAAATCAGGAAAATGTTAACAAGAAAAAAGAAATAAATTAGTAAATTTTGACAAACTATGATAAAAATCAATGAGCTGTTGATTTGGGGTGTATATTTACTTTGCATTATAACAATAAAAAATGTCTTCGATAAACAATAAAAAATGTTCTGACCGATCTATTCTAATTACCCATATATCGATCTCATATATCCGTTGCGATGGGTATTTTTTTTTTTTTTATCAAAACGGTGCAAACTGCAGACAGTGCAAACAGCAAATTATATCAAAAACCATCACTTCCTTCCTCTTAAGAACATTTACCTGCCGTAAAAGTACGGGAACTTCGGAATTTAATCGAATGTTTGGAACACGATGTTGTGAGATTTTGCCCACCTTGTTTACAAATAGTCATATCACAATATTTACAGTATTGAGCATAAGTGTATTTGAGAGTATAAATAGCATGAGAATTCGGAACTATGAAATTGTTTCCTCCCTTTATTTTTAAAAAAAAATGCGTCAATCCCGTGGATAATTCATTAGTTCCTTTTTCTAAAAGAAGAACCACTAAAAGTGCAATTACTTTTATTAAAATTTTCATTTTGAAGTAAAATATAATTTCGTACATTTTCATTTTTCTTCATTGGAAATAATTTCAATTCGTAGAATTAATCACTCGCAGTTTTTTTTTCCAATTTTTGTGTTTCAAATAAGAAGAAAACACTTTTTAAAAGAATGCTAAAAATTTATGAAACCTCAAAAATTTGACCCCCTCCCTCCCTCCCTCTCTCTCTCTCTCTCTCTCCAAAAAGCTTTTCTCGCAGGAAAAACTAATTATTTCAGAAACACAATGCGCTTAAAAAGAATTGCCTCTTAATAAAATTTCGGAGTCGCATTACTAGTTTCAAAATGTATTTCATTTGGGAAAGTTTTACTTGCAATTTATATTCACTGGATGCTATTTAATTATAAAATTTTTAAAAAAAATACTGTATTTTTATTTTCCGATCGGAAAAAAAATTGATGTTTTTTAAAGTTTGAAAAGAAAAAAAAGTTATTTCCAAAGATTAATTATATTCCATACATATATCATTCGTGAAGAAGAAATTAGTAGATTTCAAAGAAATGAATTTAGACGGATTTTTTTTAACAACGAGAAAAGTACGGCACTTGATGTATTATTTTAGAACAATGCTTGGTCGAAATTAACATCTTAATATTCTTTTAATTTTCCTATAATAGGTAAAACTTTAAAGAGTGATAAATTATAAACGCGTTTATAAAATGGTATTTGCAAAAAAAACAATACTCAATTGACACTACGATATTTTATCAACACGGATTTTCCGTAAACATATCAACCATTTCGATGGTATTTAATATTGAGAATAATATTTTAATTTTCGTGAAAACAAAAGTATATGTTTAAAATTTAAATTATGTTCTCTGTTTTTCTCCATTTATTCTCTCCAAGGGAGACTAGATTTAAGAGCAGTAGGTTCTGTAACAACCAGAAGCGGCGGGTTTTTTAATTTCTATTATTATTATTATTATTATTATTATTATTATTATTCTAGACCAGCCACACTTAACCTTATTTTTTTTTCTCTCGTTCAGCATGCATACGCTTCTTCGGTTACGCGGGCCGCACACATAGTACACTATAGCACGTAATATAACAGCGTACAAAATAAAATTTGAAACTTAAATGTATTCAAAAATTTATTAAAAAATCAGAGGAATTTTTTTTTTACGTTGAGACAAACTTTTGACAAATTTAGACACATCAGGTATAGGGCCTGTTCACATAGAAGTCCGCTATAGCAGAAGCTTTAAAGTATTGAAATATATTTAACCAATGGCAAACCTCCAAACGATTAGCAACGAAATTTTTAACGCCTCTGATTGGTTCATTTCCGCCTCAGCGCCATCTTTCCTTTTACGCTTCTCCTATGTGAACAGGCCCTTATACTTGCTACGTGCTAACTCTCGATACGTCATGAAAGTAAGAATCAGTACGACGATTTCTATTTAAGTTCTTCGCAGATTTCATTTTGGAACAGGACGATTCCCAAATGATAGGAAGCTTGATATCCTTCAAAGTTGATACGAACGACGTGAGCAGCAGACGGCACATTTTTGTACAGTTTTGTATTTTTCAGGTACTCATTTCCAAAACGAAAAGCACCCGCCTGATAATGAGTGGGAGTGTCTCATTCCAGCTTGGTGGGCCGCAGTTGATGGACTATCAAGGCCCTGATTTTCCATTAGGCCTGGTAGGCCCGGGCCTAGGGGCCCCAAGAAAATTTTAATTTTTAAAGGGAAAAAAAGAAAAAATTCCCAATTCAATTTTTTTTTTAATTTTACCTTTTTTAATAGCAATTTTTTTATCTATCCTTTCAAATTTGATTGATTGATTGGTTCATAATATGTATAGTTCATCATAGGTATGTTATAGTGTATATAAGGGATTAATAAGTTTTTCTGGTTGCATGGTATTGGTGTTTTAATGATGAAATTAAAACACCAATATGTTTTATATATGTAACTCATATGTTGTATTGCTTTTTGTTATTTGATAATGTTCTATGCTTCTACGCTTCGAATAGCCAATTCTTGGTAAAATGGTACTTTCACAATGATTCATTATTATATTTTTGTGTGTCAATTTTGGAAATTTTAAACCCACATTAGTGTTAGGGGGCCTCCATCCCGAGTTGTGCCTATAGTCAAGAATTTTCTAAGTCGGGCCCTGGGACTATCTCTCATCCAGGGCAGTGGTTCTCAACCGCTGTTCCGCGAGATTCTCGAAGTGTGCCGCCACTACGAATACCCATACCCAAGCGACGTCAGACGAGTAGTTCAATCAGTTCTACCTTCCTAGAGGGGACTGGCTGAAACAATGCGCATGACTGTTACAGTTCTGGACTGGTAACTCTGAACTATTACAGTTCTAGACTTTTAAATCTGGATCACGAAAGGAGAGTAAGGGCCTGTTCACATTGGAGTCCGTTGCGTAGCGTTAAGGAAAAGATGACGTTGAGACGAAAATAAACGAATCATAGGCCTCCAAACGATTAGCAATGAAATTTTTAACTCCTGTGATTGGTTTATTTTCGTCTCAACGTCATCTTTTCCTTAACGCAACGCAACGGACTCCTATGTGAACAGGCCCCAGCAATGTCATTTTTATGCCCAAATCAGACCCTGATGTTCCATTAGGCCCAGCAGGCCCGGGCCTAGGGGCCCCCAAAACTTTTTATTTTAAAATAAAAAACTCCCAATTCAAATTTTTTTTAATTTTACCTTTTTTAATAGCAATTTTTTTTAATTACATCCTTTCAAATTTGATTGTTAGGTTCATCATATGTATGTTATAGTGTATATAAAGGATTAATAAGTTTTTCTGGTTGCATTGTATTGGTGTTTTAATGATGAAGTTAATATGTTGTATTGTTGCTTTTTGTTATTTGATAATGTTCTAGGCTTCTACACTTCAAATAGCCAATGCTTAGCAAAATGGTACTTTCACAATGATTCATAATTATTCTTTTTGTGTGTGTCAATTTTGGAAATCTTACGCCCACATCAGTGTTAGGGACCCCCCCCCTCCCAAGTTGTGCCTATAGTCAAGAATTTTCTAAATCGGGCCCTGGCCCAAATATAAATGAAGTTATCAAATAACGACACGCTCAAATTTCGCATTTAATGTAATTTGTAGTTAAACATTTTGTTTTCTCTGTAATGCGATTTCATTTTATATTTCAATGAAAATTATTTCGTATGCTATTTTTACAAAATATATCATAGGTACATCCATCGATGATCCAAGCAAAATTCTTTTAGATTTATCTTGATGGTGTGCGGCCAAATTTTTAAATTATTAAAAGTGTACCGTGACGAAAAAACGGTTGAGAATCACTGCTCTAGACAGTCGAAGAGTGTTGTACGTGGACGAATATGTGTTAGAAAAAATGTGGCTTGTGATTATGAAAATTTGCTGTGTGTGCTCTGTGGTGAGTCTAAAATAAACCTGAAAACTGTATTACCGTCTGGAGTTCTTTCAACCTGAGTATGTAAAATTCAACATTACAATTTCAATGACTATTTCTGGAAAAATCATGTTAACAGAAGAGTCAATGAGTTCTTACCTTGGATGATTGCATGATACTATCAGTAATTATCATAATTAAGGCAGGTCTACGCTTTTTTTCCCCTTAAAACATTATAATTCGTGGCTCTTTGGATTGATGAATTTGCATGATGCAGCGAGTCAGCGAGAGTGATTAAGTCAGCAAGTAAACAAAGAAAAGAAAATTAATTTCTCGAGATCTGAATGAATTAACTGGATGGAAGAGTTATCTTTCGATTTAACTGTAAAAGACTCTTAAGAAATAATACAATAAATTTGAATTATTATAATTATCAATAATAATACAAATTTATTGCTATTTAGGGGCAAGGGACCTCCAACCTCGTTTTTTTCTTAAATTTTCAATATTTTATTCTATATACAAAATGACAATAATTAATATTCTTTTTGCTACATTAAAGATGCTCGGAATTCACAAATAAGTATTTTGAGGAAGAATAGGACCTGTTTTTCAAAAATGCTAGAATTTTTCAAAATGCTTCATGTGCATTCCTTTTCCTTTGATGTCTTCTAGATTTCTTAGGATTGTGAATGGAAGTGTTTATCATAAAATGTACATCATTCATTGAAACTATAAATATTTTTTTCAAATTTATAGACCATGAAATAATGTGAAAACTCACAAAATCGTAAAAAAAAAAGTAAGATGACCAAGAGATGTGCAAGAACACCAGTCCAAAAACAGTTATTATCACGTGCAATGAAGAGAAAACGCTTGTATTGGGCTAAGAAATATCAATCCTGGACTGCACAAGACTGGAATAAGGTTCTTGTATTCAGCGACGAAACGCATTTTTTGTGCAAGGGTTTCGATCAACATTTGTAAGGCGAAGCGCTGGAGAACCCATCAGGGAACAACATCTTAGTCGAACAGTTAAGCACCCTCAAAAGCAGATGTTTGGAAGTAATTTTACATCTGGAAGACCTGGCAGCTTGTTACCAGTTGAAGGAATGATGAATTCCAAAAAATACTTTTCAAAACTAGACGACAAAACTGTTCCTTTTATGCAAACGTCCGCTGACGGTGTTGGTGTGTTTCAAGAAGATCTTTCTCCATACCATGATTCTAAGCGAGTAAAGAAATTTTTTCAAGAAAAGAAATTAACAGTTTTGGATTGGCCTGGTAATTCTCCAGATGGAAATCCCATCGAAAATCTGTGGAGCATTGTGAAGAGACGTGTGAGTAAGATGGACTGCTCAACCAGGAGAAAAATGGTTGAGAATGGCGTAAAAGTTTGGTTTCGTGATGACGATGTCAAAAATTTATGTTTTAAACTAGCTGAAAACCCGCGCTTCTCTACGGAATACATTCAAATTAAATACAACGGTCAATGGATGCAATTAATGCCAAAAAAATAATTATATACATTTATAATAATTATATATATATATTTATTGATGCGATGATATATATATATATATATATATATATATATATATATATATATATATATATATATATATATATATACATATATATATATATATTTATAAAAAAATCGGAAGGGATATTTATTTTTTTGGATAATATCCAATCGTCTGCTGCATTAGAAAGAAAAAAATATTTTTTTTTGTCTATTTAGTTGTTATGCACGTGACGATAAATTTATTTAAAGTACCAGAAAAAGAAATCGCGTGATCGGCATTCAATAAATTAAATTCTAAAAATGAATCTTTGAAAATTCACCAAAAATCAGAAAATCGAGGTAAGTATTCGAAAAAGATTTCATTTTAAAGGAATTTTTGGGATCTTTCTCGGGAGATAGAAATTTTATAACCCTCAAATTATTATTTTAAATGCGAACTTAAAAAGTGTTACAAAAACAGCTTAAAAATTTAATTTTAAAAAATCTAAGAAGAATTTTTCAAAAAACTTTCTTAGTGCACCCCTACACCATAAGAAGAATGGCCATGCAAAATGTCAGCCCTCTAGGTCCACCGGTTTGGTCTGTGCGTTGTATGTCAGTGAGTCAGTGAGTCAGTTACGGAACTGTTCTGTATATATAGATTAGTGGAATCCATGCCAAAACGTGTACAGCAGGGGTGTCAAACTCAAAGGCTACCTTGGGCCAAACAAACAAGATTTAACTATAGGTGGGAAGCAAAAAAAATCAATATTAATAGAAACGTAGGTTTATTTACCTAATTACAGTATATTCAACATAAATATATGCATTTTGTTTAATAATACCAAAAAAGAGTATCATTAAAAAAACATTTAGCGAATTCTTCCTATCTTATTATAATTCTGCGTCGGTTATTTTATTATATATTATTGTGGGCCAATATATTGGCTGGGCCGCAAAAATGTTCGTCGCGGGCCGCGAGTTTGACACCCCTGGTGTACAGGATGTCAATATACGTAGAGGAGGACATATTTGCTACTATTCTATACCATGCATGTAAGCGAACCGATACTAATGAAACAACACATGTGAAATTTTTTGTGTTATTCCCAATTAATTTGCACAGTACTGTATTTTAAACCCCTGCTGGGCATTTAAAGTTTGTTTCCATATTAAACTTGAGTATTTAGTCCATTTTACAATGAATGCTTGAAAAGAAGCACACACACACACACACAGCTATATATATATATATATATATATATATATATATATATATATATATATATATATATATATATATATATATATATATATATATATATATATATATATATATATATATATATAAAATGAAGTCTTGGTCCTCCCCTTTCTTTATAGCGTTTTGCAGTATCGCTAAAATATGAATAATAGATTGTAACATTCCTCGAGCATGTTCATAAATAAAGAGCAGTTGCCGTTCTTGTTGCATTAACGATCACTTAAGGAAGGACGGCGCGGTCCATACTTCTTTCCGCTTAAAAATTAATGCCTCCCCGACAAACCGTGTAATCCCCCTTTTCAGCTTTTATACATGGACTCTCTTTTACTTCAACGAACTGCTGACTAACGCAAAGGGTTTTCCGGGGAGATTGAATATTTCATACTGCTTAGACTTTCGGGTTTTATTGGGCTATTTGTAAAGAGTCACTCCCAACTTTAAAGCGAAAGTTTGAGTCCCAGACCAATCATAAAATATCACAAATTCCCCTAATCGCATGCTTGCATTAAAATAGTGTATAATTTTAGATTTTATCTTTCCTCCTTTTTCTTTACTGCTTTGGTCGCCGGACTGACATGGTTATGCCGCCTTTGCATGAAACCGAAAGATCATTGAACAGAACTTAACGAGAGCTTGCGGAGATTCGTTGAAAAGTGCGTGGTATTTAAAACGAGATCTATACACGTGACTCGAGAGGTTGACTTTGTCAGGCTCGGGTTAGCCGCGAAGTTGCAGGATAGTCACCACTCTTCACGAATCGTTATTTAATTTCACGAATCGCCGCTGTCAGGAATGATAATCGTTGCACTTTCAAACGGAACTATTCTCGCTTTATAACGGATTCTGTTATTTTCGAAACTGTATCTTCAATCGCGTTTAACCGTGGAAGTTTATTCCTGACCTCATTTTGAACTGAATAAGGTGCGGGGGAAATCGTATTACCTAAAAATTATCAACATTTCAATAAAATGCAATAAGTTGTTGTTGTTGTTGTCCCTAATGCCACCTGTCCGGAAGTTCCAATCCAGGTTTATAGGCTTTGCGGACTGAGTAGTAAGTCTCCGGTTTATAATAACACCACAAGGTTCGGAGTGCAACTTGGCTGGGTGCCACCACAATTTTGACACGTCAGACCCCAGGGCCAATATCTGTAGGAATCGTACCTTTCCCACCCGCTGACCTCATAGAAGGACTCTCCTGTCTACGGATTTGACGAGCCCATATTCGGCCTAGACATGAAATCATTTAATGGCGCTTGTAGGGATTCGATCCGAGCACCTCGAGTCCCGAAACCCGACGTGCTACCACTAGGCTACCTCAAACTTTCCTATTTCTTTTTATTACCATGTTTTTATTAACTTGCTTTCTTCTTTGTGTGTGTGTTCGTGTGTTTGTGGGTGTGTTTGTCTGGTACAAATCTTGCAATCAATTTTTAACAAACTTCCCGACTCGCTAGACATTTGAAACTTTTAGAATAGCTCAGAACACGATGACAATGCATTCTTTTAATACTTTTAGCCATCTTTATTCCATATTTTAAAATCCATTACGTAAAAATACGAAAAGCGTCTGGAGCCAAAAGTATCTGCGCTACAGGCGCCATCTGTTAACGTAATAGTGAACCAAGCATATTACATTTTCATTACAATGGGATAATTTTTGTTTATGCCCACATGCTAAGTTCAACAGAAAATTTAAAAACATGGTATATAAAAAGTTTTTTTATCTTGTTATTATTTAATATCTAGCTCTCTTTCTTTGTTATGAGTATATATAAGACAGCCTTTTTTTTTTTTAAATATATGTTTGTGGTACCTATTTATATTAATTCCATGTATTAAAGATCAAAATTATGATAAACCCCGTTGCTCGAAATCGAGCCAATTTTATTTCATTTTCGAAAGAACAAAAGCGCATTACTTATTGACCTTGAACATTCCAGTGTTTGCCTTTAGTTTATCGACTTTAACTGATTGTGCTCAAACCGAATAGCCAAACGGCGCTTCCTAGGAAAACTTTTTGAACTGCCGCAGGTGCGGTTTCTTTTGGATATCCCGCATCAGGAAAAAAGATTTTGTTTAGTTTTAGTGCAGCAACTTGATGGCAAATCGTGTTGTCGGTAAAAAAAAATTGATGACACCTTTTCAGCCTTCTCGTCGGTGTCGACAACAAATTTTTTCAGCTGGAAGATCATTGCTATTAAAACCGTCGAAATCCATTTATTTATTTAGATATTTATAATAAATACGACGATCAATGTATACAATTGATGTAAAAAAAATATATTTATAAAAAAATCGTAAGGGATATTTTTATAGACAAAATAATGTCCAATCGTCTGACGCATTAGCAAGAAAAAAAAATATTTTTTTGTCTATTTAGTTGTTACGCACGTGACGATAAATTTATTTAAAGTACCAGAAAAAGAAATCACGCGATCGGCATTTCATAAGTTAAATTCTAAAAATGAATCTTTAAAAATTCACCAAAAATCAGAAAATCGAGGTAAAGGTTCGAAAAAAATTTCATTTTAAAGCAATTTTTAGGATCTTTCTCGTGATATAAATTTTATAACCGTCAGATGATTATTTTAAATGCAAACTTAAAACAAAAGTTACAAAAACAGCTTAAAAATTTAATTTTAAAAAATCTAAGAAGAATTTTTCAAAAATCTCTCTTAGTGCACCCCTACACTATAAGAAGAATCGCCATGCAAAATGTCAGCCCTTTAGGTCCAGCGGTTTGGTCTGTGCGTTGTATGTCAGTGAATCAGTCAGTCAGTTACGGAACTGTTTTATATGTATAGATAGGATATGATCAAGCAACAACACATTTTCAAAAAGTTTTTTTTTCTAACTTGCAAGAAATTAAAAATTGTAGATGTCCTTTAAATATATAAACTACCTTTTAATTACAGACCGCCCATCATCCGTTGGGACATCCACTGCATTTACGGGCCGTGGAAATTCCAACATAGAGTCTGCCTGCAGTGAAATAAAGGGCTGGGAGCTGATAATTTTATTATGAATAAGACAAATGAACTGAATTATTTATTTCAAAAATGGAAATTTATTATTTCTCATTATTTTGACAAATAATTAACTCGGGTGTTCGTCAAAGAATCATTTGATGAAAGCGTTTTTGGGGTTTATTTTTCATTTTTCGAATGCCCTCCATGATTATTTTTTTCTGTTTCCTCATCTTAAGCTCAGATCCACTCAGGATCGTATGACCGCGTCCAATTTTTCACAAGAAAAGTTAAATAATTACCGCCTTAACTAAGGCGATAATTATTTTCTGCTATCTTTCAACGGAAAGATAGCAGAAGTGAAATTTGATATGGAAGCGCAATCTTTTTGTCAAAATGATCAATGCGCAAAAAAATGTAATTAGAAACTCCCGTAACCCATTTACCCTGGACCCATTTTAACGGAACTTGTTTTATTCAGCCATACCTGTGAAATAGAGTGCTACTGCGCGGGGGTTTTTTTTTTTTGTTTTTTTTTTTTTGGTGTGTGTGTGTGAATCTGACTTGCAACTCTTAAACTTATAAATTTTAAAAACTTGAAAATTTGGCTTAAAAATATTTAAGTTTTAGTACACATAGATAGATAAATATAAAACATCCCATCAAATCAGAAATCTTGTGATACTCAATATTATATACAGGGTCATCGAAAAAGGTGTCCAGGATTGTAACATAAAATAAAGACCCCTATAATAGATCTCTGGGGGCATCGTACCCTCTCCCAGCCTCTCTGACCTCATAGAGGGACTCTCCGATCTATGGATTTATCGTGCCCCCTATCCGGCCAAGACACAGAGGTATTGAATGGCGCTAGTCGGGATTCGATCCGAGCACCACCCCTCCCCCCCGACACCGAAAGCCGACGCGCTACCACTAGGCTACCTCGAGCCCAAGTGTAGAACCAAGTTAGTATCAGTGTAGTGTGGATTGTTCCCTTGGTGCATAACACTGTCCAATGAAAACTGAAACTGAAATTTTTAGCAATGTAACTGATAAAGAGGTTTAAAATTAACTTATTCAAAACTCAATCTACTGATCACGAAATGCCGTTTATTGTTACCCTATGATTTAATAAGTGTGAGGTTCAATGGGTGAAAGATTCAATTACTTCAAGTCCATATCCAATTAAGTCTCACCTTTAACTCCGTTTTACGTTAGCGAGCATTCCCAGACATATTTTTAGGGTATTTAACTACATTTTGTTAAATTTTCATAAGTCAAATACTAGTTAACTTCCAGGCTGTTAAATAGAGAAATTTCCTACTCTAAGGAATGTACATTAAAGAAAACTACCATTAAGAGAGCTTCTCGATGACGTGCGTCATATGGAAATGGTAAAGGAATGAAGAGGCATTAGCCTTGGAAAGCTTCCTAAGCTAACAAGAAGAGCTGAAGATTTCGTACAGAGTGGAGTGAGCAAACCCTTATATTGAGTTGTTGCCGGTCATGCAAACTTTGAGTCAAGAGTTTCAGAACTGCTGCCAGCCCAAGCACTCAACATTATAAAAATCCCCTTTTTATGAATTATATAGAAGGTGCGCCCGTAAAGTAACCGGACATTTTTTTATAAATAAGAAAAATATTACTCACCTTCAATTCAATTTATCTCCTTCAAAATAATCGCCAAAGGAGTCTATACAATTTTTCCAACGTTTCTTCGAGTCGTCGAAGCGTCTGTTTGCAGGCGTTGGAACTAACCGTTCGCAAAATACGCGTCACATTTGATTTAATGTACGAGACGTTTTCGAATCTCTGTCCTTTCGTGGTCATCTTAAGCTTCGGAAACAGGAAAAAATCAGCTGGCGATAAGTCGGGAGAATAGGGTGGGTGATTTATCGCTGTAATTGAATACTTAGCAAGATATTGTTGTACAGAAATTGCTGTATTATCGTGTAAAAGAAACCATTGCCCAGAAACAAATAGTTCCTTCTTAACTCGCCTCATCCTGTGTTTCTTAATCGAAAAAGCACCTCCTCGTAAAAATACTGATTACTTGTTTGATTTTCAGGAACAAATTCGTGATGAATAAGTCCTTTGTAATCAAAAAATGCAATCATCACCTTAGTCTTTGATTTTGACATCCGTGCTTTTTTTGTTTGTTTGTTTGTTTGGGAGAAGACGGTCCTTTCCACTGTGCACTTTGTCTTTTTGTTTCTGGGTCGTATTCTAGACACCAGGTCTCATCTCCTGCTATAATACACTTTAAGAAATTGTTGTCCTGTTGCGCAGTAGTCGGCAAATCTTCACAGCAAGCTTTTAAGTCTTCTTTTTGCTGTTCTGTCAAAATCCGAGGCACAAATCGAGTACAAACTTTTTTAATTTTCAGATTTTCAATTAAAGTTAATCTACAGCTTTCTTTTCTTATCTCACGCATGTCTGAAAGTTGCTGAGTTGTTATATGTCTATCAGCTTTTACCTAAGAACGAATTTTCTCCACATTTTCCTCATTCTTTTAAGTTGAAGGGCGCCCTGTCTTTGGTTCATCTTCAATGCTTTCTCGCCCACATTTAAAGAGGTTGTACCACTCATACACTTGTGTTCTTGATAACGATGCATCCCTGTATACTGTTCGAATCATCTCTAAAGTTTCGGTAGCAGATTTACCCAATTTGTAACAAAATTTAATGTTACAACGTTGCTCCATTCCGAAGCAAAATTTTTTGTACAATACCTTCTCTGTAAATGAAAATTACTACGGCGTTTTGATATGCAAACGACTAAATAACCAGTTTAAACTGACTTTAACAAGAGTTGAGATGTTACTCTTTCTAGCCAGGTGATTATTCTTTCACTTTTTATTTTATCGTTTGATCTTTTAATAAGCCGAAACGTCGCAACGTCACTGGCTACGTCAGTTTTCGTCTGCTATAGATCACGTGATTATCGGTTGGCAGAAAACAGAAGCTGTTCCTATGCGTTTGCGTGTTTTTTTGGACGATACCTTCATTTTGAGCTAAATAATTTAAGTTTATTTATAAAATTCCTCATATTAGTTGTATGTGACAAGTATTTTAACACTTTTTTTTTAATATTTCACAAGGTTTAAGAGAATATAATCATTCTTTCGTCGAGAATGATTATTATTATGTTGAGATATGTATAGATATCGGGATAAGTTACTTCGGGCCAGCGTCTCGTATCGTAACTCTAGTCTTCCCCTGTCAATAAATACGGGTCGCATACCGAATAAACCTTTCCGGGCTGTACCTGAATGTTTAATGGTGATATACCTTTGTTTAGATACCGTATCTAAAGACTTTGCGTAATTTGAGAGCATTTTATTCAACAAGCTGTAAGAATGCTCATCGAACGCCATGTTAAATTACGCAATGTTTTACCACTCCTCGCCAAACAAGAAGTAAAATCTGCAAGAGTTGAGATGTGACATGCTGCGAGACACTGCCCTATATGCCCGATAACTTTTTGGGTGCACCTTGTACATTGACTGCTGACTTCAAGGGATAGCAAACATCCAAACGGGTATATTTTGCCGTTATTCTAAAATTTTCATTCTAACTGAACTAAGAGTAGTCCCATTTAAGATAATATTCGTGTTTCTTTTTCTTTTAATGGATATTTTACAATGAATGATTATCACGGTAAAAGCATTAAATACCTTTAATTTTCTCTATGATATAACTAGCTGAAAACCCGTACTTCGCGACGGAGTGTATTCAAATTAAATACAACGGTCAATGTATGCAATTAATGCCAAATAAATATATATATATATATATATATATATATATATATATATATATATATATATATATGTATGTATATATATATATATATATATATACAATAAATACAACAATCAGTGTATGCAAATAATGTAAAAAAAACCAAAAAAATATATTTATAAAAAAATCGTAACGGATATTTTTATAGACAAAATAATGAAGAAGTAAATATTCAAATTAAATCTGATAGAACATACTAAAAAATATAGTACAGTTTGAGGAACATTTCTTTTACTGTATTTTAATATTTTTTTGGATAATGTCCAATCGTCTGCCGCATTAGCAAGGAAAAAAAAATAGATTTTTTTTTGTGTGTCTATTTCGTTGTTACGCACGTGACGCAAAATTAGTATAAAGAATCACAAAAAAAAAGAAATCACGTGATCAGCATTTAATAAATTAAATTCTAAAAATGAATCGTTAAAAATCCACCAAAAATCAGAAAATGGAGGTAAAGATTCGAAAAAGATTTCATTTTAAAGGAATATTTATTATGTTTCTCGTGGATTATAAAATTTATAATTTTATAACCCTCGGATTATTATTTTAAATGCAAACTTTAAAGAATGTTACAAAAACAGCTTAAAAATTTAATTTTAAAAAATCTAAGAATTTTTCAAAAGTCTCTCTTAGTGCACTATAAGAAGAATCGCCATGCAAAATTTCAACCCTTTAGGTCCTGCGGTTTGGTCTGTGCGTTATCAGTCAGTCAGTCAGTTACGGAACTGTTTTATATATATAGATAACAATTTTCAGTAAAATACTAACAAAAGATAATTATCAATTTGCCTATCCGTTTTGATGTGGTTTTGAGCAACCCTACTTCAGAATAAGTGTTATATGCCTAAAAACATATTCTGATCATAAATCTCTTTTTCCCCACTCAATTAAGCGCCGAAAAGCGGCACGTGTTAGTTTATAAGTCTGCCCTATCTTATTAAAATGGGCAGCAGTTGTTCCCGAGTCATTAATTTCCATGGCAATACTGAGCGTCAGCTAATATAGAGTAAGTAGCGAAAATTCTCGGACTCAAAACCAGAAGCAATCAATCCGAAGGACAGATAAGTCAAGATCCATATACTCCACCCAGTAAGATGGTCATCCTGGGTGTGAGGGGAAAAGCCGGGGGAATCTGGTGTATAGCATAATTATGAGGTCCGTTTTGCATAGTTACATTAGAATACCAAAAGTAAATCAATATATTTGTCTTTTGGTAGCACTGCACAAAAGCAATCTTCCTATCTCCAAATATCTGTTTTACTGTATACTGGGGGATTTTAATGCACTGAGTCTGGTATTCATGTAATACAAGCACAGATGTAAACTAAAAAACAAATAAACGTCATAATATATGTTTATTTCCAAACAATCGCGTAAATTAGCGTCATCTATTCACTGTACTAGCTTTTAGTTGTTGTTTTTTCTAATGCGGAAGCACTTGTCATGAGACAATCGCCTTTTGTCAATCACCGCCAAGTCTTGCTGGCTACTTTATTCTGGGAGCACAATTTAAGTCAGCTAGCATTGCTCCCTAAGAGGGGTCAACACGATGGCGATTAAGCCTTATTCGGGATTTGAACCCAAGCCCACTGAGTAGAAGCTGACGACGCTAACCACTACACCATACGGGCAACGTTGACTGTAATAGAAGATACGTTAAAATTGTTGGAAACCATCTCAATTAGTTCGTATACATACAAAGCCATTTCCGATAACAAAGCATGAATTGAGAAATAGTCAAACTGAAACGAAATCCTCCCGCAAGAACGCAAATCGATCAATCTTTTTCTGTCCTAATATTGTAAACGAGCGTATTTTAATGGCGGGGTCCGCAGAAAGAAGATGAAATGCGTTGCATGTTACTTGAAACAACAAATTTGTGATCCCTGATCTTTTCAAATATGTTAGAAATGTATATCTTTATCTATCGAAGGCTATAAAGATATTCATTTCTTATATATTTCAAAAATAAAATTTTAAAAAAATCCTTTTTTATATTTAAGATTGCAAACTACAAAAATAAAAGGTCAGGTGTATTAACTCATTCATAATAGTTAAGCAAAGACACTGATAAGATATGCTTCACAGTGTAATACAGTATATGCAGGTGGAAAAAATATTAATATATCAGAAATAAAAAGTTTATTTTTGTTCCAAAAAATCATTTAAAATTATTTTTATTATGTTAAGGACATCTGAATTCTAACTGAATTGAAATTGACGAGTATCTGCATATCTGGGGCCTTAGCCTCCGGGCATACGAAAATTTTGCCATGAAGAAATGATGTTATCGTGATGTAAATTTGTTAAATCCACCAAAGAGCGTTAGGGCCTGTTCACATAGGAGTCCGCTGCGTTGCGTTAAGGAAGAGATAACGTTGAGACGAAAATAAACCAATCATAGGAGTTAAAAATTTCATTGCTAATCGTTTGGAGGCCTATGATTGGTTTATTTTCGTCTCAACGTCATCTTTTCCTTAACGCAACGCAACGGACTCCTATGTGAACAGGCCCTTACTGTCAATAAAGAATGTAAATCACGCTGATGCAGTTTTCGCACGGCGAAATTTTTGTATTCCCCGAGACTTAGCGCCTGTTCACATAGGAGTCCGTTGCGTTGCGTTAAGGAAAAGATGACGTTGAGACGAAAATAAATAAATCATAGGCGTTAAAAATTTCATTACTAATCGTTTGGAGGTTTGTCATTGGTTAAATATATTTCAATACTTTAACGCTCCGCAACGGACTCCTATGTGAACAGGCTCTAAGGCTTCGGGGAATCTAAGTGCATTTAGATCATGCATAAGAGCCCAAGTCATCGTCACTCTTAGGGCATGTTCACATAGGAGTCCGTTGCGGAGCGTTAAAGTATTGAAATATATTTAACCAATGACAAACATCCAAACGATTAGTAATGAAATTTTTAACGCCTATGATTGGTTTATTTTCGTCCTAACGTCATCTTTTCCTTAACGTGACGCAACGGACTCCTATGTGAACAGGCCCTAAAAGGCAGTGAACACGAATGCGCTTTTTGAAATGAAACACTTTCAGACTGGAAATTCTTAAACTACAAGTTCTACTAACTACAAGTAAACTATTTCTGCTGTAACGAATCCATCTTTTTTCTCTGACCTTTGGAGACAAAATTACTTGCAATATCATTAAGGACACGCAGAATTCATTAATTTCCCCTACCGCTATTACTTTTTTTATACTAAATTATTTTTTCTTCCATCATTTTTGCGAACCTCTCACTTATAACATTACGTATTATTTTCACCTTTAACAATTCTGATAATGTCCCACTGGGGTGCTGCCAGTTCACTCACGTTTTCTGACCGTTCGTTCCAGGTTCAAAACTCGGCGACTCCTGTATTATTACTATTTTTTTTCCTATTTTAAGTCTTTTTTTCCTAGTTCGCTTTATGAATTTTCAACTGTATTTTTATTTTTAAATTGAATTTTACTGATAAGGGTGTAATTTAAGACATTTTAATTTGCTGAGCATTATTGGATCACAATTCTCACTTAATGACTGAAGATGGTCTTAGACCATGAAAAGTTAAATTTGTTAAATTTAATTAGGAGGGCGCATAACGTGTTTCTGAAATTTAAACAAAGAGCTTGTTTAATTAGCTCTTTAATGAAACTCTCTTATCGGACAGAGGAATATTTTTCTTGCTTTCCGTTAACGTATTTCCCAAGGAATTTCTTTTAGTCTATAAAAGTGTGTTTAATTTTTATAATAAATTTTACAAATCCATGGTGCAATGCAAGTTTATTTCCTTCAAGTAATGTCTACTTTTCTTTGTTTCCTTCTCAAAAGTTTAGTTACAAAATTAGTATTGTTTGGGTGGCATCTGATGATCAAAATAAATTTTTAAAGCTACTGCGGCTGCGCAATAATAGCCATGACGTTGGATGCCTTTATTCATTAATTAGTTGATAAGGTACACAACATGAAGTTACAGAGCTTCATGGTACACAAATTGGGGATTTTTAAAAGGACATCCACGTCTACAGATCCACAACCACAGACGAGTAAGCGATAAGTGACATCATGCTTTCAAAATACGCAATACTTCAATTATAAATATCCATCCAAATTGGCGTCATCATCTATTTTCATAAAAAAATTAAAACTGTCATCAACTTTATTTTGTTACTGAGAATATACAAGAAATTTAACAGTTCATTGCGTTCTCAATCGAAACAATTTACAGTAGCAAATCAGTAAGTTTCCTTTAACTGTACATTTAACTGTATTTTTGTTTCTATAGCAACCGCTTCTCTTGCCAAATTATGTTTAGTACATTTTTTCTTTGAGAGAATGGTTGTATACACTAGAAAATTAAATGCTGGGCTAGAAATTCTTACTTGTTAAACAGAGTAATTATGTTCACTTGTGCAATAACAGTTGTGTAAATTTTTTTTTGAAATGAAATACAATTAATTTATAGGTAATAGAAAATACTTATATTGAATAATGAATATGATATACAGCAAGTATATTACAATTAGTTATATTTATAATTCTTGCTATTATTTTTTCTCTTTTTTCCTATTTGTAGGAAGAAAAATTGGAAATTGCTTACAACTATGTCTGAATTGGGTATAAAATATTTCCCTTTTCACTTATATCTTGTGACTGTTTTGTAGTGTATTTAACTGAACTAGTTGTGTACTTAAAAGTCAAGTATTTGAAATAACGTAAGACATCATGACTCACGTGCAGCCATGGTATGGGCATGCATATATATATATATATAATATATATATATATATATAGGTAATATATTTAAGGCACAAAAGTTGTGATATAAAGCAAAAAAATAAACATTTTAACTATATATATAGAGAGAGATGACATTAAAATGTTTGGATTTTTTTTCTTTAGATCACAACTTTTGTAGTTTTGAGTATTGAAAAATAAGATATAATTATGTCTTTTTGTTTAGAAACTTACACTACATCAATGACATATTTAATATTTATTTCCCTTAGCCTTTTTTTCCCTTATTTTTAAAAAAAATATGATATTTTCATAAACATTCAAAATCTTTTGTCAGTAGGGCATGTTTTTTTTTGTTTTTAATGTCAGTTATAAATAAATGTTAAGATTTCAATTTGTCCAGTCATGTAGACAATAATTGCAATTTTTTAGTATAATTTTTTATAGTAATCATTTTATTTTTGTTGAATATCTGCATGAAGCCCCAAAATCTTTATATCAAGCAATATTCATGAGATAAAACATGCATTTTTCATTTTTTTCAACAATAGTCATAAACACAGATTACTATCCTATTAATGGATCCTTATACATCAGGGGTGGCCAACTTTTTTAAGTCAATGATCAACTTTTTCCATGAATTGTTTATTCGGCGATCGACTAGTTGCTATTTTCATAAAAATGAGCATGTCTATATAACTATTATACTTTTTCAAAAAATTATGGCTCACGATCAACCAAAATCATGTCGAAGATCGACCGGTCGATAACGATCCACTTGTTGGCCACCCCTGTTATACATGACATAGCTTCCTAATTCAAGATATAGTGCTATCCCATTGGGGAAATTACTCTGTATATGTAATGGTGATATGCAATTATCCCAGTTTTTCCAGCCCATCAAAAAGGATAATTTCTTCTATCTTTAGGTTCTGTATGTTGTTATTTGAGTCTGTAACTAGCATTGGATATTAGAAAATTTTATAATATTTCTGAAAGGATATTGTTAGGTAACAGCTAGTTGTTCTCTCACATGTACAAAAATCTTTAAATCTGTATTAAATTTTAAAAAATGCATTACCTATTTTTTTTTACTCATAAAAAATTACTCTGAGTAGTATTTCAATAGATAACAGCTAGAAACTCCATTTCACCTAAATGAAGTAGTTCTGGTCTCATACCTGATTTCCCTATCTGCCCCATCTTCTAATAATATCTTCAAATTTACTATGATTTTATCATTATCAGACTCAGTAAAAGTTTTTTCATAAAGAAATACCCTTTTCTATCTAATATGATCCCATTTATTTATATTTCATATTTTTTTTCTCTTCATACTAATTATTTTAGCTGAAAATATATGGCTGTTAGATTTTATTTTTAGTTTTATCTTTACATTATAGAATTGTAAACCTAAACCAATCCAATTAATTTTTTAACTTATACATCTTTTTAAAATTAGTATTATTATTATATTTTTTCTATTTTTTATGAACATTTTCTATTATTATTAATATTTCATATTTTTTATCTTTATACTAATCATTATTTTACATAGAAATATGTAGCTGTTGGGTTCTATTTTTATCCTAATATTATAAAATTCTAAACGTACAGCAATCCAGTTATTTTTTTAATTTACATATGTTGTTTTAAAACTAATTTTATTGTTATAATTTTATTGAATTTAGAAGACACAAGTGCTGAGATATCACAACACTCTGATGTTACTGCAGGATCTGAATATCTTGAGGAAAATGCAAGTTCCATTAGGTAGTATATTTAAATTTTTATGCTCGTAAAACTGCATTATAAAAAGAGGGAGGTTTTATTTTAGTTGAAGCATTAAAGGGGCTAAAAGAATTATAACCAGGTATAAAAAGATGCATAGTCACTCTAAATTATATCTTATTAATGTTAAGTATATAAATCATAATGTTAAAAAAAAATTGTTTAAAATTCATAATTTTAGCATTATAGATACCAATTTGTCACAAGTTATTGAACTTGTAAATAGAATTAATTTTTAAAGTATTCTATGTAAATAACTAATTATATCATATTTAAAATTGAAAGTTGTATGTATAATTTATGGTATTATCACTTTTCCCAAAGAAATATTATTTTATTAGCCCAAAGAAATAATATTATTAGCCATTTATTTATTTTTCTTTAATACTCCAATGATTTCACACTAGAAAAAATTTCCAAAATTATTTGCAAAAAAGTTTTAGGGTTTTAATGATTGCCTTATTAGTGTATGTAAATTGATTTATGTTTATGGTTCACTTAGTTATGCATTCTTTATTATTTTTTTAATGTTTCCTAAAATATGTGAAAGTTTTTTGTGTTTTTAATTATAAAGCTTCAGCTGCTTTACATGAAGAATTTAAATACAATCTCCTTCTATCTAAATTATTTTAACAGAAGGAAGAATAATCTATCATATGGTTTTTTGAACATATTAGTAAATGAAATTGATAAAGTAGCTTTAAAAAATTTTTTCATTTATTTTCATTTTGCAGTGGAGACTCAAACATGGATTCTTCTGAGTTGACTTCATATCCAAAAAATATTCCTTTGGATACCTCTAGGGTTTTAGATGCTAACCATGTAAGAATTTTGTTTGTTATTGCATGTAACATGAGTTTAATCATGTATCCTTATTATATCATATATTTGAACATGAAGGAAAGTTATTGTTTTCCTTTTCAGTTTGTAAAATTATTTTATTATTCAGTGTATTAAGTAGAGTTTAAGCTTAGATGGAAAAAATAGAGAGAAACTATGCACATTTTTGCCCAAGCTGTAGGTACTGTAAATACAGTAAATGAGTCGACTGTATTTCATGTGTTTGATGTTGAAGCTTGTATTTTACATTACCGACACCCCAACTTAGTAGGACTGCAGTTCAGGGTGCCCCTTGTGTTTTTTTTTCACCAATAGTGCCCTGGAATTTAGTCACCAAGTGTGCGAGTTTTCTCACTCATGCGCCAATGTTGTCATTCTATCATTCTTGTGAATTTCCAACGAGTTTGTCATGTGATTATTTTCTGATGTATACATCACGATGGATGTTTATCGCTGCAGTCTTAAATGGCACGTTTGCACTATTGACATAAAAAAAAAAAACAAGGGGCACTCCGAAGTGCATTTTTACAAAATTCTACCAAGCTATGAATGGAAAGCTTCTAATTTATTTCATTTTTGCTTCTTCTAATTTATTGACTTCATACATTGTGTTAAAGATTTATTTATACCTCTGTCTTTGGACAAAGCTAGTTCTGCCTAAAATAAGTATCCATATTTTTGTTCTTAAGTTTCAGAATTTTTTTGATAATTTAAAAAATTGTACTCCATACGTTTGCAAATGTAAAAATTTGGTACAATGCAATTGTGTATAAAATTTTTCTATAGTGTGTTTTTTACTATTTTGATACTCATAGTTTATGCTTTTTATTGCATTTGCATTGCCTTTATGAATGTTTATCGTAAAAAAAAACAAGGGGCACCCCAAAGTGCATTTCTACTGCACTTGAGGGTGACCTGGAGTTTGGTTCTTTCTCTGTCTTAATAAAATGCCAAGTGTGCGAGTTTTCTCACTCGTGCGCCAATGTTGTTACTCCTGCAAATTTCTGACATGTTTGTCATGTGATTATCTCATGACACATATCACAATGGATGTTTATCCTGCCAACTTAAATGTCATGTTGGCACTATTGATGCCCCTATTGATGTTGGCACTATTGATGCTAACAAGGGGCACCCTAAACTGCAGTCTTACCTAAGACTTACTTACACCTGCATACTTCAGTTTCTAAGTATATAAGTTGCAGTCAAACACTAATATTATTAGGAAATTATAGTTCTAACAATGTTCTCTTGATAATTCCAGCTTTAATTAATTTCTCTTTAATTAGAATTATCAAAATAGTTTGCAATATTCTTGTATTTATTAGATATGTTGTAGTTAAGACAGGGTAAGACACTGTCAACTCTTAAAATTAGGTGTTAGTTAAGATTAGTTTACATTATATATTTTTTACACTGCTAATGTTTTATTTGATTTTATTAAAACGAGTTAAAATAAAATATTTATTTTATTAAGTTAATATTTAACACATCAAAATTTATTTATTCTAACCAAACACATTTTTTGTGTGTTTTGTGTTAAAAAGAATTCCATCATTCACGTTAAAGCACCATAATATAATTTTTTTCTCTGTAAATTCAGCAGACCTTTGTCCAGATCCTGCTTTCTTTGTTGCTGTTCTCAGAAAAACTTGCTGATACAGTAGGAATGTTGGTCTCAACAGGTGAACCTGTTGATATAAGCTTTTTTATTTTCAATTAATTTCAGAAAGATAAAAACTTTCCATTTTTTGGCATTGCTGAGGTGTTTTATTTACAGCAGCTTTTGTTACTCAATCTCTGCTAAAACGTTATAGTATTTGCCTCCTGCTGTTATATATAAGGGATTTTTTTTTTCTTTGATAAAGTTAACAATTTCTCAAGGAAGAAAATTATCCAACTTGAAAAATCCCCAGAGTACTTTTTATCACTCCTCATGAATACACATTATAAATTCACTCCCTGATGTGCACACTGCTTTGACAAAAAATAAAAATAAATGTGACTTATATCAGTTTTTCATCGGTACATCAGTATGTCATGCACACATCATTGCATTTTTGTTATCATCTAGAAGTGGATGATAACAAAATGCAATGACTGTGTGTGAATGGAAATGTATGTACTGTAACCTTTCAATTCTGATCTAAAAAATAATTTAAAACAAGAAATACTAAGAGATTTTTATTATTATTAAAATTTCATAGTTAAATTAGGAATCATAGTTTTTACATGTTGACTATAATGATACCTAATAAAATACAGTGTTATGAAAAAGGAGCTAAGTGATGATTCCACTTTTTGTTTGTTTGTTTGTTTAATTATGTCACCATGTAACTGATCAAAAATTGTGCTGTTGCTTTTATAATTGAATAATGTTTATCTGTGTATTTAGTGCCTCTTTTATACTAAACTGTGAAATATCTTTATCCTTAATGTAGTTATATGTGTGGATTGTAAGACAAAAGGCAATTTTTTTAAAATATTTCTTTAATGGTTTTCTAAAAATTTTTTTATTTTGTAGCCTTTGATGATAAAGTATCAACAAGATCTGAAAGAAAGATTATTAAAACTTCTCCAAGAAACAGATGAACAGTTACTTGACTTGGTAAGTAAATTTTCCCCCCTATGTATATAGGTTTCATGCTTAGAAGATATTCGAATGAAAAACTTAACTTCCTTATAATTTTTCATACCTAATGAAAAAAAAATTGTGATACAAATTTTAGCTATTTAAATGTGTATTTTACTTTATCAAATTTTATTTTAAATTTTGTGTAATAATTTATTTCATAAAAAGCATAATAATGAGTTTACAGGAAAATCATGACCTCTGGTGTCATGAACTTATATTAAGGACCTGTGTTATTTACCACTCATTCTTAGATTTGTATACTTTCTTTATCCATTGAGATTTTAGGAATCATACTTGATAGTCAGATGATGAAATCTCATGTTTATTAAAATAAAAAATCACTCTAAATTTAACTTAAATATATAGTTGTTACTTTAAATCTTTTATTATCAAGTGGAAATTATTATTATGAACATTAATTTCATTTTATCTTTTTATTCATAGTTGCTTTGTTACCTTTTTTAACCTTGAAATTTTTTAAAGATGGTCCAGTGCTTAGGTATGTTTACCATAAAGATCAAATCTTTCAAAGTAATCTTTTGTTTAATGATAATGTGGGTATTGTTGAAGAGAGATATATCATCATTAAACTTATACTCTTATTGTTTACAATTTGTCATCGATATGAGTCTGATCTTTTTTATATTTAGTTTCTTTCATAGAAAAGAACTATATTTGCCCCTTGCTATAGCGAATTTGTATTTGTTTTCCATTTCTAACAACTTTTCATTTCTGCAGCTCAGTGCTCAGTTTTAATTCCAGTTAGGTAAATCTTTTTTGTCAGTATCTCTAATATTTCTTTTCTGAAATTATTTTAAATCTTGTTAAAGAATTTTTTCCTAATGAATAAAATCAGTTCTTTTCTTTGTGTATATTACTCAAATCACTATTTCTTTACATTACATTGTATTACTTTTTATTCATTTATATTCTTTTTAAAGATTCTTCTCTATTTTAACACACTTGAGCTATACATCTAAGTTGTCTATTCTTAGCCACTACGTAGGTTGAATTGTAATGCACTGAGACCAAAGTTTTTATTTTCTAGTTAAGAGAGTTAAATTAGCAAACTAAATTAATATAAGTGATAATCATTTGAAACCATTTCTTTTAACCCTTTCTTTTTTAAAATATTAATATTTAGTCATAACTAAATATTAATATTTTTAAACTATTTGATAAGTGAGATATTTAAATTTCTCATGTATATTCTGATTACTCTGATTAGAAAAGAACAATCTCTGCACAAGAAAAAGAAAATGATCATTTTGCTAAACAAGGATATGAATTTCAAAAAGAACTTTGTCTTCAAGAAGAAAAACTTGCCAAAATGCAAGGCAAATATAACGAACTTGTTGAAAACAAACAGACTTTACAAGAGAAATGTCAAGGCATCAAGCAGAATTTTCAAAATGTTGAAGGCATATTGGCAGTTGAGAGAAAGGAAGGTAGTCTATATCTATGCTTGTTTAAAGAAAATTAATTAAAAAAATAAAAATAAAATAATAATAATAATAATTTTTAAAAAATTCAAAGTTACATTAAACAGTTCATAAGGTGCAGTTCTGAATCCCATGTTAAACCAATATCAAAAGTTTTTGCCATGTAAATGGTAAATTACTAGAATTTTTTCTGAGACTTTGTTACTAAATGTAGAAGCTGAAGTGATACAAATTTCTCTTATTAAAATTTTGAAAATTTTATTTAACTATTTTTTAAATATTTATAAAACTGAAGCCTATATAATCATGCATTCCCTTTAGAAATTCGGTTCACATAAAAACATAAGTCTCATCAAGGTGAAAGTAACAAAATCTTCAAATTTTTTACTAACAAATATGTTATATCATAGGAACTTTTGCCATGAATTTGCATAAGATTCTCCATTTTGCTTTAGAGCTATTGGTGTCATCTTATGCTAAAGCAAGTGGGATTCTTAATAAGTGAAAGTTTGGTCATATATAAAATTTGCATGTAAGTGTTAACAGAATTTCTTTTTTATAAACAATATGATTACTGGATTTAGAATTGTTATACATAAATTATTATAAATATTGAGATTGAGTAATTCTTTTACTTATGGACTAAATTTTTAGAATCTTTCTTATACCAATACCCAGTAGAATTAAAATTTATTTACATTTTAATTATCATGGCATATTAAGTAAGTTAGTTCTAAGGTGGAAAAAAATATACAGGTGTCATCTCAATGAAAGAGGTAAAGTTTTATGGTTAAATGGCTTGAGATTTACATATTATTTTATTTTAATTTGCTTATTCATTTAGTATCATCTTATTTCAGTATTTATAATTTGCCTCACATTTTATGAGCTATTTGTTTCTTTCCATTGTGAGCTAGTTTTATGATGAGAATAAATTAACTCCAAGTTAAACTATTGCCATTCCACAGGTGAAATGATCTTGTCTCCATTAAGTTTTCTCTTTCAGCATCTAAATCATGTTGAGAGGTTTGTAAGAAGAGTGAAAACTAGATTATAGATTCACATGAACTTTAAGGAGATCCACATTATTACCATGTTTTTATTAACTTGCTTTCTTGTGTGTTTGTGTGTGTGCTTGTCTAGTACAAATGTTGCAATCGATTTTTAACTAACTTCCCGACTAGCTAGACATTTGAAACTTTTAGAATAGCTCAGAACACGATGACAATGCATTATTTTAATACTTTTAGCCGAAAAAATCCGCAAGGTGGCGCTTCGATCGAATTCACTTTTGCGTAACGGCGTTTGACGATTTTGAAAACAGAATACATGTGAATTTAATTTGTTTACAAAAATAGTGTGCGAAAAATTTTGAAAATTATAAAAATCAGTTTATAAAGTCTGTGGATAGTGAAAACGACTAAAAAGTGATTAAAATTAAATAAAAGAAAGTGAAAAAGAAAAATTAAGTGAAGATTTGTGCAATTAAGAGAGAATTGTCAAGTTTATATGATTCAACAGAAAATTTAAAAACAATGTATATAAAAAGTTCTTTTTAATCTTGTAATTATTTTTGCTTATTAATTTTGTATTGCTCATGTATTTTATTGTAATATTATTTTTGATGAGAGTAATGTAAAAGACAGATAAGAGTAGTAGCAGATAGTAGTATAGCCTATGACTGTGCATTTAAAAAATTTATTTCATAGTTTCTGCTGAAACTAAAAAGAAAATGATGTATCTATACATTTCTTCCAATTTCTGGGATTTCAGATGTGGAGTACCAAAGAAAACTTGAAGATATTGCTTTTCAAGTTGTGCAGCTTACATCTTTACAGGCTGAGACATTTACAGATGCTAAAAGTTTACAGCGTGCTGTTGAAAAAACAACAAAGGACAGAGAAAATTTAGAGCTGCAGAAATTAAGACAGGAAAGCATTTTTTGTGAACATCTGAAATCTTTTGTTTCAAAATTAAAATCAGGAAAATCAAATAAAATTAAGAATGATATTTAGAGTGAGAACAATTTGTTAATGTTTTATATGGTTTTTTATTGGATTTAAATTTTAGGCAAAAATATGAAAACAAGCATATATTTTTAATAATGTACTTGTTCAAAATAAAATAAAATCTTAAAATAAACACTGTATAGTATCCGCATGTTATTTTAAGTAGAAATTGTTAATTTTTGTGTCTATAAATTTGGACCCTATAAAGATAGAGTGCCTCACTTTTCAAGCTTTTATACTAAAGACCTATTACTTTTGTTGCTATGTTTTCTTCATTATACACTCATTTTTGTAAACAGCTTCTTCGAAAGTGTTTTTACTTGTAATAAAATACTAATTATGTTGATTTCAATCTGTACTATCAAACAATAGTGATGGATATTATCCATTGAATTTAATATCCTTAAAATTTTTCTGAAATAATAATAAAAGACTAGAAAAGTAGTATAAAGATGTATATGTGCAGAAGTAAGATAGTAGATAGTTTAACAGGCTATTTCATTCATCTAACTTTGTTATTTTTATGGAAATAACTCTGAAAACATTAAAATTATTATTATATAACAGAGGTAAGGAACGTGTGGCCTCCGTGCTCTTCTCTTGCGGCCTTCATAAAAGCTAGCACTTGTATTAATTAATATTTAATTATATAGATTACAACAATTTCCAAATCAATAGAATTAAATAAAGAACGGCATGAATGTATGTACAGTGTCAGCCAAAATAAAATTGACATTTTGAAATTGTTGCCTAAAGTCGCTACAAATGTATATTTATCCAAATGAGCTTCATTTACCTTGATTGTATGATACTTTAACTACACTTTATATGTAATTTAACGCTCAGAGTTTCTTAGCAATACTACCAGACATGTTATATGATCTCTACACAAAAACTGTTATTGTTGTGACTGACTCCATGTACATTAAAACGTATTATTTTTCTGCAAAAAAAAATAATAATTAATGATTAATGTTATAACAAGTTTTTATCCTTATGTGAATACAAAAATATTTTATATTGTAACTTTTTATGTCAAATAATAAATAAATAAGGATTTAATTTTTTTTGTAATTTTTCTATATAATGCACCAAATTGTTAAAACTATAACTATAATAATATCATAAAAGTCGCATTTATAGGTTCATCAACTTATGCGACCTCCTTTATTACTATCTAATTTACGTGTGGCCTCTAATGGTAAAAAGGTTCCCCGCCTCTGTTATATACACTTCATACTGAACATCTGATTGTTGGAATAAATCAAAATATATCAGTAATTTATAATTAAAATAATTTATAATTATTTGTATAAAAATGTAAATAATTGAATTGCATTATAAAGATGCACATCATAATGATCATTATGCCATACTTTCTCTAGTTTATTTCCCTCATTCAAAATACTACTGACTGGAGAGAGAATCAAACTCTTCAGACAGGTAGACTGTACCATGTCAACACCAAAGTTTGTTACCGAGCTATGTTAAGATCTTCTCTAACAAAACTCATAATTTTTCTCTGCCTGAGACAGACAAGGAGAAACTGAGCACCTAAATGAAACACTAAATATTATTCAGATGTCTTTATACCAAACCAATGTACTGACTGGATAATGTACAGAATGTACCACACTTTCTTGCTTTTATAAATTTTTTTCTTCCCTCCAGTGACATAACCAGAATCCCTATCAGAAAATTTTCTAATTCTGAGAAGAAGGTAAAAAATTTTACCTATATTACCTCTTTTTGTACTTAATATTTAAACCTCTAGTGAAGAGAGACCTTATTATTCCCTCCTTGGGTTTTACCTTTGTTTTCCAAAAAAATTCTACTGATTGGTGGGAAAACCAAGCTCCTGACCTCCAGCTTTTCAGCTGTAGGTGTTATACCTACACCACCAGATTATTTTATTATTTGCTCTAAAAGACTCCACAACTTTATTTATGTATTAATTTGAATCTGAAAATCCAAATACATGTAAAATTTGTAATCATAGTTCAAAAAAATTTGAAATTTTAACTCAAATTTTAAAAAGAAAACTTAACTTAAGACTTTTACTTAAAGTTAAAATATTTTCATACTTTTGCATGTATTTGGATTTTCAGATTCAAATTAATACAGAAATAAAGTTGTGGAGCTTGTTAGAGCAATTAATGAAATGATCTGTTGGTGTAAGTACAACACCTACAGCTGAAAAGCTGGAGGTTGGGAGCTTGGTTTTCCCTCCAATCAGTAGAATTTTTAGGAAAACAGAGGTAAAACCCAAGGAGGGAATAGTAAGGTCTCTCTTCACATACAGGTCTAAATATTAAGTAGAAAAAGAGGTAATATAGGTAACAATTTTTACCTTCTTCTCAGAATTAGAAAATTTTCTGATAGGGATTCTGGTTATGTATTTATTTCCTTCTTTCACCTTTTTGTCATAATTTTGCCCTTGAGTCAATTTAATTTCATTTAAAAATCAGACTTCCAATACTTTATAAAATAAACTTGGAAGCTGATGTTAAATATTGTATACAATGTTTTGATTAGAATTTGAAATACTTGTATTAAAGTACTTAAAATATGTAAGATTTTTCATTTATCAGTTTTAGGACAGGATGAAATTCTGAAGTGTCATTAAAGGAATGATTGACATGTTACTTAAACCTCAACTAAAAATCTTAAGGAAAGTGCTTGGCACAAAGTATTGAAAATAAAACCGTGGACTCCTTTTGAATTAAACCTTTGTTAAGGAACTAGTTCTTGCAAAGAACCCTAAAATTTAGAACCTGTTTATTAATCTCTCACTTATTAACATTTTCATAATTTCTGTCTACAGATTTAGTTAGAATATAGTTTGTAAAGGCAAATAAAATAATATTTTGTCCGTGTTCATAGCAAAATTATAGATTTTCTACCTTTTCACTGGGATTCCTATGTGGTTCAAGTATTTTTTGTTTCTATCACCTAAATCAAGCAAAGATTATAAAATGTAAAGAAATGCAACTTGTAATTTATTTTTTCCTAGTATTTGCCTTGATTTTTTTTCCTGAGGTGTTCGGTCAGTATCATATTATATTATCTTGAAAGCTGTTTCATTTTGACTGCTTTTGTTTTAAACTTTAGCTGTAAGCATGAAATTTGATGTATCATCTAACTTTTCTAGGACCTTTTAATTTTTCGGTTGGAAAATGATAAATATAAACTAGAAGACAAGACCAATTTATATAAAACACAGTGGGCTATCAAGAAAGAAGAAGTTGCTGATTTGAGAAAAGAGTTGAATGCTGCTCATACTGAAATGGAGGTAATAGATATCTTTCAATTAAGTCAATGGTATTTTTCATTTTTATTCTGTAGTTTTCATTGTCAAGCTGCTGTGTATCACTATGTTTGTTATCATTGCATAATTCTACTACTTCTTGTCTATAAATATCAGTTATTTGATTCAGTTTCATAAAAGCATTTCCTCAGTTCTGTGAAAAAGTTAATATGTAAAATGGAATTTTTCTTTTGTGCCTCCTTCTCTCCTTTTGAAAATCAGTTTGGAATCATAACAGTTTACTAACTTTTTAGCAGAATATTGTTTTATATTGGATGTAACTTTTATTGATATCATATAATCAGTATCTTACAATTCTTCAATTACATATCAGGGATTATCTACTTTCATGCTCTAAAGTAGGGGGTCCCAACCTTTTTCCTACATCGACCCCTTTTAAAAGAAAGATTTTCTTCATCGACCTCTGTTATATTTGAAGCATAATCATAAATATAATAATTTGACAACATAATTATTATGCTAATAATTGCACATAAAACACTTAAAGATAACAATTTGACTAAAAATATGAACAGAAAATTAGAAAAAGTGGTTCATTCGGTTTATGGTTTATTATTTTTGTAATATTTTCATTTTTAATTTCACAAATCTAAACAAAATTTCACAAACACAGATTGCAGTTGCCCAAAAGTTTGATTTCAATTAATGTGGTGGTTGTGCTTGATGCATTGATATAATTATTTTAATGTTTGGCCTGAAATTTTTTATTATCATACAGTCACAATAACTAACATACCGAATATAAATATATATTTTACTAAACAATTTTACAATGTGTGGATCACTCCACCCTATGCAAATCTGTATTTATACATATTAAATTGGATTTTTATTATCTAATAATTACATTCCTAAAAATTTAAATTAAATTTTAAGACAGAAAAATTTAGCATCGACCCCCAATAGACCCCTGGAAATAGACCCTTTTTAAACTTCCATTGACCCCCAAGGAGTCCACCTGGACCCCGTTGGAAATCCCTGCTCTAAAGAAACCAGCTATATATCAAAAGCAAGTGAAATCAGAAGTTTTCATATGTTTTATTACTTCCCTGTAACAGGCCAAATGTAAAATTTAGGCATAAAATGTAATTTTATATGTTTTAAGTGCAATTTTGTATGTATTAGGCATTAAATGTTATTTTAAATCTTCAACACTTAGCTATTTTTCTTGACAAGACTTATGATTTCAATTTTTTTTTCTTTTAAAGCTGGTGAGATTTTAATGTTGTAATTTCAATGTCCAATTATAACTAAGAAAGTAATTTTCAATTACTTTCTTAATTTGAATCATATTTTGCCTTGAAAGCAAAGTTTAAATATTAAGTTGATTTAATCAGGTTTGTAAGGTCTAGTAGATGGGAGAAATTCTTATCAGAAGATTAAAAAGAAATCAACAGATTCTGTGTTCATAATTTATTTGCAAGAAAATGGGAAAATAACTGAATTATGTTGCTGTGTTCCTGGCAACAACTATTTTCAACACTCTCTCATAGAACACGGTAGGGAAAAAAAATGTTCATCATGTTATTTCAGTGAAGGGAAGTGTTTGGTAAGATAATATGTGGTTGGGTACCTTCACATTTCAGTCTATTTTTTACCATGTTTTTATTAACTCGCTTTCTTGTTTGTGTGTGTGTGTGTGTTGGTCCGGTACAAATCTTGGAATCGATTTTTAACTAACTTCCCGACTAGCTAGACATTTGAAACTTTTAGAATAGCTCAGAACACGATGACAATGCATTATTTTAAAACTTTTAGCCATCTTTAAGGAGTATTGAATTCATTTTCAGTTCATTTTGTTTTGTAGACTGGTGCAGCCATCTATTGTCCGGGACGGGAACGAAAAGTTAAACGCAAGTTAACTTCCAATTAACTTCATTTTCTTTCAAGTTGATGGGATAATTCATCAAAAAAATTTTTAAAAAGTATTTATTAATACATAGAATTGTCAAGTTTATAGGATTCAACAGAAAATTTAAAAACATGGTATATAAAAAGTTCTTTTTATCTTGTAATTATTTTTTTTTCAATTCTACGTTTTATAACTTTACCAACATACTGAAAATTATCTAGTTACTGATTAGGATTGAAGTCTGGGGTTATGAATTTTCAATGTTTAATTGCTTGAAAGCAGTGAAATTTAGTTTCAATCTTGTCATTAAGTTCTTGCCTGTTTTGTGATTCTAATATAATTATGAATGCTGATCATTCAAAGAACTTCCAGAAGTTATCAGCAGTTGGTGAGACCTCCTTGCCCACAGAATGGGGTATTAAATCATATCTCTGCTGCATGACAAGAGGAGAGATAGACAAGGTTCCTTCAGAGTTTTAAAAAGTATTTAATCAAAACAAAATATGATGAATGAGTTATTTATGAATTTGTAGTGCTTAAATTAAAAATATATTTCTGTGCAGACTATTGACATGATTGATCAGAGAGATATGCAACAAAAATTCTGATGTTTCTGCAATTGACTATATAACCTTCAAAGTAAACAAATCAATTGTTTCCATAGAACTTCATTGAGAATACTTTGATTTGTTTACTTTGAAGGTTTATATAGCCCATTATTGGCTATCCTGACTTGATACATATCATGAATTAAAATTATATCTTACAGAAATACTGGAGAATAATTACATAAAGTAAATTCAATACTCCCTCATAAAATTAAAAGAAAATTATTTATTTTCTTTTATGCCCTCTTTAAAAATAATAGTGATACTAATAGGTTACTATAAGTTAAATATTAAACTTTTGTGTTGTGCAAAATGTTTATTGCCATTGAAAATTATATTTTCTTTGATTTTATGTTTGAACATTGTGTGCCTCTTATGTTTAAATACTTTTTCCCTTTTGAAAATTAAATACTTTAAAATTTCATGGTCTTTTTTATTTTTAGATAATAAATTATGAGAAACAACAGATTGTCCATCAATGGAGACAGAGCTTATCATCTCTAGAGAAACAAGATCGTGTCCTGGCAGAAATTCGCAATTCTGAGAGGTATATTATTTCTGAGTTTGGTCCACTCAAATCTTGAATACTGCAGTCTTATTTGGGATCCATATTATAATAATAAAATAAATATTTTAGAGCAGGTACAGTCTAAATTTATGTGATACTTATATTATAAAACTAATTACTATTGTCCTCTGGATTTGTTCCTTCTTTCCTACGTAACATTTTTGATATTCCCAGTTTAAAATCCAGGCATGATCTTTCCTGTATGTTATTTTTTTATAAAGTCATTAATAATATTATCGATTGTGTTGAAATTCACAATTGCATTCAGCTTGCTGTGCCGAGCAGATGTCTTTGGGAGCGGCATTTATTTGTAAATGTCTACAAGAAATTTAATTACATAGGTAATTTCTCTTTGTACAAATGTTATAAATTTTTTAACCATCTTTCAGAAGACCTTGATATTTTTAATATGCCCTTTACTGTTTTTAAGGCTAAATGTTTGCAACTTCTGTGTTCGTAATTCATGTATTGTTTTGTGTATTGTATATCTATATATTGTTTATGTAGCTTTGTATGTTTGTTTTGGTGTTTCTTTTGTCTGTGTGTTTTAAGTTGTATCTTCATGCAACACTATAAATGGAATTTTCTGTAGTGTGCATTTTGAATAAATAAAATAAATAAATAAATTTTCAGCTATGTAAATTAGCTTCTTTATATTATATTTCCTCAGTGATTTTTCTAATCTTTCATCATCATCTCTCTTTCAGAACATTTGAGGATGATTTGCAAACATTGAATATGGAAATAGCATCTCATAAGAAATGTGTCAGAAAAGAATTAGAAAGGAATGAATTACTTACTCTTCATTTGCATTTTCGAGAGTCGGATATTGCACGCTCGCAGAAAGAATTAAAGGATATTTCTGAAAAGCAGAATAATTTGTTAGAAAATCTTTCTGTGATTGAGAAAATTATTGAAATTACTGAAAATGAACTTAAGTTTATTAATGATGTAAGTGTACTTCTTCTGTTTGCTGATAGTTAGAACTTGCAGTGCCATTCTACAATAGTTATAGATGCTTATTGCCTGTAGTTTACATAGTTTCAGAGATAATATACATCCGAAATAACCTGGTTTCAAAGTTCAATAAGTTTTATAGATTACAATAAATGAGAGCACTGTTTATAAGTGTCATTACTTTATACTTAAGTTTTCCTGCAACTTGAAAAACAACAAAAGTTTAAGAAGTGTATTATCAATTTATAATTTACGAATAAAATGTAATTCCTAGGATTGCTTTTACATTTCCCAGGAAATGTAAATGCATTTCCTAATTTCTATGCTATTACTTTTTTATACCATAACATTTTATTGTATGTTTTATATTATAAGTTTTAAATTTTATTCTATGTAATATGTCGTATACATACAGTATACATATCAGTTATGTGTATATAATATGTATTAAACATGACTTTGCATTTTGTCTTAATGTTAAATGTTTATCTAATTTTATGTGATATTTATTTTCATCCAATAAATGGAAGTTGCATTCAAATGTTTTAAATAAAAACTATTTTTATTCTTCTTATTATTTATTTCCATTATAATAATAGAAGTAATTTAAATAATTTAATTAAAATAAAAACGTTCTGATCTTCTAGAGTAAAATTATGAAAGAAAAAGAATTAGAAGCAAAAGAGCGAGAAATTCAGAAATGTTGCAGCTTGCAAAAAAGCCTCGAAGAAAAACACATGGATGTGTTACACCAAAAAATCACAATTACGAAAGCTTCAAAATATACAGAGAAAATTATAAAAGATATAAGAAATTCTATAAGTGCAAATGTAAGTATTATATGAATAGATTAATTTTTGAGAACTGTATAGAGAAATTTATGAGTTAATTAATTTCAGCAATGTTACCAATTTTCATATTTTTTTCAAAATTAATATATTTTTAATTATAAATGTACTCCTTAACTATAAAGGCAATCTTTGATGCAATTCAACAGTTGTATTACTTTATTTTGTCAGGAAGACAAGGGCTCAAAAAAAGAAAGTGAGAAAGAAAAACTCCTTCTTCAGGTCGATAATTTGAAGACATATTTAAGCAGATTAGAAGCTAATTTGGAAGAACTACAAAAAGAAAGCAAACAGCAAGGAATTATATTGGACAAAAGTGAGGCAAATATTGTTAAGACAAGAGAGAAAATGGATGTAAGACGTAATGAATATAAAGTACTTGAAAATGAATTGCAAGAGTTGATAAACAGAGCTGGGGTAAGAAAACTTCCTCTTATCATTTCTTAATTTTTATGTATTTTTTGTTACCATAGTATCTCAGAATTTATAAAAATATTATGTCTGAATATTGTTGATTTATGAAATAAAATTATTAGTAGCTTAGTACACTAACTTAAATAAGTATACAATATTTTCTATCATAATGTATTCTATTGGTTTTAATGAACTTTAATTGAACTCCAATTTTTATAAGTCTTTTCTATTCATTTTAAGTGCCTGTATTATGTATAAATATATGTTTGTAAAAACCATGAAGAGAAATTAAATAAACCCATAAGTAAAAAATAATCATTTATTTTTAACTGCTTCTCTTAAAAGATATGATAAATATTATGTAATTCATAAAATTTGAATTGCTTAAAAATGAGAAAAGGGGAAAAAATATTAAAAGAGTTTATTTTAATAGTGTATTCTATTGAACTTTAAATCTGAATAAATTTAGTGTTTTGAAATAAGTTCACTTATTAAACCTTTCAAACATAGCTGATCTAAGAGTCTACCTTTAGAAATTAAAAACTTAAGATTCAAAATATAAAAGTATGTTCTCTAGGTTTTTATGTTTAAAATTTATTAGATTCAATATTATAGTTTCACTTTTTCTAAATTTAATTTGAAGAAAAGGGAGAAACTGAGTCCTCCATTTCTAATGGATTTCTTATTATTGATATTGTGCAAAAAATTTTCTTTTTTTTAATTTATGTGTTCAGAGTTAATATATTAGTAATGTTGTTAATCAGTACAAGTTTTTTTTTTTTTTTCATTAAACAAACATGCTTTAGGTTTACTTCAATAATTTTATTTCAAATGTGCTTTCTTGATAATATATTTTTTACTAGTTGTTTCTGAATGAGTTACTTTATATATATATATATATATATATATATATATATTACTTTATTCATTTGGTGACAGTGTCAAAATATTTTTTTATACACTGTATTTATATATATCATCATAAAATAGATAAATAAAAACTTATCAAAAAATATTAAAGCAAAATTTACTTCAAAAATTCACTTTTTTACTTATACAAATACTTATAAAATATAAATTGTAAAATGAAGTTAGACTTGTGTAATTGAAACCTATCTCAAATGTGAATGCATCAAAAACAGCCCTTTTTTGCTGAAATAAGCTCAGAGATATCTGCTAATAGCAGAACATGTAATTGTACTTTTAGATTGTTGGCACCCTACTTTTTTTCCCCAAATGACATCCATATGTTTTGATGTCCTTGAAATTTAAAAGTGAGCATTGATGGACTCCCATCATGCAATTTTAAGTAAATTTTACTTTAAATGATTAACTTTGTATTTGATTTCACTGTTATATTTACTATTTTCCTTGTGTGCTGTTGCTACTCAGAACAAATATTTATTTTATTGACATGAAAAAATAGGGTCAAGAATTAGCTCCCTTTGAAAGAGAACTTGCAAATCTGAAGAAAGAAATTAACACAGCAGAACAGGGGAAAAGAGATATGGAACAAGAATATCTCCGCTTCCAACGGGAATTGTTTTCTATAAGTAGGCAAAGTGCAGTTAGTAGTGAAGAAAATGACATGTATAAGAAAAGAATTGTTATCATGGAAGGAAAAAAACTTCAGTTAGAAGGTAAAAATAATTTTTTAATCTTTGTGTTGTCTAAGCATTACATTTGGGATTTCAGAGGAAAACTTTGAAGTCAGGTAGATAATTTTGTAGTGTTTAATCTATATATATAAAACAGTTCCGTAACTGACTCACTCATTGACTGACTGACTGACTGACATATAACGCACAGACCAAACCACTGGACCTAAAGGGCTGAAATTTTGCATGGCAAATCTTCTTATGGTGTAGGGGTGCACTAAGAAAGATTTTTCAAAAATTTTTCTTAGATTTTTTTAAATTAAATTTTTAAGCTGTTTTTTTAACTTTTTTAACTTTGCATTTAAAATAATAATTTCAGGGTTATAAAATTTATATCACAAGAAAGATTTCTTTAAAATGAAATCTTTTTCGACTCTCCATTTCCTGATTTTTGGTGAATTTTTAAAGATTCATTTTTAGAATTTAATTTATTAAATGCCGATCTCGTGATTTCTTTTTCTGGTACTTTAAATAAATTTATCGTCACGTGCATAACAACTAAATAGGCAAAAAAAAATTTTTTTTCTTGATAATACGGCAGACGATTGGACATTATCCAAAAAAATATTAAAATACAGTAAAAGAAATGTTCTACAAACGGTACTATATTAACTGTACTATATTCTTTAGTATTCTTTATATTAGATTTAATTTGAATATTTTCTTCTACATTATTTTGTCTATAAAAATATCCCTTACAATTTTCTTATATATATATATATATATATATTTTACATCAATTGTATACATTGATCATCATATTTATTATATATATATTTATTTATTTATTTATTTAATTTTGGCATTAATTGCATACATTGACCGTTGTATTTACTTTGAATGTACTCCGTACCGAAGTGCGGATTTTCAGCTAGTTAATAATATAAATAATATCATTCTATTATGTTCATATAGTTTTACTGCGTTTAATAGTATAAAATTTTTCCATTTATTCTTTCAGTCATTTGTAAATTACATTTTTTTTTCCTATAAATGGTTTTATAATGTAATTTGAATTTATTTTTACCATAAATTTGATCCTTTTTCAAAAATTCTGACAGCTGATATTGCTAAAGAAGAAAAGGATATTAAAGATACCCAAAATCGAATACAATGTGTGGAAAAAGACATGGCCCACATATCTAAATTGCTCAATGAGAGAAAGGAGCTTCAAGAATGTTTGAAACAGGCATCTGATATGTGTAAGAGTGATTTTAGCCAAACTTTAAAGGTATATGAAAAAAATTTCTCACTAACAAAAGTATAATCATAGATATAGCATAATTTTATTAGAATTATTTTGCATTTCAATGAAACTGTACTACTTTATGAAAACAGACAGTTCAAGTTTTATCAGCAATGAAATACAGTATTATTTCTGCTATCAGCTATATGCAGTTTCATCAATTTGATCATAATACTTTAAATTAAACTCATTTTAAAATATACTTCTCTTTTGCTTAATTATAAATTTTTTCATATTTGTATATATAGTATTGAAGTATTTTTATTTTAAATTTTCTGTTACATGCATTGACATCTATAAGTTTAATAATATATATGGTGTTTGCATGACACATATTCTATATTTGCATGGTCATTATATGTATCTATATGAGTTCTTTATAATTTTCCTTTGTATATATGTTTACTAATTCTTTATAATATGTTCATCGGATTACTTGGGAATTAATGATGTAAATGATATATTGTCTATTAGGAGACAAAATATATGCCCAAGAAAATAATGTTAATCAATTAAAGTAAGCCAAAAATAAACCAACTGATTTCAAATACAACAGATTTATCTCTAAATGACAAAAAAATAAATAAATGAATGAATGAATAAAAGGAAAAATCTCTTATTTATAAACATTTCTAAATTTCCTGAGGGAAATTAAATTATTTCTCAAATGAATAGTTTTGGGTAATAACTTACAACAAATTCTTAATTTTACATCATATATATTAAAAAAATTTTCATGTGAAAAATTATTTTATCGCCATTTTTAGTACTTTTATTTACTTCTCCAAGTTTGTAATTATTTTTACAGAGATACAGGGATAACTTTACATAATAACAATACCAGTTAAAAATCTTAATGATTTCAATCAATAAAAGAACTGTGAGTGTCATACTTAGAGTTATTATGAACTAGTTATTGGATAGTTTTTCTAAAGTAATCAATATTGCTACAAAAGCCCTGTTGTACAGCTAAAGAAGTTGTGTGTTTTACCTTTTAAGACAATTATTTGGTTTGTAGTTGAAGCTGTACAAAATAAAATTGAAACATTCTTCAAGTTATTTTGTAAATGTTTCTGAAATACTTTTTTGTTGTTGTTGTTGTTCTCATCATGGTTGCTTATAATTTATATTCATTAATTGGTACTTGAGATACTGTCTTCATGAAGTATTCATTCTGAACTTTATTAAATTGTTATAGAATAATTGTATCTTTATATAAGGAAAAGTATTTACACTTGGTGTGTTCTGTAAAACATATTGCTTTTGCAATGAAACAGGATTTCTTCCTTAGGATGCCGAATTGAACTTTCTACAGAAGCAAGCAGAGTTAAATGATCTGCGAAAAAAGAAAAGGAAGTTCTTCTCTAAATTGATGGAAATGCAGTATGTACTTACACAACAATATTATTCATAATTTGCATTTTATTTTTTTATGGAGTTATTTTATATTCATGAAATTAATTTTTTTTATGTGCTGTAGTTGTTGTTTTTTACCATTTGACTCAAAGTCAACACCTTTCATGATTTTTTATTGTATTATTTTCATTTTCCTTGGAGTTATAAATTTAGTTGTTTATTTTGTTTAAATAACTCAGTTGGTATTCATTCAAGTGTTTGTTTTCTTTTAGGAAATATATTATTTTCTGGGAACAGAAGGTACATCTTGCTGATGAAACACGTAGAGTATTAAAGTCCGATGAACATCTTAATGCATTATTTCAAATTAAAAGTGAAATCCGGCGCTTACAAGTGAATATAAATATTATATCTTTAATAAATTACATCATGGGGAAAAAATTTAGAAATGTTTACTTCAAAAATTGCAAAGTAGATGTCTAAACATTTTACATATTTACTTTGTTTATTTGATTGATGCTGTTAAGTCCTTCATTATAATTAATAATCATTTATTAAAATATAAGGGTTTATGATAAACTAGCTGAAAACCCGTGCTTTGCTACGGACTACATTCAAATTAAATACAACGGTCAATGTATACAATTAATGCCAAAAAATAAATAAATATATATATTTATAATAAATGTGATGATCAATGTATACAATTGATATAATATATATATATTTATAAAAAAAATCGTAAGGGATATTTATTTCTTTTTATAATATCCAATCGTCTGCTGCATTAGAAAGAAAAAAAAAATTTTTTTTTCTATTTAGTTATTATGCACGTGACGATAAATTTATTTAAAGTACCAGAAAAAGAAATCACGTGATCGGCGTTTAATAAATTAAATTCTAAAAATGAATCTTTAAAAATTCACCAAAAATCAGAAAATCGAAGTAAAGGTTCGAAAAAGATTTCATTTTAAAGGAATTTTTATGATCTTTCTCGTGATATAAATTTTATAACTCTCAAATTATTATTTTAAATGCAAACTTAAAAAAAGTTACAAAAGCAGCTTAAAAATTTAATGTTAAAAAATCTAAGAAGAATTTTTCAAAAATCTTTCTTAGTGCACCCCTACAGTATAAAAAGACTCGCCATGCAAAATGTCAGCCCTTTAGGTCAAGCGGTTTGGTATTAAACCTCTGGAAATGGGGTTTCCCTTTATTAGACAAAAGTTTTAAAGAAGTTTATACTGAAGCTTGAAAATAAATAATCACTTTGTAAATAAAACTACAGGCAGATACTGATAATATATAATTAAATAGTAATGCAGGAATAGTTCCTTTTGATTTTGTTCTAAGGAGTTTAGTTTCAGTGAGTTGAAGAATTTTAATCTATATAATTTACTCTTTTGCTGTTGGCTCATCATAGTTGAGAGAAAGGAAAGTTTGTGAAATTCTTCTAGGTCAAAATTATAAAAGTTGGATCACCCTGTTTTTATGTCACTAAAATTTATGTCAATCTGTATAAATTAAGATAGTTTTATCATTTAAATTTTAGCAGTGTAACAAAAAGATAAATCAAGAAAAAAAAATTAATTCAAGTTATTACAGTCATAGAAGTTGGAATAATTAATTGGAAATATTAAAAAAAGATTCTTAATTATAAATTAATGCAGATTAGGATCCATCAGTTTATATCAGATATATATTTCTCAAACTTTCTTGTTCCATGTATATGAATAATTTATGTATTTAGGTTTAATAACTTTTTTTCAACACATTTATTTTCAGTTTATTAGTCTGGATCAACATTCAAATTACAGTTGATTCCAGTTAATCAGATCACATTGGGACATGATCATTTTGGTCCTAATAACCAGCTGGTCCGATTAAATGAACATGCCTTATGATACAAGACGGGATTCAGTCCGAATATGTGGCTGGTCTGATTAACCAGTGGTCCGATTAACCAGAATCAACTGTATCTCTTTAAAAGCAGTTCCTATCATCTTTAATGTACAAATTTAATAGTTTTTTTCTAAACTAAAATACATAATTCATACCATTCTTTTTAAAAAAAATTCAGAATAGTAGAAATAGATTCAGAAATATTAGAGCTGAATATATTTCTAGCTAGAATTTTTTTGTAAGTTGAATTGTAATGAGACTTTCGAGTAGAAATGTAACAAAATCACCTAGAGTAATTGTGAGCTACAATAGCTGGCAACATATTGAGCTTTAAATGAGGCAAATATATCTTTATAGATGTGCTGTTACATTATCTGTGTAGGAGGGAAGCCTTGAATGACATAAATGAGGCTTTGAATTCCCTGTCAGTCATTATTCTCTTTGTTTTGCATTTTCTGCAATTTTTAACTTTTCCATAGATTATTTTAATTGACTAATGCAATATTTCCCTGTGGTTCTCATTGCAAGGTATTTGAGCTGATACTTTACTCCATAAATTCTTGCCAAAACACCTGATCCACCATCTTTGACTGTCAAAGTTCTGCCCGCCAGGTGATGGCTGAATGGCTAGGGCGCTGGCATTCGGTTCGGACCCTGTGGGTTCGAGTCCCACTGTTGGCATGGACGTTCTAGCTGTTCGGAATTGGCTTTAAACTGTAGGTCCCAGTCTAATTAGCCCTCATGTAGCAAAAAGTTGACCGTAACACTCCAAACTAAAGTTCTGCCCAAGTTCTGTAGATTCTTCAAACACCCTTGAAAATTTGAGGCAAGTTTAGGCATCAGCTATAGTCTTCATATCAATAACTCTACCAGAATCACTTTCCCGGGGACTTTTTTCATAAAAACTATCAATCTTTACTGAGTAATCTTCATAGCAATGGCTCTACCAAAATCACTTTCTAAGGGCAAAGTTTCAATTTTTTAAAGAAAAAACTTTTGGGAATGGGGTTGATGAAAATTTTTTCTACTGATTTTTAGGCTCCTGGAGAGGGTTTACCTTTCACTTACACACCCAGATTATACCTCTCCTTCATATATATATTTATAATACTCATTTGTTCAATAAATTTATTTAGCCCTCATATTGCAGAAGATGACCATGGTGTTCCAAACCACCCACTAACCAGTGAACTGTATAGTAAATTTAGAAGGCATAATTTTTGTTTAGGAATTCCCTGTTCAACTCTTCATGGAGAACAGATAAAATGTATTGCTTAGCTCAATGTTCAAGATTCTGGAGAAAATGTGTGTGGTAAATTTTTATTGTGGTATTCTGGTTTTTAATCCTAATGTAATTTTAATTACAGTAACCACCGCTTATATTGATCAATGGTTATAAGAATCAATATCGCGAAAACAGAAACAAATGTATTATTTCCATGTTAAAATTTTCGCTTTAAAGAATCAATCCACCGGTTTTAAGAATCAGTTTACACTCTTCGCTTTCCTTTCATTTTTGCAAAAAAGCCACTTAAACCCTCAAAATGCACAAAGTTCTTTCTTTTTTTTAAAGAAAGATTGATAAGATGGGATGGAATATAGACATAAAATTCATCCCTTTCTTTGTTAGACATAACATAATAGTTTTCCCTTAAATGCTTTAGCACAACACTGTCCTATTAGCTTGACCCGGGGGCATCTTTACCCTTCTGGATCCGATTTCACTTTTCTCCACTGACAAACAAAAATAGGGACTCTTTTATCCCACCTCCCACATCCTGGTTGCGGCTTCCTGGATCCTGAAACACACAAATCTTCTGCGAAGTGTTTACTATCACTTAGGCAAATGTGATATTAGTAGATTCAGCACGCTATCAAACCGTGAAACATAAGCTAGAAGGTGAATCTTCGTCTGAGACTATTAGTATTGAAAGAGGTATAAACAGCCTCCTGAAAACTTCATTACGTCAAACTACCATAGAAAACTTTTTCTTGCTCCCTTCCTGTAGTTGAAATGTTAAAACTGTTAAGCAGGTATCTTGTAAAAAATATTGGATTTTTTTCTTCTTTGCCATAATTATGAGTATCTACTTATAGGTCTAAAAATTAAGTTGTATTTTTAAAATTATAAAAAATAATTTTAATAAAAGATAATTAACGTAAATTGAAGAGTATTTTATGGTAAATTATCTAATATATGTATATACAGGTGTGTGTGTGCCTGTCCAAAAACCAAAATTTCGGCTATAAGAATCAACCGCTTATAAGAATCAAAAACAGTAATAACAAACGTGATTCTTATAAGCGGAAATCACTGTACTAAGATTTATTTGTTATGAAATTCTATTTTAATATTTCTCTTTTTATAACACTGGATGAGCATAAAGAAAACTTTAGTTTTTACTTCCCCAAATAATTTTGAAAAATATGTTTTATTTTTCCAGGTCAAACAAGAGCAAATAAAAAAAGAACAAGAAAATTTGGTACAAGAGATGGGAAAAGCCGTTTATCGTCATACTAACCTTTATGTAGAGGCTGATAAGCAGGCTTTATTTGGGAAAAGGAGGAAAACACCTGAATATGTCAAAAAAAGAATTAAAAATAACATGAAAAAACTTGTTCAAGATAAGAAAGTAAATATGATGTAAAAAATTTGTGTTTGTGCTGCAAACTAAAGCACAGTTACTTTAAATAGTGGGGACTCACTACCCTTAAATCTTTAAAACATTAGATTTTTTGAAAAAAATATGTGTTAAAGCCTGATCATTTCTGAACAAAATAAAGAAAACTGCATGAAAATATCCCGCTTAGTTCCGGAGATATTGATATTCTAAATATTTAATTACTGATCAAGTTTATGGTAAGAAAAATTTTAGACTCATTTTTCTCAAAATGTAATTTTGCATCATTCCGCAGCTGATATCTCAAAAACTATGAAACATAATTCCATGAAATTTTTACCACTGCATAATCATGTTATTTTGTTGCGTCTGAACTAGAATTATTGCAATCACTGCATATTTTGTTATTTTTTCGGGGTAAATTAATGCAAAAATTTAAGGAAATTTTAAGTATATTTTGAGCAGTTTAAAAAAAATTTTTAAAATATTTTAATCTTGAATGTTTTATGTTCAATTGTATTTTCAATTATTTATTTTAAATGTAAATCAGGAATTATACATTTAAGCGTAAAATTAATTTCATAGTTCTGCACGCAAAGCCAGTATACAATAAAAATGCTTAAAAAACAAGGTATATCTAAAGCATTTTTAAAAAAAATTATTTAAAATTATTTTGAGAGTTGAAAATTTGTTTATTAAAATAAATCTATCAATTTATCATATGCATAAAATTTGGAAAAATTGGGAGTAAATTGAAATAGTTACAAAGAGTCAAAAAGTATGAAAATTTGCCTTATTTCCTCGACTTATTTTCTTGAAGAGTCGTGAGTCCCCTTAAATAGTATTTTCCAGAGAATATTTGTTTTTCTTATAGCTTCACTATATATTTTTTTCTATTTTTTCAGGCTCTAGAAAGCTGTTCTAAACAATTAGAAGCCTCAAAGGCGGCTGAATCTCAGTTAGAAGAAGCAGTGGCATCTCAGGATTCCCTTCTTTCTGAAATGATGCATAAAATACGAGCTATTGAACTCAATACTGATTGCAAGCAAAAGGAAAAACGGCAGGTACTGTGTTAATATTTTCTTTAAAAAACTGCAACTATCCTGAATAGGGTTTATACAAAAACCTACTTTTTGAAAAACTGGTTTTCAAATTCCAGATTTCCAAAAAACCGGTTTTAGCCGGTTTTCAAATTTTTGTCCAAAAAAAAAATGAATAGGGAAAAATATTTTATTTAATTTATATAAAATAGCAAAAAACGAAATCAAAGTCAAAATATTAAAAAAAATTTAAGGATTACACATTACTTACACAAAATAACGAAAACTCAAACAAACATTTCAAATTTTAAATAATATTTATATTTATTTCAGTAATTTTAATTTCTCCTAAGAAAATAGGATTTTAAAAAACATAAAATATCCACTGAACAGTGGCTAAGTGTTGTTTTTATTTTGGACACAATATTGCCTGAAATTGAAAATACTCGTTCACTAGCTATTGAGCTTGGTTTTATAGTTTTAAGGGCATCAAATAACAAATCTAAGTTTTGGGTTCTTTTATTTGTTGCCTCAAATAATGAAAATTCAGCTTACAGTGTCTTTGAATTTGTAAGTTTTTCTTCAGGGTCTTCAAGAAATCAAATAAGTTAAAAATTAATATTTGCATAATAATTTGAATTCTTTTATAAACCGGTTTTCAAATGTGACAAATTTATTTTAAAAACCAGTTTTTTAAAACCGGGTTTGAAAAACCGTCAATCCCTAATCCTGAATATACAAAAAATATTCAGTAAACTTCTTGCCGTTAAATTTTAAGAATATATAATTTCCAGTTATATTATAAGATAATCTTGTACTAGATTAATATTTTTTGTATGTTTTAAATTGTATTCTATCAGTTTTATTATGTGTAAGATTTTCAATATTCTTGCTCAGTCTTTAGATGACTTTAGTTTGTCTACTCTTTACCTGTCGCTCACTTTTGTATTGAGTCAGTACTAATTTAGATGACTTTAGTTTGTCTACTCTTTACCTGTCACTCACTTTTGTATTGAGTTAGTACTAATTTAGATGACTGGTTTTAATTTTAGGTTTCTAGTGGATTGCTTTCATTGGCTTACTCTGAATAAGAACCAATTACTAAGTCCCAAATTATTTTAAGGACTTCATATTTAGGTTACATGCTTTTCAAGAAAATTCAAAGAAGCCTTGTGCATCCATCACACATCCTGACTTTAAAATATAAAACAACTTTATATTTCTTAAATGCAACTTCCTTTTTTTTTTAGGGTAAAAAAATGTAACAGATTTTTGTACATATTTACTTGTATATGCTTCAGATAATTTTTATCATATCTTTAACTTTGTCATCTTTTTCTTTTTGAATTTTTTTTTTTAACTGTGACATTGTAATAGTATTTTGGTATTTTGTAGGCAGTTATACGACTCTCTCTTAAGCAGAAAAAAAGTAAATATCTTCAGAAAGTTAAAGATGGTTCTTATATTCGAGCTGTACGAAACGAAGAAAGAAGACCTGAAGAAATTAGAAAATTACAAAATGGTTTGAGAGCCATTCAGGTTATTATTCAAGCTGCCATGAATGAATACCCTGGCTTAATTGAAAATCTTAGTAAAGTATTCGATTACATTATAGTTTCTAAAGAGTTTTAGTCTCACATATATACTGTGAATTTTCTATTTGTATGCAAAATTTCTATGAACTACAAATATTCACTAATTGTGAATTGTGATTACATGTGAAGTGATGCACTAGTCTTTTATTTCCAAGACTTTATTTTATACATAGATACTAAAATGTACATATATTAGTTCAGATTATGTATGTATAAACAGATTTAAAATTTTTGTTCTATAGATGAAAAGTTTTATTTTATTGAGTATTTTGTGTTAAATAAAGCAGTATACAAAATATATTCTTGTATTTTTTTTATATGAAGCCTTTAAAATTACTACCAAGAACTAAATAATTACATAATATTTTTTTCTGATTACTCAAAAGATGTGATTTTTTCATATTGAATCAAAGAGCTTAGAAATTTTGCTAGTTCTGAATAAATGTTTATTAAAAAGTCATGAATATGGATATTTCTCAGCTGGGATGCTAATATTATAGAGAGATTCCTATTGAGAGAAGCTTTTAGAAATTACTGATAGTTTCACTACATATTTATGACTACAAAAGAAATTACAGAAAATAATAAATTTCCCAGAAAAAAAATGGGATAAACCATTATTGACAACCACTTCTGAAGTGCCTCATGCTAGGTCACTCTATATTTTTCGAATTGATGTTATACACCACAAGTTTTCAGATGTTTTGAGAAGTTAATACTTCTCAAAACATCTGAAAAATCTAGAAATTTCTAATCAATGCTTATTTTTAGTGCCTGACTTTGTCGAAAATTTTTCAAAATATTTCACCGCTCAATTGAGCCACGCCGTTCAATGAACTCTTTCTTTGAAAATGTTGCAAGGAAAAAACATTTAGTGAATTTACTATGATAGGTGAAAGATAAGAGAGAAATTGTACACAGTTTATAGGAGGGGATATAATGTGAAAATAGATAATGATAATGTTATAGTAATGTATAGTAATGTTATAGTAATGTTAATGTAATAGATAATGTTTACGGAATAAATAAAGGGTTTTACAAATGATACTTTTAGTCAATCAGATACTTTTAGTTTCTAAAAATTGTGTCAAAAATAAAAGAAAAATGAAAAATAATTCAAGCACAGCACAAGCAGGGCCTGATTAAGGAATGGGCTTTCAGGGCTGCAGCCCCCCAGATGGCCTAAGCCACCTGGGGGGCTTCAAGAAGATATAAGAAAAACCAAAATTGAATTCAGGCAGGAACATGAACCTATAAAAAGGGTTTCCCAAAGTCGACAATTTCGATAATTTTTAATGTCATTTGTAAATTTTAGATTAATATTATCCATCATTATCTTAATTTTCTGTGTGTAATATGAATGTTACTATGGTTGGTTTTGGTTTTCATTAATAATTTTATAATTTCAAGCTCCAAGGTTTATTATTTGCATCTTTCTTTACCACGTTGAAGGGCATTGGTAGAAATATAGATACATAAAAGGACGCAAATTTGTCACTGCATCCTAATTTGCTTAAGAAGGAACATTTCCAGGCGGCGCTGAGTAATTATTTTTTTTCCTGAAAAGGGGGGGCGGTAGGCCAAATAAGTTTGGGAACCCTTGCTCTAAAGGTTCCTGATATCTACACCCTTGTAGCAAATAATGGATTCACTTCTTCGTTCCTTAATGTTGAAATAGCTCTGCAGAATTGCATTTGCTCGATGATAACGAATGCAATTGGAGAAAGGAATATCTCCAAGATGAAATATATGAAAAATGCATACGGATCAACAATGGCACAAGAAAGACTTGACAGATTTGCTCTTATGGCAATTGAAAAGGATATTCTAAAGGACTTGCAATTCACCGATGTTTTAGAGAAATTTACTCTAGTCGTAAGTTTAAATTTTTATTGTTGTTAACATCGTAAGAATAAATTTAATTTTGTCGTTCACTTGTTTTTCGCATTTTAAAAATACAGAGTAGTGCAAAAGTCGCTTGACACTAGTAGTTATTCGTCTCTTCGGTGTGACCAAAGAAGTAGCAATGCGCAAAGTCAACAGATAACAATAACAACAACAATAGGTGACGCAGTCATATTGCTCACAACATATCTATAAAATGAGAAAATATAAAGACGTAGTAGGTATATTAAAATAAAAATTTGTCAAACGACTTATGCCCAATCTGATATTACAGTGGGCCTGACAGTACCCTAGCCTAGGAGCGTACATCTTAATCCATCCCCAAGCATCACAACATTCATATTCGAACTCGGGCGCACTTTCTCCGCTAATCATTGCACAATTTGGACGGCGCTCTGTAAATTTTTATTCTTGTCGTTGTGTATTTTTTTTTTTAATATGTCGATAGGCATTTGTCTTTTCAACATTTGCCTTATTCCTTATTGTGATTTCTTTAAACTTCTTTATTACGGTAGCACCACATAGGTCAATAAACATCATTCCCTATGAGAAAACAGCACAGGAATGTCTATGACTAAGTTAGGATTCGAATCCAAGCCCACTCAGTGGAAGCTCTATCGCTAAACGATGTGGATGACCAAAAAATAGGCCCTCTGGCGTTAAATCAAATCCCGGTATCCCCTTGACAAGTGAGGATACTGACATAACTACAAAGTAAAAATTTATTCAAAAATTTTTTGATTTAATTCAAACAAAATGTGTGTCTAAAACAAAATCTAAGTCTTTTAGCAAAAATCCAAGTCTAGCTGTACCAAATTCCATGCAAATAAAAATGTTTTGAGGATGATATCATTTAACACATCAGTAGAGAAATACCATTATTCATTATTATAGACGATCTAAAGGTATATAATTCAGAAAATGTTTTACATGCATAAATTATCCTTTAAAGCACATATGCAGTTATTCTTTCTTGATACATGCCATGAAGATGAAAGGTTCTTTCACCTGAATTATATAAGATTTTCTTTCGATAAAAGACTCGGGTATCATTTGGAGCTCGTGCTAAGATGCCCTATTTATTGCTTTTAAAACCTATATAAGACCTGTTCTGGATTACGGGGCAGAACTCATATCTACTGCCTCAAACAACTGTGGTGCAACTCTGGACAAAGTCCAAAATAAGTCTCTTAGACTCATTACTGGTGCTACTGTTCCACTCACATCTGTGCAATGGAGGTCCAGACAGGCTGACTCATCTCCTCTAGAGCCCTTTGCTCGTAGGGGAGATGGACAACTGTTTCAATTGTCTGAAAAATGCATGAGACTACCCTGAACTATTGGTTAAATTACATTCCAAGAACACACCAGGTTGAAAACTCATAAGACTTTCCAAGCTGCAGCTGATGAGCTTAGAGCAAAATATGATCTTCTCTGAATTGAAAGGGTTCCCATTTGTTTCAATATCTGCCTACCCTCAGAGCTTCAGCTTCCTGTTGTTAATCTTTCCTTGGACACTAAAGAAAATAAGAAGGAGGTCCTTCCAGCGGTCCCAAAGACATACTCTCTAGAGACAATTTATAATCATTATCCAAGTAATTACTGGCTCCAAGTATATTCGGACGGCTCTTCCAGCCCTGACGGTAACCCCTGTTTTGTTTTTTGCTGCCGGGTTAAATTTGAGGGCTCAGTTTCAATCAACTTTGAGGCCGAAATTGAAGCCACGGGACAAGCTGCCACTATTCTTACTTCCCATAACACACAACCCATAATAAAGCAATTATTCTTCTCGAATCACAGGCAACAGTCTTGGCGCTGAGTTTTCTTCAAGACATCGACTCTGTTTGTGTGGACAAGACTCACGCGTCAGCAACACCCCGTGCTCTGGTTGGAAAATTGTGTACCAGTGGATACCAAGCCATTGCGGAATCTTTGGTAGCGAACGTGCTGACAAACTTGTCAAATCGGGTTGCAAGCAACCGCAGCCCTCCTACTCTTTCCCATACCTCTAGGCTTGCGGGAAGATCAGAGGAAGGATAGGATAGGCAATTATAAACAGCTACATTCACAAGATCCCAGGAAAATTGAGGAGTGAACTTTTGACTCACCCAGTGTCGCAGAGCCTCCCGAAACACGTTTTCACAGCAAATTTTAGAATTCTAACATCCCATGACTACTTAAGAGGTCACCTAAACCGCATTGGTCTCATCCTCAAACTGCTTTCTATGCTTTGAAAGGCAATTTATTAATTTTAATCGACTTTTAACTTGTCATGTTTTATCTGATAGGCACTTTTCAGTCGCTGACTTTCTGACGTGAAATTCGATGGAACATCTTTTTCGGTCGATCACTAGGGGAAGGCGGGGGGGGGGGTCTGCGTTCCAAAGTGCATGGGACAAAAACTCGTTCCGGGGCAACGACCATAGCTCAGTCCTTTCCTATCGCTCAAGAGTAACATATGTGCCTTTCCTGAGCTTAAGGTTACACAAACCATCTGGCGACTAAACCATTTGGATATCTAAAAAACACTTCCTGTGGTGCCTCATTGAAGTTAGTGATAAAATCACGATTCTGTGTAGGACATCCGACTAAAAATCTTGAATAACTCTAGTGTTTGTGTGAATTCGGGAAAAACAATTATAACATCGTATAGCCCGATAAATTCTCTATCTTAGAGCACTTGATTCATCATAATTGCTTCAGAAACTTGGAAGCAGCAGCTCCAAGAAGTTAAAATTTGTCACCATAATGAGACGAAAATGCAAAAATCCATCAAGAAAGACCAACGAGAATAAGTCCAACAACTCAGCAGCGTGGAAAGAAGACACCTGTGCCGATTGCAGCAGAAAGAACAGAAGTCCGATGCCCCGGAGGAAGACCAGCCCGGTCCGAGTGGGCCCGGAACAAGCGACCGACCGAAGCGTCAGGCAAGTCCTGCGCCTAAAACCTCGGGAGGGCATCCCAAGAGGCAAACAACGCTTCCATTGTGTCTGCGGAGAGGCGACGAGTCCATCGATACTACATACGAGGTACCCAGGGTCGAGACAGTGGTCAACAGGGTCTCCCAATATCGCTGCTCCATGCGCTGTCTCGCTACGCTGGGGCAGATAAGCAATTCCTCGTATGGTTCCTGTATAACGAACCGGATGTCCTTGCGACGTTTGCGACCAACTCTAACCACGATAAAAAAACAATAATAATAAATCCTTGATACTGAGGATAAGGAGCTCTTGCTCCCTGGTGCCTCTATAGTGTTTTATGTCAATGTCACTGTCAATGTCTTTTGTAAAAAGGAGTCAAGTGATTTCAGGAGGTTGTTGAAAAAACTCTGACGTAATTTCGTTAGGCTGAATAATCCAAGGGACATATAAGCGATAAGTAAAGTCACCCCTAATTTTTTTTATTTTCTTTAAGGGAAAAAAACTGAAACGGATCCACGGGGGATTTGTGATTCGCCATTAATTGGACTTAGTTGGTGCGAAGAAAAACATGGATGAGAATTAAAACCACGAAGTATTTTTCCTTGGACTGATTTAGATTTGAAAAGAAAGTGCAGAAATTCTGATGACTTGTGGTTCATGCAGTGATATTTGTTGATTCCAATGTGCCATCAACTCATTCCGGATATTTGTTTACTTGACGATGTAAATAAACAAGTCGTGCAGTTCACGTTTGCAAAGATAGGTTAGCCACGTTCATGCGAACCTCCGCATATGAATTCGAGAGCCTACTTAGTTTTAAAATACAAATATGTGATACTCTTTAATTTTTTTAATTTAATATAATTGATTGCGTCCATGAGAAGTGTAATGATGTATTGATTTGCTTCTAAATGTGATGGTTGGTTGGTTGGTTGGTTTAAAGTGAAACCGTTATCCTTTGCAATCAGAGACCGAATTAGCTAGCCGGCGTTTAAGTATGAAGGCATAATTTCAATAGCTTCATATCACTCATAATTTATAAATCGAAAATCGATATATGTCTGTGAAGTTGTACGGTACTTACGTGTAAAATTGTGTGTCATTTTCTGCTGTAATAGATGCAGTACAGAATGGATCCTTTCAAAGAAAATCTGACTCTAGGGATTGTTAAATTTTTCGGTTGGTTTATTTATCATGTTTTTCATCTGTATTAAAGTAGTTATTTAAGATTTTCTTGCATTCTTTACGATCTTGCCATATTTAACTTGCTAACGAAAGAGATTTCTCGAATTGCGAGTGTCATATATTTCTTTTATAAAATTTGCTTCATTCTAATTATTCCTTAGAGTAGCAGCTGTTATGATATGTATTCAATTAAATTTTGCGTTGAGTAGAAGGTGACGTATCCCATTACTTTGATGGCTAATTACACGCTAGTCATTTTAAAATCAGATTTTAGCAACACTCAGCCTTTCCCAAGAGCTTCTTGATGTCGGCCAAAATTGCTTTATTCTTCTCTCAACTTCCTGAATGTGTTTACATATCTGTTTTACCTTTGTAAAACTGAAATGTAAGCATGAATATTGTTTTTATTTACCTAAAGTGCATCTTAATAAAGGGCTCACTTTAGATCATACTTTATTCGTAATGAATATAAGAAACTTTTCCCTATATCTATCATATTTGAGAATTTTTTATTCTTAAGGACTGTTAATTATAGAATAAACATATCCTTTCAAAATTATTCAACTTGTTTTCTCCCCCTTTTCATCATTGGTTATAGTAACCAGCAAGTCAATATCTCCTTAACAATCAGTGGTACTTGCGTATTAACGCCACCGCAGCTGAAGTTGCGCTAATGCGGCAATATATATATATAAAACTGCCAAATCTGTAGCTGCGGTGGCGTTAATACGTAAGTACCCAATCAGTCATATAATTAGGATAACAAATCCCCCTCCTTTACCCTATGACCTAAAGTAAAAGTAAACAAATTTCATCTAATGATCTTTATCAAACTACTCCACCTGCTAAAAACTTATCTGTTTTTAACATTCATTGCCAATCTGAGTTGATAGATGATTGTTCAATTACCTATTAACTTTATCTTATATGGGGGATTTTAACCATGTATTATGAAGACCTATTTCTATATCTATTTATAAGACCAGTATATTAGATAAAATACCTATCTAATATAGATTACAAGTAGAAGTTTATCATTAATCCTGTTTTCACAGTGTAAGTAAATATATTAAATTAAGTTATATTTAATATTTCAGTTCTGTTGTCTTAAAAGTTTGAATTTAATTAATTTTTTTTTAACTAAAGATCAAAAATATACTTCATACTTGCTTACACTATTTTAACTTTATATTAAAATAGTGGAAACAAGTAAGAAGTCTCTCTTTTTGTTGCTAATATTCACAATGATTTAAGTATTTTTTTTAACTGAATGACTATTTTAAAATATTTTTAAAGGCCTGAAAAATTAAGAGTTTTGCTGTTAAATGATTTTTAATTACTCTTTTCACTTGCAGAAAAACTTCCCTGTGTTAAATCTTCTGTCATAGCTGAGAAAGGTCATGTACAAGAGGCAGCTCTTACAGCATGGGAACAAGTAAATTTCCTCTTAATAATTTCATGGTATTGATTGATGAATTTATGCAAAAGTAACCTTCAAAATTACAAAGTATTAAAGAAATAATTATGTAAATGCAAGCTTCTTTTTCTGAAAACCTTCAAGTCAATATTGTATATTCTGCCATTTTAAAACATTACCCTTCTCTGCCTGTTATAAGAAACTATCATATAATGAATAAAATGTAAGAAATACCACTTTTATATGGAATAATTATCTATAATATGCTACCCCAGTGCATTTTAATTCTGATCCTGAAAAATTAATTTATTAGAAAAACTAAATTATGATAAGATAATGTGGGTTTTTAAAAAATTCCTTTTAAGGAAATTTATAGAAAGGAATATGTTTCTACAAGTATAGTGGTTCTAGGTATTGCCTTTTTTTCATCATATATTGATTAATCCTCCTTTCCAGATTTTTTTTCTAATAAAACAATTATTTTGGCTTTGAATACAAATTTGTATCTTCATAAAAACTAACTGTATTAAACTTGAATCATATTGATTTGTATAGTGCATATTTTTCCCACTTTTGTTGAAGGAGCTACTTCTTAAAAGTAGGCACATACTAAATGGCTCATCACTTCTATACCTCTACTCAACTTTCTTCTATTAAAACTAATGCACGAATTGACTTGTAGCAAATATATAAGATAATGATATTATGGAATAAGCATTTATTTGAAATTTTCTGTTATAGAAAGCTGATGAAAAAAGTAACATCATAATAATTTGGCTTTTATAAATTTCCCATGCTTTGGACTTATAATGAAAAAAAAAGTGTTAATTAAAAAATTAGGTGAATAGTTATTTGTCACTTCAAATGTGAAACCAATAATTACTAAACATAAAAAAATAATATATTATTCATTATAAAATAATATGAGTCAGTTCATATATGCAACAACAAATATAAATTTATAAATGCAAAGAATTATTCCATCGTTTAGAATAAAAATAGATTATTAAACAATTCTGTTATAAGAATTTATTATTCTCTATTCTTTTTGAAAATTTACTGGACTAAAGTTGGTATTAGGGACTGGTTTCCCAAAAATAGCAGGGCAGTCAATATGTTAACACATTTGCTATTATTTTTCATTCAATAGAAAGTATATTTATTAAGTACTGTTGCTCTGTGGTATGTTCTGTGCTCTGCTTTGTCTATGAAATAAATTGTGAATTTTTCTTTAGGTTATATTTGTTTTGTGAACAAGATATTATTTACTGATAGCTTTCTGTTTAAATAACTTTATTAAACATATATCAACTTGAAATATTTTCACTTTTAATGTCAAGTTCATTATGTAATGGTAGATGAGGTATTGAAATGATGTGTTTTTTTTTAATATCTTAGTTTATAATAATAAATATAATTTGTAGAAAAATGGTTGTATTCTTCCTCAAGATATGAAGAATTTTTATTTAGCCACTGATGGTTTACAAATCAAATGGTTTTGGAGACAAAAAGGTAATATCCTGCTTATTATAGTAGTTATAATATCAGTATGAGGTTAACTATATGATTTATGTGATTATATTAGCATACTAAAATAAAATTTGTATTTTGAAGGAGAGACTGTTTCTGTTGGTTCTATAGAAATAACAAGGCTATGTCTTTTAAAAAGTATTGGACCTAAACGACAAAGTATAAATTCTGAACTGCCAACTCTTTTAGACATAGAAAGTGATTCAGAAGGTAAAATATTATAGCATACTAAGAAGTAACCTGGATATTTTTTTAACTGTCAGCATAAATATGATAATTCAGTATATTTTAAAACTTAGACTAAGCTGATTTCATGATGTGTTTGAATTCTTAAAATATAGGCAAACTTACATAGGTTTTCCATTTTTAAAACCTAAGTAAGTTTGATTAGCAAATTTTTCAAAGAATTTCCTGTTGTTTTAATTATTGTTTACCTACAAAGTTGATCCACAAATTAAACTGATTGAATTGTTAAACATAGTCACTAAAATTTTGCTAAGCATGCTATTTATTAGATTTTTTTTTTCTTTTTTTAAGATGAGAAGAAAAGACTATTTGTCTCTCTTTTATGACTTATTGACTTATGTCAGAATTTTCGTCTTCTCTTTTCATCCTCTATAATTTCTTATCTTTTATTTTCAAAATCTTGGTTATTTTGATGGGATTTTTCTACGTTTTGTTTGATCTTCCACTGTCTCATGAAACTTTTAAAATTGACTAGTTGTTCATGACTTTGAAATAGTGCAAAATATTACATTCTAAAATTAATTTTGATATTAAATCAAATCTTTTAATAACTATGCCAAAATAGCTTTGGGTGAGATAAATAAATTTCAGTTATATTTCTATGTCTTTACTTTTTTCTCATTTGATGCATGTTAATTATTAGTAATCTTAATATAGAGAATTCATAAAAAAATGAAGATAAATTCAATTATTTTCAGATATGTGTGAAGGTTATACGAAACCAAAATTTAGAGATGGATGCAAAATATTTGTTATTGATCATTGTCAAGGTGCAGGAAAAGTCTGCTTAGTTTATCCAAGGAAGAGAGGTAACTTTCAAAAGATAAAACCTAGGATGATGAGATTATTACAATGAATTACGTAATGTAATAGTTTTAAAATATTTTAAACCCTGTATAACCAACATCAACTTTGAGAATGATTTGTTTCATTCTATAATAGTAAATGATACAAAGAGGTTAAAATTATTACACCAGTGTCACGCTCAAGGGCCCACTGAACAAATGCATTTTAATTTTGCCCATATGTTTTTTAACTCTGCTATTTTCAATAATAGCTTGATAATTTAATTCAGTTTAAAAAATAAGTTTCTGCAGTGAAAGATTTTCAACTATTGAACTTAATAAATAATCTTGTTTATCATAACTGAATGCTGTATACATATATTTTAGCATTGACTTTTGTATTTTAGTTCATTAGAGAATACATTTTGGCAATGTAGCATATTTAACTATGGTCTTTCAAGTTATACTCTGATCTTTTGCTTCATTATCATGAAAGCACATTTTTCTTGGTGGAAACAAAATATTCTTAAATCAATGTTATTTTACTTGCTTCTTCAGTTAGAAGTTTATTTTTTCATGTATTCCTCCCTTAACATTTCTTTTTTTTTTAAGAATCTGAATCAATTCTATCAAATAATATAATTTAACATGAAAATATTTAGGTACATAGGTACAAATATTTTGAGGTACATAGGTTACTCTGTATTGAACTTTACTCACTAACTACTTACTACTACACTTTATAGGAGTGAATATTTTGTGATTTATAATTTAAAAAATTTACTAGTTGTTTTATATTTTATTAATCTATGAATTGAGTTCAAAGTTTGTGTATATTATTCATTGAATTATTAACACAAGCTGTATATCATACTTATAGCTTTAAATTATCTATATCTTAAATTAACATCCATAATCAAAAATTCAGAATTTTATCAGTTATTTATGCAACAAATTTTAAAAACAGATTGCTAATTATTATAATGTATGCATAACATTTTGAAACACTGCAATTAAATTTTTTGCAATTTTTATTAATCATTTTAATTTTTTATTAACATGCCTTCATTATTTTTATTTCAGACTCTGCCAGTGATGGCAGTTCTCAGTTTCCATCTATCTGGTTCCTCGACAGAGCTCTTGATTTTCATTACTTGACTTCTGATTTTGCTTCCTATTACAGACTTGCATTAGCACATTTAGGCATTCCTCAGTGGCAGCTACTTTTTACTCCTTACGGACCTCCTACTCGAACTAGGGTTAGTCATAGTTTATTATTCAGTGTATTGTTTGCCTGTATATTCTAATAATCTTTTCTGAATCTCAGGTTTCTAAAATTTTTTTCCTGTCTGTAATACTGAAATTATTTTTATATATGCTTAAGAGGCTCAAAAAGGAAATTAAAACTGAAGTATCAATGGTTACCATCATTCAAGCTTGTTTTAGTTTTTTTAAACTTATTTTTATTTTACTTTTTTGTCTTTTGCTGCATTTTGTAATTTTTTGAAATGCCTAAAATAATTATTTGTTCTTTTTATGAGTTTTTCGATCAATTTTCTAAAATTAATTAAAATATTAGCAGTCTCATCTGTTGTGCCATTATTAACACAACAGAATGTGTTCAATTTGCTCTGCATTACATTTATAAAGTTTAAGGAGCTCATTATGTAATGATATCGTGGCTAGCTTTAAATCTCTTTTTATATATATTGTTAATTCAGAGAACTTAAAATGCTACTTTTAAACAGAATTTGTACCTATTCAAATAATTTATATACTAATTTTACTTATTTGCAGCTTTTACTGAATATGTTTGCTCCTGAAAGGCTTGTGCAGAAATTTACCTCTCAAACTTCCTAAATTCTTCAATGTTGATTATTGTAAGTGTTACATGTAACTTACATAAATTTATCTAAGACTTTATTAATGCTTTGCACTCCATAGGTACTGCTAAGGTAATATGTATACATTGTACTTCAATGCCCTAGCTATCGCTATGATGACACACATTGTTCTTCAGCCCTACTCCAACATTCCATAATATTCAGCATAACTTATTATTACTTCAATAGCAGTAGGCACAAGATCACTTCTATATTTCACAGGCCATGCTACATCTGTCTATGTAATTTCAAAGTGCAAATCAATTAAAAACAATTGGAAAAAATGTGGAGTTTGATTTTGATTTATATAGATACAATTCAACCAATTAATTCTATGGTAGTTGATAATGAAAGCACGGGGGCCGTGGCGGCCTTGTTGTACAGAACGCTGGTTTTCGGTGAAGAGGGTGCTTGGATCTAATCCTGGCGAAGTGCCACTAAAATGCCTCCGTTTGTGTCGTCCCTTCATAGGGGGCAATGCTGGTCTGCCATACATATGGTGCCCCATAATAAAATGGCCAGCAAAACTGCGGTGAATTATAGGCGAATGTCTTCGCGACAAGTGCCTCCACATTGAAAAAATAATAATAATAATAAAAGCATTTATGACAGTGCACTTATTAGTGATTATGCTCGTGGGAAATTGCTTTTGTAAGTACTTTGATGGACTCAAAGATGTAAAATTCAAAATTTATTCTTTATAACTAAAAAAGGACCTAAATTTAAATTTTATCTTTTGTAGACCTTTCCTTTGCTAAAACAGTATTTTTAAAATTTTATCATGAGCATTATAGAAATATCAGAGTATATATGATTACTTTGAATGTAACAGATTAAAAAGTTATATTGCTATTTATAGACAATGCACTACTTTGTTGTCACATCAAGAGGAATGACTTCACAGCAGGAGGGGAGGGAGTTGTTTTCTGGAATTTCTTTGAATTGTTTCACAGTTTAGACAAGCTAATCATCATGCAAGAGGTATATTGTTTCAGAAATTTAAACAACTATAATGTTTTAGATACCTAGGTTGTGTTGTACATTTCTTAAATGAACAGTATATTTGAAATTTAGTAAAAAATATATGGAAAGTTATTTGGTTCTTAAGGCTTTATGTAGGTAGGATACATAATTTTATGTTATTCATCCTCCCTAAAATAAGGTATAATTTATAAACCAGAATCAGAAGTGAAGATAATTTTTAGTGAGTCATTTGTTTACTTATTGCGATTAAAGTACCATTATTTTCTGACAATAATTCACAATTGTAATTTTTGCCTTTAAAAAAAGAAATTTCCTCCTATAGCCTCTGCAGCACATTTGCTAAGGACTGGACCTCTAGCAACATGCTGTCTCTAATACATCACACACAAGTAAAGTTCAATTAGAATGAAGCAGTTGAAGTACAATTTTTCGTTCAGGACAAAACTTATTTCTAGATGCTAAATATGATCATCATTATTATAATTTTCTTCTATAGAAAAAATAACTAAGATTCTATAGAAAATTTAAGCAAAAATTTGTCTAACAAAATAGTCTAAGGGTATTCAAATGCCCTACAATGATGGAAGGCTAAAATCAAGCTCTCAGCATGTGTTTGATTTTATTGCTTTCCTTCTGACCATCTTACAAACAATAAGACTAAGTTTGCAAATTGTTTATCAGCGAATGAAATAGGCAGTGGTAATGGTACATGAAATAATAATTCAGGTTAATCATTCTTTAGTGAAATACTGGTTTTCCCACACTATTAGAGCATTTGTTATCAACTGAGAAATATATTTAACAGGCTAATTTTTAGAATTAAATTTTACAGTTTTACCTAGCAGTATGGAAGACACAGCAACCTGTTTGAGAAAATATTGCTTTGCTACTGCTAAATATAATTGAAACGAGAATATATTTTTTCAAAGCTGAATTTCATTTTGTTTTGACAATAATGCTGTTATGAACATAAAACAAAGTGTTGCCTCCTTAATTAGAGAACAGCTGAATGGACTAATTGTTTTCCTTTGTCCACACCATGTAAATAAATACCATATAATGAATTTAGCTGCAGAAGACAGTTGTTATATTTGTAAACATTCTTGAAGATTTTTACTTTGAAAAAAGTGGTAAAAGCAAAAAGGGCTAAAGGTAGTTTCAGCAACTCCACAAGAACGGAAAATTTAATACATGAAGGCAAGCAGGGACTTGATGACTAAGTAAAGCCCAACATATTTATTCAACAGGGGATCCACAGTTAAATTCTTTCCCAGAGGAGGTCAAATCCAAATCCTAATCATTACATTTGTCATCTTACAAAATTCTTTAAGATTATTAATCCTCTGCTGAGGGAAAAATTATTCAGGAAATAAGAGAAAACAACCTAATGAACCCACAGCAAAGGAAATGAAAAAGTGCCTAACAAGATTTAGTCAGCTAATAAGATTTTTTTTCTTCTCGTCCCATGTTAACAAAGCTTTATGAAGTATTTTATGCTTAACAGTGTGAAGCTTTGAAAAGATAAATATTGCCCTGTAGTCTGCATTATTTAAGGTATATGCTTAATGCACAAGTTTTTCTCCATGATCATAAGCAGTGAAAATGGCATGGATCTGATAATTAAGTCATATTATCAGGCTGCTAAATAGCGCTAAAGATAATGAAAAAAAATTGTTCTGTTATAAAAAAAGTATATGTCACTGTTTATGATTGTATAGTGTCTACTGAGTCAGTTTTGTGACATGGTTATAAAGAAACCTTTAAAAAACTTTCATTATTGTCTGAGAAATTAATTTTTTGATTCATAATGTATTATTTTGAAGTCTTATAGGTATTCCTACTGACAATTGGGGCCAAAAAACAAAAAAAATTATTGATATTTTATTTGCAATTTTATTTTTCATTAATCACTAGTTCAATATATATATATATATATATATATATATATATATATATATATACAGGTACCGATAAATTTTTGTTGATTTAAAGAGATTTCTACAAATCAGAGTTAAAAAATGAAATGTTTCGAAACATCATTTTCAGCAGGTTATGGTTTCTTTTTAGATTTATATTAAAGACTTTATTAGGCATAGCTTTTAGTAACCTAAACTTTTCCTTTTATTAATTTTTTAAAAAAATCTATTTTGGTAACTGGTGTGCTGAAAATATTAATAAAATAACTCTCATATTGGGTGCAAAAAGATTTTTTAAAAAAATCATTGGAATTGCCTCTAAAGATAAAGATTACCCTTTCTTCCAAAATATTTCTCCAAACTTTTGATTTTCATATAAATTTTGACTTTGCTTTTCTAATGACTTGGTATACATCTTTATGATTCCCATAGGGGAAAAAATACACAAAAATACTTTACAAATGGGCCCTTTACAAAAATTCCCATCATTTGGGCTGTCCTCCAAGTTGGTTTGGAGTGCTATGATTAAATTTATGCTACATGAGGGCTAATTAGACCAGGACCTACTGCTTAAAGTAGATTCTGAATGGCTGTGAACATCTATGCCAAGAGTGGGACTAGATCCCACAGACTCTGGTACTGAAAGCCAGCACCCTAGCCATTTGACCATCATTTGGTACTTTCTTCCAAGATAATTTTTCTTTTGTCTTTCAGTATTCGAATATTCCATCCTAAACCTTTTCTCTCTCATCCTGCTTATTTGTTTTGGGGTGTGTCTCTGTGTGGGCTGGAGAACATGAATTTTACTTCCTTGATCCTTTGATGGATAAACCCCTTTCATGTCTCTGTTTTCATTGACTTTTACGAAAATGGTTGAAACATTTTTTCCCTAATGAAATGCGAAAGACTTTAATGATTTTTGCATTTGTAAATTGTCTATACAAACAATCATATCTAATGCTCTCTGGCCTGAAGAAGGGATTTAATTATTAGTTTCAAACTAATCATCATATTTATCATGTAAAAGCTATGCATTTCAGATTTAGTTTCCTCTCTAAGTTTAAGTAATAGTGACTGTAATCAAATTGCCCGGATGCTCTTATTTATATCATATATGATATAAAACATTATTTTGTCTTGTATAGACGTATGACATGAATTTGTGTTTCTATAAAAGTTTTATTGATAAACATTTTTCCATGTTGTCAGGTTTGTACATATTTGGGAATTACAGTGCACTTTTATGCAGAATTTAAGAGCACAGTAATATACTCTTTGCATGGTTCTCTCTAGACAGAATTAAGCTAAAGAAGAATTTTATTTAACATAATTCAGTGTGAAAATATAAAATAATTTTACTTGAATTTAAAGAAGCCCTTGTTAGATTTTAGCATTTCTTAAAAAACAATTTGGAGAATACGGGTGAAGTTGGAGATTACTCATAATTAGTGAAGTGAGATAACACTGTTTCAGATTTTTAAAAGAAAGAGGTAAAAACAATATAAGACAATTTTATCAAACATTTCATGAGCAAATCATAGAAAACTGTTAGTTGACACAGTTATCAAGAATTTTATGTACAAATTGTTGAAAATAATTTGTTGATTCAGTAATCTTTAATTCAACTGCTTTTACTTTTTGTCTCTTTCGAAAGCTTTTCTTTCTCTGTAGCACACTGTTTTATAATTCTATCAAACTGAAACAAAATGAACACACTAGCCAATCGGAAGATTCCTAAGGTCAAAACCTGGAGAAGAAAAAAAAAAGTTTTATTATTATCTTAAAAACTTTTACAATCTGCATGAATAATGTTTCATAAAAATATGAAAAAAGAAAAAAAAAATAGAATTCAAACCATATTCTTTGTCTACTCACTGTGATTACAAATTTTCAAACAGTTAAAAAAAAAAAATCCTAAAGATTAAAAGAACTTGAAATGTTGTAATTATCTCAACAATAGTTTTCAATAATAATAAAAAAAATCAACTACAACAGTAGTTGATTTATTTGTTTTTGATGTACAGAAGATATCACACAAGTAATAGTGACTATTACTTCATTCTGTCATTTAAAAAACTAGTTCTTAATTTAATATAAATTAAATTAATTTTTTCTGATTATCTTAGAGTTTTAAAATTAAATAAACAACCTGTTGTTGCTTATACCACTTGATCGACAGCAACATCAGATCAAGTCAATGAAGGTGCAGCTCCTGTTTTGACTGGCACCACAAGGGTCGGAGTCCTACTTGGCCAAAGGACCAGTCCTGTAATTTTGAACCGAGTCAAGTGACAAGACCAGAACACTTGACCCCACACCTTCAGAGGTAGTTTTGAGAACTTTGAGGACATTGCAGCCACGACAGATTTTACGTGCACCAGCTGCCATTAGTGGACACTGATATAAACAACCTAATACATATCAATGAATCTTTCAGTATTGTGCTTGCAAAATTAAATTATACATAAGTATAGAAACTTATACATATCCTTCTAAAGCCTGACAAATTTAAATGTTGTTATACAGTGAACACAGAAAAAAATTCTGGACAAAATCATCTTTGCAGGTATATAAGTTGAGTCTTTACAGTTAAACAAGGGAAGTTGTACCTGCTGAAGTCAAATTTGAACCAAAACTTTACAGTAGTGTATGCTTTGTTTTTCTAGCATATAAATGTGGTAATTTTTTTTCCTTAGCACTCATAATCCTTCAAGAAATACAGTGGGCAGTTTATTCTTATGGTCTATTATTAAGTTTGAATCCTTCTACATATTAATATAATCTGAAAATTTCAGTTAAGTTGCTTTAAACATTACACATCACATTATCATTAAATTATAAATATGTTACATGTGAAAAAGTGGGGATATTACAAGAGTTGCAGAAATTGACATGAAACTATTCTACTCATCAGATTGTTAAATAAAGCATTTTATTAGATATGCCATTTTTTATATTTTGTGCACAAAAATAGAACACTACTGTAATTGTTGAATCTTACTATTTTTCCAGTAAGCATGCACATGTTTGTTATTGTTTTAACATGATTTGAATGGGACAATTGAGAGTATGTTGGAAGCAACAGATGGTTGAAAGATTAACAGTCAGTATTACTGCAATGGCTTAGTCATAGTATTAAAAAAAATTTGACAAACATATATACAGCCAAACAATTTTGTGGCTGCACAGTAAGTAATACAGTTACTGTATTTCATGTGACATTTTGTTGTCATTGTTTTAGATTTAGTTCTTACTTCTGAAAATTAAAAGGCACACCTTGAGTAGACATACCAGATTTTTTTCTACTCCTTATTAGATACATAGATTGCAGTTTGTTCAATTTCAGTAAATACTTTTTCACTTATATTAAAAAGAAAAATAGTTGTAATGGAAATATATCAATAAATCAATATTTAATGGGAAATTATTGGCATTAGAACATATCTTTTTGAGAAGATTTTTTAATAAAATTTCAGCATTCAGAAAATTGTTAACAAACTATCTCATTATTACATGTAGTTCACAGAGCTGCTTTTAGAGCTTCCTTATTTAACTCAATTTTTTCATCTCTCTAAAAGCTATTCATCATTTAAAGCTTTCTCTATTAGTACACTTGATTGTTATATTTAGTTCTATTATTTGAGAACAATTTTGAAAGGGAATGTCCTCCGAATGACTTTTATAATGTATGAATATCTGAGCCTATACTGTGAATTCCAATTTAGAAATCTTTTCATTCTTTACCATTTTCTAGGGCAAAAAATTCAACAATTTAAACATTTCAATTTTATATCACTGAATATTACATTTACATAATCGGATAAAACAAAACTGTTCAAAAATATGTTTGGTAAGTGCAGTGAATTAAGGTTGAATTCAGTAGCTTGAAGCTCATTTTCAAAGCATTTGGTGAAAACAGCATTTATTTGTTAAGTAAATACTAGGATATACTGACCTGGAAAACTAATTCAACAAAAGATCGTACTGGCGTCATGCCACCACACAGTGTAGCCAAGATGCAGCCATCAAAACCCATTGTAGACATAAATTTTTTATTCTGAGGAAGAAAAATATTCATAAGATAAAACTATAAAATATTCGGATTATCTATGAGTTTTAAAATTAAATAAACAACCTAATACATACCAATGAATCTCTCAGTATTGAGCTCGCAACATGTTCTGCAGAGTACAGGCCACCAGATTCTGATATTTTCATAGTCTCCAAGGGCTTAAAAAAAAAAAAATGAAATAAATCTAGTTATTTTTAAAAATTTAAAGAGTGAAAGATGCATTGCTATTAATATAATAATAGAAAAGTGTAAAAGTTAGAAGAATTTACAGTCAATATTTCAATTTGTAAATATTTTCTCAGTCATACTCATTCTCTATAAAATAAAAAAGAATTGCACAGTTGGGCAACCCTGAAAAATCGAAATTTAAGGTGATATCAAGAGGTGCCTAGCTTTCATTAACATTTGAAAAATCATTATAGCAACATGATGAAAATTCTCAAAATATTACTAGCTAGAAATAAGTAATATCCTGTACAATCTCAGAGTTAAATAGCAGTACAAAAGAAGTACAAATAATTTTTTTTTTTAAGTTTATTTTTAGTGCTGCACAATTAAAAGAAAAATGAAAAATCAAGAACCTTTACGAGACTTTTTTTCTGTATATGTTGTTATTCCTTTGTCACAAGAAATCTTATATAGTTACAATTGCTGTAGACATGTTTTAAAATTGTTTACTCTAGGAATTCATCTTAAAATGTGAGACAGGGATTTTACACTCCATAAGATATAACAAATATGTAATATTTTCTAAACATCCAGGAGATTGTGGTACTTGGGAGAGTTGGAAGAGAAGTGACTGTTACAGAGAAACACTCGCAATGCCATAGCATTTAAGGAATTTTAAATGTCATGCAGTTTGAAATGAATAACTGGGAATTTAATGCTAATACACTTATGTATACACATTGGTAACTTCAGGGTAAAAATATCATAGTGTATAAGAGAGTGTTCATGTGTAGATATAAATTATCATAAATACTGAAATTATAAATAATTTCCTTTTTAATATTTAAATATTATATACATACAGGTTCAGAAGTTTTTTGTAAAATTAATCTTTACCTTGTTCTTTATTTCTTCAGCAAAACCAGGTGTATCAGTATCTGGTGGAAATGCTACAGTAATATTAATATTGTACGGTTTTACCTGAAAAAACAATTCAGCTTAAACTCATGATTATATATTTTTTAATGCACACTGAATTCCTGATTATCTGTAAACACACTTGTGCTTCACAAATTATAAGTCAAAACTGAAATATGATTTATTTAAAAGAATATTCAACATGCATCATAGGCAAAGGTATATCACACTTTTGCAGGAGGTTGGGGGGAAAAAACTGAAAATTTGTCACAAAAGTTTTATAATTTGATTGAGCTCTATTTAAGTCATTATATGTTGTTCATTTGAAAGCCTTGAACAGTTCATTCATTATAGAATCCAGGGGCCATTTTTGGATTAGCCCTGTTTTCCAGTTTTCTAAACACATTTGTTCATCTATTAGAAAAATTGTAGTTTAAATTTCTTGTTACTTTTAAGAGCAATCTTTTTATTAAAAAAAATTAAATAAAATAAAATAAGGAATTGAAAGGAAATCTGAAAGTTGTGCTTGGAATCTTAACCAGCATACTCAAGTTTGTTAAACAGAAGACTTGAATGATTTTTTATTAACTAAGCAAGTTCAATATCCTTTTAATTTAGCAGAGCAAATTCAAATTTTTTATGTAAGGGCTATTTACTACCCCAATCATTGAAGCTGCATACTGAAAGATAGGATTGTCTTGAGGGTTAGTGCTTGAATCCTTGAAATTAAGACAGTGTGAGCATGAAGTATTCCTGGGATTAATTATAAAAAAAACATATTTCACCTAAAAAAGACATATCCTTCAGACCATATCAGATCCCAATTATTCATCTAATGTGCTGCTGTTAAAATTTTTACCTCATGTCGCTATTTGGCTCAAAGTCGCACTTATTTGTTATTTTAAAACAAATTAAGAAAGAAGTAACTTTAACATTCATTAAAGTTAAATCAGGCAAAATAAAACAACATATTTCGGAGCTGCTATCTGTTTATAAAAAAAAAAGATTATTATTTACGGTAAAGCTTTTTTTAGGGGGAGGGGGGGTGAGAATAGGGCTAACTTAGTCTGAAAAATGTGTTTCTCACACAACAGTTGGCATACCTAATTTTGAGGATAGTTTTAAATGCATTAGTAGAGGGGGGGGGGGAAGTATTCAAGTGATTTCATAAAGATTGGAAATGTTTTTAAAAAACATACTTTTTGTTGTTGAGTTTAGTTACTAATTTTTAAAAGTAACTACATTAGTTACTTCTAAAAATAACGAGGAATAAATAAATCCAATACTTGAATTATCAGGAACTCAAATCAATTAAATAAAATGGTCTCAACTTGTTTCAGAGCAATGGTAGAATCAGCTTACATTTTTCATTATCTATCAACAATAGGTGATCCAACAACTTAAGGCAAATCTAAAAATTAATTTAATGACTTATTTACATACAGACTGATATGGCATTGACACTTGCAACAGATAGGGGAGAAAAAGTCAAAATTAAGAATACGAAAGAAAAGAAAATTTTCTGTTCAGTATTATGTTTTTGGTTATCAAAAATAAAAGTAATTAATGGAAGTTATATGCTATAATATACATATATTCATATAGAATCTAGTTAATTTCTTTTCATATATATGCATACCTCCATTTGAAGAGATTCAGCTAACCCAAGGAGAGCAAATTTAGATGCAGAATAGGCAGTATAGCCATATATACCGATTAAACCTGCTACTGAGGAAACAAAGACTACTGTACCACATTTTTGTCTTTGCATGGATGGGAGAACAGCACGGGTCATATAAATACTTCCTAAGTAATTAACATCAATCATTCTCTGCAAAGGACAAATAAATCAAACTTTTAATACACTTACAGTTACTACACTCAAAAGAAACACAAGATTCTCATACTATTTAGCTTTATTTACATACTCACTAAAAAATCTTCTATAGGCGTGTTCATAAATGAATAACATACTGATGTTCCTGCACAATTAATAAGCAAATTTATTGGACCTGACTCCTTTTCAGCCTAAAAATTATAAATTTAATATATGCATTAACATATATCAGAAAAAGTTAACTTTAAGTGTTGTAAAACATTCATTATTCATAAAATAAGGTAATTCATTCTTTAGTTTCTAATAAGATGCTGAGAGAAATTTTTTTTTAAATAAAAGAGTTAATTATAACTTACCATAGTTTAAAATGTTCTGCATATACCAGTTATAATCACTACACATATACATATACTCTAATAGCATTAATTGTGGCCCAGTGAAAATGTTGAGTCACTATCAACAGTATATGTATTATCCCAAGCGACATTGTATAAAAATGAAAAATAATGTATCTTTCATGACAGTTTATGATGTAGTAATGATGACAATTTTAGCATGCTACTACTGCACTCAACTGGGATGTCACAGGAATAACTAGTGAAATAATTATAAAGCTTGTTTTTTTATTAAAAATTTATATTACTCCCTTTAGACCTGATGGAGAGCAGGTTAATGTCATTTGGGACATTTTGTCAAAAAAGCAAACTCTCCTGTTTACTATTATCCCATAGTTAGATGGTTTAATATATACAAAAGAACTGCAATACTTGTTAAAAAAAAAAAAATTTCTTTAAATTGTTTAATAGTATACAAAAATGATATCACAAAGGCTTTAAAAAATATTTTCCCTTCAATTTTACAAGACATCAAATCTTTAACAAAAGCAGAATGTGTATTTTTTGCTAATGTTTCTTTATTGGTTAAATGATTTCTCTCTTCCACAAAATTTAAGCTGTTAACCCAAAATTAAAGTGCTATTTTGTAAACAGGTGCACAAGGCACTTGAATGAAATATTTTTGAGAAAAAAGCAGCAATTCGCAAAAAGGAAGACAGATGATTAAAAACAAGAGAATTTTCTCTGCAAATAGTGAGAATTTTCTGTTATACCATTTTTGATAAAAGCAATTTTTTTTTAATTTTAATGATGTAATATATCATTGGATTATATTCATCAAAAAGAAAAGAAAATTTAAGAGGGAAAGAATTGAATGGGTCACATGAGAAATCTCAAAAATACATGGAGAAAATAAATTCCGAAAATTTTAGGTGCATATTAACAGCACATGATTTCTGAAATGTCTCACAGAAAAATCTTTTAAAAAAAAATTTAAATCAATTTTTAGCTTTCGAAAAATGTAAGCAAATGACAAAAATTGGTTTGAAAACTGCAAACATTGGTCAGGGTAAATTTCATAAATCTTAACAAAACAACATTTACAAAATCTATTGTTTTCTGTGGCATATTTTACCATTGTCATATGAAGATCCTCAAAGTTTTGTAATAAATGCACTGAAAAATCTGTATAAAAATTGGATTTTTTGTAACAATTGGCATGCCTAATTTTGAAGATAGTTTAATTGCAATAGTAATTCTCATCTTGTAGGGCCTTAGCAACTATAACAAGCCCCATCTGGTACAGTGTAATTGCATTAGTAAAATAATTAAAACTGTTAAAACAAATAGTACCAAAATATACAAGTGCTCATTTTGTGTACATTCAAAATCTTATTTGCAAAAGATGAAATATGATCACATGCTTTCCAAAATAATGAAATAGACGACTTCAAAAACATTATTAATAGGATAACAATTTGATTATTTGTAACTTTTTTTTTAAAGAAAGGGTTCAGAATTTATAGAAATTAGAAAAGAAAATTCAGTAGGAGATAATTGTGATTATGGATTTTTAATGATGTCAAGAAATGTCATTTTTTTCTTAACTAGCTATTTTAGCTTCACTTCACGATATTTAAACCTAAATGGATGAATATTCAAATTTGTTTTATTTATGTAGAAATTTTACTACATAGTTTAATTTTAAGATTTAATATAAAATTATCAATTACACAAAAATAGAATATTGATGACAGTAAAAAATTTATATCTCTAAAGGATGTATTTAATATATTATGTGGCAGTAGGAATTTTGTGTACAGTTGTGCAAGAAAAGAAAGTTTAGATATAAAGAAGAAAATACATTCAGATATAATTCAATAAGCGCATCTAATTGAATACAATCACTTTGTTTGAAAATATATGGTTACAAAGTTAAAAATAAATTATTTTCTTACCTTTTCAACTATGTCTTTTAATACATCTACATTCCCAGATACATCAGCAGAAAAACTTAAAACTTTCTACAAATAAAAGAGCAATTTATAAAAACAAAAACATGTTTGACATTCAGAGTATTCTTTCTAATTATTCATACATTTAATCAATAAAATTTGAACTTAAAGGAAACTTGTGGAGAACACGAAATAGATACATACAGCTTTTTAATATCAACAACGAAAGCTAGAAGGGAGGCAACAAGTTTCAAACTAATAAATAGATCATTATAAGGCTGAGGAACATTAGGTATGATTGCTAGTATGGAATTTATGAATTACCCATACAGACAATCCCACCTAATGCTCCCCAGGCTGGTGAAGAACTGTATTTAATTAGTTCAAAGCTAGTTGCCATCCTTTTAATTTTTATTATGGATATTAAGGAGTTGTATGCTTCCACTTCAACAAAATTTGATACTACATTATCAGTCAATTGTTACTCTTGTATAAGAAATTAATTTTATTTCTAAACAATCCTATCTAAAAGAGTATTAAAATTAATTGTTTCTATGATTAAAAGTATAAAAAAAAGTAGAATTCATCATCTAAAGCTGAGTTCAGTTCCAAACCAGTTCAAAAGTTTTATGATTTCTAGGGCTGCTGTCATTGAGAGATGAATATATTTTGACATATTACAACAAAATCAATGATGCAAATATGATTAAAACTGTTGTAAAATATTTCTTGTATAAAAAAAGTCATTTACATACTTGATCCAGACTCTTTACTTCAGCCACTATTGACTCTTTAGCAGACGCTAAACGTTCCTGAAAAAACAAGACAATTATCCTGACACAATTACAAAAACAGACATTAAAAACAGCATTTGTTTATGATATACATGCATACAGAATGATATATCTAGCATCAGTAAATATGAATATTTCCAAACTTTATTTTTTCTAATCAAACATTGTAGAATTTTTAGCTGTCTCTAACACTTAATCCTTTAAATTAGGGGGGTCTTCACCCTTTTCATGTTCACGGGCCACACCAATAAATTTGCAAAGATCCGAAGGCCACACATCTGTGAAATAAGTAGTTTGGGAAAAAATGTATTATTTGCAAACAAGCTTCAGCCTTTGAGATGATTGTTTGATTTGCTTTTTATAGCATGATGATGAAGGATTAATTCCTTCAAAACACATCACTGAAGCTTTATGTATATGGTGTGTTTTAATAAGTATTTTGTATCTTTATAACCATTATAAATTAAAAAATGTTTTTATTTATTGATTTCTACAAGCAAAATATAGTTGAATCAATGTATTTTGCATGAAACAGAAGGAATGCAGGAAGACGAGATGCACATGAGATTCTGGAAAGAAAGAGCCTTGGCATGCTGCTTTTAGTGCTTATTTCGTCTTAAGATTATGAATACAATTACCAGTTTATTATTTTGATAAGCCTATGTGCCGTGGGCTACTTTTCCTCGTGCATTCTTGATCTTTTTTGTGTGAGAGAATTTACCATTCTAAGTTTTTTTTCAAATTTATATCAAACTTTCATTTTGCACGATCAAAATGTTTCGGCAGGCCACAGGTTGAAGATCCCTACTTTAAATAATCCTGACCAGACTCCATAGTCAAAGGAGCCTAGTATTAGAAAAATTAAAATCACTGTCAGGGAAAGGGTTTAGTATTAATCACATATATACAGACAGAAAGAGTAAAATGCAAAGAGATGATGTAAAAAGGAACATCTAGATGAATTATGCATTTATTTTTAAAACTTTATGAATTTTATATCTGAACAAATTTCAATATAATTTATTAAATAAGCTTTTTTAAAAAGCTGAAATATTCAGGAGAAATACATATACTATAGTTGGTTACTCAGGTTTTTTAAATGAAATTAAAAATGTTTACTAAATATGCATCTACTAGGTGCATATGCAAATTAAAAAATTAAGAGTTCTAATTAGCCTAAAGCCAGGAGATTTCTTCAATAATTACTCAGCACAAATTATACAATAATTTGTGCTGAGAAAAATGAATCAGCCAAGGGAGCTAGATTATAGGGGGAAACATTGATTTTATAGGTTTTATTTGATTGAGAGTGATATAGCCCTTTTTTTTTTAGTTTATAGGGCAAACAGTTTTTCAATTACTTTAGTGAATAACACAAATGCAGATAGATTAGCTATCATATCTGATATATAATATGACAACATATTTTTCATTATTTAAATAGAAAGAATTAGAGTTATAAAAAAAAACCAATATTTGAATTCATATTCATTATATTTTTTATTTTAAAGTGTTACATAGCATTGGCTTTAGGAGGAAAAACAAACAGAGAACTCATTTACAAAAGGCATTGTGACTGAACAAAAGTCAATTCCCAATGAAAAGGGCATTTATAATTTTCTCCAGATTATTTCTTAGATCATTAAATTTAGCTATAATTTAACACTGTACTATTTAATTATATTCAATACATATTTCTTGTAAGTTTAAATAAACATGTATTGAATTGAAACATATAAAGCTTTAAAAATTAAAATGGACTTTTGGATAATAGTTTCATTAACAAATATAATAGTTTCTTGCAGCAAACTTTTCTTTAAAAAGAGAATGTTTAAAAATATAAATAAGGTAGCTCTACTATCCTGAAAAAAGAGAGCTGCACTCTCATTTATCAAGAAGGAACACTACACTACAAATGCCAAAATTTAATTGGCATTGTTCACACTATTGGAAATAAAAAAAAATGGTAATAATGGGCTTTTCCAATTTTAGCTCAAATTAACTCAGAAAATTCCAGTATCAGTTTGCTTAATTTTATATGTATACAAACACGTTTATAATTTCTTAATTTTTCAACTTAGGATAACAAAATTTTTAAAAAATGATACCTGGAAAGCTCCCCCTCCAAAACAAAAAACTCTAATAATGACATATCTATATAATGGAATTAATATAGCAAATTTATCTGTTATTTAATTTAGTGAAAATGACACCTTAAAAGAGCTATATTTGTAAGAGTTTGAATCTCCAAAATTAGTAAAAACATAAAAAAAGTTTCATTAAATTAGGCCATAGGTCATTGAGTTCAATGTATTTTAAATTATATTTCATAGTTTACTTATCATTTAGTTTTTATATTTATATATAGTATGTAAGAATCTTAGAAAGATGACAAATGAATGAAAATCTTTTCACTAAAAGCATTCTTTGATAAACATGAAGTTACTTCTCAAAATAAGGAAGGTTTTACAATTCTGATTCTTTGATTATAAATGACACTCATGGATTAGATAATATATTTAAGTAATCTCAAAATAAAATTTCATTTCATTGCAGATGAAATTAAGTTGAATTTTGCATGTACTAAGAATAATAGGTAATAGGATAAATTATAGATAGTGTGGTTATGAAAGATGTGCTTAGTTCAAGGTTTTAAATCTGTAAATACATATAAAATTCATTGATAAACAGATTAATATTAGATCTTAATTAAAATGAAACTGAAAAAAGATCATAATTATTTTAGTTGTTAAAAGATAACTAAACTAAATAGTTGCTCAATTCTTAAACAGAGATTTTCTTCACTGCAGCAGGTGAAATGTGTTTCTGTTTGCTTTAAATAAGTAAGATTTTTGTTCCGTGTGAAGAAATGAAAATAATAATATTAGATTGATTATTACTTGAAGGAATTAAGAGTTATGAGAATACATTGCTGAGAAAATAAAAATGAAATTAGAAAACCAATAGTCTAAGAACTGCAAACTTTAATTTATCAATAATAGACAATTCTCTCAGGCACATATTCTATGAAGCATATTTAAGCCTGCCAAACAAATATAAAAAATCACATGACAAAGAATGAGCAGCTCTTTGTAAAGGATTTACTACAAGAAAGATACTGTGTCTGTGCAGTATGTAAAAATCTAGTTTTGGGATGAAATTAATATAATCCACTATTACTTAATATAATGTAATAATTTACAGTGAAAAAAGTACCTTTGATCTGGCAATAATTGTAACATTTCCTCCACCTCTCACTACCTGAATAGCAAATGCTAAACCAATTCCACTTGACCCTCCAGTTATCTAAAAATTAGAATGAAGAAAGAGGAAAAATAATTCACATGAAAAATAATGTGCTTCTCTTTGCAAAAATGGTTTGAAAAATCAGTGCATACCAAATAAAACAAAATTTCATTCAATAATGATGAGAAATGACTCATATACAAATTTGATCTAGTAACCATTATACTTAAAGTTATCAATAAATGACGAATTAATAAAAAATCATGTATGATTGAATTTCTTCCTGACAGCTTTTTTGTTGAATACTGATGATAGGTTTTGATGTTGATAATAAAGTAAAATGAATATTTTGGGATTAAATTGTTTCTAATGCATAACAGCAAGTTTCCTTACATCCTTAATTTTTGTTTTTGTTTTATAGGGAATAAAAATATTTCAATCCATATTTATTATTCAGGTCATGAATATAACAAGTCATAGTATAATTATTTCTTTATATCTTTTACTATATAATTCAGCAAATATAAAATTAAACCTTCTGTAACAGAGCTTGGGTTTCAGTCACATAAATTAGCATTTTATCAAAAATTTAGCATTTCTAAAACTTATCTCCCAGTTTAGAGCTAGGGAGTCAGTATTTCAGGCAAAACATAAGCTGTATAAAATTACTATACATCCTTATAAATTATAAATTAAAATGGAAAGTAGCATTTATTGTGTAGATTGCGACAAATGCCTCCGCATTGAAAAATTTTTTCTTTTTTTTAAATTGTGTAGATTGAAGTGTATGAACTTTTCTCTGAATAACCTCAATTTAAAACACACACACATATATATCATATTATCAAAATGCTGTAGATTTGAAAACACACGTTTTTGAATTTTAATTTAATAGATACAGTAGACTTAAGGAACTTTCAGACATAAGTTGATTAGCTGAAAAATTGTTTTAAAAACCTGCTGTAAGACAATTCGGTTTTGAACAGCTTTTCAATTTTATCAGCTTTTCAAGTTTCATTATAAGCTAGCGTTACTAACATTTATTCACCTATAAGAAACAATCGTCCATCAGAGGAAACTTGCTTGATAGATAATACCAGAGTTGCTCCCAGCACTAATAGTTGACACCAAAGATCCTTTTATAATTTGAGTTAAATACGGGAGAAAAAAAAGGCGAAAAACAAGCAGATAGTTAGATATAAAAAAGTTAACAGCTTGTTTCCAATTATTCGTAAACTTTTAGGTGTTGGGGGTAAACAAAGTAAAACAATGTTTTCATAAAAATTATATTTTATTACCAGGCAATGCACATTATTTAGTTTTTGTTGACCACATCTTCTGATGAATAGATAAGTGATTAACAATGTAACACAAACTGATGCAATAACCAACATTTTACTAATTATATTGAAAAATTAAAATTATAAAAGATTAGGTAAGTACGCGTTTAAGTGAGGTAATGATCTTTCTCGGTTTTCCTGAGGAACAGTCATAAGTAAATATACTAATTGATAGTTTGCTACGACATATGCAAACGTCGAAGAAAACTTAATCCGGTGTTTATAGTGCAGATACAAATCTTTTAAGCGTAGTTCACATTAAGCGGGATTCGAGTATGATGGGAGTAAGAGGGAGGGGCAGCATATGAGCAGCCGACAGTTAGAGCAAGAGGTGCTCTCAATATCGTCTGCTTGAATTCTTTTCACAAATCTCTGATTCAATCTGTTTTCCTATATTAAACTATGAAAATTAAATTTGACAGAGCTAAATTTATTTCAACAGTAAATTGCATTTTCTAATAACAAAACTCCAATCAGGAAAAATCAGCTGATGAGTTTAACAACTCTACTCGATTGTTTATGCTTCTGCTCGAGATCATGGTTGCTGATCCCCGGCTTGAGAAAATAACGATTATGTTACACAGTGAATATGTGCACTTTCATTTGAATGAGTGCATACCAAAGAGACTATCACATAAAAAACTAGAAATCGTTATGTTAAAAATGTAATTTTTTTCCCTCAAAAAACTGCAAAAATGGCGAAACGATTTCATCATAAAACTGGTACCATGGTATCTTTGACGAATGGAGAAAAGACTGCTTGTAGGAATAATCCATATCAAGAATTTAATAATGGATTAGTTATGAGTAGTGAACCTTTATTAGATGATCAGTTATTTGAAGTTCGCATTGATAAACAGGTGAGATACAACTCGCCATCAATATATTTCATAACCATGTGTTGTTTACTTTTACTCGCACCAAAAAATCCTTAACGTTGCTAAATATTTAGAAATTAATAAAAAACAGTTCTATAGGGGTTAATCAGTCAGAATTACGATTTTAAAAGCATCCTGTACTTAGTTCTTTAGAATCAGGTGCTTGAAAAATACAATAAAATTATTTTCCTCAAGTCAGCTACAAAAAAAATTTGAGTTTCTTTAGAACTAAGTACAATAAATGTATTAACTCCAGAAAATGGAACCATTTAATGATTAATTAAATGTAAAAGTTGGGATTCATTCCAGGATTAATAAATAGCTGAAGTAGGTAATGAGGTTCTATTCAAGTTTTTAACAAATTAGTCATTTTCTAAAATAAATTAGATGTCTTGTGTATGAGTGTGCATGAGTATGAGAGCAGCAAGTTGTATTAACTCAACATAAGTTAGCAAGTTCAGTAGTCGTACTTTTTCAAAGAGTCATATCTTATGTAATTACAACAACAATCATATAAAAGAATCAGATTTGGAGTGCTCCTTACCAAAATATAAAATTTAAACCTTTTTAAAAGGACAGAGAAAAAAGATTTAAATTTACTTGTTAAAAAGTATTAAAATCACTATGTTTTGGAATAAATTTAAAAGAGATTTAATTAAAAATGAATAAGTTAAAAATCCAACCACAAAAATTCTGTTTAATTAAAAAAAAAGTTGATGAAGAATATTAAAATCTTCCAAATTTTGAATTATATGTAACCAATTTAAATTAAATCTAGTTTTAAATGATAGCAATTTCTTAGAAAAATAAAGAACTCCAATTTAAACTATAAAGGTCATTTGTGGTACTCATATCGCTGACTCCTTTCAATGTCATATCTCAAAAATCGGCAATTTTTAGTTATGCTTGTTTTCAGAATGCCCTGAAAGAGTAGTATATCCCTGCAAGATCGTCATATCTCACCGCTCAATATTTAGCCGCTAGAGAGCAGAATTAAAATTTATTTTCTATACATTTGAATGTACTTTTAAACTTTCTAATCATTCTCCTGAAAAATCTTGTTTTTTGAGATATGACGTTGTTGAAAGGAGTGAGCAATATGTAATTAATTGCATAGAAGATATATATATATGTAACTATCAAATATACATACAATACATTAGTTTATATACATTGTGTTTAGTGCAAATATACTTGCACAGAAACTTTATCTGCTATTTGTTTGCACATGTCTATGAAGGTATATATGTATATAATCTTAAAATGTTAAAATATTCTGATGTTTGCCATTTTTTCTATTTAAATTTTTGCCATTACTGGCAACAAAACAATTAGCAAGGCTTTTCTATTTTCGACTTTCATTCTCCCTGAATTCTTATATTATCTTCATAGATACTTACATTAAATATGTATGATTATAATTCACACTGATGTGCATGAAGTTGTTTTGAGGCATTTTGGAGATTATGTTATGTATTCTGGATCATATCATAAGCTGTAGCATTAACCAGTAAGTCATATAGTAGAGATAATAGATTTTCAAAGTAAGTTGTCATTGGAAGTAATATCTGTTTGAATTCAATGTGTAAAATATTAATACATTTAAAACATATTCAGTATGATAATATAGGTGTGTACTAAAAATTAAAAAATAAAGGGTAACTTTTAATTTTGGATCACATTATTGGTAATTCAGTACACTGTCCATGATTCACCAGTCACAGATGTATACCTGACATTCTTTGTGACTCATGTATAAAGACAATTGGATGCATGTGCTATCCTTTATTATGTGCAGTAACAGGCTCAAGAGAGAGGAGTCTCAGTGTATTTTAGAAGAATATTATTTTTGACGAAAGGCTAGAGATGTGTCTGTTATCAGTACTGCTGAAATTAGATTTGTTGGTTAACCCTTCAGCAGGTGCACCCGTATACAAAGTGCAACATTTTTGTAATTTTGAATGGTTTGTTTTTACATGTAAGGTTTGAATGGTTTAAGCAGTTTCTATTTATAGCCCCTTTCTAACGCAGGTCTCATTTTCTGACCCTTGTATTCCTTTCCATTTATTGTTAGTTGTGATTTAACCGTGGTAAACCAGCGATTATACTGGATTACAATACGGCAAAAGCAGGAGTTTGTTGTAGTCGATCAAATGTGCAGATATTATACGGTATCCCTCATATCATGAAGATGGACAATCTCATTGTTTTTTAAGGTTTTTGGACATAATAGGAATCAATTCGCAAGTTGTCCTTAGATCCAATAAACCGAACAGTTTTGAAATAAGGCTATTGTATTTGCATGCTTTGACCTTTAACTTTAAATATATCTTAATATTATCAACATTTTATATCTTATCATAAAACACAGATTTATTATTTTCAATTTGAAAAAAAAAAGTTTATTACAAAAAGAATAATTAAATGCACACCTGCTGGTGTTCCAAAAATTGGCGCGCCCGCTGAAGGGTTAAAGACAGTCTTTATGGTTATGTCTGCATATTTATCAGAAAAATACAATTGTAGAATAAAGCATGCTCTAAAAAGAAAAAAGTTTGGGGGGAGGGAGTATCTGAAGCTTAAATGGACTGTACAAGGAGATATGTAAGCAGATTATAACTGTGCAGTTATGTGAAAATGCTATTGACTGGGGTGTGGAACACCAGTAATTCAAACTTTTTTTCTCTTACTGAAGCTACTTATCCTTAATATGTATTCCCATTTCAACCAAGGCTTTTGTTAACTGCTTAATAAAGTACCTTGTAAGTAAACCAAAATTATTAAACGGGACGGTAGAGAAACATGTGTATATTAGCCAGAATTTAAACATTTATGTAGTAATTGCTTGCTATACTAACTACCACATAACATGGGTAGATAATTCAGCCAAGCTCTGCTCCAGAAACTTCAAAGACTTGTTTGTATCATTCAGGTTACCTTAGACAAGCCTTTGTTTACTTCTTTTGATATATATCATCATTTCTAATAGTGCAAAGATCACAGACTGTACACCATATAGAAATGGTGGGTATCATAAGCAAAGATGCAAACTTCTTTGGAGATTCTGAAGTTTCCCCAGATTTTTTTTGTGAAAAACAACAGAATATATAGTGAGTAAAATATATGAAAATCAACACTAACCATTAAACCACATAAAAATGAGTTACATTACTTTTTCCTATTAATAGAAAAAGTATAAACCAATCAGACAAAAATGCAAAATGCCATAGATGCCATGTTGAAGTTTTGCTAGTTTAATATACTTGTTTCTGTACCTCTTGGGAACCATTTTTAAAAAGTTTAAGAGAAATTTTGCTTTTAAGAGGTAATCCAAGATCTTTATACTACAATATGTATTTTGCTAAAAGAGGGCTAATCAGCTACAAATTAAAGCTGATTCTGAATGGTTATAAACACCTGTAGCAATTATGGGCCTCAAACCCTGAAATCTGGTACCTATAATCAGCATAATATCACTCAGTCCATACCCATTAAAATACCAGTGAATAACTGTAAGAAAAAGGAAAATGTTAGTACTTCAGAAGGGTGTCCTACAGCTGCTAATATTTATTAACTTGACTCCTGAAGAAGGTGAAGTAGTCTTGGCATCTCTGCATATGGTCTGTTAAATCTATTTTCTTTTATTATGCTGCAAGCAGACAAAAATCCAAGTGACATGAGTCAAGGAAACTTGCCAGCTATAGTTTTTGCTTCTAACTGTAAAAAGGTTAGTTGTTCTGTAATAATATGTGGTACGCTTTTATGTAGTACCAAACATGTTCCATAGTTTTGAGGGCACTTATATTGGAAAGAACTGTGCATGCTGCATGTTATCTTTAAGTTATTAGTTACCATTTTCATCCTGTTTAGTTAAGTTCTCTTTCTAGCGTCTTACTTTTCATTTGTATAATACCCTTATATACTGAACTAATGTGGTCATCCAATGGTTTGTAGTACATGATAATGAATTATGTGTTTTCTGTGGTCTTCTGAATCATCAGAGTTTAAACCTCTTGAATTATTGAGACTTTTCAAGCAAACTATCTAGTAATGTTTTCTGCCTTCAAGGAACAGGAGGGAATTATTTCAGTTTCTAAGAAGAAAAAAAACAGTTTAAAACTATTGTCGACTTCTAAGTTCTGGTTCTTTCTTATTCAAAGAATATAGGGTATGCTGGCTGCCCATAGCAAACTGGCACCTATAAAAAAAATAAATAAATAAATAAAATAAAAATTGCAATTTTTTTTTAAACACTTGCAATTAAAATTGTGTTTGTTATCTATTTTTCTTTTAGCTATTTATAGTAACTTGTTTTCTCCTAACTTAATACTGTAAAAAAATTCTTTTTTGTACAATTATACTTAAATTTTGTTTTAGAAATAATATTGTTTTAGTATGTATCTTGATGTCTTTTTTAAAAAAAAAACCCTTTTTAAGGTACCAACATGGAGTGGTTCAATTGAAATTGGAGTGACAAATTTGAATCCCTCAGTTTTAGACTTTCCTTCAAGTGCTACTAATTTGAGAGAGGGTTCTTGGGTTATGTCTGGTACATCCATATTAGAAGATGGAAAGTCTCAGCTTGAAGAATATGGACATGATCTTGATGAATTGTCTGAAGGAGATACTGTTGGCGTAATGAGGACTTCAAATGGAGATTTACACTTTTTTGTAAATGGGACTGATCAAGGTGTATCTGCTCAGCAAGTGACTGGAACTATATATGCTGTTGTTGATTTGTATGGCAAATGTGCTCAGGTGTCCATAGTTGAGCCTGATAGTAAAAGTAAGTATTAGATTTTTAGAGCATTTCTCTTTATTCTTTTGTGTACTTTTTATTTGATTTTTAAAATTAAGATTTTATTAAAGGACAGATGATTCATAGTCATTACCGTTAACATATGACTTTTTCCAGAATTTTATTTGAAATTGACATAAATGATTGATTTCGGGCCTCTTAAAATAATCTTCACAGAAGACCTTTATTTTGCATTTTCATTAAAGCATTTGAATTTTGAATCTTTATTTTCTCTAAATTGGTGTTTCTCAACCTTTTTATATTTGTCTATGTTCCCCTCCCCTCTTAGGTAACTTTCACATCCTATGCTCTCAAGACCTAAAAAACATAAGCAATGCTTGTAAAATACATTCTGTACATATTTTTTGCTTGCCATCTGTCCCCTCCCTTCTCCTTGAATATCATATATGCCTTCCCAGGGGGGGGGGGGGGTGCTCTTCCAGATTGAGAATTACTGCTTTACATTTTAACTGCTTATCTTCATTAAAACTGGGAAAATTTATACAACATAGGATAAGATATAAGCTTACTGCATCTATGATACAAATATAGTAAAAAAGAAATCTTTGCTATTATTTAGATAAGCATGAAATTTTTAAGCTTGTTGGAGATTTGCAAATTTTACTCTTAGCACAATCATTGGTTTAATTGTAGCTTTTAAGTACTTTACTTGATCATACTTTGTTATGCAAAACTATATAGTAAAGCAATTGTCTAATTTATTACTAAAAGTTTGAAAATTTAAGAAAGTTGAAAATTTATTTTCACCTCACTTGCTACATTTATTAAAAAGTTACTCTAATAGTTGAAAATAAAAAATGTGCTGAGTTTTAGAATTCTTACAATAAGGTTTTAATAATATATTCTTCATTCATATATATATATATATATATATATATATATAATGCTTCAAATTATTTTTATTTTAATATGCATAAACTTACATGTATATTGAGTAAAAAATTACATGAGACATTATTCTGATTCTTTATTATTACATTAGTTCATATGTTAGTAGATGATTGTTCATTTGCTCTTAATTTATTGAATGTGCATGCATTTATTATGACTACATTGTTTTACTAAAGTTATGGATAATTTTATGAAACATTATTAATTTATCAATTTATGTTAGTATTCATTTTTATACCTCATTGCTTTATTCTCTTAAACTCTTGTTTGACATAAATTTTTATCAAGCTTTATAATCATTAGAAATTCTAGATTATCTGTTTTATTTTTTCAAAGTATTAGATGATTGAAATTGTATATTTCAGGAGGAATTTAGAAATACATTAATATTACAGTGTCAAACTAATATTGATTATTTTCTATTCTGTGAGCATAAGATGTATTCTAAGTGTCTATACTATGATGTGTATTAAAAAATATTTTTATACTTCATTCCAGATAGATGAAAATAACTAAGCCACTGAAAACAATGGGCTTTCATTTTCTAACATTTACATGAACATATGCATACATATTTACATGTTTGTATTTATAATTTAAAAAGGCTAATAACTGAGGTTCCAAAAAAATAATTTTATTTCTTTGTTGTTATAAAAATTATATTTATAATTTTTTTTCAAGCATATGAATATGATTATTAGGGATAACTTTTTTCAAACTCTTCTATTGAAAAAAGTTAATTAATTTAAAATTTTTAGCCTGGTTTGTAAAACTGTCCATCAATGTTACTTTATTTCTGTTGTTATGAATTTTATATTATTGCTGCATATGTATATTATGTTATTTTTATAGTATTTAAAACTGGAGTAAAATTCATATTTTCTAAACCTAATCATGTCTCTCAGAAGTTCCAAAGCCATTATATTCCTAAATAGTTCGGGATATGAGCTTGGATTTGATTTTTGACAACCTTATTACTTTAATTGTTTTGATAATAAATATTATGATGTTTAAATTGTTGACAGAAAGAATGTATATGATCTGAATTTGTATTTATATCAGACTCTTAAAAAAATATGACTTTAAAATTGATGACTATTAACTACTGAAATGGATTGAAATTTTGCGATGTTCTCTTTTTAGGATACAATAGCTTTATATCTCTTGTTTTGTGATCAAAATCATTTGTATTATTTTCATTCTGTGTACAGTTCTGTTTAAGCAAAGTTCAAGAATCAAGGGTTATATTGAAAATTTTTAATTTTAGAAGCAGAATTTATTTGTCCAAGTGATGTACTCCGATTTCACGAGCTTTGTGGTTCAATGGTAAAATTATCTAATTCAAAACGAACAGCAGAGAGAAAAAAACCAGTTGATGAATTTAACAATGGAGTTGTAATGACACACAGACCTCTCTTAGATGATGAACTATTTGAAGTAAGTTTTAAACTATTTCATGGTAGAAATTAAAAACAGGTGTGTATATTATATGTATATTTTTATATTCAGTATTTATCAAAAACCTTATTAGTTAGTAGGAACACAGTGAGATGATAAGATTTTGAAATATCTCAATATTTTATTGTAAAAATTTTTAAATAATAGAGTATATATTCTGTTTAAAATTTAGTTTTAAAATATTTTATGTTTTAAAATATAAATCAAAGTTTTCCATAATCAGTATCAAGAGCTATGTTGTGTACCTCATCTCTTACAAGTTGGGTAAAAATTGTCACAAATCTTGTTATAGGGTAATAATAGAAGTCTGGTATTTATGTCATAATTTTCTTTTTTTTCTTTTTGAATTCAAACTTTTAATTACCTCTATTACAATTAACTTAGGTCAGTATTTTACTGAAAAAACAAAAATAAGTAAAAAATATTTAGTGTTGATATTGGTTTACCTTAAAATTTTTAATCTGCAGTGTTTTATATATATCATGATATAATATACTTAATAATATGAATAAATAATAGAGTATATATTCTGTTTAAAATTTAGTTTTAAAATATTTTATGTTTTAAAATATAAATCAAAGTTTTCCATAATCAGTATCAAGAGCTATGTTGTGTACCTCATCTCTTACAAGTTGGGTAAAAATTGTCACAAATCTTGTTATAGGGTAATAATAGGAGTCTGGTATTTATGTCATAATTTTCTTTTTTTTCTTTTTGAATTCAAACTTTTAATTACCTCTATTACAATTAACTTAGGGCAGTATTTTACTGAAAAAACAAAAATAAGTAAAAAATATTTAGTGTTGATATTGGTTTACCTTAAAATTTTTAATCTGCAGTGTTTTATATATATCATGATATAATATACTTAATAATATGAATAAAATTGCAATTTAAAACATGTTAATTAGAACTGATAAAATGCTTTAATCACTGTAAATCTAAATCTCATGTACTCGGGATAAATGAATAATGTTTTGACTCCTCGTTTTGTGTTTTCTGTTTTAAATTGTGACTTTTAGTTACTTTTATGAGTTAATAAATTTTTCAAAGAGAAAATGTATGAACATGTTTTATGCATTTAAAAAACCTCGAATCTATGAGAAAATATTCTGGAAATTAAATATTTTACTAAAGAATTTGGATATTTCAGGAGAAATAATTGTTTTATATATATATATATATATATATATATATATATGCACACACAAACAATAAATAAGACACTGCAATTGGTCATTAGAACAAAGCATAGTTAAGTAATGAAAATGCAATAAAAGCATCAAATGAATACAAGTGTATAATCAAGGAAATTATTTTTTTATTATGCAAACAAACATTCCCTACATAATTAATATTATAAATATTTCATTAGAATTTTAAAGGTTTAAAGAAGTGTATTAAAAATAACTGAAAGATTTTATGTCTGAAAGAAATAAAATATTTCAGTTACTTTTAATATTTGTTTTCATATTTGTTCATTTTATGAATTAATCTATTGGAATAAGATATATATATATATATATATATATCTTATACAAATCAATTGTTGATGTGATATTTTAAGAAGTCCTAATCTTACATATTTGGTAGCATTGAAATTACATCTTAGTGTACTACTTTTCTAAAAAATAATCACATTTTTACTACCTTAGCATTTCAATTGTTAATTATGAATAATTGTAAATGCATGGTATTAATTGTTAGCTATCAACTTTTTTAAATGGATAGACTTAGTTGGCAAAGCGAAATTGAATCAGCTACAGAAGGAGCTGCTATATCTGATTTCTATCTCTCTTATCTCAATATGTTAACATTTAAACTCTGTTTGCTTTTTTTTCAGCATGAAATGTTCGAAAGTTCTAAATATTTATCTTTGAAAATATTCATAATTTGTTGTATTTATATTAATATACATGTTTTCTTTCTTTTTTTTTTTACTCTGAGTTGCTGTGTGTACTCTTATTCTAATCTTTGACTGCAATATATTTTTTTTAATTTCCACTAGATAAGGATAGATGAACTTGTAAATAAGTGGTCTGGTTCCATAGAAATGGGTATAACTACGCATAACCCTGAATATTTAGATTTTCCCGCTACAATGACCAATATGAGATCAGGTAAGTAATTCCTAGAATTGAAATTATTTTAATGAGTAATGTAATTAGCTTAATGAAAGAGTTTTAATTGAAAGCACCGAGTGTATAGCTTTTACTAATCTATTATATGAACTGAATCAGTGCTTTTATGCCCAAGTGTATTTCAAACTTTAAATAATTGTTGTATTAAGCAGGTAGGTGTGACAAGTATTTACAAGCAGAAAGCACATGGTTTACACATGTATGATAGATCTTTTAATATGTATACATTTCCCTTAAAGTGCTTGTATTCAGGTTGACTCATAATTGTTATCATAATTGTCTCATAATTATTAATATCAGGTTGTCATATAAATGTTTCTTTGTTATTTCTCCTTCCCATTACTTAGAATCTATTAGCTTTGGATTTTGGATGAAACCACCTTTAAAAGTCTATCATCCGTCCCATATTTGGTCATTATAACTCTGGCAACATATATGTGTCATTTTTTTTCGTAAAGGTTTTTATTAGTGATGAAATACTTCATTCTTAGATTTCATTGGATGCATATGTTGATTAATTCTCTTCCTACTTGAGTAATGGTCTCTGTAAATGTAATTATCACCGAGGGAACTTATCATTTGTTAAACTTCAATCATTATTCCGCTTTGTACTTTTGAAACAATTAAAAATAACTCAGATCCGGCATTATATGTATTTGTATATTCTTTTGATAATATATTCAATTTTATTGCTTATTTCTTCTCTATTTATTTTATAGTAATCTAATTATGAATGAATATATGTGTGTGCTTAAAATCCTGTATTGCTCTAATATTTTGATTTCTATATTAGGAAGCAACATTTAAGCATTACTATATTAAAATATGACATTTACTTTAATTCATAAAGAGATATTTTATATTTATTGCCTATTTTTAAAAAATAATTAAATTAATATGTATATTCATTTAAGACCAGTGTTAGCTTCTGCTATTCATCTGCATTAATGAATGCATTTTTTAATTTTAGTTTTGCTTTTAACCCCTTAACCGGTTTGCCCGTACAGCATACGGGCTACTCACACCTGGTCCAAACCAGTTTGCCCGTACAGCATATGGGCATAGATAATCTCTCTTTTCCTCTTTTCGTTTGCATGTGTTTTTAGTTTGTAAAAACACGTGTAAAAGAAATAACTAATGCAAAACCTAGTACAAATATTTTTAACAGATATTGTAGCTTGTCCATGTCATTAAAATTCTTTTCACCCCATGTCATTAAAATTCTTTTCATTCTTTATTAAAAATTCTTTTCACCCCATGTCATTAAAATTCTTTTCATTCTTTATTAAACGGAAACGCGGGAATTTTTGCTTTGTGGAATTTTTGTTCTACTGCTTGCAACGCTTGGGAATTCAAACCACTGCATTTTTTTAAAAATTATGGATGAAATAAACGACAAAAATACTTTCCTGTTAGATCATGGACTGAATTCTGATTCAGATTCGGAACTGTCTTCTAATAATCTGGATCATTCTTCAGATCATTATTTCTTCCCTGATTGTGACGTAGGACTTTGTATTACACCATGCTTCAAATTGCACCACACATAAAAAGACTTTTGAACAATTTGCAAAAGTGTAAACTTCAAATTTTAAAGTAAGTATGAAAGAAATTTTTGTAAGATCTGTTAAACATTTTTCATTCCATGCAGAGTTTCCTTGCAAAAAGCAAACATTAAAGGGGTTTTGTCTTGCAAAAAGCAAACATTGAAGGAGTTTTGTCTTGCAAAAAGCAAACATTGAAGGAGTTTTTGTCTTGCAAAAAGCAAACATTAAAGGAGTTTTGTCTTGCAAAAAGCAAACATTTAAGGGTTTTTGTGTTCCAAAAATTTAAAATAAAAATAATGTAAAAGCATTAAAAGTGAAATTTAATAAAAAATTCTTTCATTTTCTTATTCTATTAAGTATGGTGTTTAATTATAGGCAACAAAAAAATATGCCTTTTTTGGCAACATTTCTAGAAAAAAAATTGACCAGTTAAGGGGTTAATGCATTTAAACACAACTTTAATTTTCAAATTCATTAAAGAATTAGCTTTATGGGTCTTTCATGTTTTCAGTTTTTTTATAAATTTATCTTTACTTTTAAGGAACAATCATGATGAGTGGATGTGGAATACTGACAAATGGAAAAGGAAGTAGAAGAGAATATGGAGAATATAACCTTGATGAGCTCCATGTAATATTCTTTCAGCTTCTAAATATTATCTTAAAAAAAATAAAAAAAAAAACCTGCAAATATTGGTCTTATATATGTGTGATTTTCAATCCCATGAAATTTAAGACTTGGAGGGTTGAAGGATAGATATTTTTTTTTAACAGTGATTTGTTTAGTGAGGAGTAATTTATAATGTAAATTGGTATTGAAATTCATCAATATTTTTTAATGTCTTAAAATAAATTAATGTTGTTCCTGAATATCACTTTTCAAACAGTTCTGATTATAAATTAAGTACTTTTAATTTTATTAAATGTACTCTCATATTTAAACACATTGTATGTGTACTGTTATTGAATAGGCAAATAATGGTCTTAGCAGTTATTAATAGTTTTATTTTAAGATAAATTTATTATTTTGCATTGTAAATTTGAAATTATTAAATTAATTTATATTTAAAAAAACTGTGATTGCAAGTTAAATGTTTTGAACAACAACAACAAAGTTTTAATTTGAAGATAGTAAAATATAAAAACAAAAGTTTGAAAGCAAGTTATTGCAAACATGCCAAGCTTTTAAATAAAAGGCAATATAATATGCTATTGTAGATTATTATTCTAGGCCAATTTTATTTCAAATCTTTTTAACTTAATTAACAAACATCTTACATGTCATGCAATGTTTTTTAATTAATTAATTAATTAATTAATTTTATTTTATTTTTATTTTTTTATTTTAAAATTAGTTTTGCGAAAACTTCCTGTTGCTACAAATGGCTAACATTTAAAAGCAATATCTGTAGCCATAAAATTTCTTTTTCAGTTTTTAGAAACCATACATTTATTTCAAAAAAAGTATTCCATAAAATTTTTCTTAGCTCTAAGAAAATATCTCCAAATATGTAACTTATACTATAGAATGAATATACATCACAGTTCTTAAAATAAACCGGTAGAATGCAATCTAATTTGAGATTTCTTCAGAAATATTACATTGATATTTTATATATTCTTGTAATTTTTATTTATTTTTTCAATTGTTTATATTTTATCTTTTTTTTTTTTTTTTTTTTTTTTTTTTTAATGTTCAGTAAAACCCTTGCTAATTTTTAACATTTATTACTGCTTGACAGTACTTTCTGTGTGCAGAATTACATACTTTTTAATTTCTAAGTTGTTGGTGTCTTCCTAAGTTACTGACTATTAGCTTAGCCTTTTTTTCTTACATGGCAGTGTAGAAATAACCAGGATATTTTAAGATTTAATATAGTATCAACAGAAAAGGCAAATGAGGAATTACTCTGTGTTATTATGTATGTGCAGATAAATGTATAGAGTAAAAGTTAGGTCTGAAATAAAAATACAAAGGCTATTTGAAATAAGTAAAGATAAAGTGAATTGGGCATGGTGTAAAAATTATCATTAATCGAATTATTATTTCTGAAAGATATGCTCTTACACACCTTAGTACTGCATTGACTAAAAAAAACCAAAGGAACACAATTTCAAATAAAAACAAAGATACAATAAACCTTAACTTTGCTACCAACATCATGTTGTTAAATCTTATTGCAACCATGTAAAACTGAGTTAAGCCATGCAGTCCTACAAGGGAAAACAGAGCATTTAAAAAAGGTTTTAAGCTGTGTGATATTATAACTCTGAAATTAAATATATAATGTTAAAATCAATTAATAGTGTCTAATATTTGTAAAAAATAATTAGTGTGTAAAGATATTATAACTAAAGTAGAAGTAAAGGCTAAACCTCATTTAAGTGTAAAAATAGATGTATTAAAATTATTAATTACTAAACAACAAAATCTCTTTTAATGTGATAAACTTAAAAGTAATTTTATATAATTAACTTAAAGGATAATAAAGCCTACTTGAAATATATATATATATATATATATATGATTGTTATGGATTGCTTTCTTTTTAACCATGAGATTGATAATGAAATTTCAGTATTTGTAATTGTAAACATTTGGGATTGCTGAAACATACTTGAACTTAGAACGTAAGTGTATACAGTAATGAAAATATTTAAAAACATTTTTTTTTGTTCAATTATTTATACAAATTAGTGTCTCTCTAACATCCAGTTACAGTCTGAGAACTACAGGTTTAAGTGAACTTAAAATTTGGAAAATATTAATCAAACCTGTTGTCTAAAAGAAGAATGATTGGGAAATAATAGTCATTGTTTTTATGATGCACATATTATTGCATTTAATTTTAAATTTAATGTTGGTGCATTTTTGGAGTACTTTTGTTATACAGGAGCTAAAGAGCAATAAAGTAATTTCATGCTAAAATAGACACTTAAATAATATTGTGAAAACAATAGCTGTAATCATTGATGCCTAATTTGAGTTAATGCTTCAAATTCCTCAGTAAAACTTTGCATTTGTACCTCAGCTTCTCAAAGATGAAAATTAGTAAAATTTAATTTCTATTTATAGTTATATTTCTCAAGAAGCATATTCTCTTCGATGTCTCTTTAATGCTGCATTATATTTAGTATATTATCTACTAACCATTAAGTATTATTGTAAATTTAGAACTATTATTGTAATAAGTCATTTATTGTTTTTCTTGTTTAATTTACTTTTTCATAATATTTTTGAAGGAGGGTGACAGAATTGGTCTAGTCAAAAAATCCAACAAGAATTTGCATTACTACATAAATGGACTAGATCAAGGCGTTGCTGCTGAAAATGTTCCAGAAATTGTATTTGGAGTTGTAGATCTGTATGGAATGACTGTAAAAGTGAGCATAACGGACAATTTTAAACCTACTATAAATGAACCTGACTCTGAAATTAGTCAATCATCTATAGAACTTCGCAGCCAACCTTGTAAGTGAAGGCTTTCTTATATTTTAATTTTTTTACTTAATTTAAGTCATAACTATAACTTTATATCCTCAAATATGCTAAAATAGTGTGATAAATTTTCTGATGGGGGAAAATAATGTTTTAGAGAGTTTTGTAAGTTAGTGCTAGCAACTGCAAACTGAAATTATGTAATGTTGGAGAACTTTGATCATAATACCCAAAATATATTTTTTTATGACTTTTCTGTAGCTTCAATGATTTATACTAATTTTTTATTTATTTTTACAATTTATTCCTATTATGTGCAAAATTTATGTATTACATAAGCTGAGTATCTATCTCCTAGGGCTCGGGGCATCCTAGTGATTAGCATGTTGGAATTCGACACTGGATGGTGCTTGGTTTGGATCCCAACAAGCACCATTGAATGCTCTTGTGTCTAAACTGGGTATGCCATTAAATCCATCGGCTGTATAGTCCCTTTGTGGGGTTTGTAGGGATGGGAAGAAGGTACAAGCCTATCAGATGTCAGCCAGGGGAAGCTCTGTCCAACTTCTAGTGCCATTGGGCAAATAGTTGGCCTCTGACCCTTCTGCTGCCCAATAGCAGTGAACTAAACAGGAGCTGAATCTCTTCACCCTGTTACCTTCATTGGACCTGGTTGAGATTTATCTGGACATGGGACATTTTTAACAACAACAACATCTATATCTTACCTTTCTGAAAAATAGCTTATCACACACTGTCAAAATGATTATTGGGGAGAAGGTGAACTTGTGGAAATTTTGATGGCACTACAAATATGAGTTTGATCATGGATAATGCAACTTTGTCTCACCATTTTTTTTTCATAGAATCTTCTGTCTCCACCAAGAAGTATGTATTTTTCTAAATTTTAAGTTAATGGTGGGTCTATATATGTTTGATTGATGTAACAATCATCCAATCTTCTTCTATATAAATAAAGTAACAGACGTACTTGCTGTGGGTTTTGTCGAATCACGTGAGCATCACGTCTCCGGGTCTCACTCATCCTGAGACTGTGATTTTGGTGGCCATTTTGTTTTAGTCGAAAATCGGTGTATTATTTTTCTTGTGAAAGTACATAAATCTTACATATTTGGAAAGAGCTTTAAAAACTGATAACTTTTTCTGCTTACAGTTATTCTGTTATTTTAATAGTTTTAAAGATATTTTAATTCTAAAAAAGCAGTCCACTCAAGCAGTATGGTGCAGCCATCTGTTGGCAGCGACAGGAATGAAAATTGACAGGAATTTAATACATTTGTATGGCCCTGAAAAGGGCCTTTTTTTTCTTCTTTTGTGAGGCCCGAGCATAGCAGTTAGAAGCCCGGATAGTCTATTAATATGAATACAATGTATGTTTTGAAACACCACTGGAAAAAATGTAATGAATGATAATAAATTCCTTTATCTGTAAATTAAAAAGAATTAAAGTCATTAGTCAAACATTTTCTTCATATATTGATTAAAAAATCGGATGAAATTTAAATTATGTGATTGAGAAATTACATTTTGTGGAATATTTATGCTCCCTTAACTTGGGGTAAAGATTGTTGAAAAATAAGTGAGCTACCTCTTTTCATGGCAGAGAAATCAACAAACACGAGAGTTCACAGGCACTTGTTAAGTGACACTATATGCTCCTACATTAGCAAGGCATGGAGAGTTACACATGTTGAGCATCAACAATTCATTTTATTATATTTTCATGATGTTCAATATGTTTATTTTAAAATCATGTGTTCACAAATTTTTAAAGCTTTTCTTGTGTATTAAAAAGATTTACAGAGAATAAAAAGTCAAAGAATAAAACTGACCAAAAAATTATTGTTATCTGAAATGTATTTAAAAAAAATTATAGTAACAAATAAAAAATTTAAATAGATGATGTAAGATTTAAAAAATTTTAAAGTCAAGATAAAATTTTGATCTTGACATATTGCATTATTTACAAGAATAAAATAATTTTTGTTTACTTCTGGACAATGTAATAATAGAGGGAAACATCTGCTTTGAAATTTGTCCTCATATTAGTACACAATAGTATTTATATGTAGAGATATTTTATCCTCGGATATGTGAAAATTAAAAAAATAAATAATTAATTTTAAAAAAAAAATCTGTAAGAGAAATTCTAGGTCATGTAATTTATTCTTTATTTTGTAAAAAGTATTTTCTGTATTGAAATTTTCCTTCTAGATAGTTTTTTTTTAAAATGTATGTTTCTCATTCAGTGCATGTTGTATGTTAAATAGGCCCAAGAATTGGTTTGAGATTTAACGATCTATTATTTCATGAGCGGTGTGGACTACATGTGACTGTGATCAATAATGGTCGCACAGCATTCAGGCCAAAGTAAGTATCTATAATTTTCTTTTGAATTAAAGAACATTTTTATTGTGATAGCTTGTAATGAAAGACTGTAAAACAAACTTTCAGCCTGATCAATGATAATTTAAATTAGCTACTTTTTTTTCTTGATTGAACTATTAGAAGTAATTTAGTTGTGATATTTTCTGTTTTATATATCTAATCCAATTTGGATTTTTTTTTAATTTATTAGCTGCCTAAATGATTTTAACAATGCTGTTGTCATAACAAACAGACCATTAAAACCTGGTGAAATATTTGAGGTGCTCTTAGAACAAGTTGTTATGAAGTGGGCTGGTACTATTGAGATCGGAGTGACAATGCATTCGGCAGAAGAACTCAATTTTCCATCGACAATGACTAATGTTCGATCTGGCACTTGGATGATGACTGGTAATGGAATTATGTACAATGGTACCACAATATCAGATGAATATGGATGCAGTCTGGACAAACTTAAGGTTTTATCATTTTGTAGTACTTTATACTTTCATATATTTCATGTCAGAAATTCATCTAACCATTTGATGAAAATCAATATTGCATTTTTAGGCTGGAGACAAAATTGGAGTTGTTGTTTATGAAGATGAGAGTTTGCATTTTTTTATTAATGGAATTGATCAGGGCCTTGCTGCCACTAATGTTCCCAATGGTGTCTATGGAGTCATAGATTTATATGGGCAAGCTGCAAAAGCATCTATAGTGCACGCATCTGGTATCTGCTTTTATTTTTAAATTTGTTTTATTTTTGTAATTTCTTTTGGTTTCACTTTAGATTGTCAGTTTTTCCATATTTATTATATACTTTGTAATTTAAAAAAAAACTGACATAACATGTACTGTATACTCATCTTTGTGTATTTTATGTGACTCTAGATAAGTTTTTGATGCTGAATGCTTGGACTCATGCATTAGACTTAAGATTTTAGTAGACTTACAGCTAATTACTGGGAGTACAGGAGCTAAAAGCATAAAAGCCAAATACTCGGCATTTGACAACAACATATATACTATATATGTCCTTTATACTTTCACACGCATTAAAGTTTCAATTCAGATAGCAGAATTCTGGAAAAAAATATATATTATTTGTTATTCAATAGTATGATATAAATTTGTTAAAGCATAACTTATAAAACTTGATTAGTGTCAAATAAAGTCTCTCACATTTGCACATTTTAGCCAAATTTATAAGTTTTTTTATTTTGCAAACATTTTCTAAAATTTACTGTTGTATGCTCATATATATATATATATATTCTCATCTAATGGTATAAGTGTACATTTAAGTGAAAACTTTTTGTTTTTTTACTCTTAATAGTATTACTTTTCTTGGTGGTGCAGTTTTAGTACTATTCCATAAAGTATATTAATTCTCCAATTTATGTAGTGAGCTATTACTCCAATGAGCACTTGAATGAGCACTGTGCACTAGGGTGGAGTGAAAAAATTTTTTTTACATTTTTTTCTTTCCTGTATCATCAATCGTTGATCCATGGCCCAAGATGCAAAAATGCAAAATTTCAACCTGTTTTGAAAATATCTTCAGGTGGCGCACTAGAATTGAAGTTTTGAAAAGTAATATAAAAAGACAACATTTAAAAAGGTGGTAATAAAACTCAATTATACGTTTTTATTTGTTATACAAATTAAATATATTATATTTAAAAGCATTTAAGCAATAGACTCCTCCTTAATAATATTTACGTATCATTTTTAGAAGTTTTTGGGCTTTGTTTTTCGTGAAAATATTGAGATTTTGTCTCAAAAAGTGGCAAGTCTTGCCTAGCTTTTATCTTGGTTCTTATATAACCGTATCTTGCCTTTGAACACAAACAGTTAATGCAGCCTCTTTTACTAGCTTTACACACTGTTCTACTGCCTGTGTGTGACAAGGAAACTTCTTAAAATACAGGAAATTGTCTCCTGAAAAAATCATAGTCTTTATTTCCATATCGCTGTATTTCATCGTCATTGGTGGTTCGGTAACATTTTCTTTCCACCAATTTATCAAATTGTAATAATGTGATGCTCCGATCTGAAGTTCAGAAAACTGAAACTCGCATACTTTTCTGCCTTTGGTCTGTTCTCTTGCTTTTAATATTCTTCAAAGATCTAGTTCTCTTATATGTAACTCCTTGTCTTGTAACATAGCTAGCAACAAATTTTTAAGGTGCACAAAGAATAAATTTTGTTGAATAGTTTTTAATACAATTCTTTTCAGCTTGTCTTGCATATACGAAGATCTTCTAACCATATAAAAAACGCGGATAGGCCCATATTTACAAGAAGGTTTAGTCTTGATGTCTAACCAGTTTGGAGTGTACATTTTCATAATAAAATCGACAAGTTCTTTCAGGTTGACTGATAGTTTTGTTGTTCCTAGATATAAATAAAGAATCCTGTTTGCACAAGTAAGCCATCAGGAATGTGCTAGTTTTCCTGGATCTCTGTTGGCTAAGCTAGGCGGGATTGTGCCACCAAGAAATCGCTGAGCACATTTCATATAAATATTTTTGATTGGTTCTTAATAATTCAGCATTAACAGCCAGCAATTCTGGACTTACAGCTTCAAAGGTTACCACTTTATATTCAAGGCACTTTTCAAGCCTTTTTCCAATGTTTCCTGAAAAACTATTTGTACCTTCGTGGTACCATCGAGGCTGGCGAAAAGATGACGGAGTGGTAATTCATTAGCATGTAGTAGGCACACAAACCACTGTAATAGTCGATTAAGATATTTTTCCAATAGTATAATGACACCGTTTTTCTGTCCTGTATTTACAGCAGTACCGTCGCATCCAATTGCCACCAACGATGTATGAAATTTGGAACTTTTTTTAAGAAAAACAACTATAATTTTTTTAATCGTAATTGCATTATCCGAATCAAGTGAAAGATGTCCTATGTACTTAGAATCTGGCTCGGAAATCAAAGAAATATGCTCTTCAGTCTTCCGATGTGGTCTATTTCCTGTCTTAGCCAGGACTAAAGTTTTGTCTTTACGGCCCTCAAAATAAAGCGAGGATATAGGTTGTTGGCCACTTAACCGTTGCAGGTTTTGGCATACTTTTACATTCTTGACGTTATTTATGTCGATCTATTACTTTTGATTAGTTGTCACTACTGATAACATTTAAATCCTGTATTGCAGCATTTACTATGATTATTGCTGAGCGATCAGAAATCCCAGTTCAATCACAAGCTGTTTCTAGATTTTGTAGCTTGTGTCTCATTTGGATCGTTTCTTCTTTCTGCTTTTTTGGTCACTGGCAGGGTTTTGAAATGGAAAATTCATCTGGATCAGTTTCAGTAGAAGATCTGTCAAAAGAGCATTGTAAGACTGGGGAAAACTGTGGTGAGTTGATAGAACTAATTTCTTGTCTAATGTGTGGAAAGATTGTGCCAGTCCAGTAGTGCAGTATCCATCTAACACTACATAAAATTGGCTTAAAGTGTAAACCTTAATGCAAGTAATCTAGTCAGAACTGTTAGTAAATTATCATTAAAAATGCAGTATAGGACAGTGCACAAACCTACAATAAAAAATTATGACAAAATTTTTAAAATATGACTCTTAGTTGAGGGTAGAATGAAGTACAAAAAATGAGTTTTTTTTTTACCCTCTCATTTTGTGTGCCTCCTGAAGATGAAGTCGTAGACAACTGATTTTTGGCATAGATGATGATCTATTATTGTATCAACAAATAATAATACAGGACTAAAGAAAAAATAAAATAAATAAAAATTCGCCTTTTTGCTCCACCCTATTGTACACTGTGATGGGCTTCAGGTACCAGCATATTTGTAATTCAGGCTGGACTAGTCTTAATTTGATCAGTTTTAGGCTTTTATGAGTTTACTTAATGAAAGTATAATGTAATGTTTTCACTATTAAGCTAATATTGTAAGTTGTATATTCCATAACAATAACAATTTTTTGCAGTTAGAGTTTATTTTGATAAATATAATTATTTATAGTTACAGATAATTTTAGCTTTTTCAGTTATATAGTATGTCATTTTGATTTTAGGATAAAATAGTACATTTTTTTTTTTTTTTTAAAGCTTCCATTCTTTGTTGGTAAACTTTCGTATTTTTGCATAGATCTCTGCATATTATTCAATAGCTTTAAGTATTTGTGAATTGAAATGCTATATTTGATATTAACTTCACACTTATTTATATAGATTTCAATATTTCATTTTCTGATTTTAAATCGCTGTTAAACTTCACTTGAAAAGATGTATTTATCACATTAGATATTCCAATAAGTGACTGAATTGTCTTGCAGATGAAAATTTCTGATTCTTATTATAATGCATTTAAAAAGTATTTTATTAAAACTATTTAAAATCAAGACTATATATAAAAAAATTGAAACTTTCAGAATCACCTACATATTATGAAGAGATCAATCCTCAGGTTGCTGCTGAATATGTTGATAATTTACAAATAAGGTTAGTTGATTTATTTTCTATCTCTCAGTGAAGAAAGGAGTTGATATTTTGTATTTTAATATGTTTTATTATTCCCAGCCAATCTGCTCTTCCATCTGTGAACAGAAAAATTCCTCAGGTGAAAAGGACAGATGTGGAACCAGGAAATGATATTACGAGACCTCGAGCTGCAGCCTATGATCCACATCTGTTATATTTTGATGATGGGGATGACAGTTTAGAAGAGTATTCCAATGATGATATAAGTAAGAAAAATGAAATAAATGTATTAGTCCCCTGTTTATATTTTATTTTCACCTCCTGTAGCTGTTGATCATAACGATGGTCAAAGTTTGGCACAGATAAGTAAAAGTGGATTCTCATTATTAAAGTGTCATAATATATGTATAATTGTCATTCTAACAGGGCCGCCCAGAGGGGGGGCAACTAGGGCACTTTGCCCCAGGCCCCCAACTGCCGTGGGCCCCCAAAAATTAAAAAAAAATTTATTTATTAGATTTCATCCGAAAGAAAATTCTGAAACTTGTACCGTACTTCAAAATTCAAAATAATCTCCTGAAAAAAGGGCCCCCCCCCCAAAAAAAAATAAATAAATAAATAAATAAATAAAAAGAATTGTTCAATTAATTAGATTTCTCTTACTCTAAAATAGTCTTCTGAAAAATACGCGATTTAGTTTTGGTGAAATATATAACTGTTTAGTCCTAACTGCTAAACTACATAAAATTACATCCTTTCTAATAAATTGAAGACAGTTTTAACTACTAAAATAGATAGCAAAAAAGATACCTCAGTTGATAATCTAAATATCTGCTGAATTACTAAGTTGTTAGATGTAATTAAACTCTAGTTCTTTTTTTTCTTAAATAAACATATTGTCATATTTATTGGAGAATATAACAAGAGAACAGTGCAATGAAATATAATAATTATGTTAATTATTCGTGTAATAAAATTTTAAGTATGAGTAACTTAATTTGAATGTATGTTTTCATTTCTTTCGGTTTTTTATTTTTCTTGGGGCCCCCAACAGATTTTTGCCCCAGGCCCCATAAAGACTCTGGGCGGTCCTGCATTCTAATAGCTTCTAACATCTGTAAAAGTTTTACTTTCTTTCATTTTCAGTTTTATCTGAGTCATTTTAAGTATTATATGTAAAACTGTATTGAAAGACATGACTGAAATTTTATTTGTATAGCTAAAAATACTAAGAATATTTGTTATAGTGTCACAAGATTTGCATTGCAGTTGTGTTTTTTCTTTAGAACTTTTAATGTGTAACCCCAGTAAAAAAGTGTATCATGTTTCCTTTTTGGCATATTTGAGGTAAATTGCTTTTATATGAAAAAAAAAATCTAGAATACTTAACATCTAGTAAAGCAACATTTGGACTATAGTTTATTTTCTTTTCATTACTGTTTCTTAAATAGAATTTCTATTAGAAAAAGCAGTATAATATTTCAGGGGTTGGGCTAAACTTACTGCTTCAGAAGACCCATTGAATTAAAAATTGTGTGTCCCATGATCTAATTTCTGGTCTACTTTAATAATTTGATAACATAAATTTAATGAAAAAATAAAAAAAATAAGTTCAGTATTTTCCTTTATTTAACATTATGTCTGTGCATTTTATTAATAAAACTGCATTACAATTTTGTTTCCTTCCCATTTACTTAAAGCTCATTTGGTCAATAATCTATATACAGTGGTACCTCAACTTACGACTTTTTCGAGATACGAGCATTCTCTTTTTGCAGAATTTTTGCTTCGAGTTACGAGCTATAATTCGGGTTACGAGCAAGCTTCAGATACCCCACTGCTAGTTTGCGTAGCAAACGCCATGTTATGTACTCATCAAATGAGAATCCGAGAAGCATATAATATTTACAACATTTATGTACAGTTATTATACAATTGTATAATATTATTCTAAGACTACTATCCAGTCTTAAACCGAGAGATTAACACTCAACAATTATCACCCGGGCAGCTTGCTCTGCCCACACTTGAGTCGCCATCCAAAACCGAACAGCATCCAACCTCTCTCACAGAGAAATAGCTTCAATACCCCCCCCCCACACTGGAACCCCCATGGGGTCTAGGGGATGGGATGAACTTGGTTAAAAATCAAAGAATAAGATTTAATTATTCAGTTCAGCCTTTCTCCTCCTCTTACATCAGCATCTTCAAGTCTGATCTGCAAAGTACATGTTGTACATTATACTTAAGTTTATTGCAGTGCATTCTGTTGTATTGCATTTTTATACAATGTTCGTCATTTATAAGCACATTTCTCTTATTTAAAAACATGTAACAAAAAATTGCGGTGTTTTGGGGGGGAGCCTGGAAAGAATTAATGGCTTTTCCATTCATTTCAATGGGGAAAATTGATTCGAGATACGAGTATTTTGAGTTACGAGCTCCGTCATGGAACGAATTAAACTCGTAAGTCGAGGCACCGCTGTATATAAAACAGTTCTGTAACTGACTGATTGTCATATTTAATATATATATATATATATATATTTTTTTTTTTTTTTTTTTTTTTTTTTTGCATTAATTGCATACATTGACCGTTGCATTTAATTTGAATGTACTCTGTAGCGAAGTGCGGGTTTTCAGCTAGTAACTTCATATAAGCTCTATCAGCAGTCACATTAGTCGATTTCAGTAATTTAAGATCTTTCTTCAGAATAGAGTTCTTTCATTTTTTGTTTTTCCCTTATAGTTACACATAAAAATACTAATTGAATGTGTTCATAAATATTTGTGTATGTGTTTATACATATACACAAATGTTTATGAACATTTGAGTATATGTATAAAGCAGTTATTGGGTAGATAAGCTATGACTTATATGAGTTTTAATTTTAAATTTCTTTGTCTGTAACATATATGCCCATGGCTGCATTTATGGAGGATAAATTTCTGCTTTCTTTGTGTCCAGAGACTGAAACTAAAATGCAAATAAGAAAAAGAAACTGAAATGCTTATCAAATACTGAAATTGAGCCTTATTATTTTCTTTTAATTTATTTTACTCTTAAGAACCATAGTTTACCAAAAATGCAGAATTAAGCATTATAACATAGGAAAAATTCTATGTGAAAATAAAAAAATCTCGTAAAGAATTTTTAACATTGTTGGTATGGCATAAACAAGTTTTTTTTCATGAGATAGTGTGATATGGTATATTTTTTGCCACTTTCCTTATTTTTTTTTATTGCTGATTTTTGTAACTATTACTTGTTACCCTTTTTACTTTTTTAACTGAAAGTCTAAAATATCTAGAGTACTTGCATCTCTGAAAAACATCCTTTCACTAAATCTAATATGAGTTGCGAGAATAGAAGTTTCTTTGACAAATGAGTTACAGCAATCACATTTGTTCATGCACATTTCTCAGATGGGTAGGTAAACAAATCACCTACCTGCTGAAGCCCTCAGTGGAGGAACAAAATGGTTCAAGAAGGATGAAAAGTAGGTCCTTGAGTAGCTGTTGATTTTAAAAATGTGTGTCCTTTTTGCAAAACTGGAGTGAATTATACAGTAGAGTGCATCAATGTGATTTCTGTATTTTAGGATATTTTAGTTATTTTTATGTCAGTAATCTGTAAAGTTATATAAAAGTTTTATAATTCAATCTAGAAATAATGTTGAAATATTCTAAAGATAGTACATATTTACTATAGTGCTTGTTTGAGATTTTCTAAATTTGTGTATATATTATGAAATTTAGCTATGTATAATATTATGTAATAATATTATGAAATTTAGCTATGTATTTATCTATTTATTTTGTTACAGTAGAGCCGCCTCGATCATTTCATCCTATCCATGGTGTTAATGTGTCATTGGACCCCATCGGAATTATTGCTTCTCGCAAAACTGATTATCACCATGGGGTTGTGTTTAGCTCTAAAAATCTGGACAGAGATGATTTATATGAGGTGATTAATTTTACATGATTAAAAAATAAATTTTAATTGATTTTGAAAATGCCTTTTGATTTTGTAATTTGTATTGTGATAATTTTTTTTCAAATACTGGTTGAATTAATTCTTTCTTTACACATGAAAGCTAAATTTTAAAAGATTCTGTTTTTTGCAGTTTTTATTTATTTGTATGTGCAAGTGAAGAATTATTTTAGTTTTTATGAATTTTCTATCATGAAAAAAAGCATTTTGTTCTATAAATGTGCTTCTATAGTCTGTTTAGTAAAAGCGTTCATTAAATCAGGGCAATTAAGTGAACACTTTAACTGTATTAATAAGGGTTTATTTTCAAGCATTTTGTTGAATCTTTTCGAATGTAGGAGGATTTTATTGACAATTGTTGTCCATCTCTTAATTTTCAAAATAAATACTGCAGACTTGTATGTAACCTACCTACACAAAAATGTGGAATTGAAGTTATTATAGTCAACAAAAAATAAGAAGGAGATGCATTTTAAAAAGTCATTTGAATTCCACGTAATTTATTTCTTCCTTTAGTGTTGTTATACTTCCTGCAGTTGGGTAACATTGGTCAAAAGCATTTCAGACCTTGACAAATCTTAGTTTTAAAAATTAATTTAAGAAAAAAAATTTCTTTTTTCTTGCCTTTTTTTTCTCCTTTTACATAAACTTTGAACTAATTTTTTTTCTCTTGGCCCTACCTTTTTCATTGAATTTAGTAATTTTTTATTTATGTGCCGCTATTTAATAATTTTTAATCTGTTTCACAGGTTCAGATCTATACTATGAATGATCAATGGAGTGGTTCACTAAGATTTGGTGTCACTACTTATGAACCAGAAAATCAAATGATGTTACCTCCAACTGCTTTGGGATTTCTTGGTTGTGATACGTGGTTGATTGCTGATTCTCATTTCTATAAAAATGGACACATTGTGAAAAGGAATTATGCTGTATATTTTCCTCGAGTTACTGTATGTCTTTTTTATTGTATCGCAGTATATTTGACCAAATAGTTTTACCTTATAACCTCAAATATAAATTTTTGTGATATAAAACTATAGTATTTTTGATATCTCCTGTGGGAAGTAAACTGAAATATTAAAATTCTAGGTTACTAAATTAATTTTTCAGAAAAGTTTATTCTGTCAAAAGTTTTTAATTCCCCAGTGTGAAAATTTCTTCATCTAAGGCTTACAAATAAGCAAACAGAAGTAATTATAGTCACCATAATGAGTGGGGATTTGGAGATATTAATAATATACAAGGTGCACCCATAAAGTAACCAGACAATTTTTTGTAAATAGGAAAAATATGACTCACCTTCAAATAAATTTATCTCCTTCAAAATAATCGCCAAAGGAGTCTATACAATTTTTCCAACATTTTTTCAAGTCATCGAAACACTTTTATAGGCATTGGAACTAACCGTTCACAAAATAAACATAAAATTTAATTTAATATCTGAGATGTTTTCAAACCTCTGTCCTTTCATGGCCATCTTAAGCTTCGGAAAAAGGAAAAAATTAGCTGGTGATAAGTCGGAAGAATAGGGTGGGTGATTTATCACTGTAATTGAATGCTTAGCAAGATATTGTTGTACAGAAATTACTGTATGGGGCCTAGAATTATCGTGTAAAAGAAACCATTGCCCAGAATCAAACAGTTCTTTCCTCCTGTTTCTTAATCGAAAAAGTCCCTTCTTGTAAAAATACTGATCAATTGTTTGATTTTCAGAAACAAATTCAGGGTGAATAAGTCCTTTGTAATAAAAAAATGCAAAATCCATGAAAAGACAGAGATTTGAAAACGTCTCGGATATTAAATCAAATGTTACGCGTATTTTGCGAACGGTTAGTTCCAACGCCTATAAAAGTGTTTCGATGACTTGAAGAAACGTTAGAAAAATTGTATAGACTCCATTGCGATTATTTTGAAGGAGATAAATTTATTTGAAGGTGAGTCATATTTTTCTTATTTATAACAAATTGTCCGGTTACTTTATGGGCGCACCTTGTAGACTGGATTTGGGGAGCAATTCAGTGTTTCTTAGTTATGCCATGTCTAAGTTCCTTATTTTTCTGTTTTTTGAAACCTTAAGATTAATTTTCATTTTTATTCTTTTAAAGGTCATTATATCAGTTTTTGTGTACAGAAAAACTGTTTACAGATTCTTTTATTTGATTAATTGTTATTTATTTTCATTAATTCTTATTTGACTCATCAAAAGATAGCTTTTTTTATTATCGCATGATGTAAGGAACACAGACCATAAAACCCACAGTATGATTCTTACTCTAAAGCAGTGGTTTCCAACCCGTAGAAGTCTGTGGACCACTAAGCCAGAAATTGAACCATGTGTGGACCACCAGCAGTCCCCACCGGCTTGAGGGGGGAATCTTTCGAGGGGTATGGGAGATATAGAATATCCCTCAGGCAAAAGGAATACAGGATTAACGTACTCACATTTTAACATATCATATTCTAATAATAAAATAATTATGTTAAACTTTTAAGAAATTTTAATTCAACACCTGGTAGCCATCGAATATATTTGACTCATCTAATTTAATGAACATTGCTTTCGAAACCCCCATTTATTTGGTAACTTTTTTATTTGTGGTGCCAGACCACTTCTGAGGCTCTCACGGACCACCTGTGGTCCGTGGACTACCAGTTGGGAACCACTGCTCTAAACAGATAGGTTGAGGAATTTTACTGTTAAAAGGTTAGGGGAATTTTTCTGCACTGAGTACCTGCATAGAACCATGTAGTTATATGGAGAACTAAAAATTACAATTCTCAATATTTTAAAGCAAAAAATCTAACATAAAAAATCATGAAGAACTATATGAACATTGAGATGTTATTGTTCTTCAATGAATGAGATTCTCTCCTTTTATTTTTTGTTTTTTACACTCAGTTTCTGCTTATTAACTTAATGTATATCTCAATTGAGTTAAAATTTTCCATGCATAAAATTATTTCATATTCATACTTAAATTTAATGCAATAATTTTCACGTAATATTAGACTTTATATCCATTTTGAAATTTTTTCTTTGTACCATTAAAATTTTCAAATTTTGATATGTTTATATTAAAATTTTGAAACTATTTTTTAGGCTGGAGACAAAATTGGCATAAAAATCTTCAATGATGATAGTTTACATTTTTTTATTAATGGAGCCGATTTAGGAAATGCTGCTGTTAATATGCCTAAAGTATGTAATACACTTTCTCTGTTTCTTATGTATACATTTGTGTTAAAGTAAAGGGAGAAGCGTGTCTTCTTTTCCTTTGAATGTATGTGTGGCCATCTGCTTGTATGTAAGCTTATATTAGAATCTTCATATTATGTAAATTTTTTAATTAGCATGTCAATGTTTTAAATGACATTATTAAATGTTTGAAATAAGCTGTTTTAGAGTTTTATATAGGAATTTATTTTTTTTTTCATGAGCTTATTAAACTGCAAGGAATTTTAGCCGTGCCTTAAGTAATTAATTTCATTCTATCTGCTTTTTTTATTTATTTATTCACGTAACTTGTGCTTTTCTGATTGTCATTAGAAATTGAGAGTAATAGCAGATGTATATGGAGCAGTGGAAAGCATTATGGTTCATTTAAATCCTAACCCTCCTGCACTAAATCCTGAAATCAAAAGTGCTGAAAAAAGATGTGAAGCTGTAAGTTTTCTGAATTTGTATGTTCATAATTTTTTCACTTAAAATATTATTATTATTCATTGCATTTTGTTACAAAAATCATAGATTCTTTTATTTTCTGCATAGTATATGGAAATTATTATTTTTAATTAAGTGTAAATTTGTTTCTTCATTAGTACAAAACATTGTGAGATTTCTTTTTTTTTTTTTTTAAGGTCACACCTATACCAACAGATGAATGCACTGTGATGGCCTTTCATGAAAACCATGGTAGAAACATACAGCTTACCAATGACAATCTCACTGCTTCAAGAATAGCTAGTTACAACCAAGGAGTTGTAATATCCTGTAAAGCTCTGAAATGTAGTGAGCTTTTTCAGGTAATTAAGTTTGATTTTAGGGCAGGGGTTCTTAAACTTATGTAGTCCGAGGACCCCCTCTTGAACAACATTTCTTTTTATGGACCCCATCCCAACTCTAGGCATTTTAAGTCACTTTTGAGACTTGATTTCTGGCTCAATAATCTCATAGGCACTACGTTATAATAAATATTGGTAAAAATGTATCGCTGGTTATTTTAATAAATGGTCTTGCGCATTTATAGAGACGAACATTTTTATTAGGACATAGAATAAAAAACATAAAATGAATAAAAACAGTAGTAAAAAGAATTTCAAAAGTTACAAATCATAATACATTAAACTCGTACAAACATTTCTCGGTCAAATATTGGTCAAAATAGATCGATCTTATTATAATATGCTTTCTGTAAATGATTTTTACTTAATGAGATGGGTGCAGTGGTTCTCTCGAAACCAGAATCGTAATGTCGGGCTCTATGTTGGAAAGTTTTATTCTGAGGTCCGCTTCTACATTGAGTATGTTTCTATACTTTGATTTCATATATATAACAGTACCGAAAAAGCCCGTATACATAAATATGTTGTGCAGAACGGAATCAAATGTTGGAGGGCTTCATTTGCAAGTGCAGGGTAATCACATCTGAGAAATAACCAAAAGTTAATGAGTTCATTTTTGTTGAATTGTAGTTTCAAAGACGTATCACATGATAATTCCACGAGAATATCTTGTTCAGGTATAGATTGTTGTTACGGAATTGAGCCGCTAGAACCTGGCGGCTCTTCCAACCAAAGTTAGTTAAGATTTGGGGGCAGGAATGCCCCAAACTTTACTGATAGCTAATAGTGCAGAGTCGTACTGGCTAGCAGGGAAGGTTGGACTCTTAATCTTTAGATATAGTCAGAGCAACGCTAGCTAGCTTTGTTGTGTGATATGCAAGATGTTAAAAAGACGTACGGAGGTTTAGATTTAATAACAAATACATTTATTTAGTAAAACGACATTAAAGTGTCTTGTTTACAGACGCACTACACAGCTCGTAGTGTTATCCTAAAAAGTTGGCTTTGTCGTGTTCTTACCGAGGTGTAGAAAATAAAAGAAAAATAACTCACAGGTGGTCGAGGCAAAGCTTTGCTATCGTGGTAAGAAAACACTTAAGGTAGATAGCGCCTTCCTGGCACAAAAACTATCCCGTGGCTACCTGCGGGCATGCAAGGTCGAGACGACTAGAGCATCAGTGCACTGCTGGCAAGTTGGTCGCCGCTTCCTAATACGGGTCCTCGGTAGAGCCTGGCTCGGTAAAATCGCTTCTCAGCAACTATCACTCAACCACACCGTCTAATACCACAGCGAATACTACATCGAATACCCCGTCTAAGTGAACGGGCTGGGTATTTATACCGGCGTCGACCGCCGCGCTCCCTCGTGGCAGGAGAATAGCAAAGTTAATTATGCTAATTTTACGTGATGTGCGTTGACGTCATTCTTAACTGATGGTATGGCGTCATCGTTGGATGAATGACGTCGTTCGGCTGGCATATCGCTGGTCATGACGCAACTGGCGTCTGACGATGCTTACACATTGCAGTGGAGGTGGGAAATGATGTAAATACATCGCTTCTGCTACGTGGCTGGAAGGTTAGGGGAAGAAGAGGAAAGCTAATCGGGATTTTCCCTAACAATTGTTAATGTCAAAATTGTTTCGCAGACCCCCAGGGGTCCACAGACCATAGTTTAAGAATCTATGTTTTAGGGTATTCTCTTGTCCTATAGCAGTATGATTTTTTTTTTTTTTTTTTTTTTGTGGAAAACATTGGTTTATTGTGGTAAAAATGTTCAATGTTTATAAATTGCTTATTTTGTACAATTTTATTTTCATGTTCTTGCATTGTGTGTCTTATTTTTTATTGTACTGGGAGGTAATTATATATTTTACAGTTAGACTGGAAGTATTTATTTGTTGCAAATATTTCTTTTGTGCATGTACCAGAGTTGTGAACTTCTCCTTGAAATACTCCATGCAGTTTGGCAGCTAGCTTGAGAATTGTGCAAAGTTTGAATATATTTTTCCAAAAATTTTTTCCCAAAGGTTGGACATAAATGTTAAAATAAATTATGGAATTTAACTGAGCTTTATCTAAAGGATATAAAATTCCTATGTAACCTGATACTCCAGAAATAACACTAAAAACTACAGAAATTTTTAAAAATTACTCCTGAAGCTACTGCTAAAAAGTTGGCTTCTCGAATATAATTTAATTTAATTTTTATTTTGTTGGGAAAAGTCTACTTTGTCAGTGTTTTGAAATTGTGATTTTTAAGCAAAATTTTCTTATTTTCTGCACTCTTTTTTACTGCAAAATTGTTTCCTGTTTTTCACTAAGATTTTATGGAGGGTTTATGCATACCCAGGAGGGAAAAAGAGGCCCTGATAATCCATTTGTGACATCTTGAGTATACCTTGCCTATTTTTGCAAAATTACTATCTTCAATTTCAGCCCCCATTACTTTGTAATTAAAATTATATATTAATTATTAAAAGCCATAAGAGAAGTTTTTAAAGGGTTCATAAATTTAATTAGAAGTATGAGAATAAAATTAATTATTATAACCTTAACCAGCACCTTCGCAGTATTGGACTATTGTTCTGCTGGAAGTACACTCTGCAATAAACATTGATGCAATTTAGTAAACTTGATTTGCAGTAATATTTAAATAACTTCTTGCAGTCAGAAACTCTTCTCTTGAAAAATGAGAGAATTTTGAGTCACAAAGTGTTTTAGAATTATTTCTTTATTCATTATTGTAAAAAAAATTTCATCTAGTATATCACAAAGCATTAATTAGGCAAAAAAAATTGTAATTAAGCAATGTATTTTGGTATTAATTAGGAAATAGCTTAATATTTCTTAATTAATGCCAAACAATGACGAAATGTCTAAGGTGATAGTAGTAGGTATGACAGTCTGTGATGTTGACATGGGTGTTTTAGAACTGTCTCTAAACTGTTGATCTCTTAATCCCTCATGTAGCAAAATAGCATTTTTAATGAGCCAACCAACCAATGATTTCCTAATGAACATTCTTCCTTTTCTATCTAGATTCAGATTGATAACCTTCATGCAGAATGGTCTGGATCCTTACAAATTGGTATCACCTCTCAGAGTCCAGATCAGGCTTGTCTACCTATTTCTGCCTTGTCCATCCGAAAAGGAACTTGGATTATATCTGGAGACTCAGTGTTTTACAACGGCATTAAGGTCATTATCTTTCATCAATCTTTCATATTGAATTTATTGTTTAATACATTATTAATTAACTGTACAGCTATAATTTTTCTATATAATTATGGGGCAGTCTGGAACCCAATACAGGAGCTTTGTGAGTATCTTCTCCATCAATCCAGCATCAGCTTTCAATATCTTTCTGTAAGATGCATTTGGACTCTTCTAAAAAGATGTTTACACCATATTCTGCTTCTTAAGTGAAAGATATATATTTTTTAAAAAATTGTAATTTATAATATACAGTCAGACCTCTATTTAACAAAGTCGCTAAATCCTGAAAAAAAGTTCGTTATATGGAAAATTCATTAAATAGAGATTCACCTTTTAAAATACTTTAAACTACACAAAACAGATTTTAAATTCATAAACACTAAATATTATTAATAAAAGTAATTGATCACACCTTTCTTTTGTAAATTAATGTCTATTTGTTTTATATATCTTACCCATCAAACAGAAATCTGCAAGGAAAACAAGAATAAAACTAAACATTGTCCGGGAATACACTGTATTTTCAATTTTAAAAAATTTTATTAAAATTAATGAATTTTAATGACATCGCATTTATTATAACGAGTAATTTTAAGCATACGTTACCACATGTGTCCTTAAATTTAATTACTGATAAAGGTCTGTTAATTTTGTCTGAGTTTTTGTTTGAAAAAATTATTTTTCTCATAATACGTCTCTCATCTTTGCAATGTCACCAAAAACCCCTTCAGGTGTATTTTCTTCAAACTGCAACCCACGTCGGAATGTGTTAAAAGAAAGTTAATGTGTTAAAAGAAAGAATAAGTTTAAATTTTCAGAAATATTTTGAGAAATATGGGGAAAAAAAATATTGGATCACCAGAAAAAGTTTGTTAAATAGAGAATGCACTTCGTTATTTGGAGGTTATTTTACGAAGAAATTCACAAAATGTTCTTGGTTCCAAGGAAAAGTTGGCAAAATAGAGGTCCAGCTGTATATGCATAAAAGTTTTTAATATTATAGATATAACTAATATTTATATGACTCAATATAAAAATTTTGTTTGTCAGCATGATGATCATTGAATGTGTAGAATACTCCAAATGAATGTAATTATTTTTAAAAGTGGAAAGGGAAATTAAATTTTTTTAACTGAAAAAGTTAAATGAATCCATTTTTCAAACTATTAAAAATGCCATGACTTTAGTTGTTTTTAAGCTTTATTTGTCAAATGAATACGTCTTTTAATTTTCTCAAAAATTGCTATTACTTTAATGTAGATTTGAATATTTTGACATTATTTTCTAAATAAATCATGTTTGAAATGATGTGATACTTTTACACTCACAGTGGTAAAAGTCATTAAATTTTCTATTGGTTGTATTAAGAGTTTCTTTCTGTTATTGTAGGTGAAAGGTAAATATGGTCCCAATTTAGAAACTCTGAAAAGTAAGCACAAAATTGGTATCCAGTTAGATCAAGATAGGAATCTTCATTTATTTGTAAATGGTATTGATCAGGGAATTGCAGCTGATGATATACCTCATCCAGCATACGCTATAGTTGATGTTTATGGTCAGTGTAAACAGGTGAGACTTAGATTTTATCTTATGCCAACTTTGAGAGCTTTTTGAACAAACATACTACCAAATAGCTACAACAATGCTAGAGATTAATTTCTACCTCTTACACTTCCCATCTTGAATTCCCACAAAATATTCAGGGTCTTGTATTCTGACTTCATCTTTCCTAATGCATGAGAATTGATTTTGTGTAATGTTATGCATTCAAAAACATGACAAAAATTGAAGTTCAGTACTAGACTAATGTAAATTGTTAGTTAGAGAAAATTTTCTTGAATAAAATAAAATATAACTTGAATTTGTTGACTGACATCTCATGTCTAATATAATCATTTTTGTTGATCTGAATCATATCTGTATTTGCTTGATCTGAAGCCATCCAATTTGCAAAGTCATATTTGAATATTAATAACTAAATTTTTTTTAAATAATCCTTTTAAAGTTGAATTTTTAAAAAAATCTAAATGAAACACAAATGCATGCAGTGTTTTCCCTTTGAATATATATGTATTAACTAGCTGAAAACCCATACTTCGCTACGGAGTACATTCAAATTAAATACAACTGTCAATGTATGCCATTAATGCCAAAATAAATATATATATATATATAAATATATATTTATAATAAATACGATGATCAATGTATACAATTGATGTTAAAAATATATATATATAATTATAAAAAAAATCGTAAGAGATATTTTTATAGACAAAATAATGTAGAAGAAAATATTCAAATTAAATGTGATAGGAAATATTAAAGAATATAGTACAGTTTGAGGAACATATCTTTTACTATATTTTAATATTTTTTTGGATAATGTCCAATTATCTGCCACATTAGTAAGAAATTTTTTTTTTTTTTTTGTCTATTTAGTTGTCATGCATGTGACGATAAATTTATTTATTGTACCAGAAAAAGAAATCACGTGATCGGCATTTAATAAATTAAATTCTAAAAATGAATCTTTAAAAATTTACCCAAAATCAGAAAATAGAGGTAAAGATTCGAAAAAGATCTCATTTTAAAGGAATTTTTATGATCTTTCACGTGATATAAATTTTATAACCCCCAAATTATTATTTTAAATGCAAACTTTACAAAAGTTACTAAAACATCTTAAAATATTAATTTAAAAAAATGTCAGAAGAATTTTTGAAAAATCTTTCTTAGTGCACCCCTACACCATGCGAAGAATCGCCATGCAAAATTTCAGTCCTTTAGGTCCAGCGGTTTGGTCTGTGCGTTGTATGTCAGTGAGTGAGTCAATCAGTTACGGAACTGTTTTATATATATAGATAACATATGTTTCAATAACCTTCTGTTCTTTATGCTCTTGAATTGAAAAGCGTAAGAATATAATTGAAATTAGATATATTTGGTTTAAATTTTGAAGGTTACTATTACCTCAGAAGCCTATTCGTCTGAAGATGAAATTGAGAAAGATGACAAGGAAAAGGCTGATGTGGAATATATTGGTAATTTCACATTTTTTAATATTATGCAGGGTTTATTAACAAACTGATTTTTTAAACTTTTTTAAGGTTCATATTTTCAAACAGTTATTAAATTAAATTTTTCTCTTAAAACTTAATTTAATTTTTTTTTATTTTCATGTTATAGGTGAAAAAATTGTTAAACCTGTGTGTTCTAGTCAACTTCTTCCTCGTAACTGTGATCATCAAAAAATTTGCTCAATAATCAAAACAGTATTAGGTTTGTTAGGTGAGTATTTCAGACTTTAGATCACAATTTGTTAGATAAAGTTTTTTTCTTATTATGGAAACAAGTTACGTTGCAATAGAGAATATATGCATATTTCAATTATTATTTCCTTCAATTTTCACTCCTATGACTTAGTGATCATTGCTTTTAGAACTTAGAGTTATTAATTTTAACCTGAATGCTTGTTGTAGCAGGGTGTGCACTAGACAGTGTATAGTTCCCTTTCATGTTAATATGACACATTATATTCTCATAAAAAAATTCCTTCCAAGGAGTACCACTTGTTGGATTGGTTACAGCACTTTACAGTATGTGTTTGAATTTTCCATTTTTTTTTATATTTCACTATCCAGTAATTTTTATCATGTTTTTATTAACTTGCTTTCTTGTGTGTTTGTTTGTGTGTGTGTTTGTCTAGTACAAATCTTGCAATTGATTTTTAACTAACTTCCCGACTAGCTAGACATTTGAAACTTTTAGAATAGCTCAGAACACGATGACAATGCATTTTTTTTTATACTTTTAGCCATCTTTAAGCAGAATTAAATTTATTTTCAGTTAATTTTGTTTTGTAGACTGGTGCAACCATCTATTGGTTGGAAAGGGAACTAGTCAAATGCAAGTTAACTTCCAATTAACTTCATTTTCTTTCAAGTTGATGGGATAATTCATCAAAATAATTTTTAAAAAGTATTTATTAATACATAGAATTGTCAAGTTTATATGATACAACAGAAAATTTTAAAACATGGTATATAAAAAGTCTTTTTATCTTGTAATAATTATGTCATGAAATTATCTGAGGGTAAAAAGAAGGATATTTAAAATTTTATTATTTTGTAAGAGGAATCTCAGAAATGATGAAATTATTTAATATTTATTTGTTATACTGAGTTAGGCAATGCTAAGTATTAGTTTTGTGCTAAAGTTATCTTCTAATTTTTTTTCTCTACTTTGGTAGTGTATGTTTTATTTAGTTAAAGCCTCTCAGTATTTCATAATTTGTTTAATGTTGTTTAATTGCAACCTGAAAATTAAATATTTTTGTTTTTATTATGACGATATTTTGAAATATTTATTTAATATTTTAATACACCTTTCTATAAAAATTTTCCATACTTATCACATTTAAAAATTTCATTTTGGACTATTATATGTGCCATGTAATATAAATTTATATAAAAGTAATGTTTAAAGTTAAAGCTCCTAATGGTTTCCTGAAGAAGTAGTTAACAATCAATCTCATATCTTTTATAACATATTATTCACTTTGTAGCTGCAGTGTAAAAAGCACAGATAAGTATTTAGCATTTTGTGTAAAGGGTATTTATATATATATATGCTGCTAACTATGATAGAAAAATAATATTATTGTGTATGTATCTGTTTCTGTATTACTTCTTGACTCCAGATAAGTCAAAAACTTTGTCCTAATCATAAGAGGATTTTCAATTTATTTTTACTTTTGAGGTACCATATGATCTCAGATGAAAACATCCATTCTTTAAAATGTTTAACTCATTCTTCTAACGATTGTTTCTAACGTGAAACTGCATTGCTTTTACTTGTTAATTTTTGGTGTTTTCCCTTTCCTCTAGATTCTTATTTCTTGCCCGAAAGTGTTACTTGTTTTTGTGAAACTTGCCATAAATTAAGAGGTGATGAACCGTACTTTAAAAAAGGCGATCCTCCTAAAGAGTATGCACAACCTTTTGGTTGGTGTCGATTTCCTCTCAGGTATGAATCATATTCAACTTTTTTACCATATTTTTATTAACTTGCTTTCTTGTTTGTTTGTTTGTTTGTGTGTGTGTTTGTCCAGTCCAAATCTTGCAATCGATTTATAACTGACTTCCCGACTAGCTAGACATTTGAAACTTTTAGAACAGCTCAGAACATGATGACAATGCATTATTTTAATACTTTTAGCCATCTTTAAGCAGAATTAAATTCATTTTCAGTTAATTTTGTTATGTAGACTGGTGTAGCCATCTATCGGACGGGGCGGGAATGAAAAGTTAAATGCAAGTTAACTTCCAATTAACTTCATTTTCTTTCAAGTGGATGGGATAATTCATCCAAAAAATTTTAAAAAGTATTTATTAATACATAGAATTGTCAAGTTTATAGGATTCAACAGAAAATTTAAAAACATGGTATATAAAAAGTTCTTTTTATCTTGTAATTATGTTATCTATTGTATCATTTATCCACTTATCTGTTCCTTTTACTTTAAAACCCTTTAAATCTTTTCTAAGTTGATATTGTTCAATGACAAATAATTTAAGTGGGAAATCACAATTTTTCTTTTCTTAATACTGTTGGGTATTGTTAAACTGAACTATCTTTGTCACGTCAAACTAGTTTGGAAACTTTAACATTAATTTTTAGTTCATATTTAAGAATGTCTTCTGTGTGGTTGTAGGGGTGGTAGGAGACCCCCCCCCCCTGATGAGGGATATGCACTGCCCCTGGGAGTGCTCAGTTTAAATTGAGATGTCACAGGGTGCAATGTTGGTTTACCTATACAATGCCCGCATTACAAGAAACCAACAATTTTTTGGCATAAGGGGTAGATGTTATGTTGTGGTGAAAATTGAAGATAGAGGAATTTTACTATGATTAATTAACTAAAGTAATAATTATAATTAAGATAATTCGTTAATATATCAAAAACCATTTACAGTTAACTTTAGTGCAAATACAATTAAAGTTCATTTACATTTTAATCCTATCTTTAGAAATTATAAATGGTTAGTACATTTATGATGGAAGTTGATTAGTTGATTTGCATTATAATTAATATAAAAAAATGTCATAACTCAAAGGAATTAAAATTAAAACCAGGTTCGTTTTCTGTTCACACCACAGTATTGGTTGTGAGCCATGAAATAAATAAAAAGCAATAAAAGAAAATAAAGGAAAATTACTTCCCTCGAAATGAGATGACCTAGAAATAAAATAAAATCTGCTAAAAAACAAATCTTTAAGAAGTCATTCTGTTAAAATAAAACTTAACCTCTGAAAAAGCTGAAAGAAATAATTCTTAACACCAGAGGCAAAAGTGACTTCACGACATATAAAAATTAAACTTAACTTTATTTATTTAGACATAACCGATTCATAGTTACAGCACATTAATACAATCATTCATAAAATTCAGCTTATCCTCAGCATTCAAAATGAAAAAAACTCTTATCGAATTAAAATACAGTTATCTCTTAGCATGAATCATTTACAATAAAAATGAAATCAAAATAAAATACAATTCAATTAAAAATAAATCTTATTAAATAAAAATCAATGATGTGAAGTGAAGTGGCTGGTGAATCAAGTTAAATATCTTTTACTAATAACTGATAATTAAAAATAATAAAAAAATGAGTCTAAAGGACCTTGCTGCAGCATTCATAATTAAAAAGAAAGAAACAAAGGATAGAAGCACAGAAAGGAGAAGAAAAGAAAAGGTTTCACCCATGGCAAAATCAAAGATGATCTCCAGGATCGAGCATCTTGCTTCGTTTGGAACCCAGAGGCCTCAAAGATGAGAACCCACGTCAGCCTTCTCACCTCCTGTTCATCTGCTTCGGCTAACTTTGGAGAAAGTAGGGCCATTTCGCATCATCAATTTTGGACACAAAACCCCGAAGAAGAAGGTTGCAGATCATAAATTCTACCCTCTGGATATGTAGACCAATTTGTTCTTCACTTTTCCACTCATTCTATTGCTCTATACGAGTGGTTCACAACCCGTAGAACTCTGCGGACCACTAATGCTATGCAGACTCCACCATCCCCTCCGACTTGAGGGGGAGGACTTTCCGAGGGGTATGGGAGTATAGAATATTCCTCAGGCAAAAGGGATACAGGATTAATGTATTCATATTTTAACGTATCACATTCTAATAAATTTTTTTAACTAATCCCAGATTGTCTAACAAGGATAGACAATCTCCATGAAACTAAAAATATCTAAAAAGTCTAAAAACATTAGAGGGTCCCAAAGGACCTCGTGCTTTGTAAAACCCAAACAAGCCAAAAGATGGACAGGGGAGGGCCATGTTGGCAGAGCACCAGTGGTACTCCGGGAAGATCTGACCCTGTCGAAAAGTGAGTGCTTTAATATGACCACTCATGAAGCGCGAGAAGGCTGTTTGATATTTTCTGGTCTTGAGCTGGAAAGACCCACCCGGACTTCTTCCAAAGTACCATGGGTGGCAAGGAGGAGTTCTCCAAAGATGGCTTTGATAGTTTCAATAATAAAATAATTATGTTAATGTTTTAAGAAATTTTAATTCAACACTTTATAGTTATCAGATACATTCAGCCCATCTAGTTCAGTGAACATTACTTTGAAAATCTCCATTTATTTGGCAACTTTTTAAAATGTGGTGCTGGACCACTCCCAAGGCTCTCATGGACCACCTGTGGTCTGTGGACCACTGGCTGGGAACCACTGCTCTATACAACTTACTCTTTGACACTGCCATCCATACGATACGATGTATTCTTCCACATCGCTGTCCCTGCTCAATGGTTCTAGCGAGAGCAGATGATGTTGCATTCCAATGGTATGAAAAATCCGTTCCAAAGCCTGGGGTCTTTGGAATGTTCCAAGGCCGCCCAGAGACTTTACGGGGCCTGGGGCAAACTTCTATTGGGGGCCCCAAGAAATCTGATTAATCAAATCAATTATTTTTTTTTTTTATTTTATTTTTTTGGGGAGGGGGGCTTTTTTCAGGAGATTATTTTGAATTTTGAAGTACGGTACAAGTTTCAGAATTTTCTTTTGGAGGAAATGTAATAAATAAATTTTTGGGGCCGCTCCGGCAGTTGGGGGCCTGGGGCAAAGTGCCCCAGTTGCCCCCTCCCCCCCTCTCGGTGGCCCTGGAATGTGTCAACAGGATGTATCAGGTTACCAGGGCAGAAACTAGTAAGAAATAGCAATAGGAGATTCACTTTCAAGAGAAGTTATACACGGGAATATTCTAACATTTTCTATACAATTTTACGTCACTTTAAATTTGTAATCAAATTCACCAATCTATTAAATTATACCAGCCACTTTTACAACAATATCTAAACAACCACACATTTAATTCAAAATTAAATTTAGCAGAGACTTTAAAGATTATTTAATCAAAGCTATCTTTGACCTAAAGTTACTAAATTAAAAAACCGCGATTATAAAATGTTACTGGAATAATTCTGTACTATTTGATTAATAATATCAACACAACAGTTGAAAGACAATGTTTGTACCATATTGGGAAAAAGTTTGTATTTAAGAATGTCTCCCAAAAATGTAGAGCTAAACATATTAGAAGAAATGCTTTACTTTTCAATGTTTTAATCTTAAAAAGGGAATACTGAAAACTATTCAAAACTCATTATACAAACATTTTAAAAATAATTGTTAGATTTTCTGCATTATTAATTTTTCTACTGAATATATCTGTACATTATATAAATACTGCATTAATAATGACATTATATCCATATTGTTCTGAATAATATTTCTGTGTAATAAATATTTGTGTTTTTGGTCATTATATACTTAATTTCAGTTTACATTTCTATTTCTATTTCCTCAGATCTGGAACAAAAGCTGAAAAAAGTGGCATTCATGAAAAATGGCATGTTGCATTTCATGGTACTGAATTTGGTTCTGTTAGGCGTATTCTTGAACATGGACGACTTCTACCTCCAAGTTTGTTCTTTTTATTATCTTATATATGAAAGAATGTTTGACTTTTAATACTCCCATATTCTGTGTAATGTCAGTTATTTTGATTGGGCAAGTTGATAGGTTTAGTGGCATATACTCGTTAGAAGGATTTTTCAAAGTATCGCAATATCTTGTTTAAAGACAGTTTAATAAGTCATATGATGTCCAGTTATTGAAGCAAGAAAATATGCATTTATGCTACTTGGGCAATATTTGGGTAAAAATGTTTTGGAGACATTTCTTTTAATATGTTGTAGTACCCTAAATAGTATTTTGTTTCATAGTAAATCAGCAATATAAAAATTACCTCTGTCAGCTAAAAATTTTACCTACTAGTTAGACAAAAAGGTTAATGTAAAAGCATTTAAAATGATATGTATTAATTATTTGAATCTAAGAAAGGGTTGATGCCAGCCCTTTAGTAATACAGTTTTATTTAGTGATGATAGAAACAAAATATAGGTTTTTTTTTTTCCTGTGCATGTTTCTCTTATCAGCTTTGTGTGTATATTTTGGGGTTAAATTTAAATACCCACTCATTAATGAGTTCAGGGCTTTATCAATAACTTATATCTATAGTACTGTGTATGTGGGGGGGAGGGGGGGGAGCAGAGGTATGTATTAAATAATTTCTTCTTTTAGAGCAGGTTTGATCTTATTGATTTGAAATATATTGCCTGATGTAACTGGGTAACTTATTTAATCATTGTTAATTCCAAGTTGGGACCACTGTCATAATTAAAAATTATACTTTTTATATGAAATCTCATAGGATTTCATTTAGATAACATTTGAAAATAATATGCCAGGAAATAAACCATGTGTTATATATTCCTGATGTTTGATGCTAGTTCTAATTTGTTTTTAGATATGTTAGGTTTCAAAGTTCAACATAAAGTAGCTGAGCGGGGTGAAAAATCTAAGGATGCTGAAGACAGCCTTATTTTAATAACACCCACTATGCGCTATGCAGGATCCTCAAAATTTTCACCTAAAGAAGAGTAAGCATTTATATTATTTGCATATGCATTAAGAAAATTGCAATAATCTTATGAATTGTAACTTTGTTTTATTTTGCAATGTATCATTTTATTGTGCATTTTTATTGTTATTTGTTTTAAGCTTTACAGGAATTTAACCAATGAATGTACAATTATCAATAGAGTCATTTAGTTTCCTCATAAATATATTTGTTAGAAGTCAAAATGGATGAACATTTCCAACTTGCACTGTTGCCAGGGCCGCCCAGAGGGAGGGGTCAACTGGGGCACTTTGCCCCAGGCCCCCAACTGCCAGAGGGGCCCCAAAAAATTTTTAAAAAATATTTATTAGATTTCCTCCGAAAGAAAATTCTGAAACTTGTACCATACTTCAAAATTCAAAATAATCACCTAAAAAAGGGCCCCCCCCCCCCCCCCCCCAAAAAAAAAAAAAAAAAAAAAAATTATTCGATTAATCAGATTTCTCTTACTACAAAATAGTCTTCTGAAAAATAGTCTTAGGGCTCCCAACAGAAGTTTGCCCCAGGCCCCGTAAAGTCTCTGGGTGACCCTGACTGTTGCATACTCTTTTTGCTTAAAATCTGAATTTGAATGAGTTATATTTATGTGTTGTTATCATAAAATTTAATCTAGAGGGAGAGAATCTTGCATATTAATGCTATTCAATTCTGCATGACTAAATGTGTAGTGATGAATAAAAGCTAATTATTTCTGATTTTCAGTGGGAATTTTGAATGTTGATCATTTAGAAATTTGGATGATCACAACTCTCTGTCATTCCCATCTAACATTTTCATCTCTAATGAGACAATTAAGGTTTTTGATAATTTTTAATTATTATTCATCATTGTTATTAGAAACATTTTCAGCCTTTTTAAGTTTTATCTTTTGAAATGAGCTTGTTTTAGGGTCATCACTGTACTATTAATTTATTATAATTCAGTAAGAGGCCTTTGGCATCCTAGGGGATAGCATGTTGGAATTCAATACTGAGGGTGCTCGAATCAAATCCTAACAAGCACCACTGAATACCCTTGTGGCTATGTCACATATGGACATGTTAAATCTGTAGGCCATAAAGTCCATCCTACAAAGGAATTAACTTTTCTTTTCTTTAGACTCTAACATTCTAAATTTTGCACTGTGGTTTGTGAAAGATGATTATTTTTTTTTCCCTTTTGTGGCCTGATTGACTGCACTTTGTTAGTCATTGGTAAAAAAAATTTTAGATTAATTCTGGACCTGGTCACATGGACATGGACATAAAGTTTTCGTAAGGTTCCTAATAGGGCTAAGAAAGCCATTTACCCTCAGTATGGGTATGGGAAGCACTGAAGCTTTTCACGCATGGTCCAAGAAGAAATGAATTAAGTTTTTTTTTTTTTAAATGGTTAAGTTACAAAATTAATTAAAAATGTTACAAAAATAAAATCATTAGAATTTAGGAAGTTAAAGTTAACACATAAAAATTAAATTAGTAAGACTTGTCAAAATAAAACGTTCCAATATAAGATAAAATAAAAAGCAAAGTATAAAAATTAAGCTCTCAAAAGTTGAAGACGAGCAGCAAAAATGTTAAACGCTGGGATCAAACCCAGGATGGGAAAGAACTATCAAGCAACCCGTGCTTGAAAACAGGCCAAAAAAGGAAGCAAGAACTACTTGTCAAGAGCAAAATGAGTCCGGCAACGTGATTGGTTGACGAAAACTTCAGTCCATGGCTGCTGGGTATGCTGAAGATATGTACTTTTTCAAATTATTCTTACCTGCAGCCTGCTGCAGTTTAAAACTCTAGTATGTGGGTAAGTCTTGGAAGGAACTGCTGTCTTGTCCTATCCCTCTGGACCTCCCAAGATGCATTGCTGTAGGAAATCTTTGAATAGTGACATCTTATGACTTTTTACATGGACACCTGCATAACATCTTCTCCTAACTGCACCCTTTGTTCTGCTGGGGAACTTTTAGATTTGAAACACCTTTTAATGTGTTCTGCTCTTCAAGTCAAGCACTTTACAACTGCAAATTTTTATAATAGAGCTCATATCTACAGGGCTGCCCATGGGGACTTTCCCCCCAACATAGGGGGAAAAAATTCAAATTTTTCTAATTGATTATTTGTTTTCCATCTAATATAGTTATTGTTTTTCTACTTTTCAGTTTTGTTGACTCATCGACTAAAAAGTTATATCAAGCTAAGGCAGCTTTTCAAGTGTATGTTCGGCCAGGGTCTTATACGATTGGTCCACAGCAGTTAGGTATACGGGATCCTATCGACGTACGGTTTAGCAACAATGATTTAGAATGGAATATAAAAGAAGAGAACTCTGTTATATTGCACAGCCTTTTAATGAAAGTAGATCCAGTATGATATTTCTTAGGAATTTTATCTGGTGCCATATTATAATTCAATCATTGAGAACTATTTTAATAATATGTATATTATGACTGACATCTTTCTATATTTCGGTAAAATGAAATTTTGAGCAACCTGCCTACCTGCACATCACATTATTAAAAGCAAACAATGCAATTAATAATTAATGATTTTTTATTAAAATATTAATGAGGTAATTTTAAAACAAAAATAATTATTTTTTTGGATAGAAATTCTCCTAATTGTTTGATTTTGGGGACACCTTTTTGATTTATGTTGTTATTCATGTATTCAGTGTTTTGAATTAGACAATCAGACTTTCAAGAATAATTAAGAAATTTTTTTACATATTTATTGTGAATCATACTTGAATATGATGCATATATATATATATATCTATTTTTTGTTTTGCTATTAACTAAATTTTCAGTTCATAATTAAAATTTTAGTTTTCAGTTGTAATAATATATTTCGAAAAGGCTAATCTTATTATAAATAGTGTACTAGGCTTCAGTAGAATTTAGAGTGTTAATAGAAAATTTATGTACAATTCCGTTATAACACCCCAAAAATTTTGCCCAGTGTTCTCTACAGCTATAATTCTATCTCCAACATTGTTATTTTAAAGCAATAAATGTTTAACCTTTTATAAGTTTTAGGGAGTATGTTTAAAAGAATTGTTATCTACTATTATTAAAATTTAATTTTCTTTATTTTTTATGTATCCTAAAAAAATTGTAGGAAATATAATGCATAAATTTATTGCTAATTAGTAACAATGATTCTTACATTATTTAAATTGCTGTTTAGTTATTACAGTTATTTATCATTATTTATAGTTTAACTATTTAGGTAAAACTATCATATTTTAAAATTTTTTTTAAAGTTGTATTTTTTTATCATTACTTTGAAAATATCTTTCATAAATTTTATGAATTATTTTGTTAGACTGTGAGGTTTATTACTTAGACGCTGATATTTATTAAATATGATTGAAAGCCACTATCCACATTTTGTATTTGGGTAGTTTGATACTTTCTATATTAATAATATTTTAGTATAGTAATTTAATCTTTATTATTTTTTAATGGCATGAAGGATAAAATCTAATCTATATTTATATCCTTGTTACAGGATTCGTATTATTAAACTCTTTTGTCACCATAGTGTTGTAAATAACCAAACATCTGTATCGTTATATCACTGGATGTTTCCCATTGTTTTGCGATTTTTTTTTAAACTGTAGTTTTGTTTTAAGTGTTGAAGAATTCTCAAATCAGGGGTAGTGTTTTTTAAAAGAGCTATGCCGCCACAAAATATTGAGCATTTCATTTTGTGAATATGCTTTACATATTTTTGAACATAATCTAAATATTTGCTTTTTGGCAGCTTTACTGAGAGGAATGGAGTTCAGATCTCCAGTACAAATCCCCTCTCTGCTTAACTGTCATAAGTACATGATAGATGTGCATTAGCTGCTCATTAATAGCTAATTCACATTTTATATGGTTCTTAATTTCCCTCAAGTGTTAAATGTTTGTACTAAAGAGGTGTTTAATTGCATTAGATTTCCATTTAGAGTATTTATTTAGATGAAGAATCAAAAGTTGAAATGTCTATTTATGAACGTTTTCTCTTTGTGCATGCAACACCATCACGCCTAATTAAGAAAGCCTGAAATTCCAATGATTCTTTATATCTTGTAAAATATGTATGGATAAAGATAATTAGAAGCTTACTAACTAATATATTTAAACTTTTAATTAAAAAACATTATATTAGTGAAAAAGTTATTAGGAGGACTCATTTTTCTGCAACTCTTAAAACTCAGTATGAAAACCTTAATTGCTCAAAATTTCATTTTAGAGTGCTTTTTGACCAAATCTTTATACTGTCCCAATCACACCGTTTAACTCATTTATTCCTGCACCCCACATTTAACTACTAAAATTAATTATACTCTTCTGGCAATTTCATTTATAAAGGTTTTAATCTTTATCATCTTTTTTGTAATGGTGAATCTGAAAGGAGATTTAGGATAACAAATTTATAGTTGTGTTTAGAAATTTTACATAGGCAGATTTGTTCAAGCTATTGAAAATCTAGTGAAGGTGAATAGATGCTGAACTATGCAATGTTCCTTTTTTGGTAAGAAAATGTGATTCTGTATTATTTATTTGAAGAAATGTGTCGTTTTTCTTAAAATATCAGTTAAATCTTAGTTTTTTTACAATATATCATTTTCCTGATATTGATTAGAAAATCATTCGTGCTGTACCTAAGAGATGGGTATATGTGCAGCATACACCCATCATGTACAGTATGATATAGGTAGAAAAAATTTAGCCATGCTGTAAAGTTTGTAAGAGAGCCTTTTTATCGACCTTGGTATAAGCTAAGTGTAATGCTTTGGTGGGGCTTCTAAGTTTGTTAGATCTTATGAAATTGTATCAATTCCTGATGCATTGCAGTGCTTTCACACAAGAACTAAAACTAAAATGTTTAAAATATTATATATGTTGTTTCTGTATATTTTTATAAAATTTTAATGCTTTCCATATCATCATTAGCTTAAGAAATTTTTGATACACTTTTTGTAAATGTATTGCTGCATGAAGTTTTTTCAGAACTCAAAACATCAGTGTTTACTTAGAGGCAAATTATTTTTTAATGAAATCAGACACATATTAATTCTGGGCAGAGAACAGTATTTTTGTTGCTGAAATATAAATTTATCTCAAACTCTTTTTCTATTAAAACATTTGATGGCTCGTATCAGATTTCAATTTTTCATGAATTATAATTCATTAATTCTTGTTAATTCTCAATATTAAGTACAATTTGGAAAAAATCTCAAATTTAAAATACCAAAAAAAATTGCCAAATTGTGTAAAAATTTCGTCATTTCATACATTTTTAAATGTAATATTTAAGAGCAGTTAATAGAAAATTAGAAAATTTTATCAGATTCAATTTTCTTAGTGAGAAACTATACTTGATACATGTGAGGATATAATGTCTATTGTTTATAATTTAAAATTTGTAATCATATGTCTGTTAGTATTTTTTTTTATGTTATGTATATAAGTTAATTTTTTTAAATATAAAAATAAAATCATTTAAAAGCAATTAAAAATTTGTGCCTTTCAAGAGTCTAACCTTAAGTTTTTCATTCCCATACTAAATTTGTAAATTTATACCTCTATATATTTTTCTTGTCTTGAAAGATGTTTGTTTTGGATAATATTGTGTTTATGTCTAAAATAAATATTTACTTGAATTATATGTGCAATTTAATTTTTATTGCACATCCTGTAACCTTAAAATTCTTTTAAAGTTTAGAATCATCATGCACTCTTTCATGATGGACACTACAATGTTATACAGTTCCAAATATATTGCATTAAAAATATTAAGATCAGTTTTAAATATAATGAAAGCTTTGAAAATGGCATACATGTTTCCTTTGTTGTTGTTGATGGAGCTGTCATTACAGTACTTGTAACAAATTTAAATGTCAGAAAAGGTTGTTTTATTGTTACTAGTCCACAACTTATCAGTACTATCATTACTTGTATATATTATATTTTTGTTTTGTTATTTGTTCAAAGAGTCAAAGTTCCAAGAGAAAAAGAGTATGAGATGCAATAGACTAAAAATAATTTTTTTAGAAAAAAAATTGCTTTATTTTCAGGCCCAAATCCATATAATTACTCCTGATCTGATATTTAACATGTTCAAATTTCTGGAATTTTGTGAGTGAAACAGCCGTTTGATATAATGCATTAGCTGCCTAAAAAAGGTGTTTGATACAGTGACTGTAAAGCTTTTATTAGAGGAAGGTGAAAGCCCCATTTAGGCCTAATAGAATTAAAGTCTGTGATAAATCTGTTCTTCATATTAAGTGATTACATTTGTTTTTCATGTTCATTTGTTTGTGTCATTTTTCCACCATATTTTTGTGTTCAGTAACATTTTCTAGAGCAAATGAATGGAGAATGATTTTGGACAGAATCAGTACAAAATGGAAGTTCAAATGTGTTAATTTGTGAATACTGACGCTTATTTTCATAGCCTTAAAAAAGTATGCATATGGAAATATTCTTGTTGTTATTTATTTTATGCTCATTTTAACTTGTTCAACTTCAAGTAATTACAAATATCATCTTGCACTTGATTGATAGCTTGTTTAAGATAGAAATGTATAGATCCAGAATTTTTTTTAAATAATATATATAAATATATATATATATCTATATATATATATATATTATATTATTAAAAAAGGAAGATTACTTTTTATATGATACATTCTTAGTTTGGTCTTTTATTGAGAAATAAAAAACAAGCATGATTTAAATATAGCAAACATATGTAAATGTAATTATTTTTTGGCTTTCTTGAAGAAAGAAAATATTCCTAGAATTTCAAAATTCTCTCACAAACACACTCATACATTTATACATATGTATACTTACACATTTGCATGTATATATGTATGCATACATGTTTATATATATATTATATTTTAAACTTAAATGATATCAGTTGTGAAACATTAATTGACAAATCTGATCTAACTTTATTAAGTTTGCTACTACTGTATTTGTTGTAAGTTTTGTATGAAATTTAGTTTTTTACTTCCTTTGTCTAAACAATTTAATCGAGGAGTACCGGTGTATATTTGTTTGTATTATAGTTGTAAAATAAGTGTAAAAAAAATTGTTTGTGTGTATAGAGATTATTTATTAGAATCTTAAATATTATCATTTCACATTTTGTTGAAACTATGTCAATATAAAAAATTTTTAGATATTGTCAGTTTGTAATTATAAAGGAGCATTTTTTTATTTGACCAACTATGCAAGCTACTTTCTTTTGAAGCATGAGGTTTAAATGAAAATAACGATTTTGAATTAATAGTTAATGATTTTGAATTAACAATTAACAATGCTTTTTAATTATTTTTCAGCATGCTATTATTATTACATGATGTAGTCGATTATTACCTGAAATATATTTATTCAGTTGTTATATTTAATTGATACATTACAAAAAATTTCATTGTATGATCATTTTAAAAGAATAAAATTGCAATATTTTATTATTCCATTACTGTTGAATTTCCAAAAAAGTTTTGAAAAACTGTCCATTAGTTTATATTGAATTCAATCAAATTTGTATCATGATTTCTGTATATGTTTTAGTGAAAGTATTTAAAGATTTTTAATTTATGGTTTTATATTTATGTTCTGGCAATTCAAAAAAGAATTGCTATTTATTGTTTCCATGATATGGATTTGTTAAAATTTATTTGTTGACTATTAAATAGTTTTTGAAAAAAAATTTGTTTTCCTTTTATGCCAATGTGATTTTAATACTTTGCTGTTGATATTGAGGACTTATTTCTTATGCTTTTTATTTATTCGTGGAATCATGTTATTGCTTTGAAGGATGTATAATTTTATTGGTGTGGCTTCGTAATGACTGTATCAAATGTATTTTTGGGTACTCTCTGAGTGTTTAGTGTCAGCGTTAAATCGGAGGGTTTAGTCATATTCTTGGAATTCTGATTTGCTTACTATTGCATGATTAAATGCAGAAATAATCCACAGTGACCTAAATTACCCCACTCTTACGAGCTCATCTGCAAGGCATAGCCTTCTAACAAATTAAGGCTATGCCTTGCAGATAATGTAACAGGGTTCGTAAGCTCCTAGTAAACCAGAAATACTCAGCTAGAATAAAATTGGGCACATAAGTAAGGGAGAAAAAAAGGAAAAACTTAATTCTCTCTCTAAATCTGGAAATGTTTAGGATTCTCTAAACTTCTCTGCAAAGTTTACCTACCCCTAACTGGCCTTGCTATGAGTATCTTCCTCTGCCTTTTATTCTCTGTGATATAATATATATATATATATATATATATATATATATATATATATATATATATATATGTATGTATGTATGTAAAGGATTTAGTGGGAAAAGAATGATTATTCTAAATTTAAAGGGGGCTTGGGAATTAAATTATATTTGTGGCGTAATTTGCCTCTAATTGTTCGTATTCAAAGACGCGAATTGGGAAAGGGAAATTCCCTTTTTTTTATATAATCTTCGCGCGCCTCTTGAGTTCTGCGTGTTAGTCCTGGACGGTCTAGTACGTTCTGATAAAGTTAAATTAGCAGAGTAAAGGCGCAGCAGAGCATGTAGAGTTGAAGATAATTGTGAAGCAATGATGACAAGTTCGTTTAAAAATAATTTATTAAAAAGCATATCTGGTAAAAGATTAACAAAAAATACATTATTCAGCACAAAGCCTTACATGCTTAAAAATAAATTAGACGCAAAATTCATTTACTACTTGTAAATCATATAAAGGTTTCGTATTCCTGTTAATTTATTATGCTATGTTGCCTAACTACAAGCGATACTACTATCACCCTAAATAAAACTAAACAGATGAGAAAGAGACGAGCTACATAGCTATCGGCTCGGCTGCACGCACGGCAAAAGCCAGACTATCCGCGCTCTACTGAGCTCAACCGAAGAACCGCACTACCGCTAGAGCTACGCTCCGATCCGTACCTCTTATACATCTCTCGGCGAAGGTCTGCATTCTTCTTCTTCTAACAGGTGCTTGTTGATTGGTTTTGACAACAAACGTCACGGCTGAGTATTTGCATATGCCGAAGACGCCGCCTTCCGGCAAAAATGCGTGAAACTTGAACTACGGAAGAAAAATAACGTCATAGTCTCGCGTCCGCTATGCCTTGCAGTTCGAGACGCTGGTGCAAAAAAAAAAATTCGGTTGAGTGACGAAGGCGTCTATTATACTAACACTGCGGTCGAGGAGGAACGTTTACATTTTAGCCTTGAAAGATGTCTGTTTCGGGCTCTGCGCATGTCCAAGGAGAGTTGGCGTGCGGAGATGCCCGCGAATTTGGGGAGAGCACGGAATAGAAGTCGATGCCATCAGACGTGTTTCGCCGCGGCTCTAAAAAAGAAATGGCGAATAACTAAATGCGTAGATTTGGAGAGGTGGTATTATGACAAAGAATAAAACTGGATTAAATTGAACTGATGCCTGCTCAATCATTGATTGGATTACTTTTGCTACACCACCGGATAAACCATGACTGCCATAATTTGTAAGATGACGGGCGTAGCCCTACGCGTGTCATATATATATATATATATATATATATATATATATATATATATGGGGTAAGTGAGAACGCAGGCTTAAAACCCTAAAAATTTAACATTTTAAAAAAATTTCAAGTGTACTTTGTGGGGAAAATTCTTGCTCTACTGTTATGCATAGTTTTCATTAACAGAAAAAATTTGTAAAATAAAAAATTTCCGTACCTTCCAAACCCTTTCATTTTAACTAAGGTACCCAAGTTCAATTACTAGCAGCCCCCCCCCCCAAAAAAAAAAAAAAAAATCATAACTAATATTAACCACCACACATAGAGTTATTTTGAAAATACCCACTTATTCATTAAGAAACAAAGAATACAGATAAAATATATAAAAACCATTTTTTTGCAATATTACTTCAGTATTGCAGGGTTTTCACTTGCCCCATAAAAACTTTGTGTTGGGGCAAAGTGAGAACTGGCCCCATATACTGAAAAAAACCTACTTTTGCGTTATAACAGCCATATAAATAGTTTTTTCTTCCCAACATATGTTTTCTAGCTGAAGAAACTTCATAACCAACCACATTTTGCTGTGTTTCTTTAACAGCTGATGATTGTTTTTAATTCCTTAACATTCAAAAATAGTAAATTATGCCACTGAAACTAGTTTTTTTTTGTTGTAGGTTTGAAGAAGTGAATTGTAATAAACTAACTTGTTTAGACTAACTGTTACTGAATGTGAGTGGAGTGGACATTACAAACTGTATGTGAATATATTGAATTTCTAATTCTGTTGTCACTATTTCTGACTTGCCTTTTGTACCAGATGATGACTTATTAGTGTTCCAGGAAGAGCCGAGGCCTGGAAGGTGCAGTGAACTAATTTTTTTCCTGTGTCTGTTTGGTCCTTAAATATTCAGTAGGGCCTAGGCAAAGGAAAAAAAAACTTTTTTGAACTTTTAACGTACATTTGTTACTCTAAAACAAATAATACAAATATACTTATTTTGTTAATATTCGGACATTACTGACACTGCTAACTTGAACAACAAATACCTCCTCAATGAAAGAATGTTAAAAAAAAAAAATATATATATATATTTAGCCTTTTGTTCAGCATGAAATATCTATTCTTTTCCTTGCCTTACTTATTTTGCTATAAGCAACTATGATTTATTGGGACCCGAGTTCTCACTTGCCCCAAGTGCGGGAGCAAATGAGAACGCAAAACACAAAAACTATTTACAGCAAAAAAAAGTTGTGAATATATTTTTAAAAACATTTAAACTATAATTGTAGAACATAACCAAAAGTATGTATTCATACAAATACAACAACTTGTTAAAAACTTATTTAGATTCAAAGTGGAATATATGGATTCTCAGGATGGCTTCACTGATTATATTCCACCAAATTGACAGTCTAATGAACTGTATCGCTTAGGATGACTCAAATATAGTTTCTGAAACGTTAATAATTAACAAGTATTTATTTGATAGATGACACCACGATTTACTTATAACAGTTAACACATAAAAATAATACCCAGCGCTCAACAAGCTTTGACTTCTCACACAACACACATTTCTTCTTGCACCTATACCAATTGTTTAGTGCTGCATCCAAAATCAGTAACACGGGAGCTCTCCTACCACTGGACCGTCTGTACCTTGTAGGCCTAACTCTCTCCGTCTCTCGCGCGGGAAATTTCCTCTTGCCATCTGCTCTGCGATGGCGTTCCGCGTCCTGGCTCGATCCTTTCTCCCGCTCCCCCTCCCCCCATATATTTATTCAATTTCATTACGGGGCGCATGTCCAAAGACCTTCATACACCGCGATGATATGTTGGCTTCAAGTGAGCCTACATAACTCCCGGTTTCCACTATAATTAGACCGAGCACCCCTAGGAGCAACATCTGAAAGCCATATACCCACCTCCCACCCCTACAAACCTCACGGAAGGACTCTCCGGTGATTTAACATGCCCATACCTTGCGTAGACACGAGAGCATTCAGTGGCGCTTGTCAGCAATCTATCCGAGCTCCCTCTGTACCGAATCCCGACGCGCTTACCAACAGGATGTTTCCGATCCTTCTCAATGATAGTTATATACTCTTATTTTGACGTTAAGCATTTTCAGAAATTAAATTTTTAGCGCCATCTGTCAACTCCATTAGCCCTCGCAATCACTTTACTCTAGAAGAGGAATGCAATAATAGTTTAGCTTTCCGTGATGCGTTAGTTTCTAAAACTTCAAATTCCTTTTTTTGCTTCGGTGTATAGGAAACTTTTCGCTGTTTCTTCGCCCCCTGCCGTTGATTATATATTATATTGTGCCCCTAATATACATTATACATATATATATATATATATATATATATATATATATGTGTGTGTGTGTGTGTGTAGTGAAACTTCTCTAGCCGGCCACCCCTCTAAATGGCCCTATTTTGTTCAGAACCAAGACTCCAAAGCGCTAATGTTATGGAAGAACCCCCCTTCCCACGGCCACTTTAATTCGGAACCATGCTGGCCGCCATAGAGAAGTTCCACCGTGTATACACACACACATACATATATACATACATGCATATGTATATATATATATATATATATACTAGCTGAAAACCCGCGCTTCGCTACGGAGTACATTCAAATTAAATACAACGGTCAATGTATGCAATTAATGCCAAAAAAAAATTATATATATTTATAATAAATGCGACGATCAATGTATACAATTGATGTAAAAAATATATTTTATAAAAAAATCGTAAGGGATATTTATTTTTTTGATAATATCTAATCGCCTGCTGCATTAAAGAGAAAAAAAAATTTTTTTTGTCTATTTAGTTGTTACGCACGTGACGATAAATTTATTGAAAGTACCAGAAAAAGAAATCACGTGATCGGCATTTAATAAATTAAATTCTAAAAATTAATCTTTAAAAATTCACCAAAAATCAGGAAATGGAGGTAAAAATTCGAAAAAAAATTTCATTTTGAAGGAATTTTTAGGATCTTTCTCGTGATATAAATTTTATAACCCTCAATGTATTATTTTAAATGCAAACGTAAAAAAAGTTTAAAAAACAGCTTAAAAATTTAATTTAAAAAAATCTAAGAAGAATTTTTGAAAAATCTTTCTTAGTGCACCCCTACACTATTAGAAGAATCGCCATGCAAAATTTCAGCCCTTTAGGTCCAGCGGTTTGGTCTGTGCGTTGTATGTCAGTCAGTCAGTGAATGAATGAATGAATGAATGAGTCAGTTACGGAACTGTTTTATATATATAGATTATACGTGTGTGTGTGTTTGTTTCTGCTTATGTATGTGTAGGTACATGTGGATAAAAATATTAAAAAATAAGAATTCGGAACAAATAATAATTTTTAAAAAAATAAAAGGTAGATAGTATATTTAAATTTTTTTTATTAACCTTTGCCTCCATGGTAAAGTGGAATAGCAGCTCTCTTCTGTGAAAGGAACAGAAATTCAAAATATGAAAACGATCAGAAATAATTAAATTCTAACAATTTTTTTCTCAAAAGTGTGAACATTATCTTTAAACAAAGATTTTTTTCCGGGTAACATGAAACGAAAGATAGTTTCGGAAATTTCAGGAACACGTCTGCATTTAATGATAACGTTGGGGGGGCATCTCCATTAACGTTTAACCATAATAGATCTGTAATTTGGATTTCAGCATAATTTGCCTTTTATGAAATAAATCACTTGTAATGGGACTAATTGATACACGATTCCTATCTCCCTTGAAATCATCCAGTCCGTCAGATTCATTGTTTTGGTGCAAACGATTATCAGCGCTTTCAACTGATACGCACAATATCTCCGAGTTCTATTCTTTTGGTGATGAAAGGGGGGGAAACTGATTGCGTAGATAATGAACTGAAAGTGTGTTCTGCCCATCGGAACAGTCGGAAGCATGGATAATCTACGTCCAAATATAAGCACGAATGCAAAACCATCGCATCCGCTGGAGGTAAGTGGTGTGGTCATTTCGCTTCCTCACGACGGCGCCTGATAAAGTTACTCGGCGTGCTTCTTTGACATTTGGAATGGTATGTGTCACGGGTGGTCAAGATAATCTGTGCTAAGAACATTTGGGAATGTCTACATATTTAGAAGAACCAGAAACAGAGAAAAGTAAAATTGGATACGAAAGAAATTTTAAGTGGCCTTTCCCAATGTTTTTATTTAATATACCACTCTCCAATTGTTAGAAAAATGGATATTTTTATGTTCTTAAATATGTTTAATAGCTTTAATAATTATTAATCTTATCATGGTTTTGCCAAATGATTCAATTCTGGTAAATATTAGGTTGTTGCAAATCGTAGGCTTTCGGCTAAATGTAGATTTCTCGACACTGAGCGTTGTTTATTTTTTATTTACCTAAATGTAGAACACCATGTTTCACAGCTATAAGTTGTATCAAAATCGAGGGTAGTTCAACCTGCCTCGCATTAAAATTTTGGGTATTTTGATTCTGGTGCACGTTTGTGAAAAGAGATGTTGAGAAAGTGATTGAGAACCGCAGTTTGGCCACCCCTGATCTGTACTTTTTCAAATGATATAAGTTCTTGCCGGATAGTTCCCGTTCCGTACGTACCTAAATAACGTTTACTGGCGATGAAGAAGTTTTCTAGACTTTGGATTCATCTACTATAAGGAGTTACAGAACTTAAAAAGTTGTGTGATCGACTTGTGTCTCTAAACCGCTTTTGTTTATAAGCATATCTTCCCTCGGACACCATCTTTGTTTGTAAACACTTGCACTCACTCTTTAGCAAAACGCAAGTAAATGGCCTGAATCTGTCTATTCTGGTGATTATTTGTCCGGCCGTTCGCCTAAACGTTTCAAAATGAAAACCCTGCTTGGAGATTCAGAGAAGGGTACCTTTAGGCGGCCTTTTAAAAATGTCGAAAAGTTTACTCGGAGAGAAAAGCCGAAGCATTACACAACGGCGGTGTGCGTGCGCAGTTACTTTCGTTACATTCGAAAAAATTCGTTTTGCTTCAGTTGCGTTTTGGAAGTTGTAGCTATTCAATTTTATGCAGTTATCTTCATAATAGTTTTCTGTTTTGATAAAGTATGACTGGTAAGTTAAATTATTTTATATATATATATATATATATATATATATATATATATATATATATATATATATATATATATATATATATATATATAATTTGGCAGTGGCGCACCCAAGGGGGGGGGCTCAGGGGGCCCTGCCCCCCCCCCAAAGAAGTAGAAATATTGATTTTGCCTTATAAGTATTTTTATTCGTTCATCTCGCCCCCCCCCATGCATTATAAATATTTTTATCCATTCATCTCGCCCCCCCCCCAAGAAAAAATCCTGGGTGCGCCACTGTAATTTGGAAAGTAAAGGTAAAAGAGAGGTTCTTCAGTGATGTATGAATGAAGGATTGTTAACATCAAGATGTGAATGTCCGGAATTTTGTGAAAATGATTTGTCGTTTCCAGCTTGGCGAGTTTTTTAAAATGTCGCCGAGGGGTACCCTATTTTGTATTTGCACCGAAAATTCTAAACACCATTAAGTAGGAAATTTTCAAAAAGTAATGGTAAAGAAAAAAAAAATTGGAATAGATATTAGATGGAACATCCAATTATCTGTGCTTATTTTGATGAATGGGTGTGTACGAAAAAAGAAGGATGAACTGTTTATAGGTGTTAAATAAACTAAATAGATTTTCAGTGCTTCTGAAAAAAGTCTGTTATATATCCTGTTTACTCGTATTTCTATCATTTTAGTGCACAGGAAATCGGAGTCCAGTGTGATAAATAGTAAAATTTGATATGTTTCTTTGGGCATTTGAAAGTGTATGAACGAAGGTTTTGATGTCGTTAAATATTTCAGATCTACAGTGGAGAAACAAATAAAAGATATGAATAGTTTTGATATAAATTAGAGAAATGGTCTATTTTGAAATAAAACGGTGTACATTTTTGTGAGAAAAGGAATTTAGCCCTCCTCACCCATCATTCTGGAAAGTGGTAGCACGGTTCACGCCTGTAACGAATAACAAGAGTCCAGATCCTCCATCCAAGGTTTATTAAATCTAAGATTTTATTTACTTTGCTTCGATATATTACTCGTTTCACAAATTTTGTCATTTTAACGTTGGGACATTCCCCTTTATTAATGCATCTTTAGTACTTTTTCTAATTTACTGTTTCTTTTTATAGTTAATTGAACTTGAAATTTATTAAAGCTGGATAGTAAAACATAAATAAATAAAGTCAAAAAAATTAAGGCGAATGCTAACCTATAACGATGTCTTTGCCGTATATTTTCTCTCTTATTTTTATTTCAACCATCAATAAGGTAACTAAGGGCCTGTTCACATAGGAGTCCGTTGCGGAGCGTTAAAGTATTATTCAACCAATGACAATCCTCCAAACGATTAGCAATGAAATGTTTAACGCCTATGATTGGTTTATTTTCGTCTCCACGTCATCTTTTCCTTAACGCAACGCAACGGACTTGTTGTGATGATAATTAATAGTTTAGAAATAATTAACGTTTATATTAATATCGGGTATTCAGATAAATAAATTAGTAAAGTAAGTAAGTAAGTAAGTAAATTTTAGTAACGATTGTGCTTTGTTTTAATAAAGTTATTAAGCCTCTGCTATATATGTAAGGGTTATACTTGTGGTGATCAGATATTAATTGATTTGATTAATGTCATCGCATTTGGAGAAGTGTGCGCAAGTTTCTCTAAATGTTTTGACATTGAGAAGAATTAAGTTTGAAATAGATCATCACAGGTTATACCTTATCATTGTTAATATTGATAAATTAATAAGTCTTATTTATGAACCTTGTGAATGGCTGGTATATTGTTTTTTTTATTGTTTTTTTGTCTGGCGGTTTGTAATTTAAATGGTAAAAGTCTTAGAAATATTCTTTGCTTTCCTTCTTTCCTTAAAAATTGACCCTGTGCCTAGCAACAGCTTTCATAGCCTCCCCCACTATCGGTAACCCGATACGTCCGCTCCGGGCTCTTTTTCGAACGGGGAGAAATCTTAGAAGGTCAGATGCAAGGCGCGCAGGGATACATCGCCGGGTGGATGACCAGGTCGCCATGAAATTAAAGTAATCAAGAAGAACGAGATGAGGGGTGGGGAAAATAAATTGTATAAAGAATTGCAGAGTGCAAGAATGCCACCTGTAGCCTTCCCCCCTCATTTCGGCCATTAGAATTCACGGAGCACCAAGGAACTATTTGGTGTGGAGGATGGTTTCACCGGACTGATGGAAGTAGTGACAAGGTACTGACTCGGGAGCGCGGGAGTTTGAAAAACGGAAGGGAGGCTGGATCCTGAACGGGGAGGCGAGGGCGAAAGACCGAGGGGTCGGGGCTGAGGCTCTGGCCTCGGGACGACGCTAAGATCCCGACGAGTGATGTGATGGCGACGGGTGAATTTCTTTTCCTTCCTTTACTTCTGTAAATTCTATCCATAACCTCTCTACCTTTGATTAAAGCTGCAGCAGAATCATTAAGATTAGATTTAAATGTAAAATTAAAATTAAGATGAGCAATTGCATATAGAATATTTTAGGTTTTTTTTTTTATTCGCCAGCCATTTCATTTTGGAAATTTCATTGTATATATTTTATTGTGTTGTGAAGATATAGATCTTAGTTTTACAGTAATTGTATTTTTGATAATTTAATATTGGTATTTCGAAAAAAAATGTTGAATAGAACTGATTACCAGATTGGTGGTAATATTGTTAATGTAATCGGAAGGAATAAATTTGTTATGTTAAAGTATATCTTTGTCATGTCGGTCCTTGCCTTTTTAGTAAATTTGCTGATTTTCAGCTTTAGGTTTTATTTTTATTTCAGCAGATATGAAGCTTTTTCTTTTAGGTGAGATAATTTTATTTCTAGGTGTTCTCCAAGGTTAAGTAAATTTATTAGATTTAATTTCATTTTTCTTTTGGCTCATTATTCACCACAGTGAAGCATTCAGTTCGAACCAGTGTTAATTATAATATTAATTATGATGGGTTATTGCATTTAAAAATAACACATCGCAACTTTACCATCTATCTTAAAATGTACTAACCACTAACGGCCAAATGGCAAATATTGTTGTATTTAAATTTAACTGAAACCCCCCTTAATTAGTAAGAGTTATTCATACCCTTAATTCATTAATTAGTAACTAGTAATTATTATATAATTATAAGATAAAAGTAAAATAAAACTCTATAACACCTTCATCGTTGCCACAGACTCCTATGTGAACAGGCCCTTACTCGGTGATCGGAGAGGTATGCTGGACATCAGTGGCGTAGCAAGCATAACTGGCGCCCGGGGTACAATACCTTTTTAGCGCCATTTTGGGATACCTTTTTAGTAAATCTTGTTTGCCTTGGGGACCATTTGGCGCCCCTCTGCGAGTGGCGTCCGGGGCATTATAACCCCCCCCCCTCGTTGCGCGACTGCAGGACATTACACCATCAAATCCCACCAGGATCCTCCTTAACAAACCTCAGATTCTCTACCACTTAAAAGACACTGGTGGGATCCTTTGTTTCTAACTGACCGAAATCACTACGGCTACAGCACCATCATTCATCTTTTTATTATTTTTAAACAACAAGGCTTATTCGGAACCCCGGGTATTCTAGCTTTGGATGTTGACCATTATATCATAATATAAAGCCAAGTCATGATCCCCCTCAATGATTTTACAAATACAGAATATATCCTCAATGTCTGCTTGTAAAATATGAACGCAATTTTAAAATAAGCAGCTACATTTTTTTCACCTATCTATTTGCTACTAATAACTCTCTGGTTCAGCATGTTGTTCAAATTGAGATGTTTTTGTATTGCCCAGCGTTATTTGAAGTTCTTTTAAGATCTAGAATTTCCCCCGAGCAAGAGAAAAATTCGATATAAGAGAAATTATTCAACTCAATTTTGTACAGTACATCAGTGTTACTTTTTAGAGGCAAAGTAATAATGGACATTCACTTTTAGAGAAACCAGAAGAGACGTTGGAAAACTGTGCGTTCTTTTGCAATTTGAGAGTCAGCTCTGGTGAAAATTTAGAAAGACATTTTCAGCAGCCTAATAAACGCCACTTCATGAGACCAGATATTCAGAATGTACTTATGCAGATATAGGCAAACATAGTTGGAGAAAGAATTGTTAATAAGTTTAATGGTTCATGTTGTTTTAGTCTAGTTCTCAATAAAACTATGGTTGTTTAAGGCTCTGAAGATCTATCTATGTTGGTTGTGTAGACATCCTGCAAATTCACAAAATTCAGAAATTCGAGATTTTTGGGGGATTTATCCAAATTCGTCTTCGGAAAGCATTACCAGTCATTGCAGCGATGAGATAACATAGAACTTCTCTAAATGTGACGGACAAGGGTATGGCAGAACAGCTTATATGGCTGCAGTGGCGCAACCGGGGGGGAGGGGCCCTGCCCCCCCCCTAAAAAATAGAAATTGCATTATGAATATTGATTTTGCATTATAAATATTTTTATCCGTTCATCTCGCCCCCCCCCCCCCAAGAAAAAATCCCGGGTGCGCCATTGTATGGCTGGCTGGCTATATTAGAGGTGTCCGATTTAGGATCATTCAGCAGTTAGTATGTGACGTTAGGTTCGTATGATATTTCTAAAATTTCAAAATCTGAAATTCAGTAAATTCCAAGTATCTTGTTTTTGGTATAGTCATGCAGGAGAAATGTTATGGAGGACATTCCATTTTATTCATTAATGAGTTTTCCATTCTTTGATTAGGGCTTAAAATGTGTACCTTTCTTTTTAGGAGCCCGGCAGTCCCGGGACTTCTCGCCAAAAAAGTGTCCAGTGGGCTGACTGGGAGCTCAAAAACGTTATGGACTTTGATACTGCCGACGACAAGAGCCTTATCGATAACGAAATTCAAGTGGATAATGGGGAAAATAGGGTAATGCACACAGAAACTCTTGGAAAAAAACTTTTTGGAAACTTTTTACCTATCTATAGTAGTAAAAGTCATCCGTTTCTAAGGTAACCTTTTACTCTGAAGACGAATCGGGACGTTATGGAGAAATAGATTAAAACATACACCATCACTAATCTTCAGGGCCCGAAAAATTGCTTTTCGAGACAACTCTTGCAAAGCTTCAATTATCATAGGTCAGTCGGTTTGAATTAGAGGCCCAACTATCGAAAGGGGGGGGGGGAGATGCTCATTATTTCCACATCCGAGATCCAAAAAATAGGCAGAAAAAAAGTAATTACTAAGTAAATTTTTCCTTCAGAAACGAGAACCCCCCCCCCTTCCTCCTCTTGAGAAAGTTATTGTAGTTGGGCCATTGATTTGATTTTGTTCAAGACCATCAGTAAAAGGAAAGGACACATACTTGTTCTCTTCACTTCATACAAAAAGCGTCATGCACGGCTTTTACGAACTTGAAGTTATCTTCGCAAATAACTTCCGCTCACTCTCATCATATACCCCACTGCTCGTCATCTTTGGTTCCACATATAGGATACAGAGGCAAATGATTATAAGATGTTATGGCAGTTCTTTATTGGTAAACCGTCGTTTTCCCCTCTTTCTTCACAAACACTATTATAATCAATTTTAGAGAACGATAATCATGATACATTCCACATTGAATACAGAGGATATGGAGCTCTAGCTCCCAGGAGCCTCTAAAGTTAATTATGCCTATGCTTATGCCTAACCGTCGTTTAGATACAAAATCAGCCCGCCTCTTCTGCCTCTCCACGATTGGAATCCAGATAAGATAAAAATGTCAAGCTACTAAGGCACATAAATATGAGCAAACTTTCCCTGGTTAGATTAATTAGATGATCCGCGGAATCTTTTGGTGACAACAGTTTATAACGGACGAAGCGTCCGGGAAAAGTATTTTCAGGAAAATGACTGTGAGACCAACAAAAAGTATCAATTTTAAGCGATGCACACTGCAGATTGCAAGTGTTTATTTGTCCTCCGGTTGGTCGGACACTCCTACTGCAAACCATCCTGACATTTGATTCCGTCTCAAGAGCGGAACTTCAATTGTCGTCGATTTAAAAAAAAACAACTAACGACTGAATTCGACAATAACTTGGCGATGACAAGTGACTTAGCGCGCAGGACTTAAATTTATATTCTCATATAGAGAATGAAAAAAAAGGGTAACCTAGAGATAAAATTGGAGAGATAAACGAGTAATTAACGTTTTACAGTGATACCCATTGCAGTAAAAATTTTTCACAAAAAACAATTAGATATCAATTTTTCACTTGTGACCAACTTTTATTGACCTTGTCGACCTAATTATGTGTGCCCTTTATTTTTAGATAACTAAACTAACTTAATTACATCTTTTGCAGAGCTTTTATGACTGGGGTCGATTACCTCATTTTATTCCACGAAGGTACTAACTTACAAGAATTTGAATTCGAGTCACTATTTTGAAAAGAGAAAAATAAAATAAATCCCTCTTCCATTTTTTAAAATCCTTCTCTTAAAATTTATTTAAATTGAATAATTTATCTTAATTTCTTAGGAAATCCGGGAAGGAGGAGAGCTTCCTTTGGCCGACAGTCTGGTACAGACATCGATGGAAATCAGGTAGGTTTTACATTTAGCGTTGTTTCGAAATGTCCCTAAACACACTTGCCCGTGCATGAATACAGTTAGGGCCTGTTCACGTAGAATCTATCAGCGTCAGCGTTAGGGCCTGTTCACATAGGAGTCCGTTGCGAGGCGTTACGGAAAAGATGACGTTGAGACGAAAATAAACCAATCATATGCCTCCAAACGATTAGCAATGACATTTTTAACGCCCATGATTGGTTTATTTTCGTCTCAACGTCATCTTTTCCTTAACGCAACGCAACGGAATCCTATGTGAACACGCCCTTAACTCGTATTGATACATTTCAAACCAATCATAGACTTTAACAATTTCGTGGCTAATCGTTTGGAGGTTTGTAATTGGTTAAATACACTGAAGTGCCACTGAATTAGGAATAGCAAAGCCTATGCAAATTATGTAGCGCTGCGCATCATGTATGCGCAAGTGAGGGCACTGTGGTAACTGCATATATAGCGCGTACTGTGGTAGTTCTGAATTAGTTGTTGGAATTACCAGTATGGGTAAACTGCCTGATTTAGACGCCTTCGATCGCTGACAAATCGTAGGTGCGCGACGCATGGGCCATTCAATTTCCGAAATCGTCAGACAGCTAGGATTTTCAAGGTCGACAGTGTGAAGAGTATACCAAGAATACATGGATGGTAGAAAAAAAACTAGCGATCGGGCAAACTGCAAAGGACAATTAGCCTTGACAGTGCGTGGTGAGAGACGGCTCAGGTGTATTGTACGTAGCCAGCGAAGCCAAACATTAGCTTAAATTACCACCCAGTTTAATGACGGTGCCAGTCGTACAGTCAGTAAACGGACTGTGCAACGCTCGCTTCACCGTATGGGTTTCGGGAGCCGTCGACCTACGAGAGTACCATTGCTCGCCATCGGGCTGCACGTCTTGCCTGGGCAAGAGAGCACAGAGACGAGTGTAGAGGACTGGAAACGAGTAGCATGGAGTGATGAGTCTCGATTCCGACTACTTAACGCCGACGGGAGGCTGAGAATATGACGTCAGGCTCATGAAGCCATGGATCCTGCATGCCCGGCTGGAACTGTACAAGGGCATGGTGGCTCAATCATGGTCTGGGGTGTTTTTTCGTGGCACAGTTTGGGATCTCTGGTGCGTGTACCAACCTCCCTCAATGCAATTCGGTACGTAGAGTTGCTGGGTGATCACCTCCATCCGTTTATGCTGTTCTGTTATCCGCACGGTAATGGAGTTTTCCAGCAAGACAACTGTACCTCTCACAAGTCCCGGTTGGCTACTGGCTGGTTGGATGAGCATTCCTCTGACTTCTCTGTCATGAATTGGCCCAGACTTAAATCCTATTGAGCATCTTTGGGATGTTTTGGAACAAGGCGTGAAAGGCCATCACACAGCACCAAAGATCCTTACTGAATTATGGACAGCTTTAACCAATATTTGGCAAGCCATTCCCGTGGAACGTTTCCAGAAACTTGTTGAATCTATGCCTCGTCGTGTGGCAGCCGTTATCAAGGCCAGAGGAGGCCCAACTCGTTGCTAGGTAGGTATCCCTAATTCAGTGTATATTTCAATACGAATAGCGCTGACTCTGGCGGATTCTATGTGAACAGACTCTTAGGGCCTGTTCACATAGGAGTCCGTTGCGTAGCGTTAAGGAAAAGATGACGTTGAGACGAAAATAAACCAATCATAGGCGTTAAACATTTCATTGCTAATCGTTTGGAGACCTATGATTGGTTTATTTTCGTCTCAACGTCATCTTTTCCTTAACGCAACGCAACGGTCTCCTATGTGAACAGGCCCTTAATCTCCGTCCGGAAGAGGGAGAAAGATAAATATTAAGAATTCGCATCTGTTATATTCACTGAACTGTCAGCGCTGTAATAAGTTGCGAGACTTAAGCGAGTGGCAGATGAGATCAACAGTGTACAACGTTGGGTTAGCTAGCACCCATTAATGTGTCGTAAGGTACAACAGCGCGTTGCAGTGTTATGTAGGTGGGGGTCGACGCAAATTCCTATCTTCAAGTTCGGGGCGAATTAAGTTTGAATAAAATAAAACATGATGGGGAAATATGCCTAACAGAAAGGATGCCTAATTCCAAGCTGAAAGAGGATATATGGATTGTAAATGTGCCTTCACGGGGAAAAATTCTCTTAGAATGGAGTATAATGAGGCAAAACTGATCCCCGACTGCAGCGTGAATATACAGTAGATGCATATCCAGGTGCAGGTTATAAAATTCTATAGTAGACTGTAATACATCCCCAGGAAACGAGATTGAGTGTTTTTTCTCTAATGAGATAATTATTTTTAACAATGCATTTTACACAGAAATTCCTTTCTTGAGCTTCAATGAAAATACATTTTGACAACTTGCTGCAGAGATTTGATACTCAGTTTGATGCGAATAAGTAACAGAGCAGATCTAGTGGCAGCGAGAAGCGTGTATTGTGGCAGTCAAACAGAGGTTTAATAATGATACAGATTCGAAGGCTGTAATCTCCGATTCGGGGCTTACAATTAATGTCGCTTTTCATCAAATAAGGAGAGTATATGTAGTTTCGAAAAATATTGTTTGCCCTTTTAAATTTCCTACTTTTTGTACAATGATTACAATTAATATTTACACTCTTTAATTTTTTCAATTCTTTCATACTTTTATGTAAGTTTAATTATAAGAACAAAAAAGGAATAAGAAGTATTTGAAAGAAGGAGAAATTAAAAAGAACCTTAAAGTATTACGTAAGCCTATTTTTATTCATTTTAGAACCCTTCCTTCCTTTGAAAAAACAATAAGCAAATGAACGACCCCCACCCCCTTTGCTTATTTGATGGCAAATTACTTGTCGCTATTTCGTAGGCCAAACGATTTTTTTTTTCAGCCGTTAAATTTATCGTACATTTCTAAATAAAAGTGTGTAGATATTTAATCATGAGCAGTTAAAACATTGAACAATCAATAGAAACAGTCAGAATTATGTCAACGTTCTAAAGGTCTTTGAAATTAAATAGTATAATACAAAAGTAATTAAATATACAGTGCAAGACGACAGGGGAGTCAATGGGATCAGGAGCACATCGCAGCGCACTCTCTTGCGTGCATGTTTTCTGTCTTACGCAAGCATTGCTCTGATCTTCCCCTTCCCCCTTGTCAGTAAAGATAAGCAAAGCTTAAACCCCCTTCCCCCTGAAATGCTAACGCAACACTTGAACGGACCCTTATCTGTAGGAAGCAGGTTCGAATTCGTGATAGTAAGCTCGCGTGACCAAAATTTAACGAAAGCAAAAGAAGTCAGCCAAATTCCTCGACAGAAAGAAAACAAAAGAAATGGCTTTTGCGTTTACTCGTGTCAGTCATATACGTCGTAAGACAAACCTGGTTGTATTGCCATTTCTCCGGATGTTACTTGAATCGGTTTTGGTTTATTTAAATACTAGTATGACTGGCTCAACCACAAACCACCACAGTTCTGACTATGTACTTACTTACTTTAAGCTTTCGGCCTATCTCAGATTTAATTTTCTTGTAGTACATTTAAGCCAAGGCGGAATAACCCGGGTTTATTTACCGCCCTCCGAGGAATTTAAACAAAGGCCTCTACGAAAGTAATCCTTGAATGACAAATAATATGGAAACTTGCTTTCAAGTTGTGTTTCAGATTTGAATTTATATTTTGCAGATTTCGTATGGCGGAATCACCCTCACATGGGTGATCTTCACGATTCTTTGACTGCACGATTATTTCGCCTACACTGGACTGATTGTTGAGTTATTTAACATTACTATAATTAAGTTAGTTGTATTTTATTGCTAGGCTAGCCGTGATAAATCGAACGTCTATGACGTCCATGTTGGGCTTATTCGTTTAACCCTCAAACCGGCCCACCGGTCATTATGACCGGCGGCAGTGGAACTAAGGGGTGGGGCAGGAGTGGGGAGAGGCGTGAACGCTTGGCTGGCTTTGACATCCTCAGTCAGTTCCTGCACATCAGGGAGAGCACATCAGGGTTTCACAAATGCTCGCCATTTGCCAGTAACTTGCAATTTTGTAAAAGTATGGCGGTCAAAATGACCGTTATTGCCACTGAGCAATAACAGGCCTACCGGTCCTCATAGGGATTTCAGTGTTCTGTGCGAATTTTAAAGTATCCTGTGAAGCCTTGACATCACTCTTTACCTCAATCAGTGGCAGGCTCATTTTTCGAGCAATTATGTCCGAGAAACATTGTGCAACTCTGTTAAGAGCCCTACGATTTGATGATATAGATACCAGATCAAAATAAATTAAATAAATTGAATAAATAAGTGTAGATGATTTTTCCCTCACTATTCATCACTAATATAAATCAAACAACCCTGCGCACAATATCAACATGCAGTTCCATCGTAATAACGCAAAAATAACAGCTTTTAGGCTCGGGGGTCAATTTGACCGATAGTCCTGATAGTGGCAACAAATCCATGGGCCGGTTTGAAGGTTAAAAGAGAAGCCGTTAATTTCTCTCAAGATTATTTCCGTCATTTTCAAACAGATCGCGCGTCATCGGTGGAAGTTCTGGGTAATTTTTCTTTCTCGCGTTCCGGGAAAAAGTTCGCGAGTGTGATTTTTATGAACGAAAATGAGAGTAGATGAGTATATAACAAGCGTGATATAACAAGAGGAAGTTTATTTTAGTTCGCTGGTCTCGCGGAGTTCTCGCAGCGCATCGGTGACCACCTGCACAACCCTGATGAGTATAGAGGAAGACGACGAGAGACAAGCTGCACTCTCGGATCTCATTACTCACTTGGAAGACACGGCTGCTCTTCTTCGAGACTACCTCCAACCTCCGAAGCCAGAGATTGAGGCTGACGACTACACATCCTATGAACAGACGATCTTTCTACTGAAATATCTCCTAGTTTTAATTTCATTCATCCAGGTAACTCTATACTTGTATGCATACTCAGGACGTTTGTTCAAATTATCGACCTCTAAGAGCACTGTTTCTCATCCAGACATCTGATCGTCTATCTATATAAATAAAGTAACAGACGTATTTGTCGTGTGTTTTGTCGAGTCACGTGAGCATCACGTCTCCGGGTCTCACTGATCCTGAGACTGCGATTTTGGCGGCCATTTTGTTTTAGTCGAAAATCGGTGTATTATTTTTCTCATGAAAGTACATAAATCTTACATATTTGGAAAGAGCTTTGAAAACTGATAACTTTTTCTGCTTACAGTTATTCTGTTATTTTAATAGTTTTAAAGATATTTTAACTCTAAAAAAGCACTCCACCGGAGAAGCAGTCCACTCCAAGCAGCATGGTGCAGCCATCTGTCGGCAGCGACGGGAATGAAAATTGACGGGAATTTAATACTTTTGTATGACCCTGAAAAGGGCCTTTTTTTCTTTTGTGGGGCCCGGCTAGTGTACGAATAACGCGACAGGCCATGGGTACGTTTGCTGTTGGGACATAGTTTGGGTGGCAATTGCGCAGCTATACAAAGTTTTAATTATACTACTCTATGGCGGGTAGTCATGGTTCCGAAAAAAAAGGGCCGTTTGGAGGGGTGGCTGTCGAAAAGAGGTTTCGTCCATAACACTCTGGCTCTGTGGACTCTTTAAATCGGTTCTAAACAAAATATGGCAGTTTAGAGGGGTGACCGACTAAAGTTTCAATGTACCAAACAGAGTAGAAAAAACCTTTCTACTCCCTCGTATCAAAATATTTATATCACTTACGCAGTGGCTGGCTAGATGTGCCATCCAATCGTAAATTCTTCCGGCGAAAAGGCGTGTGTTTAAAATGCTTATTGAGAAAAAAGTTTGGCCGAATAGGCAGGTTGACCGAACAGTCTTCACCTCTGTGTTCCCGAATCGTTCACAGATCGCCATCTAACAGTACGCACGTTATGCAGGGGCATCAACAGTCGTTTGCAGTTATTCTAAATTTTTGTTTAGCTTTATTTCAATGAAATGTATATGTGCCATTGGCAGTTTTTAAAAGGCTTTAAATGGGAACGTCATTCAGATGTAATGATAAAAAAAATATCTAACACATATACGATTAATACGTTAATTTATTTTTGATACTTTAACTAACAAATTTGAAATAATTTTCTTTTTCTTATTCTCAAACAGAATATGTGGAACTTTAATGGATAGGGGAAACCCTTGTACCTAGGGCCATCGTGTACCTAGGGCCACCATACTTTATTTAAATAATTATTATTTTACATCATTTTTACTCATTGGAGTGAGTGACAACATTGTTTCAAATCATAACAGCCATTTTTAATGAAAGCAAGAAGAAGCTATAGTTAAATAGAAAAGAAAGTCTTGATTGGATGATCAAAACTAAATTTTTTCACTTCAATTTGAAGTCTTATTTTGTGAAAGTAAGTGCAAACTTATGTTTTAATGCATAGCAGATATTTTTTGTAATCATTAAAGGAAAAAATGATATAAAAGTAAAGTTTGGTTTCTGCAGGTCTTTGGCTATGGAAGCCATTTTGCCAAAAACAACAACATCTTGTACCTAGGGCCATAATCTTGTCTTGTACCTAGGGCCATGGCCTCTGGTAGAAAAGAGGTGGACGAAAACTTGGCAAGTGTAGAATTCTCACTGATACTCCCGAGAAAAATGAAAATCAAGCACAATTATTGAAAAAAGTAATTGATAAAAAAAGGTTACGAAATCTGTGTTTGAAACAGAAAATTTATGTGGGATCATTAAGAAGACAATGGAGAAAAACATACATTAGAAAGTGATGAAATAATAAACATTTCTTCCTTTAATACATTGCCTACAATTAACATTTCTTCCTTACGAAGATTTTAGAAGTTGTGCATGAAAGAAATAATGGATACAAATTTTTTTTTTATATTGTAAACAACAATTTCAGTGTTTGGAAATAACTGGCCCTAGGTACAATAGTGTTATTGTACCTAGGGCCATTTGTAATTTTTTTAAAATTTTCAATATCATTTATAAGTTTTTTTTTCTACATTTGATGTGATTTTTTGTTAAAGAGAATAAAGCACGTAATGTATACAAACTATTTTTATTATTGTAAGCTAGTTATAAGTAAAGATACTGCCATTTGAAAATAGCCGGCCCTAGGTACAAGGGTTTCCCCTACGTTATGTAGTAACGAATAAAAATATACCAAATATCATAAGAAGAATACTGCGGCGAGATCGGAAAAAAAAAAAAGATTCAAGAAACATCAGCTCGCGTAATTATAGGAGCGTTATGCTAAATAATTGAGCATTTTTTTTTCTCACATGTGATAACTTTACGTTAACTTAGTCTGTTTCCTTTTTACATCTCACTTTCCGGAGGTGAGACTTCTTTGTCCACTCTCGTGTGGTTGTACGTTTACCATCCGATTCGTGTGTCCGTAAGAAATCAAAGAGAGGCTTATTAATTATAAAACAAAATAATTTATTCAACAGCGTTTGAACATGACCGCTCACTTTCGTTTCTTCGCTACATCTGCTCTTCTGAACACGTCATCAGCGCTCACAGCGCCATCTCACCTATCTTTTGTCAAACAAATAAGCTTTAACACTTGATCGTTTTTAAACTATTTTTCCACGACTTATTTTAGTCTGCTGCGAAATTTTTGTACGGCAACAATACTGTCACTCTTAAATATGTATGAATTTTGTTACAAATTCTGTCATGGTTTAGAAGGCAAACTATGAGATATAAATATTGTTCACTTTTATTTAAAATTTTAGATGAAAAATTAAAAATCATCGTTGGATAACTGGTTGAAAACACGGCTTCGCATGATCGTTTTGTATCTGATGCCATGCATGAGATAAGCGCAGATGCACCCCCAAAAGAATATTGATTAATCAGCTCTTTTTGACAAGCTTCAGCGGTTAACATGAAACACTACATTTTTGAACTGTTCATTGTGACAATCACACCGGTGTTGTTCGGCCTGATGCTGAATTCTATTAACTAGTTCCAAACATGTAGCCACACTTTTTAATTTATTGGAGAATTGAAGAAGTGTTCATTACGTATTTGTTATCCATAAGTTTCCTGTCCACTAAACACTGTCTCACGTCTAAGAAAAATGCTGTTTTCGCCGATGTCTTTCTCGTGAATTGTTAATTTTGTACAAATAGATTATAAACGCTAATGGATTTGAACTAAGATCGATCGAAACTTTTGGATCAATGAGTTAAATTCTTAATTAGGAGTAGCGCTTTTCAACTCAGAAAAATGTGTAACATAGAAAAAGATTTATAAAAGTTAATTTGATACCACAAATTGTGCTCGCACATAGCGCTCAATATAAGATAATATTTAAAACTTATGTTTTGCGACACACGAAGATCTTACTATGTAATAAATAGTCCCCACTTTATGTCAGCTATTCTTTTCACACACCGCATCAAAAGAACTCACTACTTTTATCTCTCTTTTGAAATATGCTATCCCGCAGCAGATTCTCCAAGGAGATAAGTACTGATGTGTCACTTTTCGCCAAACTGTCTGGTGTTTAGTGAGTGATTTTCCAAGCGGAATGACTTCCCATGTTTTATTATCGACGTACATCTTTTTGAAAAGATTAATCTAAGCGTAAAACAATGGGTGTTGTTGCTTAGTTGATTGGCGACAGAGAAAAAAAGGTTTTCAGATCAACTGATTGACAAGGAGCTGTAATTATATAACACTATAAGGGCCTGTTCACATAGGAGTCCGTGGCGTTGCGTTAAGGAAAAGATGACGTTGAGACGAAAATAAACCAATCATATGCCTCCAAACGATTAGCAATGAAATTTTTAACGCCTATGATTGGTTTATTTTCGTCTCAACGTCATCTTTTTCCTTAACGTAACGCAACAGACTCCTATGTGAACAGGCCCTTACAGTGTTAATAACATAACAAATGATAATGGCTTCGTCATAATGTTGCATACTTTTCTTCTGTTTGCAGCTCGTAAGCATTTTAATATTGACACTGTTTGACCATATTATGGACAGAGATAAAGAAACGGCCTATGTCTTTCTAGTAAGTATATACAATGCATTCTATAAAGTACACTTGGGCTATGTATTAAATTGCGATTTCAGCGAATATTTAAAATGGAGAGGATTACAAATTGCGTCCAAATTTTCAAACGGGAACAGAACGCTGCCCATTAATTATGTGGTTAATATCCAGGCATCATGACAAAGGCAAAATGAGATTTAATGTATGTATGACGTCACTTGCATTAGCTTTAAATATCTATGCTAGACAGATAACTCCAACAACTTCAAGGATTAGCAAGCAAGGTGTCGTGTTCAGTTGAGTTGACTGACATTCAACCTGAAATGACAAAGGAATGTCATATTAGCAAGCACCATGAACGATGCGTTTCATTCACTCCAGGAATTCCTACCTAGTCAGTTAGCAACATTCTAGTACACGTGAAAAGGGATAATATGAGTAGGTCTAAATAAACCAAAAAGCGTCTTGGGGAACCATTGCAAACGACAGAGTTTAGCACAAATCGATGCGCAATTTTCCTTTATCGCAGGTCCCGCAAACCCTGTGAGAGAACTCTGTGATTAATGTAAGCGAAATACACAATACAGTGCTAAAGAACATCCAAGTAGTTGTTCCAGAATCGCTGAGAACTGTCGACACCAAATGATACGAAGTAAGGAGTATGAATGATGAAAGTGGATAATAATCCTTTATGTACTGATGAAGACAGATTATTTCAGTGATGTCATACCCCACAGTCGGTAAAATCTAAAAACAGACGCATCACGGCGTGTTTTTCCAAGAAGCCCCCAAAATATCAAAAATTCCAAGGAAAATAAATTTTCTGCTGGTATACGATGATTTCAACAAGCCTGACCAAACAATTGGCAGTAGACAATTCTATCAATAGGGCTTCAACGCTAGGGCTAATTGGTGAGGTTAGATGCTGAAAAATAAGTGATAAAAGAATAGAAGAAAATTTGGTTTTGAGATGAAGTTATTGTGGTGTTATAATGATAATCATTCATGTCAGATTTTTTTTTATATCACTTCTTTGCTAGGGTTTTGATGAATATAAGAATCCACAATATAATTTATAGTGGAATCGAAGCCACAGAAGTTTCACCCAGATTCATAAATCTTATGATCTAGGCTGTCCTAGTTTTGGGACACAAGATTTCCGAGAAAAGCATGAAATTTTCCAAAGTATATATAGCATTGAGAATACTAGATATCATAGACGTAGCGTCGGGGGGGAGGGGGGGTCACGCCCCCAACTTAACTTGAAATAAATTAAAACGTTAATAGAAGTTCAGTTAAAATCGGAAAATTGTAGAAAACTTTTAAGAAAGTTTGTTTTTTCCCGCTTTTTCAAACTGTTAAACTGAAGATTCCGATTATGTCTTGAGCCTTAACATAGTTTTTAACAATGATATGATCCATGACAAAAAAATCGATGCTATATTTTTTTTCTCATTTTATTTATATTATATTTACTTTTCTCACTGTATAACTTTTGAATACTACTCAAATTCTATTGTTATTCAATTTCAAAAAATCATAATAGTTCATATTTTAAGGACCGTCCAATACCCAATGCGCTCAGGAGGGCCCTAACTGAGTTCAATTCATTGCTGCCCCCCCCCCCCCCCCCCCAAAAAAAAAAAAAAAAAAAAAAAAGAGAAAAAAGTTAGAAGCACGTTACGCTTATGCTAGATATATTTTAGATAAAGTACACATGACAAAGAGAAAGCTCTTTCAGGTAGAGATTTCTGTCCTTGTAAAACAAGTGTGAAAAACATTCATGTTCCAAGTTTCTCAGGATATGCCGATAGTTGCAGTCAAACTTCTGAAAATTCAATAGTACAAGAGAAAACATTTGCAAAAGTGAAGCTCTGTAATTTCTTAATACTAAAACAATACCATCAAATGAACCAATCTCATGATTCATCCTAAAAAACTTCTCTTGTAAAATTTTACAGACAAGATCCTGTGGTACCATCCTGCAAATTCTCAATATGTTACTCGTCAGCTTTGCAACAGGTATGTATGTCATTTCTGAAACGGATATTAGTCACATTTACAATGCAAAACTTTTCAGTTTCTTTAGTAGAGAGAGGCTTATAAATTAAATGCTTAAAAATCTGGAAAATAATTACCAATCAACAGGTTTTTTAAAAATTTTTCATGAATTAAATTTGGAGGAGGGGGGGGGGAAGTAAAAGAAAATAGTAATTAATTAATACAAAAAAATTGCATACTATAACAATAAGATGTAAAGTATTAATGATGCTTAAAATAAAATTATTTTCTACTTTTTGGGTAGTAGCGATGTGTGTGTAAAGATATTTATGCTATTTTTGGGTTGCAGTGGTTTTATCCAGACAAATGCTGAAATACAAAGTGGAAGGTAAATTCATGGCTCAAACATACCTTGCAACAGTCATCACATTTGCTGGACTCTATTTCATTATTTATCGTTTTCAGGTAATTCCTTCATTTTTAAACTATTAATGTCTGAATTCTTGAATCATTTAAAAACAAATTTCTACAACATATCTTTATTTTTTAATGTTTATAATGCTTATTTTTTGTAAGAAATATTACGATGGTTCAAACTCTTAGGCCTCGTACACACGATACGGTTTCGATTTAATAATCGTTTCGGTGTCAACCGAAAGCTGTGTTCAACACGATTCGGTTTTTCTTTTACCGTATACGGTTGCCCCGTCCGCACGGAACATCTTTGCAATCATTCCAGCGAAGTTCGGCACTCGTTTCCTTCAAAACAACCGAATCGTGTGCACTCCTTCTCTCACTTCTGTACGCCAATGGCAACCGAAACGGCCCCGCGGCGGTTCCCTTTATACGATTTCGGTAGACAAAATCGAGCGACACCTGCCACCGATTCGGTTGATTACCGTATACGGTTTTCGACCGCAACAAGTGAACGTACAAAACAAAATACACATAGTTTACAGTAAAACGAAACTACAAAACAGAAATGATTATAAAACCGAATCGTGTGTACGAGGCCTTAAGATTTGCCTTTGATTATTTGACTAGGTAATCTAAAATTATGATAAATACGACATTATTTATTTATGTATTAATTGTTCTATCTTAGGATTTCAATACAAATAATATGCTTTTGAACCTAATTATTACTAAGATGATAGTCAAATCAATTAATTAGCCATCACACATACTAGGTACAGTTTAAGGAAATTCATTATCCTCTAGGGCAGTGGTCCCCAACCCCCGGGCCGTGGCTCAAATGGTACCGGGCCACCAGATTAGGGCCACAAGCTCAGGGTTTTTATTGATTTAGAGTTCTAGTGAGTTAAAATGTTAAATCACTTTATATTCATTTTTTGGTGTAACTGTATTTTATTTTGAAGGCATGTTTAAGTTCAATTAAATTAAAATTATTAAATCAAAACAATCTAAAATATAAACAATCAACGAAAATGAGCTATTTTGAGTGTACTTCAGAAAAATTATGAACTTTAAGAGTCCCAAAAGAAAACAGCAACTTTATGGAGATCATTTTAAAAAAATGTAAATTTGATAACCAACCTGTACCAACCAGTGGCGCACCCAGGGGGAGGCCCAGGGGACCCTGGCCCCCCCCCCCCAAAGAAGTAGAAATATTGATTTTGCATTAGAAATATTTTTATTCGTCCATCTTGGCCTCCCCCCCCCCATGCTTTATAAATATTTTTATCCATTCATCCCGCCCCCCCCCCCCCCAAGAAAAAAATCCTGGGTGCGCCACTGGTACCAACTATATATCTACATTATAATTTTATAGTAGCGTTCTTTCAAAAGCTACGTACAGTTTAAGATATTAAGTTTTCTAAGTGCAATTTTGATTAATCCAAAATATATATAAGGCTTTTTATAAGGGTGAATACAGTTACTACTGCTGAACTCTTTAAAACATCAACTTGAAGGAGTAAATAATCTCATACTAACTGTTCATCTATATATAGAAAACAGTTCCGTAACTGACTGATTGACAGATAAACGCACACACCAAACCGCTGGACATAAAGGGCTGACATTTTGCATGGTGATTCTTCTTATAGTGCAGGGGTGCACTAAGAAATATTTTTCAAAAATTTTTCTTAGATTTTTTTAAATTAAATTTTTAAGCTGTTTTTGTAACTTTTCTAAAGTTTGCATTTAAAATAATAATCTGGGGGTTATAAAATTTATAGCACGAGAAAGATCCTAAAAATTCCTTTAAAATGAAATATTTTTCGAATCTTTACTTCCATTTTTTGATTTTTGGTGAATTTTTAAAGATTCCTTTTTAGAATTTAATTTATTAAATGCTGATCACGCTTTTCTCTTCTTTCTTTGTGATACTTTAAACTAATTTTGCATCACGTACATAACGAAAAAAATAAATTTAAAAAAAAAAAAAAAAAAAAAAAAAAAAAAAAAAAAAAAAAAAAAAAAAAAAAAAAAAAAAAAAAAAAAAAAAAAAAAAAAAAATTCTTGCTAATGCGGCAGACAATTCGATATTATCAAAAAAAATTTAAATACAGTAAAAGAAATGTCCCACAAACTGTACTATATTAACTGCACTGTATTTTTTAGTATGTTCTATAAGATTTAATTTGAATATTTTCTTTTACATTATTTTGTCTATAAAAATATCCGTTATGATTTTTTTATAAATATATATATTTTTTGGCATTAATTGCATACACTAACCGTTGTATTTAATTTGAATGTACTCTGTAGCAAAGCACGGGTATTCAGCTAGTTAAGAATGAACTTATCAAAAGCAATAATATATACTGAATGTTTCTAAATTTCTTTTCAAATAATTCCTTAAATGTAATAGTTGCTTGTATTAAAATTCACTATTTGAATTGCAATGAATATCATTTTACAGCCTGATAGTTGGGAATTTGGAAGCGTCGACAAAATGGAGGACAACATAGCTCTTACCCAGTACATTAGAATGTTGTACTTATCAGTATCAGCAGCAACATTATGTGGTAAGTATTAGTCAAAAAGGAATAGACACTGAACACAAATCATCATTTTAATTTTGAAGTAGGATTGGAAACTGATAATAATAACGTTTTGGTGAAAATTGTATAACTAATAACCTTTCAGGTGCTGCTAACATCCAACCCAGATATTGGTATGTCACTTTAATCCTGTGCTTTCAAGTAAGTGTGTACATTTTGTATTAAAAGAATCAAAATAACATATAAGATTTTAAAACCCATAGAAGTTATCTCAAGAAGAAAAATAAATCATATTCTTCTAAAGTATTTAAATAATATCAACTTAAAGTTACAGTCCTAATTTTAAGTTTAACCCCCCCCCCCCCAAAAAAAAAAAAATAAAAAATAAACAATGCAAATAATGAATGAGTTTTTTTCTTTTTATTTTCAGAGTTTGATAAACTTTGTTTATTTTGCTTCTATTCTGGCTCAGACCATTGGAAATTATCACAGCTACACTGTACAAGTTGTTCGAAGGAACAGCTCTATGAGCCGAAGCAGGTCAAAGTCATAAAATTAGTTGTAAATAAAATTTTATTGCAAATATGTAAATAAAACTGTACTACTTCAATTGCACATTTTTTATCAAAAAGCAGATACAGGACATTTTGTGAAACAAATTATTTCTCTTCAAAGTACATCCACTGCACATTTTCTTACAAAAGAAATTAAGGTACACACAAATATTAATTAAACTATCAAATTTTAATCTATACACATAAAAACGATGAAAAAAAAATGATTCTATGTTTGAAAAAAAAGAGAAAACTGATTATTTTAGCATGATTGTTTTTTATTTATTTTTACAATTTAGATTACTGAGTAGAAACAATTTATCTTACATCATACAGAAAGCAATGGAATAAATACAAACATACAACTTCTCTGATAATATAATTTCTATCACAATATTAGAAAAACCAAGGAGTCTATGTGGCACAGAACTCAACTCTCTGCATGTAAAGAAGCAACAAATTCTTCTAATTTCTCTTGAATGTGTCGAACTCGTTCTAAAATGAAAGATGCAAAGGTGATTTTTCCCACAATGCCCTTTTTAGAGAATTCAAAACAAATTTTAGAAGTTTAAGATACAAGTGCACAGTCTTAACCAAACTTACTTAATTCCTCAGCCAATATGACTCTTCTACCAGTTAGAAGATGTTTCTTTTTTTCCATGTCTTGACTATAGTCTTCTAGAACATCTTTGATTTCTTTTTCTAACCTCCTAGCTGGAAACACAATAAATAAATGCACATTTAATCGCATATTATTACTCAACCTCAAATTTACGTATTGAAATATTTTATTTCTACAGTCACTTTAATGGAAGTAAAAGTAGGTCAATCATACATCATTGTTCTATTTTTTCTCATTAATACATTCAAGTTAAAATGTTTAAAAAACTACATACAATTTATTTTAATTGTTAAAAGCCACTGCAAAATGTATGCATATGTTTTCTAAATATTACACTAAAATACAGTGATTTCCGCTTATAAGAATCACGTTTGTTATTACTATTTTTGATTCTATAAGCGGTTGATTCTTATAGCCGAAATTTATCTTTTTGGACAGGCTCACGCCCACCCATATATACATAATGGTAAATTTTCTGATATATTATATCAGAAAATTTACCATAAAATACTCTTAATCAAAAATCTTAATCAAAAACTTTTAATCAAAAATCAAGGAGGGGAAAGAAGAAGAAGAAAAAAATCAAAGATTTTTCAGGATTAAAGGAACTGAGGTAGTTAAAATTTGATATTTTTAGTAATTTTTTATATTTTTTTATTAACAACTAGCCGCTGCATGACCACTTTTAGTTTTATACTTTCTTTTGCAAAACAACTCAACTGAAAGTAACCTATGTAAGTCATGTTACCATTACCTGTCATCAGAAATATACATGATTAAGGGGTAGTGGGAGCTCACTCAAAAATTTATAATCATCGCTAAATTCTCTAGAAGTCTGATTCTAAAACATCTTGATCAAAAAATGTGAGTTTCCATTAATTCAGAACAGAATTAAAGATAAGACTGAGAAACCCAACACCAATGACCCAACACCCTCTCAGTATGTACAATTTTTCAAAATTAAGATATCTACCCTTTATCATTACATGAAATAAGAAATTGTTGGGGAAAATTTTTTTCACTTAAAAAATTAAATAAAAGTTCATAAATTACTAAAATATAGTGTGGATTACATCACTCTCTGTATGTACTATTGTTCACAATTCAGATATCTACACTTAATCATATCAAACAATAAATTTGGAAAATTTCGTCACTTTTAAAATGGTGTAAAAATTCAGCAAGTACGCCACTACACACACACGGTTTTAAATTGCAGCCGTTGCCATTCAGAAAGTAGAAATATCGTCAATTTTTGTGCCGTATACCTACGCGCTTTATATATACAGGGTGTCCATAATTAAAGTCCCACTTTCGAAAGGCTGCAAAAAAAGAACCACTGGTCAGAATGACTTCAAATTTGAACTGAATATACTGGAAGAAGGGGGAAACGATTTGGCATAATAAAAAAAAAAAGTTCCAAAATGTTACAGTGCTATTGATACATTTTGGAACTTTTTTTTTTAATTATGCCAAATCGTTTCCCCCTTCTTCCAGTATATTCAGTTCAAATTTGAAGTCATTCTGACCAGTGGTTCTATTTTTGCAGCCTTTCGAAAGTGGGACTTTAATTATGGACACCCTGTATATAGATGGCAAGCAATTAACAAAAACAAGATAAAAAGTACAAGAAAACAAACAAGAAGGAAAAAAAGTGAAACAAAGCAGGAAACAGGAACATATCAACTGTTCAATGCTCTTGGCTATCAATACTGGCTACAGAGATCAGTGTCTCACAGGTCTGGAGGTGGAAAATATCCATAACTGGTGGTTTATTACAAATAATGAAGAAGGGACTCTCTAGAATTTTCTAGTGGCACAGATGTTTAGCTAAGTAGCCATGACAAGTTAAAAGCCGGATCATGGCTACTAAATCCTTCCATGGAAAATCTGGAATTTGTGCACTATTAGCAACCCATAACTTAATAGAATTTCTGTCAATTAATTCTTGATAAAACAGGTCCTTCAATTTCTTACAAATAAACATCCCTATAGAAGTAATTATACATGATTAGCCTACACAGGCTCTGCATAACTACAGCACTTCTTTTTTTAGTGACAATTCAATACATATATATAAATTTAAATTTCTTCTAGTGCACAGTCTAGATAAAATATTAAATTTTTATAGTTTAAGATTTACGTATGTGCAAAGGATTTCATGAAAGTTAAACAAGATTTCAAGATTTACATACTGTAATTGCTGTATCTTAATTATAACTATTTTTTTTCTAAGCAGTTAATTACAAATATCAAAGTTTTAATTGAACAAATAGATTATAATTTATGTCCTAGGAGAATGTACAGTTCAGTTTTTTGTTTTGTTTTGAGAATCAAAAGCTAAATGAACATTTTATGTTTATCCAGAGCAACTAGAGAAAAATTCAATTAGTTTGGTGTTAAAACAGCAGTTCTACAAATGTCATTATGTCAGAACTTTTACACAATTATTCTGTTCCTCATGACTGTTGCAGGAGAGGAAAGAATACACAGGAAATAAAGTTACCTTACCTTTTCCTGTTAAAGAGAACACATTTTGAAGATATCATTATAAGACAGGAAAAATATACCTTCTGCATTCATTATTTGTTGTCTTAAAGCATTTGAAGTAGTCTGAAGCATTCTTTGTATCCTCCAAAATAAGACGACATCATTGCAGTCAATCTGAAAGAAAAAACCTCAGGTATAACACATGCTGAAATGTACTTAAACAATTGATTCATTTTAAAAATACAAAAATGTTAATACAGTGACCACCGCTTATAGTGATCAGTGGTTATAAGAATCAATATCGCGAAAACAAAAACAAATGTATTATTTCCATGTTAAAATTTTCACTTTAAAGAATCAATCCACCGGTTTTAAGAATCAGTTTACACTCTTCGCCTTCCTTTCATTTTTTAAAAAAAAGCCACTTAAATCCTCAAAAGGCACGAAGTTCTTTCTTTTTTTTTAAAAGAAAGATTGATAAGATGGGCTGGAATATAGTCATAAAATGCATCCATTTCTTTATTAGACATAACATAATAGTTTCCCCTTAAACACTTTAGCACAACACTGTCCTATTAGCTTGACCCAGGGGCATGTTTACCCATCCGGGTCCGATTTCACTTTTCTCCACTGACAAACAAAAATAGGGACTCTTTTTTTCCCACCTCCCACATCCTGGTTACGGCTTCCTGGACCCTGAAGCACATAAATCCTCAGCGAATTGTCCACTATCACTTAGGCTAAAGTGACATTAGTAGTATTCAGCACGTTATCAAACCGTGAAACGTAAGCTAGAAGGGGAATCTTCGTCTGAGACTATTAGTATTGAAAGAGGTATAAACAGCCCCCTGAAAACTTCATTGTGTCAAACTACCATAGAAAACTTTTTCTTGCTCCATTCCTATAGTTGAAATGTTAAAACTGTTTAGCAGGTATGTGGTAACAAATATTGGATTTTTTTCTTCTCTTACTATAATCATGTGTATCTACTTATAGGTTTAGAAATTAAGTTGTATTTTTAAAATTATTAAAAATAATTTTAATAAAAGATAATTAATGTAAATTAAAGAGTATTTTATGGTAAATTATCTAATATATGTATATATAGGTGTGTGTGTTCTTGTCCAAAAACCTAAATTTCGGCTATAAGAATCAAAAATAGTAATAACAAACGTGATTCTTATAAGCGGAAATCACTGTATATCATCCGATATAGCTATTTTACGCAGTACTACTTTACTGATAAATTTGATATGTAAAACTTTACACAGGATTTTTACATTAAACAAAAACATTTTTCTAATATATAACCAAATATGACGAATACATACATCAGATTCTAAACCTTGATGATATAAGTAAAAAGCTTTCCTGCAATCATTTGCTTTCTGCAGTGATTTTTCCAAGAAATGTTTACGATGTAAAGGAAGCCACACTTGTTTTATCTACAAGAACAAAGAAAAACAAAAGTCTTATATCCATGAAATGCAAGATACAAAAGCATAAATTATTTGAATAAATACGTCAGCAAAAATGCAATCATTCAATTTGAAAATGTAAAAGTACTTTTGTAAACAACAGATATCACTTCAGCCTGGTCTCAAATTGAGTAATGTGCATAAAATACCTCACTGGAAGTGATGTTTAACGAAATGTCCCACGAACAGTTCTTTGATTTATACAGCACATAATTTAGAGGTAAAATACATGCAAATGACTTAAAATGTCATACTCTGCATAAATAAAAATTATGCCATAAAATAAATAACAGAGTAGCTTAGACTTAAAATCATTGAAACAAAAATTTACTTTAAAAGTTGAAGATTCTTATTTAATTAAAAGCTGAATCAAAAGTTGTTTTTTTAATAGTGTGACAGATGTACTCGGCAAAGCAATTTGTGTTATTTTTCACACCACTATAAATGTTCAGTATCTTACAAACCAGAAGTAGGATAGAATAAATGATGATCATTATTACCGTCAGGAACGAAGATACCTAACTTTGTTTATTTATATCATTTCAAAAATAAAATCTAAAGAATCCATTGGCTCAAATTTGAGGGTACTTAAGAGAAAATCTAATTAAAGAAAAAAGGTACATATTGAAGATGGTCATAAAAGTTGATTAAGGCTTTGAATTAAAAAAAACAAAAACAAAAAACTACTGTTTCACATCCCAATAAAAAACCACTTAACAGTTTTTAGAGCAATACATAATATGACAATCATTAAAAATCCCCCTTTACTTCTGAAATTCTAATTAACTATGCTAAATGACAGTTTGATATTTTCACTCTAATATAATATATGGATTAAATACACTACAAACAATTGTGCATGAGTTATTAACACCGACAGTTAAGGTGCATTTAATAACCTAAATACTGGGTTGCAATATTCCAAATACACCGTGAAAAAGGATTAGAAATAAAATACAGAGAATGTAAAATCAGCTTTGTCAGGTAACTATAACACATTTCATGAGGAAAAAAATTAACCACTATGTTAGTTTTGTGATTATTTTAATAAAACTCTACTTAAGTGTTTGTGTGTGTGTTTGTCTAGTACAAATCTTGCAATCGATTTTTAACTAACTTCCCGACTAGCTAGACATTTGAAACTTTTAGAATAGCTCAGAACATGATGACAATGCATTTTTTAAATACTTTTAGCCATCTTTAAGCAGAATTAAATTAATTTTCAGTTATTTTCAGTTCATTTTGTTTTATAGACTGGTGCAGCCATCTATTGGCCGGAAAGGGAACTAGTCAAATGTAACAAGTCAAATGCAAGTTAACTTCCAATTAACTTCATTTTCTTTCAAGTTGATGGGATAATTCATCAAAACAATTTAAAAAAAATATTTATTAATACATAGAATTGTCAAGTTTATATGATTCAACAGAAAATTTAAAAACATGGTATATAAAAAGTCTTTTTATCTTGTAATTATTACAGTCTACATACTGGGGCATTTTGGGATTTTCTGTACATAACCATGCATTAACTAGCTCAGGTATAGTGGGGGCTTAGAGTGTGCATACTAAATAAACAAATGTATTTCATAAACACTTACCAAATCATAATCAGCTTCTATATCAGATGCTTGAAGATTTCTTTTAATGGTTGTAAGCTCATCAGCTGATAATGCAGGACCATGATTCTGTGAGTATGCAATAAATTTACAATTCATTATAGAAAGACAACAAAACTTATAAATTTAACACATGAAAACAATAATGATAAATATAAAGTCTCAAAAGCTTTATATGTTTAAGTGCATGTTAATAATTTTCCTTATTCTGTTCTTGGTCTAAATAATAACATTTGTCACTTGAAATGTCAGTTGAACTCTACTTTCTTTGTAGATATGATACTTTGAATACTTAAATTTAAATTTATACCCTAAAAGAAGATTAATAGAGAAAAACTACATTCACATACAATATACCTATACAGATATATTTCATCATTATTTCTAAAAATATGTTACAGATAGAAAACAAATACCAAAGGACATAATCGAAAAATGAAATCTGTTTCAAAAGTCCTAACATGCCAAATTAAATAGCTGAAGTCTAATAAATTTCTCAGTAATGCATATAAGTACATACTACATTTACTTGCACAAATGTGCTGAAATGCTGGTTTGGCTCTTCCATACAATCAATTACAGAAAATGTCTCAGAGAAGTTATCTTAATTACAGCGGAGAAAGGTTTATCGTTAAGGTGCTGAGTATGAAAACTTAAGCTCATAATCTTTTAAGGAACAAAAAGTTAAATTCAGATAACCTGTTTTCCAGTCATTTATATTAAAACATATTGATGCATTAAAACTTTTAATGTATATCAACTTTTAAATTAGTACATTAGTGATGAAATGATTCAATGGCATAACAGTACATTCAAAAGCATAATGAGAAAAACTATAACACCACTACGCTCCCAATCAGTTCTTTAAAAATAATAAAATGTAAATACCTAGAAATTTGTGGATGTTTAACTTTTGAAATAAAAAACATTCAAAATCTCAACATTTTTGTAATTCATACTTATTCTACAGTTCACCATTTAACTATGACACAACAGCATGGAGCGAAACAAAAACAAATCAAAATGCTTCAATGCCATTGCATGGTTCCAGCAAAATTAAGATTATAAAATATTCCCCATCTCTTTGAGGTCTCTAGACATTTAAAGAACAGTTCTAAGACAAACTTTGTTTAATAAAAATTTTTAGAAGAATAAAGTTTAAAATTTTTGCTTTCAACATTTGTTAAATATTTCTTAAACTTTTCAGCATTTTAAAAATTCTTAGTTGCCATTTAAACTTTTCTTTAATTTTTATCACAAACTCTAAATTTTCTTAACTTTTCATTGGAAATTTGAAATTCCCTAACTTTTCTCGACTATTCAAATCTCTGCATTGACAATACTAATTTACAACACTTTATCAACTCATATGTTCATCAATATTTTTTTAATATAAATCCAACAAACTATGAGGGATGTATTAAAAGTAAAACTTAATTTTATTCAGAACAAGAGTGACAAACCTGAGGCTGTAAAGCATCATTTGAAGAAACATTTGATACAATGGCTGTATATAAATACACTTCCTATAAAAAAATGATTCATCAGATGTAACAGTACATTTTATGTATTAAACTAGAGGATTATTTTTTGGTCGGTGGATGGAAGTGAAGAAAGATTAAAAGTTAACTACCCTGTAATAAAGCAAATTGTATTTAAACAACATTTTTAGTATATTAAATGAAAATGACATGGTTAGCAAATTTGGCCAAATCTGAAAAAAACCTGAGGGAGCCCACCAACAAAATCCCATCAGGTTTTATCTGAATCTGAAGTGTATTTTCAAATTTTAATTATTAATACAAATTACAATATTATACCATGTCTCTGATTTGTTATATTTTGCATTATTACCCAAATTTTACCTTATGACCATTTTTAACAATTAAAAACCTAATTTATGATGCCGTAGCAGTCATAAACCTTATATGTTAAGAAATACAACCTAAGACATAAAGCAAAATAACCTCACTAAATTATATAATTCCTGGATATATATATATATATATATATATATATATATATATATATAGAGAGAGAGAGAGAGAGAGAGGAAATTCGTGGTATTGCCAGAAGTTTTGAGGAACTGAAGGCAAATATTGCATTTTGCCAAATTGTCAGAGGTTTTGCAAAAATATTTCCAAACAGTAATTTTGGGAGGCATCTTACTAATAATATTAACATCAACTTATATAAAACCAGAACAAAACAAAAACTTAAATGGCTGCTCTGTTGTATATACTATTTATAAAATAAAACCCCATGGAAGGTTCTGGAGTGTCAGGAACACTCCAAGCGCTCTGATTGGTTCATTGGTCGTTAATTGCCATTTGTGTGTTTGCTAAGGAATCGTTCCCCCTTTTGTATTCGTCCTTTTCAGAATTCAGACTTACATTTACTGAGTGTGAAAATTATGCTACGTGGTAAATTTTTTTATTATGGTACTTTTTCATAAAAAAAAAAAAAAATTGAGCACAAAACATCGGCTTCAATGTGTACCATATATATATATATATTAAAAAAAAAATAACTTTTGTTTTAAACTCTTTTAAAGGCTTTTTTAAAGGCAACTTATATAAAACCAGAACAAAACAAAAACCAATGAACCAATAGGATTCTATGAATTATGTGATCAATCATTTCTCTATAATGCTTACACACACCTTTGGTATCATTCTAAGCTAGAATGGCTTTTTTGTACTCAACACATACATTTGTACTATGATTTGATCTTTTTTATTTTATTAAATTCTTATGACAGAGATAAAACCAAAGCTATGTATACACCCCCCCCCCCAAAAAAAAAGAGAAAAAGATGGATAATATGCACCCCCTTCTATTGAGATAGCTTATGTCTCTTTAACTGGGGCTGGGAGATGGTCAAATGGCTAGGGTGCTGGCACTTAGGAATGCGACATCGATGTCGATGTTTTGATAAAAAACATCGATGTTCTAAATATTGATTTATTGAAGCCGATGTTTTTTAACATCGATGTTTTGAGCTCAATGTTTTTTTTTTTTTTAATGAAAAAAGTACCATAATAAAAAAATTTACCATGTAGCATAATTTTCACACTCAGTAAATGTAAGTCTGAATTCTGAAAAGGACGAATACAAAAGGGGGAACGATTCCTTAGCAAACAGACAAATGGCAATTAACAACCAATGAACCAATCAGAGCGCTTGGAGTGTTCCTGACACTCCAGAACCTTCCATGGGGTTTAATTTTATAAATAGTATATACAACAGAGCAGCCATTTAAGTTTTTGTTTTGTGCTGGTTTTATATAAGTTGATGTTAATATTATTAGTAAGATGCCTCCCAAAATTACTGTTTGGAAATATTTTTGCAAAACCTCTGACAATTTGGCAAAATGCAATATTTGCCTTCAGTCCCTCAAAACTTCTGGCAATACCACGAATTTATCTGGACATTTGAAGGCATCTTTAAAACATGGCGATATTTACAACGAGAATTTTTAGTCATAAATGTAGCCCAAGGCAAAAGCAACCGAGTTTTTGTCATTTGTGTCAGCCAATCAGAGAGTAAAATTAAATCATCCCCCCCCCCCACGACTAACCGAAGTAACAATAATGTTAGAGGTTACTAAACCAGTTTTAATAAATGGATGTTCTAAAACATCGATGGTTTTGGGGCGATGTTTTATTAGCATCGATGTTTTAATATTGAATATTGATGTTTCAAAACATCGATGTTTTGTTATCGATGTCACATCCCTACTGGCACTTGGTACCAGAGTCAGTAGATTCAAGTTCCACTACTGGCATGGATGTTTGTAGCCATTTGGAATTGGCTTGAAGCAGTAGGTCCCAGTCTGATTAGCTCTTGTCTCAATCAATGACCATAGCGATCTCAAGCAACCAACGTTTTAAAGTGATCAGGGCAAAATCCTGATGCCCTTAGATGCTACCTTTATTTTCTACTACAAACAAGACAAAATTTAGAGAAATGCAATTAACAGCTCAAAGCACCCATTAGAATGCTGTCTATTAAAAATATATGATGGTCTAAACTCTTTTAATAATTTGCTTGAAAAATGAAGTAAATTTAAACATTTACGCATTCAGTATAAAGAACAAAAATAAGTACTTTACAGAAATATTTACCTACACCCCAGGAAAAGTAACCCAGACAAACAAGGGTGGGCTATCTTTACTTATATAAAAGCCTAGAGTAGAAAAGTGTAGGTAACCATTCCGGGACAGACCAAGTCGGGAACATCTCAACATTGCGACGCCAATTTCTGAAATTTCTCGAAAAATAATACCACAAAAGTTACATATTATGAAAGCCCTTTAAAAAATATGAAAATTTCAAGCGAACACCCTAGCTCAAAACCGTTTAGTTTTTGAAATATCTTCAAATTAAAATATCCATCGAAAATAATCATTTATTCAATCGAGTCATTCACTGGAATTTTGAATTCATTCTACTCCATGGTTTTTCATATTCCCTTTAAATAACTACATTTTTAATGTTTAATTTTAATGTTAATTAAATTGTGTTTCACGTTTTATTTTTGTTTTATTTTACTGTTGTTTACTGCTGTTTAAGTATCGTTGTCAGCAATGCCTGCTGTGTGGCGAGTCATTCACTTTTGAAACAGTTTTGGTTTAGTTTTGTTTTGATATTTACTACTGTTTAAGTACAGTTTTCAGCAATGCCCGATGAAAATGATGAATCACCTCTTGAAACGCTGATCAACATTCCGTCATTTTTGACGGAGGTTATATACTAGTCATATAAATAGTATCGTGGGAAAAATGTACTTCATTTAATGCATGAGTAACTAGGGAACATTTATGAGCCGTGTTCCCAGTAAATTGGAGAACAGCTCCATTTACAAAATACATATCCCTTTTTAGACAAAATGAAATACTTACTGAGTAATGGGCTTGCTTAAAAAGCTTTTCTATTTCATTCTTAACATATGACCAGACTTGCTGCTCAGGGGTCTTGCTCATCCAGTGCATCCAACGTTCGTAGAATGAAGGTCCTTCCATTTCAGAAACATAGGCATTTGCTAGCAACAACAGAATGGACAGTGAACAAGGCTTAAGCACAAATTAATGCAATCATAATGATACAGATTAAATGAAAGAGATTCCACTTTGTAAAACAATATTATGCCACATAAATCTATATCTTTTGTAATAATAAAAATTACTTTGTGAAAGTCTGTCTTTCAAACCGGATTCTAAAAACTTGATAGCACCATCCCACTGCTGCTTGTCATGAACTGCTCTGTCTTCAAGAGCATTCAGTTGAATGATACGCTGAAAATGGAATTAAGGATTTTGAAGCAGAAAACATAAGAAAAAATATATATACATAAATTGCATTTGTTTTCTTTAGTAATAATTCATACTGTTAAATCAGAGAAAAAAATGGCGGGTAAAATTTTGGAATCATCAGTTAACATACTACATTTCTAATCAGGGATATGCAATCTATATATACAAAACAGTTCCATAACTGACTGACTGACATACCAATGCACAGACCAAAAAGCTGGACCTAAAGTGCTGAAATTTTGCTTGGCAATTCTTCTTATAGTCTAGGGGTGCACTACGAAAGATTTTTGAAAAATTCTTCTTAGATTTTTTTAAATTAAATTTTTAAGCTGTTTTAGTAACTTTTTTTTTTAAAGTTTGCATTTAAAATAATTATTTGAGGGTTACAAAATTTATATCGCGAGAAAGATCATAAAAATACCTTTAAAGTGAAATATTTTTCGAATCTTTATCTCCATTTTCTGATTTTTGGTGAATATTTAAATATTCCTTTTTAGAATCTAATTTATTAAATGTCGATCACGTGATTTCTTTTTCTGGTACTTTAAATAAATTTATCGTCATGTGTGTAACAACTAAATAGACAAAAAAATATTTTTTTCTTGCTAATGCGGCAGACGATTGGACATTATCCAAAAAAATATTAAGATACAGTAAAAGATATGTTCCTCAAACTGTACTATATTAACTGTACTATATTCTTTAGTATGTCCTATTAGATTTAATTTGAATATATTCCTCTACATTATTTTGTCTATAAAAATATCCGTTACGATTTTTTTATAAATATATTTTTTCATTTTTTTTACATCAATTGCATACATTGATCATTGTATTTATTATGAATATATTTATACATATTTTTGGCATTAATTGCATACATTGACCGTTGTATTTAATGTGAATGTACTCCGTGGCGAAGTATGGGTTTTCAGCTAGTATATAAATATATCTTAAAATTTCTTTTAATCAAACTTATTAAAAGATTTCCCCCTAGAAGATGGAAGAGCATGTTCCTCTTGATTTAAATGTTGACTCTCACCATAAGTAAAATATACAAATATTAAACTTACCAACATATCTACAGCTTTAGCTTCCCAAGCATGACGACGAATAGCATCATCAACTACAGCTGATTTCAGATTATCAAAAAGATCATCGTGGTCCTTAGATGCCTTTGATTTGTCCAAAATATTTAGAAACTCTTCTTGTAAGGTTTGCCATCCAACCTAACAAGTACAGGTGCAATTATTGCCTAAACAATGATTTATGGATGGGGTACATGATTTTTTAACATAATTTCAATTTATTTATTTTCCGTTATGGATTTAATCACAATTTTTTATACTGCATGTCTGTCTCGAAATCTAGCATTAATTGAGAGAAAAAATTCAGATGAGTAAGAATATTGTATACCTGAATAAATGTTTTTTAAAGGAACTTAGATCATAATACTTACATCTACACATTTCTTAGGAAGCATTTCATCAGCCCAGTGCTTCATTTTTATATCCACAGCAGTATTAAAAGATCTGACAAAAATTAAGACATATTAATTTTTAGGATCACTTATGATGAATTAACAAAATTATAAGAGATAGGGTGGCCCCTTTTTTTATCCATATGCTACTACTATATCCATTTATAATTTTTTTTCAATCTCTGGGGGAATTCAACAATTTTAAATGTTATTTTATGGAAAACTCATAAAAAGTTATTTATTTTATTTTATTACGTGCTTTATACTAGATTGTGAATTTTTCTAAAAATAATTTCCACTCCCTTTAAAATCTGAATAAATAGAATCAGCAAACTAAAACTAAAAAAATTTCTAGATTCTGATTTACCATGGTGATGCCATATACCAGTGGTCCCCAACCCCCGGACCAGTACCAGTCTGTGGATCAAATGGTACCGGGCCACCCAAGGAACATTAAATTATTTCCATTTTATTTACTGTGGTGTATTTCTCTCGAGTTAGTGCGACTTTGTCGGGTTTGTGCTAATTTATACCTTTGTAACAGAAGAAATCTTGTAACTATTTTAAATTAGTTTATTGTTCATTTCAAAATTATGAATTAAAATTGCAGTCATAGCCCCCTTCAGCGGGCCACGGTAAAATTTATCAAATGCTGTCCGGTCCGCGGCAATTAAAAGGTTGGGGACCACTGCCATACACTATACATCTATGTTCTTGAAATAAAACTTGGCTCTAAATTGCAATTATCATACATATTGTCAACAGATTACAACAAATTCTATTTCAACAGACAAGTTCAGAAGGAGAAAATTTTGAAATTTTGAACCTTGAAAATACAGTTAGACATTTTCATAACACGATGTGAGTCAAACATAATTTTTTTTTCAAAGGTGCTAAGGGTACCTAAAAAGTGAGTCACCAAATGCAGTTGCAAATATGAGTTAGAATCAAAACCAGCAGCCTCCATCAGACCTCTTGTTATTTTTTATGGCAAAGAGCAAAGAACTATATCTTTTTTGAAGATATAAATTTGAAATTATCTTCAGAAAAATTCCAACTTCATTTTTTATTAGTAGACCCTTTTCCAGAAATTTTTGCTTTTAACTGATTGAAATACTCTAAGAAAGTAGCCTAAGAAAGCGTCCATTAATTACATGAGGCTTTTAGGGGGGGGGGGGGAGTCAAGCCGAATCTCACCCAGTCTCACGTGGGGGAGAGGGGGGATCTCGGCAAATATCAAGTAATTTTTTTCTGCAAGAAACTGTAAAATTGTGAGAAAACTGGGTTATATTAAGTAAAACATATTTCTACACAAAATATGGCTAAATCCTACACAACAGTTCGAGTAGTCACTCTTGAGATCACACATGAATCCTCGTGGACTGAATTAGAATGAATATTCTTTTACGAATTTTAGTAGTTCCTATTTAAGTATTTTACTGTTCGATTTTCTCACTGTGATTCTAGACTACGTTCTTAGTAGTCTTAAATAAAAATAATTAAGCAAATTATGTTTTTTTAAATAAATCCAACGCAATCAAGCACAGATTAACGTATTTACACAAAAAATACGCATTTTGAAAAATCTCACGTGAGATTAGGGGGGGGGGGTCGAGCCAAATCTCACGACATCTCAACCAGGGGGGAGGTCGAAAAATCACGAAAGTTGCCTCACGTAATTAATGGACTATATGATTTAAAGGGAAAAAAATCATATTAGAAACACGTTTCAATTTCATATCAAAAAAGAATTTTACCATCAACTCGATACATAAATTATGTTGTGCTGACATTTAAAGTTTTAAATACATGAAATTAGTGTAATGACATTTAAAAGTTTAAGATATGAATTTATTATTACTATCATTTAGGTGGCTGGTATATTATAATTTTTTTATTTTATTTTATTTTATTGGCTGGAGAACCTTTGTTTTAAATAATAGAAAACTAAATATTTTCTAAAGTTGCTACTCCTTTTTCCGTTTCAATCCTGTCCCTTCCAGCTATGGGTAATTCAATACTTTCAGCAGTGCCATTTTGTCGTGAATCCGTGAACTCTCCCATGATCTCAGGGATTAGAACACCAGAACATCGGAATTTTAATGCTTTTAGCAAATCCCTGACTCACCAGAAAGACCACCGAAGATCGAGATTCCGCGAAAGGAGTTGTTTACGTCTGTGACGTGCAAGGATACAAACAGAGGCTTGGTGAGACTCCCCAATAGGAGAAGGAGAAGCAAGAACTACTTTTTTCGACGCGGATGTTTCAAGTGAAAAAGTGGCTCCGGAGTTGACAACAAAAAAAAGTCGTGGAGAGAGAGAGAGATATTTTTACCTTGAGAGAGCAGAGTCGCCCCCCTTGACTCCCTGATGGAGAAAAAGATGCGTTCCTGCAAGATGATAGAGGACTTGAATTCACGAAGAGGCCTATAACCTTTTTTTTTAAATTGGGCATGCCCTCCCTTAAACTCCCCTAAACTTTAATCTTTCCTTATGGCCTTTCTTTCCTATTTCATTTCTTTATTTTTCTAGACTGCAGTCATTAAACCGGTAATATGCATTTTATTTGATTTTTTTTATATTATTAAGGTTTTATATCAAGTTTTTTTTATTTTTTATTTTTTTTTGGGTTCTAACCAGCCACCAACTAATTTTTGTTTTATTATTTCGTTATGTGTTTAATTCATTAATTAAAAAAAAATATATATGTGTGTCATCGGGGAATTGTGCCTCTTACTTGTCAAGTTTTAATTTTTGTTAGAGATTACGATAAGAGTAATAAGAAGTTAATATTTAAATAAAATTTGTGTTTTACCCCTAAGCTTGTGTCTCGTCGTCAATTCTTTATTGAAGAGTAAGTTTTAGTTATTTCTTTTTTTTTTTTTTTGGTTAATTACAGAATCGTTAAAATACTCGCTACTCCCTTTAGAACTTGGTTATTGCGGTTAAAATTAAATTCTTATTCTTTTTGAGGTTTTCACAACGCGCCTCAATCTAACGTTAATCCTTAAGATTTTCTAAATTAATTTAAATTAATAATCTATACGTTAAAACATCAGTTAAAATAAATTAATAAGAAAGAAATAAATAAAAAAAAATACGGTTACAACAATTATATCAGTATTATGAAGAATATTTTTTAGGTAAAAAATTGAGCAACAGATTTCTGGTGTTAGCCAAGAAGTTACTAAATTTCAGTTTTCTTTACAGAACGATTTTAGCAATACTTTCATAATTTATCTCACCCAGCACTTCCAGCTTGCCAAGCTTGTACATAAATATTTTCAAAGACGTATAGAGACATCTTTTTCCACAATTCCCTAGATAGTGTTTCTTCCCTGTAAAATTCATTACATTCAAATAATTAATTTTTCATAGTAATATACATAGCTTATTAGCAGTTTACATATGGGCAACATAGATATGTTATTATAAAGAAATTAAATGCCAGTAACCTTTTTTTATTATTGCAAAACTGAAATCTTTAAAACTAAGAAATATTAAAAGTACGAGAAAACCTATTGATTTATTTTGGACTAGCCAGGTTTCGACAGCCTAGCCTGTTGGTTTAGGGACCTACTCCCTTCAGCAATCATTGTCAGAGAATGGAAACACTAAAAAACAACAAATAAAGGTATTGAAATTTTGTGGTTCAACAATAAATAGCGCTATGTATGTGTCACACTCGATACAGCTCATACTGTATCACTCTCATGGTGCCATCTAGCGGACCTTGGCACAAATAGAACCAAATATTGCATAAAAAATGAATCAAATTTTTTCTAGAATAAAATTTAAAATTTGGGCTTCGAGATGCTCATACAAATGAACGATAACATAATAAATACAACAATTTACTTTATGAAATAATAACAAATGCGATTAATTCTTGGAAGAATCAATGGTAATTCTTCGAAATGTCTGTGATTCACGCTTTATTTATGGATTTATATTGGATAGCGTTGGAGTCTGCTTTTAGAATTAAAATATCTGTAAAACTATTAAAGTACCAGAATAACTGTAAGCAGAAAAAATTATCAGTTTTCAAAGCTCTTTCCAAATATGTAAGATTTATGTACTTTCATGAGAAAAAAAAATACACCGATTTTCGACCAAAATGGCCGTCAAAATCGTGCCATATAAAGAGGGGGGATTTTTAGAAATGTAACAGCTTCCATTTACTGTTGTCACCCTTCAAAATTGTTGGTTTTTTATTAATTAAAAATTAACGGTAATAAAATTTAAAATTCGGGCTTCGAGATGCACATGTTCAGAATCTTCACTACCCGTGTGCCAAATTTAATAGTTGTAAGCTTTATAGATTCGTCTCGACGCAGCACACATATAACATGGACACCCAGAGGTGTGACCGACAGACAGAATCCAACCTTGCTTTATTAATATAGATACAAAAATTTTAGCTTTGTTTCAGTTCAGATTAGTTTTGTTGAGTGACACTCATCACATGTTGATGTTATGATTGAACAATGAGAACAGTAACTATAATTACAGTGTTTGTGATGTTCATACACCAATGAAAAAGAAGCAGATCCAGCATCACAATTCAATTATATAAAGTGTCTAGATAGTTTATTGTTGCTAATGATGATGCAGAAAAAAAAAACAATATTACAGCAATAATAAAAAGCACCGACAGGGATTTATAAGTCAGAAAATTTATAGCATATGGAAACTTTTTAATGTAAAACAAGCAATGCGTTTTCTCTTGCCAGTAAATTGAATTAATTTAAAACTGCTTTTATTATTTTACATATATTAAAATTCTTATTTGTGAAAATTATACCTCTATTTCACTCTTCCTAGTTTGGTATTTTTTTTTTGAAATGCAGAACTATATCTCTAAAGAAACTATTTAAATCACCCTAAAGTAACAAAATTCTTTTCTAGTACATTGAACAACTTTCATAATTTTTTTTATAGTATGTATCTTTTTAAATCTATTTTATTTAATAAGCTAACAACATTCAGCATCTTTAAGAAGCTTAGATAATGCTTATAAATATAAATGAAATAAGATGACTATGAATCTATAAGAGCAACTCTTTTTGGAATAATGCGTTCCCAACTATTATGCTATAATAGTGGATCTCTATTGTAGATCACACCAGTTCTATAATTATCAATGAAACAGTTACCTATCAATATTAATTCTTTTAAGAGAAATTTAATGGGGATACAAAAAAAATACTATTTTAGTACTCCTTCATGATTTTTCCTTAGTTGATAAATAATATATATTTAATGAACTTAAATTTAATGCTTTCAATTAATTACCTTTTCAATGAAATGGGGCAATAGGAGGTAAAATATACAGTTTTTACAATAAAGTAGAAACAGTAAGACATGTATGGAAGATGTGGTCAATTATAAGGAGATTTATCATATGATACATAATTTTGTGATTAACTGCCAAAATTCCCCATTAAAATTTTACCACATACAGACAGAGAAGTTCCTTAGAGTCTGCTTCTCCCAGAATAGATCATGGAACACTCATGAATAACTGAGTTATAACAGTTAAATACTGCAGTCAGCGTTAAAACAAGGGGATCTAATGTACAGATCTGCCAACCTCAGTAAGAGCAAAATCCTGCAATATTCTACCGTGCATAAAATAATCGACATAACACAAAACAGTCTAGTAAAAAATTATAATAAAAGAATTATAATGTATACTTATAGTTTATAAGGATCTCTTTAATAATATTACATAATTCAAAATATTTCCTTACTGTTCAGCACATCTTGAAATTATAATATTATACAAAAGTTATATATTTGAAATTTGTAATCATACATTTTAATGTACATCATTCATATTTACACTAGCAGGGACCCCCGCAGTCTATATTTTGAGTACTTCTATTTCTTTAAAATGTTTGTTTTAATTGCAGAAAATCTTGGAATTTTTGAAGCATTTGTGAAATTGTTCTTCATAACAGCGTCCTTGTGGGTTCGATCTGCATACTAGCAAATTTTCTAAGGACAAAGATGACCTGAACTGAGTAGGTATTTTTGTTATGCAACTAAAAATCCTCTCACACTCTCCATTACTGTGAGGGATTGTTATTTTTTTACGTTTCGGGATCCGGTAATAATAGTGTCCATTCCGGAAACCAGGAGGATGCATTAAAAATCTGGCATTGCTGGGGTAAATCCGGAAAGTTGGCAGGTTTGAATGTACCAATGCAAAAATTACACACACTGAACTAAAATGGTAGGTAAACCCTAGCTTGAATGGAGGCAGTTTTACAGTAAACTAGAAAGAAATTTCTCTTAACAGTCAAGCTTACACAATTCAAACAATTTTCATCTAGGCAGAATTAATACATACCAGTGTTTAGGCGAAAGTTGACTTAAATTTATAATTTCATCCAACAATTCTCCTCTGGCTTTTTCAAAAAGCTCATCCTAGAAATATATAAAGGAAAAATCTTTAGCATAAATGAGGGAAGAAAAAAAAAGTGTCTTAAGGGGGTAGGGTCATGATTTTCGACACAAAAATGCATTTCCCAATTTTTGCATTTTTAAAAAGTATGCAATCTTGTGCTTCTGATCACATTTACATATTTGTTCTAGCTGCACTAGAATTATTTTTTATATTTTTTAAAAGAACTATTACCATCTGGCATCACACCCATACCAACCAAAACAAACAGCTCGCATAGCTGCATTAGCTGTTTTTTTAATTTCCCATGCTCCAATCAAAACAACCATTTTACCAATCGTAGTACTGGATTACATTAAAAACATTTATAGAGATTTAGCAGCTCCTGATCTACTTGCCAAATGTCTGCATGGGAAAACACAAAACAGCAGTATAATCTGGTCATGGATCCCAAAGAATGTTTTTGTGCAGTGAGAAACTTTAAAAGCAATTGCATCCTATAATGACGAAATGCAAAGTACTTTCAACGTTAGGTATATCTCATAAAAGCTCAATATGATGTTTCACAGCAAAACAAGGAAGCCACAGTAAATAGAAGACAGAAAAAAATGTAAATTAGAAAACAGTCTTACTGATGACCCAGATGATCCAAGCTATGGAGCTGGCATGCACTAAGCACAAGTGAATGTTTCACTAAATGTTGATTTTCTCAAAACAGTGTTTTTTGCCAGTTAAGGAACATTTTTTCAAAAACTATTGCTGTGATTATTTTCAAACTTTGCATATTTAATAAATGCATAATATTACATATTTTAACGAAGGGATTTTTAGAAAAATTAATTTAGAGTAATTTAATAACATAAAACTTGATGTAATTTTGGTGTTTCTGAAAATTAAATACATATAGTAGAAGTTATGTATTTAAAAAAAAAAATGAGGTATTTAAATTATAAAAGCTTTGGCTAAAGTATTTAATATACATCAGGCAATATACAGTAAAAAAATTAGAAACTTATATTCAACAGAATTTTTTTAAATGTTCCTTAAAAATGAGTAATTTTAACATTACTGACATAGGGAATCTGGATCGTGACCCTACCCCCTTAAGAATCCTGTTTATTGTATCACAAAGCATCATTTCAATTATTAGTTCACAAAAAGTCAAAATTTATACAAATACACAGTAAGTTTTTCAAATGCATTACTTATATAAAACAATTAATGCTCTTCAAAGTTATATTTGATGTAACTACTTAATGTCAATATAATCAGCACAATAATTAACTTATAGAAAAACAAAACAAATTAGAACAGAAAAAAAAACTGAGTAAGGAACTTTGAAAAAGTAGCAATTAAAAAAACTGAGCGATACAAGACAGAGAGAAAAAAATTGCTAAATATCCACACCTCTAATATCTAATGTATAGATTAATCTTATATTATTAGTTTTAATTATAAATTTTCCTATTATATCCTTTAATTAACTAAAATTTCTAAAAGCTTTAAGAGTATTTGAAGCACAGATAGATAAGAAAAAAAATTAACCTTGAGTTACTATAAATTGATACATTTAAGAAAAATGTTGAAACATTAAATGTTTATTTAAATACTATTTCAGTATCACACATATGCCAGCTGGGTAGAACTGTGGTTTGGCCCACGGGCATTCTCTAAACGCTTTCACTGCCAGGTTATGGGTTTGATTCATAACTGTCCATGGAAAAGGCTGAGATTAGGGAGCTATTTTGGCACACATATATGGTGTTCCCATAAAAAAGAGCCAACAAATTCATGGTGTGGATGGGTGAAAGTCATAATAGACAAATTGCCTACCATGTTGGAAATAACAGTATTATACATGATACTTGGACTACATGTCGATTAAGCTATAAAATTACTCCCTTTTGTTATGGTGACACAGTGGTTGACTTCAAAGACCTCCAATCCCAATGTTAAGAAAATTTCCTAATGGTACTTTTTTACTAATACATGAACACACGTATATTTCTGAATTAAATTTTCTTTTAAATTTGAAAACAGATCTTTCAATGCAGTGCATGTATTTTCCAAATCTCATATATATATATATATATATATATATCTTTTTTAGATAAATTATTGTAATTTTTAAATGACAGACATGAAGAGTTCAATATCCAGTAAAAAATTAATTACTAAAAATTTGAAAATTTAATTCATGTGCCCTTCAATAAAAGTTTTGCTTTCATGAGTAAATGACAGAATTAAAAATTTTCATTTAGTCAGATATTAGAAGAAAATACAAGGAAAATCTCCCAAGAGACATGGGAGATTGAGGATTATCTAGACAAACTAATGCACTCCCTTAAGTTTAAAAATCTAAATTTCTTATAATTAATAAATAAAATGCATTGTTGAAAGGAAGCACAAAAGAAGAATAATATAACTTTTACATAAACTGCATAATTTTTTTACCCTGTCAAGTTCTCTCAGTCGAGGAAAATTGTTTTTCCATTCAGCTTCCAAGTTAAATCGTGCAGCTGAAATGTACAAGAAAGAATTAAAAACAAGTACAATTTACAATAAAAAGAGATATAAAATAATGTAGTATGCAAGAATTGAAATTTTAAATTTGAACCAGTGTTTCACAACTTTAAGTCCTACCTTTAAATGCATCAGCTTGTTGCTCAGCAGAAGCTTTCACCATTTTCCAGAAGCAATCGGAAACAGCAAAACTTAAGTTTTTGGTTGAACACTGAGATGCATTCAATATACCACCCCTACAACAAATGAATTTTATTTTTTTCCACTCTTACCATACAATACTAACAATATTCATATACATATACAGAGGAATCAAATAACATACCTACAGAGTTTGGAATTCTTGAAGAAATCTTCTTCGTAATTTTTAATAACATTAATGCTATCATCTTTGCTACCTATCGCAAAGAAAACGATTTGAATTAATAGAAATAATATCAAATGAAATATGTCCCTTAATTATTCTTTTCTTTTTAAAGCAAACATGTAGCTGTGTATTTCACACTACTATTTATGATGTGAAAATATTAAACTATACTGTTATTACTTTTTCATAACAGTAAATTCATGATCTGAAAAAAATAGCCAATGAAAAATTACTTAAAAAAATTAATAAATATTTGATGAAAAAAATTAAATAATATAAAAAAAAAGAAAAGGAAAGCAGACAATAAATTACTAGAAACTCATAACTTAAGTTTAATGCTCATAACTTGATAACAAAGTTTTTAAGAGCTTCATGACCTTACATTCCTTCATCATTCATCTTCAAGTATTAAAAAAAAAAAAAAAAAAAGAGAGAGAGAGAGCCTCTGTAATTTTTAAGTTCATTACAAGCAGTTTATATGCACCAGGGTTCACACTCACTTTCAGGAATTAAAAAAATAAGAAATTCTTAGATACTGTTTAAGGACTCGCAGCATTTTTAGGGATCTAATTTTTCTCTCTCTAAAGTTTAGACATTTAAAAATACACAGACACCACACAAATAATTTGAATAAGCTATTTTCATGGGTACTAAACCTTAACATTTCATATGAATTGCATATTACACAATGCTATTTGTTTTATAAATAAAGTAATAAAAATATAATGACCTATATGTAAAATTTGGCATAACTGGTCTGAATTTTTTAAAAATTTTAAACAGAGAAATAATATTTTAAAAATGTCATTGTAACATAAAAATGAGAGAGAGAAGGAAGTGAAAAAGGCATGCAATGAACTTATAAATAAAATTTTTTCCAAATCTCAAGAATTAATTATAAAAGTTTTTAAAGAAAAACACACTAACCTCTGCCAGTGACAACAGCAAAATATCCAAGAGCCTTCATTGGAAACAATTTACCATCTAAAATCTTTTTGATCTACAGTAAAAATATTTAATTGTTATACATTATCTTCTTTTATTATTAATATTACTTAATTTTAGTGTTAAAACTTAACTACTTACAATGTTAATTTTTTATTGGTATGTGAGAGTGCCTATTATTTATTAATTAGGGACACTAAACTTGAAAGAAACAACATATATCATTAAATAAAATATATCACTATATAATGTATTATACTTATGTCACTAAACATAATATATCATAATTCAGTACAACTTCCCAAATCTGGATGTTTTAAATATGGAACATTTTAATAAATGGCCAATTTCACTTTTCCATTTTACTGATAGATGTCACTACCAAAATGATCGGTGAAATAATGCGCTTCCTTTCAAGCAAGTGACAGCAGCGATTTTGAAAGGCTTTCAAGCATCTGGGAAAGAAGCTGAAATAGCAGAATTAGTAGAATGTGCAAATAAAGGCAACATTAACTTGGATAAATCGGACATACAGGAAGTTTTAGACATCGACGAAAACATGTGGATCGTCGGTTCTCTGAGCGATTCTGAAATTACTGATAGTGTGTGTAAATAACAAAGGTTATGATGACAGCAATCGTGAAAGTGATCAAGAATGCCCCGAAAATGAAAGAATGTCAAAGGAAGACCTGTTAAAATCATTAGGTAAAACAAAATTAGGCTTAGAACAGCAGAATTTTATCTCAGAACATGAAATTATGGCAATATATAGGAAAAAATAATTTCTAAAAAGACAAAACTAAAGCAACTGACATTGACTGAAATTTTCAAATTATAATGCAATTATATGTTCCGTATTCAGGTTTATTTAATAAGTAAACCCTTTTATATGTTTTTTTAAGTGTATTTATTTTTTTTCCTAAAATTTTGTAGTGTTATTTAAAAACCTCTCAAATCCAGAAAATTCCCAAATCCGGAATTGCCACAACCTGAACGATTCTGGATTTGGGAGGTTGAACTGTATAACATATTACACCTGTGTCATGAACATAATGTGTTCAAAAATTTTCCTGTTTCCATATTAAAATTCATAACAAAAAAGAAAAAAAAACACAAGGAAAAAGTGTTTGTAAAATTTATACTGTGTGGAAATAAACCAAAGTCCAGGAGAAAGTATAACACATATACATTAAATAAATAAATAAATAATATTAAGTTTTCATTTTATACAGACTACAAGTGTAAATTCCTTTATGAGAGAAGTCAGATACATTTCTAATGGATACAAATTTATTGTAGGTTTTTTGAGAAACATTTTAAAATGTATTTTGTTAAGCTCTTTAACATAATCATGATAGATCTTTTCCTCCCAAATGCCATTTTAATACTATTATAATTTTCTGCTGGTGATGCACAGTCCAACCCACTCAGTTTTACATATTCATTCCTCCCATTTCTGAATCCCGAGAAGCTAAAATAATTTAAAAACTACATTACATTACATTAGTTATTAGCGAAACAAATTTCATCAGTTATTAGCATTTAACTTCTTTACAAAAACTGAAAACACAAAAAACAGACACAACATAATTCTTTTCAGATAATTCAATTGAACTGCATTCTATAACATTTTTGGAATAAATGCAGATTGATGTCAGCTAGAGAAAAGGTGATAACATGTTTCTAAATTTTACTTTAGCATGTCTAATTAGTTTCATTTCTAATGGTAAGAAACAGCATGGTTGCAATTTTTAGCATACACATGTGAGCAGTTCTTTAAAAACACATATCAGTACTTCCATGTTTAGGCAAAAATAAAATTAAAGTTAAATACCCGAGTAGGGTCTGCTAAATTCTGCTCAGCCAGGTCAACTTTTGTTAGAACAAAAATTGTTCTTCTTCCTAAAGGATCCATTTGACTGACTAAATCAGTGACAATACTGCGTTCGGCATCAACAGAGCCATCTAATAAAAAAACGAAGGGAAATATTAAAGAAACCTCTATTTGACCAAAAATCAAATCTACAATCACTCACAACTTCTAAAGATTGAACTAATTTGATAAACATTAAAAAATGTTTCAATAAAGTTTTCTTTCAAGTAACAAATCTTTAATGTTACCAATAAAATATGCATTACAACATAATATATCATGATTAAAAACATAAGTAAAAGAGATGTCTCCAAAGTATCCAAAAGCTAAGCACTATTTCCATGCTTCAAAATAAGAAATTAAGATACAGAATAAAAAAGAAACACCAAATACTGTCGGACCTCTATATAACGAAGTCGCTAAATCCCGAAAAAAAGTTCGTTATATGGAAAATTCTTTAAATAGAGATTTACCTTTTAAAATACTTTAAACTACACAAGACAGATTTTAAATTCATAAACACTAAATGTTATTAATAAAAGTAATTAATCACACCTTTATTTTGTAAACTAATGTCTATTTGTTTTATATATCTTACCCATCAAACAGAAATCTACAAGGACGTTAAATAGAGGAAATCAAAAAGTTCGTTAAATAGAGGATGCACTTCGCTATCTGGAGGGTATTTTACGAAGAAATTTGCAAAACGTTTTTGGTGCTAAGGAAAAGTTCACAAAATAGAGGTTCATTAAATAGAGGTCCGACTGTAGATTAAAAAATTGTAATGTACTAGTATGGAACAGGTATTAAGAACTGTTATACATGCCTTACATACAGAACATAATTTAATTGAGCACATTTTATTTTTCATTACACTATTTAAAACTGTTGCATTTTAATCAAATGATTTTAATAGATAATATATAGGGTATAACATTTTTTAGTAATGATATCATCCCATTTAATAGAAAAGAATTCAACAAACCTTGAATACATAATATTATCGAATTTGGATTACTCATGTACAGTTGAGTCATGTCCCTGATGGCTTCCCTTGTACCATCCATCATCTCAGCAGTCACAGTCTGCAAACAATTATTTTTCATATCATTTAAGACATCAAACAGGAGCAACACTGCACACGTATATACACTACTAGCTGAAAACCCGCACTTCACTACGGAGTACATTCAAATTAAATACAATGGTCAATGTATGCAATTAATGCCCCCCCCCCCAAAAAAAAATATATAATAAATACGATGATCAATGTATACAATTGATGTAAAACAAAACCAAAAAGATATATTTATAAAAAAATCGTAAGGATATTTTTATAGACAAAATAATGTAGAAGAAAATATTCAAATTAAATGTAATATACATACTAAAGAATATAGTACAGTTTGAGGAACATAATATCTTTTACTGTATTTTAATATTTTTTTGGATAATGTCCAATTGTCTGCCGCATTAGCAAGAAATTTTTTTTTTGTCTATTTAGTTTTTATGCACGTGACGATAAATTTATTTAAAGTACCAGAAAAAGAAATCACGTGATCAGTCATATAATACAGGTAAATACTGTCATATAATTCCGATACTAAAAACAGCCATAACAGCTAAAACAGGAAGGGAGTGAAATTTAGAACATTTATACTAACAAATTGAACAATAAACTTTCAAATATGACTGAGAAAAGGTCATATCAGGTACAAAAGTTCTACATCCTCAATTAAAAGTAAAAGCATTATCCTTAAGGTTACTATAAATCTTATTTTCTTTTTGAAAACTAATACAAATATTTTATATAAATACATGTCACTTCAAAAACACACATGTTTATAATGAATTAGAAGTAATGCATAACTTATATAACACAAGTTAAAAATGTACCTCCAAAAAGTTTTTTTTGGGTTAGGCCTTAACCAAACTTTAAACATCACAAATTTAAAAGGAAAATTCTTTATTAAAAATTATAAGGTTCCCAAACAACATCGGCAAATATACCAAGAAATGCATCATTGAATTTTGGCACAATTTATAAAATATATGAGTTCACTACTATAAAGATGAACTCACCTTCACTTCCAGTACACATCTACATATTTAAATGAAATTGCATTCCAAACAGCAATAAATATAATTGGAAAAATATTGAAAGTTAGCATTTAAATTACAGAAAACTTACACTTATCACTCCTGGTAAATCCACAAGAACCATTCTTTGCAAACCTGGTCCTTTGACAGTCATTGATATAACCTACAATAACATTTTCAGAAATTAAAATGAATAAAAGATGACAAAATGATTCTTTATTTTTTTTCTCTTTTCACAGAAGAATTTTCAAAAAGTAAGGAAATAGCTGCAAACTTATATGTTGCTGCAATGAAACATATATGATTAAGGGATTCTGCTTGAATGGCTAATATTACTTAAATTGTATCACAAGAAGACATTTTATTTAGTTAACTGAATTTTAAACAGACAATCTTATATTCTCTTAATGGTTTTTTAAAAATTTTTTAATTTTAAATATGATAGTGAACAAGAAATGATGGCTCAAGATCTTGGAACACAAAGCACTTTTAAGGTTATTAACAACAAAGTCCAAAGGTAAAGTTAAAAAAAAAGAATTGGAACTCTAAATGAGGGTTAGATAACACATTAAAAAGCCTCAAATGTATTTCAAATGATGAAGGTAAATTAAAACTTTATATAAATAGTCTATAAATAAGAAAAATATTGTTTTAAAGGAAAAATAAACACAGCCACTCAAAAATGAGCTTTTTAGGTGATAATTTATATCAGTGGTCTCCAATCCCCGGACCAGTACCGGTCCGTGGATCAAATGGTACCGGGCCGCCAGCTTAGGGCCACAAGCTTACAGTTCTCATTGTTTTAGCGTTCTAGTGAGTTAAAATGTTAAATCACTTTATATTCATTTTTTGGTGTAACTGTATTTTATTTTGAAGGCATGTTTAAGTACAATTAAATTAAAATTATTAAATCAAAACAATCTAAAATATAAACAATCAATATCCCCCCCCCCCCCTCAGCGGGCCGCGGTAAAATTATCAAACATTGACCGGTTCACGGCGATAAAAAGCTTGGGGAGCACAGATTTATATGACCAAAAGATAATTTCAACGCTACTAAAAAGCAATATAATTAGGTTTATAAAACTATCTGACATGTATATGTTAACGAATTGCTAAGTGCATGAATATTGCCTAGCTATAATTATGGCTATCATACATTCTTCACAATTTATGTGTAATAATAGTCTTAAATTTAAGTAACTGTAAAAAACACAAGTAGTTTAAATAATAAAATAAAAATATGAGAATGATTTCTTATTTCATATATCTTTTACCAAATGAATGAAAGTAAAAATTTGCCAAACATTTTTTTCTTTCTCAAGTAAGCTAACATATCAGACACACAAGTGGATGGAATAGTGTACCACAAAATTCCCAAATATTTTGAGTATTTATTAATTTTAAATGAAATGAGAGATATCACTGAATGGTTGGCCCCTTGTTAATTAAGTATTCAGGACATAACTCTGGTTAAATTGAAGGCTGCTTCTTGCGTGATATAAAGCCAAATGCAATGTGTATCCTCTAACAAGTGACATAATTCATGAAATACTAGTAACTTAAACCATTAAAAGTTGCAAAATTATTAAATCACAAATTTTAAAGAATATTTCATAATGAATTCCAGGAAACAGTACCTCATTGCTAACAGTTCGACCTCCTTCAACACTTCTTTTCATTCGGATTTCAACTTCTCTTCTCAAGTCTGCAAGCTTAAGAAATAAAGAATTCATAAATAAAAAAAGAACAACATATTACTTTCTAAACAATATAAAAATAACGATATTGTCTAAATAAAGATCTATTCATTATTTTATTTGAGTGGGCTTCAAAATGGTCTGTATAGCTCTTGAGTAGCAGCACATAACCAAAGCCCTCTCAGCCAACCAACCAACAAAATTAGGCTTAGAAATCCCCATCTTTTGAAAACTTAAATTTCCACTGACTGGCTTTTTTAAAAGCTTCTCAACAGAATTAAACCCACTTTCTTTGATTTCTATTTCTAATACTTGAAACAGGAAAAAGTCATTTACAACAGTATCTGGAGAGACAGTTATTTGCAATAGTTGTAATATTAAACATACTAAATAGAGACAAATTTGTAAACATCTTTTATTAAGATGTTTCTATTTTCATAATTTTCAAGCATTTTACTGTTCACCCTTTCCTTTTAATCATCTTTAAGCTGATAAATTGCCTTATTAACTGATTTTTTCCCCCCCATCTGTTATGAGTTTATATAATTAATTCTGCCTTTAGAACCAAGGAAAAATAGTACCAGACTGAAAAGAAAAAAAAAAATGATTTTGACTTAACAGTCAATTTAGGGTTTTTTATTTTTTATTTTTATTTATTTATTTTTTTAAAAATTCCTTTCCCAGACACTTTCACCTTGAACTACAAGGAATAAAAAATCTATATTTATCATTTCTTTCACCCGCTGATTGTTATTTTTAGTCATTCCAAATAGTTTCATACATCTGAAGTTCAGTTTTCACTAATAACTTCATGATAATTCCTTAAAATTCTAAGTTTGTAAGAATTCTTAAACTGTTACAGTCCAGTTTTCGTTGATCAAATTGTCGATCTTTAAAATGGTCTGTTCAATTCTTTTTGTAGCAGGAGTGACAAACTGATTAACTTATGATAGGCAGCTGTCTTTAAATTATGAAAACCACTAATAATTTTCAGAACATTGTAAGCAATATTTATCACAGGAAATTTTCAAGCAGGATTTGATACACACCTACATGTCAAAATTTGGTTGAAATGGCTAAAATTAATCCTCCATGGATGGAAAATAATAACAGAAGATGAAACAGCTTTTCTCTAACCGTTAAAGAAGAAAGTGCAAGATAAGATTGTGGATAGAGAAAAGTAAACTGAATTAAATTATGTTCTTTTAAACAGTTGTGCTTTTTTAGTACTGTTAAGTAAATTATTAAAAATTATTCAATAGATGTAAATCCAGAAGTTTAAAACCCATTAACTTTTTTTCAGTTTTTTATTAAGTCTTGGAAAATTAATTTACCTATAAATACAGTCGGACCTCTATTTAACGAAGTCGCTAAATTCCGAAAAAAGTTCGTCATATGAAAATTCGTTAAAGAGAGATTCACCTATTAAAATACTTTAAACTACACAAAACAGATTTTAAAATCCTAAACACTAAATAAATAATATTAAAAAAAGTAATTAATTACACCTTTATTTTGTAAATTAATATCTATTTGTTTTATATATCTTACCCATCAAAAAGAAATCCGCAAGGAAAACAAGAATAAAACAAAACACTGTCTGGGAATACACATTTTCAATGAAAAAAAATAATTTTATATTAAAATTGATGAATTTTATCGACATTATCGCATTTAATATAAAAAGTAATTTTAGGCATAGATTACCACATACATCCTTAAATTCAATTACTGATAAAGTCTGTTAATTTTGTCTGAGTTTTTTTGTTTGAAAAAGTGTTTTCTCTCATAATACGTCTCGCATCTTTGCAATGGGGGGGGAGAAGAGAGATAAAGGTTGCACTTCCAGGATGAAATGCAAAGAACGACAGCGATTTTACTGCTCTCCGTGAGTTAGTTTGGCGACTGTTAAAAACTGTTCAAGGTCATTGATCACCATAAAATGTGTTTAAAAAAAAGAATGAATTTGAAATGTTCACAAACATTTTGAGAAATATGGAGACAAAAATATTGGATAACAAGAAAAAGTTCGTTACATAGAGAATGCACTTCGCTACTTGGAGGTTATTTTACGAAAAAATTCACGAAATATTCTTGGTTCCAAGAAAAAGTTCGCAAAATAGAGGTTCTTTAAATAGAGGTCCGACTGTATATCTATCTACACATGCACAACCTACAAATAATAACCCTGCACACGTAAATCTGAGATAAATAGAATTGCCCAAGAAGTAAGATGATATATATTTTGATTCTTTGAGTAGAATTTTGAAAGAAGGGAAATAAAAATATTTTTCGCAATACAAGTATAAGAAAAAAGTGAAGAGAAAAAAATTGAAATACCTCACTTTCCTTAGTTAAATCAAATTCCCTAGAATAATCTTTAAAGCTGGCAACATGATATGGCCCTTCACTCAAAGTTACTTTAACAGGAGCTCTAGTCATCATTTCTCCAGCACCTCTGTTCATATAAAAGAAAAAAGAATTTCAAGTCTAATAACAATATAAACATAATTTTGAGGACATGAACATGCATTTAGTATGAAGTTATGCATAAAAATTTTCAAGCTTAAATTTCTAATGGTTTGATTATAATTAAAAAAGAATTGTGTCAGCATAATAGTTGATATAAAATGGAAGATAACAATAAATCATATACTGGTAAGTTCACACACCTGGGAAAAATCCTTGCTTGAGCAATCATTTCTAAAACACTAGTTTTTCCTGAACTTTGATCACCCACAACCACAACCTATAAATGGAAAATTTAAAAACCTTCAAATATTGTATAAAGTTAGATCTATATTTCTATACAATAGGAAAAAATAATAATGATAATAAAAAGGTTATATTTGAGTTTTCACTCACTAAAATACAGGGTGTTTTATATTGAATGGGACAAAAAGAAAGCATACCTGTGAACGCTGAAATTACTTTATTTTGATAAATCAAATTTACAGTGAAACTATAGTTATCCAAGTGTCTATAGATGTCCTATGTGTGCTCCTTCGGTGACATGACAAATATCTATGCGGTATTCCAGTTCCTGCCACTCTCATCATAGAATATCCTTTGTTAATGATTGGAGTACTTCAGTTATCTGCTGCTTCAGTTGCTGGGAAATGGAGGCACGAACACTTTGTCTTTAATAAAACCCCATAGGAAAAAATCATAAGGGGTTAGATCTGGGGAACTCAGTAGCCAACAAAGCAATGGCATATCATTTGATCCAACATGGCCAATCGAGCAATGAGGTAAACTCTTTCCCCCTTGGTTTTTGGTGAGGGAAGAAAAGTGAAGTGACCGGTGCAGAGTTTTTGAGCGGGAAGAAACCATGTGCTTACAACAGGATTCGTTAATTTTTCTTGTAGTGCTGTGGTCGCAGGATGATGTGTAAGTTTTGCCTAAGGAGTTCATTTGCAATAAAGTTTTTGATTTTAAATATATTAGCATGGACTGGATCTAATCATTGTGGTTATGCTTTGTTTTATACCGGCTCAGTCCTGTGTGGTTTGACCTGAAAGACACCGGTGGTTTTTGCGGGCCAAAATGCATAATGCTGAGAAGTGCCATTTTTGTGTCATTTATATAGGTGCTATCCACTGCATGGATAGTTCTTCCCACTACTAACACCACAGGAACCGCTTCTTCCAACTGAGGGAATGATAAATGAAGATCGTTTGGTATATTTCAAAACACAGTACAATTTCTCCTGCATGGATGGCGCCACTTCGATTAACAGTGCCTCTAGCGGCGATTTCTTAACCGGAAGATTTTTTACTGTTGCCAGATAAAACTTGCATAATTGTAGCTTCAGAATTAATTTGTTTTGGATAAATAAATCAATTATAGAATTTTTACTAAGCTATTCTTTTTGTCCAATTCAAAATGAAACACCCTGCAGTCATGATTATAACTCAGATTTCAGAGTATCAGTGGTTGAAACTTTTTTATAATTCAGGGAAATTAAGAAACATGTACTAGCAAATGCTTATTGAAATTGTTGATAGTAAAATTCTGCCAAACAGACACCCCCTTTACAAGGAAGCATAAAAAATTCCAACTTAAAGCACATTTGCACCAGTTAATTTTGAATGCCTACATTGTAGACAGACTTTGGACACAGATACTATTTCCATGATTCCCTAAACTGATATAAAAATGAACATTATTTGAACATACCGGATAACAATGAAGTTTTATACTTATCCCCCCCTACGACAAAAAATAAATTATTAATAAAAAAGGGAAAATTCATTTTTAAAAAAGAGAAAGATTGAAGAGGTAACAAGTTGATGATAGCAAGAAGTTGCTTAGAATTTTTAAACTTTTTAGGTTTTAGGTGATACCACTTTGATTATGTTATTGATTCTATATTTTTGTAACAAGCAGAGTTGAAATTGCATTATTGCAAATCATACTTGCATTTCTATAAATAAAACAGTCAGTAACAGTTATCATAGTTCACTTTCAATAAGGAGAGACATGATGTTACTGATTCTATAGGTAATAATAATAATAATCAAATGGTAGTTCACCAATGCCCATAAATTCAGTGTAGGACAAACTCAAAACAAACAAACTGTATTCTTAAGCAAAAGTGCAAGTTGAAGAAAGAATGCTTAAAAATGGACATGAGAAATAAATAATAAGTTATCATCATAAGCATTTTTAGAAGCAGAAGGATAAAGGGTTTACATGGTGCTGTTAACATCATGTCTGGAGAACAAATGCTCATTTTTGAGGTTCCAGCTACACAAAACATAGTTGGTATACCCTATAAAAAAAAATCTGGTATATTTAAGCAAAAACACAGTGAGATTACTTACATTGAGAACATTTATAGTCTAAGGATAAATAGCACCAAAATTACTAATCAAGACAAGGCAAGAATATCAATGTCTAGTTAAGAAACAATGATTTTCCTCTGAAAAGAAGTAACTTAGAATACATAGGAGAGGTCAACAGGAGAAGATGTATCATTTAAATGAAGTAATTTACAAGTCAGTGAAAAAAATATCATAAGTTAAAAAGGAGAACTTAAATCTTCCTCCTTATACATATATGAATACAAGGCTCAAAACTTCATAAATAAGTACAGTATTTACCCTGGGTAAATGATCTTGAGTGTTATAGCTGGAATCATAATCACTTAACTCATCAAGTACTTCAGAATACATATCAATTAATGACTTCTAAAGAAAAAGATAATAGTTAATTTACAATTTATTTCACACAGAAAAGAAATCAAACTTTAATTGTTCAAAAAAAAAGAAGTTATAATATATCAGTAACCATCAATCCAAGTTACAATGAATTTTGTGAAAAAAACTTAAAACTGAATACAAGGCTCAAAACTTCATAAATAAGTACAGTACAAAAACTTAAAACTTAAAAATAAAACACCCAAAAGTTAACTATTACATTATTTTTCTTAAAACATTTATACAGAGTTTGAGTCAAATATACATATAAAATCCTTCTCAGTATAAAATTTACATGAGTCAAGAGCATGCTTGATGAATAGTTTTTTTTCAAATACAGTAGTTTGAGAGTAGTATTCTCTCTTTCACCTGACTCTAAAAATTAAATATGACTATAATATTTATCTCTATAACCAACACATGGCTTCGAGCAGATAATAGCAGCAAAACTTGTGAAAAAAGTTACTGAAATCTTTTACAAAGTGACCAAATAATGACTAAACAACAAAAACTACACTATTATTTTTCCCACAGGCTACCTTATTTTTCCCACAGGGGAAATGAGAATGATGAATTTCATTCTCATTTCCCCTGTTTTCTTTTATGTAGCTGCAATATATTGAAATATCCTTTTAGCCCAATGGTTTTATTTTATTCTTCTCTTTTCATTTTCTGCATAGCTCCTAAAAGAATTAGCAGTTTTGTGCTTTATTTTTCCTTTCCTCTCATCACTTTTTTAATATTTAATTCCTTATACTCTAATCTCTTCCTTTTTGATCAATTTTTTTCACAATGCTTTGCATTTTTCATCTTTTCTCTCCTTTTAGAATCGTAACCTTATTTCCTTATATGCTTTTCAATATATATATATATATATATATATATATAAATAAATAAATAAATCAGAATTATAACATTTTGGATTAGACTAAGGGCAGAAATGTAGAAATCTAAAAAAATACCTTTAATTTATTTTTAATGTACTTTAGTCAACTTTTTAATATCATGAGAAAATTTACAGTTAAGCCTGATAGAGATCCTTTATCTGTAAAGGCCTGATAAAATAGGAAACTTCATTTTAAACATGAGTATTTCTATATAATAATAAACAAGTTTTTACTAATATATGAAATCTTTCATTTACAATTTTTTTATATGGAAAGATTTCTACTCATGAGTAAATTATAGTGACTACTCCTTTCACTGTTTTTCATGTCATAAATATTTTGTGCATTTCTAAAAGAAAAAATTCTAAATTTTCCCACTTAGGTGCTTATCAAGCTTAGTTGAAAATACAATTTGAAATTTTAAGGTATTAAACCCTCATACTTTGCCATCTATCCAAGAAGTGTTTTGTGAGTCAGCGATACACATAGAAAAACACATTTGCAAGGCCTCTAAATTTCTACTTAGGGACATTAAAGCCAGCAATTCCAGGGGAAAAACTTTTTAGAAAAATGACTAAGTATAAAATAATAAAAACTTTTTTAAGAAGAAAACTGAAAGAACAAATCATGCCTTGATTTTTCTTGATGGTCCTCCTTTTACAGATTTTAACATAATTTGTTTTCTTAACTCTTTGTTTTCTTTCTCTAGTCTTTCAACCTCTTTTTGATACTTGATCTATAAAAAACATGCAACATGAGTAAATTGCTTTATTATTAAATTTTGTCATGAAAAATAATACACATCTCACTGATACATTTTGTTCATATCTTGTTAGCAATAAGTAATCATACAATAAATTAAAGATACTCACCTGAACATTTATCAACTCTTCTTGTAATTTATCAATCCTAGTTTTTTCATCACTAGAATCTGATCCAGAATTTGATGAAAAACTGAAAGGTGATGATGTTGCTGACATAGCAGTATTCAATGCAATATCTGAGGATAAAACAGAATATTTGAAGAAAAATGATGGGAAAACAATTTTATTTAAAATATATCTGAAAAGATGATATCAAATTAACCAAGAAATTAGTGCCTATAAGGGATTAAAATGAATTGGTTAAAAAACATATATATTAGGATTTAGATCCCATTAATAAAATATTTGATGGAGGAAAAATGTAAGAAAGATTTAATACAATTTTATAATAAGGATTAATATAAACCTTCTACATATACTTATGAAAATATTATATATTATGATTATTACATCCGTAATGACAAAATCAAATTAAATGTTTACTTTTTTCTTAAGTTATATACACACACGCACACACGTGTGTATATATATATTCATTTCAATGTATTTTTAATGACTAAGTTTGGGTGAACAAAACAAGCACAATTCTTTCATACAAAAATTATAACTCGTAAAAGCTTTTTAAAGTTTAGGATGTACGTTACACATTGTACTCTCACATATAAATATAGAATGTATCAGATTGCATTTAGTGTCAGGACCCATGGAGATCTCTAAGGTACTCACAATAACACAAACTCAATCTGAGATTACAAAAGATGGAGATAATAACACTTTTTGAACATGATATTTAATTAAAAAAATTCACCCATCTACTTCACTCAATTCATTGCTCACAAATACACAACTGTTGATAAACTGTAAAGAAAACTTCTAAATGTAATTTCAGTTAAAACTAAGCGATGTCATGAGCGATGTCTCTCATGAGTACCAGCTAGTGAAAATGCCATCAAAGCAAGTGTACTTACAAGCAAGAGTACACTGTAATATTTAGGGAAGTGTGTATAAGAACTGGTAAGAAGGAAAGTTATTTTCTCTCAGCCAGTTTCTACACTCCAGAATAATGTGTTTTTCATATATCGAATGATATTAGTGGCTAAAATATGCCATGCTTAATCAGGATGTTTACTGAATTACTGCTTAAGACAGTTTTTTGGGGAACTTTATGACAGTTTGTAATCCTAACTATATGAGATCATCATGGGCAGAATGACTTTTAAAAATTACATACATTACAGCCAATTTTTTAGCAGTCAGTGATATAAGATATGAGCATCTTTCAAAGAATTTCTTTCCATTCAGCAATGACCTTCCCAATATGGTGATTTAAGAAAAGTTTGCCCTTTTTTATGCATTAATATGCTGTTTGATGAAATGAAGTAATCTATATAAAGCCTTGTCAAAGATACAGGGGGAAAAATCTAAAAAGAATACAAAAGTAAGAAAATGGCCAATGGAGTATAAAAAAGGAGGTAAAGTACGAATGCTGTATTTTACACCAAGAAAAGATTTCAAAGCAATGGATTTCACTCTAAAGGAAAAATCATGATCAGTCAATAAAAGTTGTACATAACATGATTTTTCGTGCCAGAAAAATGTTGGACAATTAATGCAGTAAACATAAAATTTTTTAAAAAAATTGATAAAAGTATCAAAAAGTTCAGAAATACCATCATAGAATAAATGTTAACAGAACAATTTAACTATTAAAAAGTTTATATATATATATATATATGAAATCAATTTGAATTTTTAAAAATTTGTAATAATAATAAATATGGAAGATTCTACATATAAGAAGACAATCTCAAAAAATTTTCCCATAAAAAGAAAGAGTACAAAAACTATAATAGTCATTTCATCAACAGATTATTTCAAAATGAACATGATGAAGCAAGACAGGAGCATTGCTAATTTACAAAAAATTTATACGGGTTACATGCAGAATACACATAAAACACCAAATCAGAGCAGGATTTCAATTTTTGATCAGTTTGGCATAGAGTTCACATTCCTGATGATTCATTAATATTCTACAACATTACATAGAACTTTAATATTATGCTAAATAGAGAAATTTTCATTGTGTACAGGCTACATTTATTATCATAAACAAGAGCAATTTTGAAATTCTTTTTGTATGTTATAATGAATTAAAAAGTTTGCTTTTACTTTTTATTTGATATTCTATTATTCGGATACACACACAAAAAAAAATTCCATCAAATCATCAATAATAGCAAGTTGTTATATTATTCGATTTTAACATATGCTATGTTATAAATAATCAAGTGTGTAGGTGTGTAAATATAAATAATAAATATATTAGAGCATATATATTACATTGATAAAATCATTATTCTGTCCAAATTTAATCAAAATAAAATTTATATAATATATTAATGTAGAAGTACATTACTCATTCTTTTAACAGACTTTAATCTGTCATGTAGTTCAAACACGTAAAAAGAATTTTGTAAACAGCTTTGAATTTAAAGAAGCGTTCCCTCCTTACATTAGGCTTAATTTAATACAGCAGTTAATATAACCGAAAATCAGGGTACAAGAAACGGAGAGTAAGCACAAAGAAGGAAAGGATAGATAAAATAAATAAAAAAAATGACAAACCTAGTGGCAAAGTTGAAGAATTGCCTCCTAAAATAGCAAACATACCTATTGAAAGTAAGAAAGAAGTCCCAGTATAAAAAATGTCAAATTACATTATATGTTTTAAATAAACATAAATCTAACATGCAGTTTGAAATAAAATGAGTAAATTAAAGGAAAGGGTTTTGAACTACTTGACAGACACAAATTAGCTATAAGGTAGTTAAATAACACAAAGGATAGACTCAGAAAAACACTAAAAAAAATTCAGTTCAAGAAACTAAACTGTAAAACTAACCAAAGTCATAGATATCAAAAAGTTAAATTTATAAGCATAACTATAAAAAGAAACAGCCCCTTTAAAATTTATAGGGTGAAAACAACTTAATGATATTACACAACAGTGTAAATAGATATATCATTAAAATTATGCAATATATGACTAAAAAAAATCTTACTTCTTGAGTAAGATTTAAAAAATATAAAAGAAATTAATATATTTTTGTTTAAATGTTTTTAAAAACGAACTTTACGTACTTAGCATATTAGCATTAGCAGTTGGAAACAAAAGTATCATTTAGAAGAATAAAATAAAATTTATACCAATAAGTAAACATCATTTTTAAAGATTATAAAAAATAACCAAAAAATGCCTACTTCAGAAAAATTCTAAGATGGTGAATCTGCTCAAAAGACTAGTTTTACCAAGTTGCATTTTTTAATTAAGGAATCAAATTAATATGCAATATAAAAATATGAGATAATTAGGAATTGGACTCAAGAACATAACAATTAGAAATGAAATCCAGATTTCAGCATCTTTAGAAATATTTTCCATCACCCTCACCATTTGATAAAAAATAATACAGCACTGTCTTCAAAATTCCTGTGGTTGCTAAGCTCAAGTATGTACTGATATTATGACACAACATAAAATAAACAAAATAAAATTTCAAGATATTCATACATATGTAAAATTTAATCTAGATAACATGAGAAATAAAAAAAAAAGAGAAAAAAATCATTAAAATGTTATCTATAGAATTTTTATCAAACTACTTTGCTTAAAATTTCAGTTGGTATATATATCAAACAAAGTGTCAAATTATTGCAAAATGATTACATTAATAATGAAATTATATAAATATAGTATAATATTAAGTTAGCAGTCTACAATTTTGAGAAAATTCTACTTTTTCTCAGTATAAGCAAGTTAAGGATAGGATTCAATATTAACACCAGGAAGGTTATAAAGTAATTCAGCAAGAGGAACTGGATTGTCTAATATATTTGGCACTAATATATTTGGTTGTTTTGACATACTTGAAGCCTTAAAATAAGGCTAAAATTTAGTTTTTTTGACTGCTGTTAAACATATTGAAGAGGCATTTCCTTTTAAACCAAAGTTAGTAATACTTTCTAAAGGATGACGCATATATATTTTCGATATTTACTCATGCTGTTTCAGAAGATTAGTAATGGAATCTAATTTTGTTTTTAAATTTTAGATCAAAAGTAAAAAATGTTCATGCAAATCAGATATTGTCAATGTCAAGAGAATATATAAAGATAATACAACTATACTTACTTAAAAGTTTAAAGATACCACAGCATTAAAGATAAAAAATCATAATACCTTCGGCCATAGCTGTAGTAGGGTCTCCATCAGAAGCCTCTTCTAGAAGCTGATCTAAATTCTCGAATCTATTCAGCAGCACAGACAAGTGTCGTTTAATCCACCCTCTTTCAGGTAAACTCACATTGTTTTTCAAATCAATCAGTGTCTCACGAAATTCATCAATTTTCTCAGATGGGGGAAGTAAATCAGAAATCCAGCTGAAATCTGGAAGTTGATCCTTCCATTCATCGTATTTCTATAATAAGAAAAAATAATCTAGTTTATCTTCCAGTTGAATTTAGCCATATTTACTGTTAATAAACTGTAAATTGAATTTAGTAAACAATAAAAATATAAATAATAATAAAAAAAAACACTGCAAAAGAGTCTAATGGTATTGAGTTCAGTTGCAGTATCATTGAAGTGTCAATTACAAGGGCTCTTTGATAAGTCCATGCAAAAAGTAAAGAAACAATTTTATTGGGACAGATAATTTTTACTTTCAACAAAGTCTCTTTTGAGGTTTATACAATTAGTCCAATGATGCTCAAGCTTTTTATTCTGTCCACACAATATGATTTGTCCAATTTTCAAAATAGGCAGTTGTTTTAGCAATCACCTTTTCGTTTGATGAAAATCTCTTTCCTGCCAACCATTTTTCTTATTTGGGAACAGAAAGTTATCTGAAGGATAGGGAGTATACCGAAGAACTTATAGAGTAAATTGAGTAATTTTGCGGTCACAATTTTAGGAGTGTGTGTTTTCATGGTGAAAAAGAACCATGGTTCACAAATCACAATTCAAATGAATGCTAAACACAGGATCATAGATCTATATGACTGAAACTTTGTGTGGTATTCTCCAGGAATTACCGGCAACTATAAATAACCTTGATATAGACTAGTGGTGCCATCATTTAGACTTTGCATGGACTTACCAAACAGCCCTTGTAGGCTAATTTAATGGCTGAAATATTGAATTCAATCTATATCACCTATCAGGACAACAAATATTTCATTTTAGAAAATCAGCTAATTATGTTAACCATCACCCCTCTATATTAAACTAGTTCATGAATTTTAAAAATATCTATTAGTGAGAATGTTCTCGAGATTTTCAATACTTGTTTTCTCTTAATATTTCATACTGGAGTAAAATCTTTTAAAGATCATAGTTGCAGTTGCGAACATTTTTATTATATATTTGCATTAGGCAATTCTGGGTTTAACTACTTGAACCATATTTTTTAGAGAAAAATTCCGTTTTCAGCTGAGTCTTAGAACTATTTATAAAAATCTTACATCTGTTACATGTATATTTATCTCCAATGATACCTTTTATTAAATACTTTACTTTATATACATTATATTTTGACTTAATTCTTTAAAAATATTTATTACAGGAACATTTTTTTTCTGCTAAATTTATAACTAGGATTTGTAACAATTTTAGAGTAGGTGTGATTCAAGACTTAAAATACCTTTGATATTTGGAACTGTAAAAGGCACATTCTTCAAGATGAGATTGACTGAGTTTTTTATAAGTTTTATCTAAACAGGAAACTTCAATTGAGTTATTGAGTTATTTTCCAATGTTTTGCCTTAAAATATAAAAAGCTGAAGACATCTATCTTAACTAATTTTCCCCTGCTGTTTTTTTAATAAATTAACATAATTTAAAAATTTTTCATTTGATATATGGTTATAGAAGAATTTGGCCCTAGATCTTATTTCAATGGTAACTTATCTTTAATTAATATAATTTTGGATTTTTACCTAGCTATAAAAATAATTATTAGTGAAAAAGTCTTCAATATATGGTAGAGTTCAGTTTATTTATATATTTCACAGTGTGCTGAGGATCACAAATAGATTTCATAGTTTGTAATTTAAATTTGAATTAGGATTAAAAATCAACGATGAATTACACATATTTTTGAATGCATTTCATAAGAATTTAGTAGTAAAGTTAGCATAATAAGATACAATCCAATTATAACCGACCTGTTGCTAACCTCTATCAGTGGTTCTTAACCTTTTTAATAGTCAACGCCCCCTTGAATCAGAAAATAACCTCTTGCATCCCCTTGAAAAATGTGTTTCTATTTTTTATTTAGGAAGAGATGTTTATTGCATAAAAAAATTAATACATCTACAATATAAACTATATCATTACATATAAAACAATATCTACATTTTTAATGGCTACGTTGTTATTGTTTGTTCATAATTATCCTTTTCAAACAAGGCTCTTTTTTTAAAAAGAGCCATGCGTAAGTGATCAGATGTGTTTAAGTAATTTCTGGCTTTTGTTTTAATGTGCAAAAGTGATGAAAAACTCATTTCACAAAGGTAAATGGCAGCAAATAGTAAAAGTGTCTCTAATGTTGCTTTTGCCAATTCAGGATAAAGTTCTAACTGCGTACACCAGAACTGTTCTAAGTCTAGTTTTTCAAATTCTAATTTCAATACATGCATTAGCTCATATTGTGATAAGATTGTCTTTTGATAAAACATTGTCATTCATTGAATTTAGGTCAAACAAAAATGGACTGAGTATCCATCTATTAATTTTGCTTATATTTCCCATGGAAAACGTATCCATCAAATGATTCACTCAATAGTTGGAGGTGTAATTTAATTTCAAGTATAATTGTTGCTTTTTCATTTTTCAAAGTTGAATCCAGGGAAGGAAAATTTGTTAAATTTTCATTCTTAACTCAACATCTCCAAAGTTTTAATTTTTTTTAAAATGAGGATAAATATTTGTAAGAACATAACAACAACTAATGCTTCAATAGTTGTTGTTATGTTCTTACAAACATGCAACCTATGTCTGGCTAGAAAATGCCATACTCATAAGTTTTGCAGACACTTAGGTTAGATCTCTGGAACATCTACTTACAAATCACAGATGCAACAACTGTGCTATGGTGTTACTAACAAAACAACTTATTATGTGGACAAAAATGCTCATGAAAACGAAATTTGAAGATTATTTAAAAATTTATTTTCTGATATAGCTCTATCGATTTCATTGATACATTTAAGCGGAGTTGTTTAGTTCACTTCTAAGATACACATCTTCATGTAAATGAAATTCCTGCATGAAAGGAATAACATATTTATGCTACAGAAAGTAGAGATGTAGCTTGCAAAAAATACACGTATATGATGTGAAAAAGTCCTTATATTTTTCCCCCTCCTATTCCTTCTTCTTCTTTTTTAACTTTAACATTAAAACATGGTTTGCATGAGTGGAAATGTAGAGTGAAAAGTGAGTACTTTCTTCTATTCCTTTTATTTCTTTAATTTCAGAATAATTACTTGATACAAAAAGCAACTAAGTGAGGTCATAGCTGATCATAGATCGGATAAAATTATCACGATGTCTAACATGTATGGCTGAAGTTGCCAGAATGGAGTGATTACAATATCTGGTACTTTTCCATTATAAGCACTACAATCGTTTCCACACCAATTTGACGCATTTTCAAAAATCGTCGCAACAAGAGAAATGTAAAGCGATATAATCACACTAATGATTGGCAGATTACAATACTAAAATATACAAATCTCGAGATTCAAGGATCATGAGATGATGAGGACGATTAATTTCGTGGTCATGGAGATAACGAGATTTCATGGAATGCCGTAATTAAATATGCTTACTTTAGTTTGTATTTCTTTCTTTCCAAGTGTTATTTAAGATAAAATAAATATTATTGCATTTTTCTGATCCGTCAAAGAGATTATATACTTCATTATTTGTGGTTGTCAATATACCTTTTTGATCTTGTCAATGCGCTGATACAATGTGTTGTATTTGCAAATCAGGTATCTCTTAACGTTTGCGTAAAATCCTGAGTTATTTTATTCGCCAATACGATGTTTTGTATCTGTGCGTCGCCAAGATTAAAAATGAGCCGCCAAGTGTAGTGCTTATAACGGAAAAGTACGCAATATCTTAATTATGATGTCTTAATAATGTTGCCTTTTCTCCCTACGTATTATATTTTTACATGCAAATCAAAACTTTAAATTTTATTTATTAAGCTGAGAAAAAAATTAAGCAAATATAAACGGCTAATATTAAAAATCCTAATATTAAGACATAGTTATCAATGGAAAAAAAAAATGTTGATATTTACCTTAGATAATTGAACTCCACCGCCAACTGCTGAACCCAGAATTATGTAGCGAATTTTTAAAGCACCTCTCAAGACTCGAAAGATAACAGCGATTCCTCTCTGTCCATTCACGGAATAATAATGAGTTTTCAATAGTTTATTTCGCGGATATCGGCACAACACAGTCGAGTACTTTTGTTTCAAACATAAGTTATGTCTAACTAGCTTGATTCCATTCATGATTATGAATATACTGTGTTAGATGACTTAAAGGGAAAAAAAACTATTATTATGTATATAAAACAGGCATATAATTTTTAAGCGGTCAAAGAAATAAATATGGAAATTGACATACAATGTGAAAATATTCAAAACTGATCAAGTTCAGAGACTTAAAGAACGATTCATATTTTGTGCAAGACAGTATTGTAATGCTAGATAAACTTTACAATATTGTAGATGTAATCCCATGCTTCAGGCATTAAATTTAAAGTATCAAGACCGGACGATAAATATCTGGTATAAACAAAATACCTGAAATATCCTCTACAGTTAAATTGACAGTTATTAAAATATAAGTTTATTGAAATGATCAAAATGTGTATGCTCTAGGCGGGAGATTATATCAGTAAAGAAAAATATTTAGTCTCCAGAAAAATTTATTTTTGCATAAAATCATTTTTACTACTATAATTCAGATTATTTTTGTATATACAGATCTTTTAAATTATTTTACAGAATTTAGCTAACTGTATCTGCTGACCGGTAACCGCCATTGTCCTTTTTGTATACAAATCAAAATTTTTTAAAGTAAATTGAACTTATTTATATATTACCAGTGAAAGCATCAGAAGTGTGGTTGGAAACAAAATGGAATATAAAGAATCAACATATAATAATAATGATCCACATGTTACTGATTCCAAGTCTGGTCGAAAAGTAAGAATAAAGCAGGAAATAGTGGTGGATGATACTTCAAAACCTTCACCTTCCATACCGAAAACTGAAGGTAATTTTCTCGAATATCGTCAATAGTGTGCTAGAGATAATTATTGAAAGATTTACATGATTTATGTCCTAGTTTGAGTATTTTTTAATATGTTCTTTAATCACTACATTTTCTAGCAGCATTTTTCGCGTATATCTTTTTTATGTGAATGTTGTGAAAATTAACTATAACCAATATTTGCATTATTTCTCATTTCATTCTTGTATGTTTGTTGGTTGAAAGGGAGGGAGGGTTACCACGAAAGGAAATATTGAGTTCTCTTTTGATACAATTTAATAATCTTGTGAATCTGTTGTCAGATTGTTCTTATTAAAGAGAACTGTTTAGTTATCTAAATAAGTTTACAGTATAGCTTCCGTTTGGGAAAACCACACTCATTTATCATTTTTATTTTGTCATAAATCAGTGTAAACCAAATAAGAGATGAATTATATTTATTGCTTTGTCCATGTGTATATGCATGTTAAATGCATATGCATGCCTACAAACATGCTGTTGTTTTTTGAAATAACAGGAATCTTCATAGTTTTTTATTCTGTTTACAATTTATTTTTTATAACTGCACATAGAGTTCATATTAGGATTTAAATAGAGCTTATATAGAAAGCTTTGGGCTATGAATAGAATATATTAAAATTTAGGGTCATGCAAGTAAAAATTCTGATGAAATATACTTTCATGCATATTGTAAAAATAAAGGAGTTAATGGTGATATCTATATTATACGATATATCCAAACAATTTTGTTTATTAATTAAATTAAAATTTAATAAAATTAAACAAAAATAACTCAAAAGAGCTACATTTGTAAGAATATGGCATGCCTAAAATAAGTACAAACAATATAAAATATACTTTATGAAATTCAGCAGTTTAAATAAATAAAAGATTTTATTAAAAATATTATCTACACAGCTACTTTTCTTTTACCAACATTCATAAGATTCTAAATTTCTATTATTTGTAATTTTTTTAAGTATCCTTCTTTTATTCATAAAATGTAGTTAACATTGAAGATAATTCACTTGCATTTTTTTGTTATCAAAACATATTTTATTAAGGAGTAAATCTTTAAATATAGAAAAATAGTTTTTAAAATGAAAGATTTTAAACTTTTCTTGTGAGCTTGTTTTCAAGTGCACTATATTAAAGCAATAAATATAACGTCAAATATTAATATATTCATATACTAATAAATGCATATATTATAAGCAGCGGTGGGATTCAGCTGGTTTGCACAGGTTCTGTAGAACCAATACCTAATGTAGCTATCGGTTCTGCAAACTGTTTGCTAATGAGTGCCAAACAAAATCATCTTCACAGGACAAACATTTAAAAAAAATAAACCTACCGTACACTGGGTGGCCGGTCTGTTCTGTGATACGCCAATGGCAATCATTTAAACAGATGGTTCTTCTGGACTCCCGTGGTGTAGAATCATCTGTTATGCTATTGATTACAGCTACATTACGTGAGCACTACTTGTCGCAGAGGAACAAAGAAGAACATTGAAGCAGTGAGAAGGTAAAATAAAAATTCAGTAATGGCTCGATAATAAGTGCTTGTAAAGATGAAAAGGCTAACAGATTTTTTTAATTAAGAAACCCAAAGCTGATTACGGCCTCGACTTGTCCTCTGTGTGCATACAATTAAAAGTTATAAATATCAAACCACATATAAATAAATTATCGTCTGAAAGATAACAATGAGTGTCATATTAAATTCGATAATTCTGTACTTATTTTCTTCCTGATATTGATAGTTTTAAACAAACCATAATAAAAAGTTAAATTTGTTTTTATTTTATATATACAGTCGAACCCCCATATATCGAAGTAGCAAACTGTCGGAAAAAAATTTGATATATAGAATTGATCTTAGTTTTATCATAATTCTCCTAAAACATTAAAATAAAAGCTAATTTTCATGTACGAAACTCCATTTCTAATTTACATTCGAATCACATTAAATGAAAGTTAATAATTAAAAAATCAATTAATATAAAAGATTTACTGAGTACCTTTAAAAAAACAATAATCCAAACAGTGGTTACAATGATCACAGTTACATTCGTTTAAAAAAACTATGAATACCTTGCTGAACAGCCAGTTTTATGGAAAGTTCATTAAAGAAATGTTTGCATTTATTCAGTCCACTAAAACCTTCATTAGGGACATTTTCCGTGAATTGAAGTCCATGACGTATTGTTTCAAACGCCTCTCGCATTTCTTTTTTCAATGGTTTGGAAATGTTTTCAGATTCATTTACTTCGAGATAAAAAGTAAAAGTTCAAAATGAATTTATAAAACACTACTTTAATTTGAACAATTTTCACCGAAACTAAGCAGACGTAGGAGTGAGGAACAACCATCAGACAAAAGGGATAGCTAGAAACTGATTTTACTACAGGACAGGTCGCAACCGAAATTTGAAAACGAGTAGGGGGAATTTAGGAATTTCAGAACGGAACAAAAACCTGTTTGTCCACCCCTCAACCCCAGCTGACTTGTGGGGTCCGAAGTGACCATCACTGAACTTCCTTTTTCTCCTGACCTTCATTTTTCGTGAGGTAAACGGTCTGAAGTGGAATAAAATCTCCTGTCTTGAAAAAAAATTCGATATATAGAGATTTTTTCGATGTATAGAAACAGTTTTTCTATGTAATGAACATGGAAACTTGCTAAGAGTTCGATATATAGAAAATTTTGATATAGGAAAGTTCGATATATAGAGGTTCGACTGTATATTGTATAATTTTTGAATATCCAAAGGTCGAAAAAAAATTTTTTAAAGTGACACGTGGTGTTAATTTCTATAGTTTCAAGACATTTTTTGACATGCGTTAGAAAAAGGTTCGCCATCCCTGATCAGGTTTAGCATATTTCTTGCTGTAATAATAGTGTGTACTTACAGGGTTTTGTAGTTTTTATCTCTTAAAATTTCTTTTACTTATATAAATTATTCCATTGTATGTATATCTTTTATATATATGTTTTTATGTAGATAACAAATTTTATATTGTCACATTTGAACATTTATTTTATTAATTTTTGTATTTCAAAGAAATTACAGTATATTTTTGACTTGTTACTTTTTTGTTTTCTAAATGATATTCTAATTTTTCCCCCTTATTTTAGATACTTGCAGTAGTTCTTCTCTAAAGGTTAAGGTAAGTAAATGAACCATATTTATATGTAGAGAGATGAGAGGAATATGTTATATGTTATCTGCTCAATGAAAGTATTGGGGATTTCTTCAAGTTGTATAAAGGTAGTATCACACTCACAGGCTATTTTACAGGAAATGAGATTATCTTTACTGGGCAGTTTGGTGCTTGTAAGGTTACTCTATATTTCCTAGAACTATAGGCTTCACAGTATAATTATATATGAAGAGCCCTGTGAAGCATATATAGTACAATTATATATGCTTCACAGGGTTGCATTTTATTGTGTTGCAAGTGGAATTAAGGTGAGTGTTGTTTGACATCATCTTTGCTTGCACATTGTTGGGTGAAAAGTTATCAAGGAATTTATTTATCATGTCCAGAAAAATTTACCCCAGCAATGCGGATTTTTCATGCATCTTCCGGGTTTCCGGAATGGACACTATTATTACCAGATTCCGAAACGTAAAAAAAATAACGCTGGTTTTAACAATCCCTCACAGTAATGCAGAGTGTGAGAGGATTTTTAGTTACATAACAAAATTATCTACTCAGTTCAGGTGATCTATGTCAAGGGAAACCTTAGAAAATTTGCTAATATGCAAATTGAACCCACAGGGACACTTTTATGAAGAACAATTTCACAATGAATTTTTTAAAAAAGCAAAATCAGCTACAGTAAATACTACAAAAATTCCAAGATTTTCTGCAATTAATTAAAACTTACATTATAAAGAAATAGAAGTACTCAAAATATAAACGGCTGGGGTCCCTGCTAGTGTAAATATGATGTACATTAAAATGTATGATTACAAATTTCAAATATATAACTTTTGTTTAATATTATAATTTCAAGATGAGTTGAACAGTAAGGAAATATTTTGAACTATGTAATATTATCAAAGAGATCCTATAAATTATAAGTAAGTATACATTATAATAATTCTTTTATTATAATTTTTTACTATGCTGTTTTGTGTTATGTTGTTATGTCGATTATTTTATGCACGGTAGAATATTGCAGGATTTTGCTCTTACTGTGGTTGGCAGGTCTGTACTAATGATCAAGTCATAGGAAAAAGGTCTCCCTATATGACTTTAATACTAGTTTTTCGTCTTGATATATTTGCTTAGCATGGTAGAACAGCTATGCCAATTAAAGTCAAATATTAGTCACAGCAATTGAATATCAAGTTTACATACATTTATTTTTTTCTTAAAGGTGTTAAATTGTAGATTTAGAAAAAACAATTCTTATAGTGTTAGTGTGTTGAAGTGTTTGTTAGTGCTGTAGTTCTCAAAACTCAGCTTTAGGCATTATTTATAGAGTAAGCTTCGCAACTGTATATATGCTTCAAAATTTTGTGAATTTGAATACTATTAAATTTAAGAAAGGTAAGTGACATTTCTACATAATTGATGTTAATTATTTCTTCAACTGTTATGAGGGAAGGTAATTTTTCAAAGGTCAGATTATAAACTACTTACCTGAAGAGAAATTTGATATATATAATTAGAAATTAAAATTAATATGGAACTGTGGATTGGATCCCATAAATTTAAATTTTGTGAGTTAGCAGGTTATACTTTTCAGTTAAATTTCATAGGCTATGTGAGTTTTTGCAGACTTTTTCTTATTATCTTGAAATTAGCAATGCTAAAAATTTTTTCAAAAGAAATTTTTTGCTAAATCCAATATTTAATCTGATCCACCTGAAGCCAAGCGGTAATTGGCTAATTGGAATGATTGATCTTCTGATACAAACTGCTCATGCAGCCTAATTATTTCTTCTGTGATGTTTGTGCTCATTCAGTATTATCTCCATCAATATTAAATGAGTTGTATATGTGATATATGAATGGAATGGTTTTAGATTTTAAGATGCCCTTGTATTTCTGATGAATGAAACTGGACAGAATAAGTGTTTGGGAACTGAGAAAATATATTAATTAAATTTTGTGTATTCGATCTTTTTTTTCTTCTAGGTTAAGAAAGAACCCTCATCAAAATTAGCAGAGTTGAAAAAAGCATTAGAATTAAACAATACAATTAGTTCATTATTAGGAAAGGAAATTCTGACAGTCAAATTTGCTTATGAAAAAAATCTTGAAAAGCAGGTAACTATTTTTGTTTAAATTTTAAGTAATTTGCATAAAATTTGAGAACATTAATTTAAAATCTATATTTTTAGGCTAATTTGCAAAAAATACTGGATGAAGAAAAAGGCTCAAAAGTGAATTATAAACCTCCAAGTCAGGTTAAAGCCATATCTGTATTTGCTGCCCCATATTTTCGAGATGTCAAACGAATGGTATATTCCTACTTAATTTTCTCAATTATTTCTCTCTGTTGATCTTTCTTCAAAAGTTCTTCATAGTCAAGCAATGTATGTGACTTCTTTTTTTTTTTTTTAAATAATGTATATCATTTAAAAAAGTATATAAAATATTACTGTCCAAGGTTTGTAAGGTCCATAAAAGTCCTTTAGATCTTATTATTTTCAGTTTTTGTTTTTAAAATCCTTTAAAAAATTTTCAAAAGTACTTTTTACATGTAGACAAATGTATAAATTTTCAATTTAATTGTGGTAACAATTTACTTCGTTAAAATGCTAGAAATGCTCTACAGGTGTATTAATGTCTACCTTTCTATATAGTTATCTTGTCTGGTGCATCTTATTTTTTTTTTTCTGGTAATCTGTGACTCTAGGATTGAGGGGTAAGAAAACAGTTCTTGTTGTCTATCATATCAAACTGTGCTTGTGAGTCATCTGGACAAACTTCCATTAAATAACAATTATATGAGAAGTGGTCTGTCCTTTTGAATTTGAAATTGATATGTATTGGTTTTGAAGCTCAATCTTGTACACCCAGTTGTTTAATACAAAATTGAGAAGAAAAGAAAAAAAAATTCCTTCGATTGGAACATATTAGGTCATAAGGGTGCAAGTGTAGTGTTTCACCAGATTGTGCTAATTTTGCGTCATTCTGTCTACCTCCTCATGGATTGTACATTGTTATATTACCAGCATTTCCAGCGATTATTTTTTCTTTCAAACTTTCTTTAAAGAGAAACTATGCTAATATAAATTTTGTGGAAATTTAATTTTTATTTAGAGGAAAAGCACTTATTAAGGCAGTCATTGTTCTGAGAGGGGAAGAAAAATCTTTTTTCTTGTTATATCTTATATGATTTTTTGGTTTCATACTCTCTTTCAAAATCTTTTTCAGTGAGTAGAAAAATTAAAGAAAATATAGTTTTCCATAGAAAGTAAAAATTTAAAATTGACCATTAGAAATTACAACTAAATTCAGTTTATAGTGTTAATGTCGATGTTATAGGTAAATAAAGTAGCAGGCAAAAATAATAAAAATTATATATTATGAGAAAGCCTGGTGAGATTGATTAGGGGAGGTAAATTTGACTGAGCCTCGGGGGTTCTGTCTGCTAACATGAAGTGCCCCCAAAAGAAAGCTGAGAAGCACACAAATATTTCATTAAAATAACATCAGAATTAAGGCCAATGAAAATGCTTGACATTTTGTGTAGTAGGAGATGTCCCTAATTTTAACACTAATTCAGGATCCTTGAGAATCTAAAATTACTACTTAGTCATTTTTAAAAATTGATTAGAAATGCAGAACTGAATGAATGCGGTCTATTGTGGACAAAACTCAATAATAATAATAATTATATTTTTATGTGAGACACAAGAAATCAGGCAAATATTTTTCTTAGTTTTGTGATCAGTTTGTAAAATTATCTAAATTTGATTCAGACATTCTTGGATCGCCAATGAGTCAGTTTAATGGGACTTCTTCCATCTTTTTCTTTAATGAAAAGATTAATATTTAAATATTTTTAAAAATAAGTTTTTTTTTCTACCAGATTTTATTTGACTCTTAGTTCTAAAGTGGATGTTTCTTATGGATTTTGGCAATTTTTGTGAATAGCTGTTGGAGTTATTCAATGGTATCTTAATCAAAATAAAAAACTTCTTGCATATTCAGTGTTTAAATAAATAAAAAAAAGAACCAATAGTAATTTTATCTTAATAGACTTCATTCAATCAGTTTCTCCATTTGTTAATAATTGATGTTTCCAAATTTTCTCTCTCTCTCTCTCCTTAAAGCACATGTTGAAACTGAATCCTGGATATGATGTTATTTCTCCATTTCAGGAACATCAGAGACTATTTACATTTTTTTTTTAATTGCTAGAAATTCTCTACTACTTAACCTTTTACTAAACAAACTGTTAAAACCTAAAATGTCAAGTTTTTTTTGGTTGATTATTGGCCTTGGTTCTGATGTTATTTTAATGAAGGATTTTATTAGCTAGAGATTATTTTGAACAGATGATCTGAAGAAACATATATGAAGGCAATGCAATTGCCAAAGGATTTCTAAATAATGAAGTATTTAAAGTGATATTGGATTTTTATTTTATTTTATTTAAAAAAAAATTTTTTTTAATTTTATTTTTTTATTTTTTTAAAAGGAAGGTTCCAAAGACACTGTGTTATGTTCTTGAATTTTGGATGTTTGAATTAATATTTATATTATAGGGCAAGCTAAATTTTTTATTTAAAATGAGCATATTTTCAACATACTTCAATTGACTATTGAAATGCATTCAGTGGAGAATGTAATTTAATATCTTAGAATCACTGTTACTTTTGGCCAGTATTCACCCTTATCATTAACACATTTATAAATCCTTTAATTTTTTGAAGAGTCTGATTTTTTGCTGTGACATTTATGATTGACACTGTATCTCACAAATATATATATATATATATATATATATATATATATAAGTAGCCTTGCTTTTTAAAGGACATTTTTTTTGACGTAGTTTCATGGAATATTTTATGTGGAAAAAGAGAAAAAAAAATTGCTTAAAAATTTCTATTGTATTTTAGTTTATTAGATTTTCAGAAGTCTTGGTTCATAACCACCCAAGAGAAGTGTATAATAATATGATTAGCTATTTCTTAATCCTCAGATCTAATTAAATTTATATCTAAAGTAAAGATGCTTTGAATAAATGTTTCTAGAAACATCAAGTAAAGACAGTTCACATAAATTCCTATACTTTTGTTCATTTAAAAACATTTATACAATTGTTAAGATGATTAACTTATTTTTACCAAATTTTGCTAGCATAGTGTTTTCCTACAATCAGTGATTTTAAAATTTTCAATATCAGTAGCCATTATTCAATGATGTAATATGCTTATTATTTTACTAGGTGCCTCCAAATAATGAAGATACCAAGATTAAAGTGCGAAATAATGATGTTAATGCCTACTTGAAACCTCCCAGACCATGTGAGTTATTTAATGGTTGATTTTTAAGTTAACAAAATTATACCTGAAAATATCTATAACATCTGATAGAAAATAAAATATATCATGGTTAAAGTAGGTTTTGGTCTTTGAAATTCAGTAGCAGAGTGTTAATATTAGATTTCTGTACTGCATTATAAACATTTCATTTGAAAATTTACTGTTTCAGATGGTGAATGTATTCTGAATTAGAATGTAACCTATAGTTGTTTTTTGTGTCATCATGATTTATCGTTCTAATATATATATATATATATATATATATATATATATATATATATATATATATATATATATATAATTAATTAATAATTTATCCATATATCAGCTCCTTTTAGCTTGGAAGATAAAGATATTTTGAGCTTTATAGATCGTATTAGACATTTTCCTGACCTCAAAATTTTTTGTTATGTTGCATTTTACTGGTAGCACTCATCCTGCCACACAAAACATGTATGCACTTTTTAAAAGGAAATATGATTAAAAAGAAAAGTAGATTCATGTAACTTTGCAGATTGCAGAGATTTTTTAAAATTCTAATTATGGTCTAATTATTTGTGACTTGTCTGCTATAGAAAATAAATATTTTGAATTATTACCATAATATATCATTTATAATTTTTTATTAATTTTAGCACTTCTTCATTCAAGGCAGGGTCAACAGCTATTAAATTTATCTACTTTTTGCTACTCATACCATTAAAGTTTTTATTCTACAATTATTTTGAGAAACATGCAAACAACCGTTTCATTTGTTGTTATAATTTTTAATATTCATCATATGAGCATTTGTTTATTTTAATAAATTGTGCCTAGAGCATTAAATTGTGTTTTCAAAGCAAATAGCAATATACTTTGCTGTAGGGGAAGAAAATTTATTATAAATGAAAATATAATAAATTATTATGAATGTAATATATATCATAAAATATTTGACAAATGGAACGTTTTATTATTTTAGGGACAAAGGTGGAAAATAAAAAGCTTCTTGATGGTGTTACTGGATTTGCTCTCTTGTCAGCCCTGAAGCCCTTTAAAATAAAGTAACAATATTTTTTTTATAAGTTTCCTTCATACTTTTTCTCTCTTTTGTTATAGGATTGTTTTTATGATTGTCATAGCAGAGCTCAGTGGATGGTGTTTGATCCCTGAGCAATATTTTAATCACACGAATAAAATTAACTTGTAAATACAAAATGCTAGTTTTTCTTATTGTGTTAACAAAAAACAAAAAAATTAAAAATATTTTCTCAAGATTTACCTCTGTGTTCAGATGAACTCATCATAAAAGCTCATGTAGGAGAGATACTTATCTCACCTGTTCTGCTTTTCATTCTACTGATAACTCACTTAAATATGAAAATTTTTACTAGAAAATACGTTATCTATAAGTCATTTTTTATTTACATTCAAAATAAGTTGTATTTTAACTGCACTCAGTTTGAGTTATATTTTATTCCACATGGTAAACTGAAAAAAATCTGGCAAATTTCTTATAAATAATTTTTTAGAGTTTGGAATTTAGTGTGCTCAGTTAATTAAAAATTAAGTTTTTAGTTTTAAAAATTTAATTTAATCTATATAGTATTTTAAATACTTAAATGTAGTTGCACAAAACTGAAAACACATGTTGTACATTGCTTAATGACGAAAGCAGTAATGCTTAATGTCGAAGGCAGTAATGCTTAATATCGAATATAATAAATTGTTTTGTGTTTTAAAGGAAATTGATCTCATTATTGAGAAGTTTTTTTTTTTATTGTGAATTTTATATGCTGAAGAAAATTTATTTAGTAGTTGAAGTATATAAAAAGAATTTCGAATCATGAGAAGAAATGGGGGTTAATAATTGAAATGAAGTTTAAAAACAACAGAATTTACATACATGGTTGAAATCATTCATTCTGTAATAAATATTTCATATGTATGTGACTTTTAGGAAATACAACGATACCAATGGACATGATCATTATGTGTCATTGGTTATCTGTGAATAAGGGAGACTACTTAAAGCCTTTAACTTTTACTGTACATTATTGAGGAATTCAATTCTCAATCAACACTGCAATAAGTTTTCAAGCAGGATTTTGTAATATGATATCACTAGCTGAAAACCCACACTTCGCTACGGAGTACATTCAAATTAAATACAACGGTCAATGTATGCAATTAATGCCAAAAAATATATATATATATATATAATATGTATAATAAATATCACGATCAATGTATATAATTGATGTAAAGAAAATAAAAATATATATTTATTAAAAAAATCGTAAGGGATATTTTTACAGACAAAATAATGTAGAAGAAAATATTCAAATTAAATCTAATAGGACATACTAAAGAACATAGTATAGTTAATATAGTACAGTTTGAGGAACATATCTTTTACTGTATTTTAATATTTTTTTTTATAATGTCCAATCGTCTGCCGCATTAGCAAGAAAAGAAAAATAATTTTTTTGTCTATTTAGTTGTTATGCACGTGACGATAAATTTATTTAAAGTACCAGAAAAAGAAATCACGTGATTGGCATTTAATAATTAAATTATAAAAATAAATCTTTAAAAATTCACCAAAAATCAGAAAATGGAGATAAAGATTCGAAAAATATTTCATTTTAAAGGAATTTTTAGGATCTTTCTCGTGATATAAATTTTATAACCCTCAAATAATTATTTTAAATGCAAACTCAAAAAAGTTATTAAAACAATTTAATTTAATTTTAAAAATCTAAGAAGAATTTTTCAAAAATCTTTCTTACTGCACGCCTTCACTATAAGAAGAATCACCATGCCAAATTTCAGCACTTTAGGTCTAGCGGTTTGGTCTGTGCGTTGTATGTCAGTCAGTTACGGAACTGTTTTATATATATAGATTAAATCCAAACTTAAGAAAAACTAAGATAATGCTATACAAAACCCTCATAAGACCATTGTTAACATGGTCATTGACATCAAGGGAAGAGAAGGGAAGGCTCTGGCAATTTTTTAAAGGAGAGTTTTGAGGGCCGTCTTGGGTGGTGTCCTTGATAATAGTATTTGGCAAAGGAGACACAGTTTTGAACTATACAAATTGTTTAAAAATGAGGATGTAGTGAAATTAACAGAATGAGATGGGCAGGTCATCTTTTGAGAAAGGATTCAGAGAGAGCACCATTGAAAGTTCTTACTGCAGTCCCCAGTTCAAAAAAGAGATGGAGGGACTGTCTGGATTCAGACTTTATTCCCATGAAGGTTAAGAACTGGAGATCTATGGCTGGCGAGAGGATAGTTTGGGGAAAACTTCTAGAAAAGGCCTGGGCTCGTGTTGGGTGGTTGTGCTAATTATGATGATGAAAATAAACAGGTTTCTATTTTTAAACTTCTTAAACTTTATAACTACTTAAATGGCACATTATTGGTTTCTAAGATTTTCTTTTTTGAATTTGAACAGTGAATGATCTTTATACCTATTTCGTCAATGCATGTTTGTAGTGCTAAAAAATGTGTTTACAGTACAGTAATAATCTTTGAAATAATGTTTTTCTTATGTTTAATTACTTGATTAAACATTTTTTGAAATTTTTTGTTTTTGTTTTTTATAGTGCATATTTAGATATGATTGTGTTTTAAACAATATTTAGTTTGAATGTAATCATTTATTATTGCCAAACATATTATAATGGGAATTTTTGTTTTGTAGGCGAGACTACTTGAAAAAGAAACTGAAAGATCAAGATCTCTTAGAGTTTGAAATAGAAATAATTGAGAAGCAGATTGCATCTGTAGAAAGGAAAATTAAAAGTACTAGGTCAGTAGCTTTTATTTTCTGAGTGTTCTATTGTGATATTTTTTGTTCAGCTTGATTTATATATTTATATACTTAACATTACAGTGAAAAACCACTCGTTGAGCTCCTTGAGGAAGTTGATGGGAAGATTGATTGGATGAATATTTCATCAATAAATGTTAGTATTATTTTTATTATTATTTTGTTTCCTATGTTTGGGTATTTTCTACTTTTTAGAGTTCAGCTTTCACCAGTTTGTCTGAGTTCTAAATCTGCTGTTGAGGCAGAAATTTAGAAAGAAGTAGGTTGGAAGTAAGCTCAGACCTATGAATTTTCCTATTCTTAAACTGAAACTCATAGATTGTATTATTATATATTTTTTTAATTTACAGTTGCCTTTTAAAAAGTTTACCATTTTATAATTTTTTATTAAATTACTGCAATAATTTTCTAGAATTTAAAAAAAAAAAACTGTAACTTAAAGCAGCAATGTGGCTATATTGGAACTCAATTTTAAATCAAAATAGAGGGAAACTTGTGCTTTCTAAAAAAGTGATTGTTTAAACTGTTGATTACTAAATATAAATGATACTGATGTGATCACAAATATATTTTAAATTCAGAATTTTAACATATCCTGTCATATTTTTTTATAGTTATTTATAATAACAAGGAGAGAAAAAAAAAATTATATATATATAGAGAGAGATACAGATGTATTTTTTCTTTGTTATTACAAATGTGTTCTATAAAGGCTTTATAATATTATTTTAAAGTTATTTGCTTCAGTTTTTATCTAAAGCAAAATTCAATGATAAGCAGGATTGTTTGATTACATTCAATTCCTAAGTTTTTTTTTTTAATAAATGATATTTTCAAGGAGAAAATTCCTATGTAATTGACTAGCCTTTCATTACCTCCTTCATTTACAAATTTTAACATTCTTTAACTATTCTTCTGCTTTATATTTTCCAATATTACAGTGATGTGTAAGTTTTGCTTTCTGTCACAAAATTTGAAGCATTATTTTTTTTGTAGGTCCTGAGACTTAACTAGTTTGATCATTTTTCCATCTTTACTGCTCAGACTCCTGATTGATTAAACTAGACACACAAATTTTAATGTGTTATACCATCATGAGACCAAGCAGAACTTTATGTATTTTGGTTCTCATTTGTCTGACTGGACATTTGTGTGTCTGAAAATTCAAATATTACAGGAGAGAAACTTTTCCTCGTAAACTTGAAATATTGTATCTGCCAGTATCTGGATTAAATAATTTTAATTTTGATTGCTTTTTGTCCAGCTGCTCATCGCTTCATTACAAACATAAAATTTGCTTTTAGATTTATATTTTCTTTTGCAAAACAACTCAATTGAAAGTAACATATGTAAGGAATGTTACCATTACCTGTCATCATAAATATACGTTGTTAAGGGGTAGTGAAACCTCAGACAAAAAATTTATAATCATTGTTAAATTCACTATAAGGCTGATTCTAAAACATCATGATTAAAAAATGTGAATTTCCATTACTTCAGAACAGAGTTAAAGATAAGTCTGAGAAACCCACCACCAATGATTTTAAGATTTACATCCCTCACTGCATGTACTATTTTTCAAAACTAAGATATCTACACTTTATCATTACATCAAATAAGAAATTGTTGGGGAAAATTTTCACTTATAAAATGGAGTAAAAATTCAGCAAGTACTAAAATATAGTGTAGATTACATTTCTTTTTATATGTATTATTGTTCGCAATTCAGATATCTCCACTTAATCATATTAAATGAATAAATTTAAATTATTTCGTATATAAATTAAAATTATTCACGAGTAAAATACAGCAATTAAATTGTACCAAATTATGTGCTATCGTCGAGCCAGACACAGTTGCAAATTGCAGACGGCCGCTAGTGTTTACATCAGGTAGTTGCAGCCGTTGCCTTTCGGATTGTAGAAATACTGTCGATTTTTGTGCCGCATATCTACGCATTTTATATATATAGATTGCTAAATAATTGCAGTTTATAATGGCAATAATTTATATATATTTTATAGGAAAAATATTTTACAATAGAAAGTATTAAGTTTCATTTGTTGAAAATTGTATTTTCTCATGTTAAAAATAATTTTAATTGCTATTAAAAATTATTTCAATATAAAAAAACTAGGGTTAAACTGAATTGTATGGTCCCACATTCTCCCTAAAACCGTGCCAGGTCATTTCTTGTGCCTAAGACCTTGGTCCATTGCTGTGTTTGCTAGAATGGGAATTTTAAGTACTGCTAATTTTCCCTTAATAGTTCTCCGTTTCGTGTTGCAGAAAACCAACTATCAGAGGAGCATAACAGAAGTTCAAATGCAAGTGCAATACTATGCAGTAGTAAAACAAACTTACCACAGGTTGTATAAATCTCGTTAGCCTTAGTTGGCATGTTCGCCGGCACTCAAATGGCTACCTCTGCTGTGCTAAGGCAATACTGTTACGTCACATAGATCCAATTTCACCACGAATCTGCTGGCGATATAATCAGTAAAACAAAACTCAGTATAAATTGGCTTTGGTTGTATAAATTCCGTTTCCATATTTGCCATTTAAATCATGTGGGAGTGTATAATCCAGGATTAACTAATGAACGTTTTCAACTATCTGCCAATTCTTATGCTTATAAAACGGCATATATGTCATTTGCAAAGTAGCACTCATACTTAATCTAAAGAGAACAAATAAGTGTTTGTTCATTCAAGTGCAATATCTGAATGAATGTATGGCGTTCAACTTCAATCATTTACGAACAAAGCATTACTGAAATGAGTTCAATTTTCATAATAACCCTCTAAGGCTAAAAAATTTAAGGATAATCCTGCCAAAATACAAATATTCAGCTACTTATCATCAAATTTAGTATGTTTAACAAAATCATAAAATTTAGAAAAATGGTTGACAAGTTTGGTGATAATCGCTTGGGACCATACCATTCAGTTAAGCCAAAACTAAAGAATTGATATGAACTTTTTAGGATTAATTTTTTTCTGTGTGTACATTGAAGTAGATAAATCACAACTTATTTAACTTATCTAAAAAATTAAGTATTATCCAAATTCATGCATAGTTTTTACAGCCCTTGAAAGATTTAAATTTTGAATTTTCAAATTGAAAATCTGCCTCAAAAATTGAAAAAAAAAAATCACACGAAATTCATTATGTGTTTGTGTTGAATCGACAGCAGTGGATATTCTAAGTTAAATTGCTGACGAAATATTGGAGAAAAGAAAAGGAAAAAAATTAACGGAGGCTAAGAAGTACCTTGCCTTAAAATTATTATTAAAAAATATAAGTATCTAAAATGCAAAAGCATCATAAAAATAACACTTTATTCCTGATTTCTCAATTTTTTGAAAAAATTAATAGCTTAATGTTTTAAAATATTTCTTGATGTTAGTTATCGGTCATTATTTTAGATGGAAGGGGAAAAGACTCCTGATGAATGTGAAAATATGTGGAACAATTATCTAAGTTTTTCCATTAATAAGGACGCATTTACATTTGAAGAAGATGAAAGATTGAAAAATATAGTAGAAGACCACCACGAGAGGGATTGGGATACCATAGCTGAATTATTAAAGGTATAGTGGTAATCATTTTCAAGAATATGAACAGTGAGAAAATTTTATCAAGAGCATAAGAATCATTGTTTTTTACTGTATACTAAACATTCTTGGTTGTCAAAGAGTTATTTAATTTTGAAATTATTCATGATGATATTTATTGCATTCAGAATATTAGCATGAAATACATGCTCATAATTCATTAGAATAATTTGTTAAGTATTTAAAAGGCTCTCTTTGAACCCCAAATTGTAAATTTAAGTTTTTTTTCTTTTACCCTTAAGACTTTTTAAAAGCAGTCTCTTTCACAAAAATTGTCATAATTATTTTTTGTTTCACACATAAAGTTAAATAAATATATGCTTCACTCATGAACTTCTAAATGCCAATTCTGTATTTTCATATGTTTGTTTCATTCAGTATTTGGATGGGAATTCTGTGTCTGTCAAAACGATTCAACAGACTCAATAGTGACTTTCTTCTTTAGGTCAAAATTTGCATTGAAAAAGAAATATATATTCAATTTCTTTAAATTTTTGCATTTTATTGTTTTTGCAACTTATTGTTTTCAATTTTATTGATGTACATCTTATCGCTAGAGACCCTAATTTTATTACTCTTTTGCTTGAAAGCAGTAAGATAAGTTAAAAATATATTTAACTAAGTGTAGAATTTAATTGAAAATATATATCTATATTTTCAATTAAATTCTACACTGTCTATTATAGATTTTTTATTATGTTTCATTTTGGTTAAATATATTTTTAGCTTATCTTACTTCTTTCAAGCAAAAGAATCTAAAAGATCTACAAGTTTAGACAGTAATGTAAAATTTGAATAAAATTTATTTATATTTTAGTAATTAAACTTAAGTGAATTTCAAAATTAAGTTACTCATTAGTGCATGCTGAAGAACTTTTAAGTTAACTTAACCATTACAAATTTTAAAAGCTCGACATTTCTATGAACCATTGTATAGCCGTGACATCAAAAAGATAGTTTTACTGAATCTGCTTTTGAAGAATCAATTATAACAAGGGGTTCTTTGTTTTCATAATATTTAAATATGAAAATGTCAATTACATAAATAATGGAGTAGAATCCGGAGTGTACATAAAGAGAAAATAAAAGTCTTTTTTTAAATCTATCCCAATTGTACAATATGTTTCTAACTAGTGTCAGACTTTCTGATGTATGGATATAAGACTAACAGAGCTTTATTATTTTTTTAAAGTACTTGCAAAGCTTTTACACAATTTTTTATTAGGAAGCTTTTATTTAAAATTATCTTTTCTCCACTTGAATTCCTTCTGGGTACCACAAATGTACATAAGAAATAAACGTACAAATGAAGGAGCAGATTGAACAAAGTAGGTTTGCGATGAAACCATAACATTTGCAGAATTTAGTAAACAGCATGCATGGTAGAATTGTAAAGTCATTCTGAAGAGCTGGGGAATTGTATGAACATGGGTTGAATGTTTCTTTTATATCTGTATACTTTTGAGACACCTTATTTGTGTATTTTATTTGTAAATTGAGTCAATTTTATTGTATTTGAATAAAAATCTTTCCTCCATGGTCTCTCATCACTATTCAAAAGTGATTTAAAGACTGACTAATGACTGACTTAAGAAATTTATATAAAGTGCTTGTAATATGCTATATATTTATCTGCTTATTCAAGTGTATTATATTGATCCATCTATGTGTTTAGTTTCAATATAATTTGATATTTGTCTCTTACATCTTTTGTCAGTCGTAATATACAAAAATCATTGCTAGAGTGTAATTTACAAAAAGTATTCTGCGATCATCTTACTGGTCTTACATATATTGTATTCTGTGAAAAAACTAAAATTTCCTAACAATCTGAGAATAGAATATTTTAGGACTCTTAACTAAGTATTTCTTCTTTCACATGGTGCATTTAGAGTGATAAATATATAATTACAACAAAGTAATTTTTTTTAATCATAAAATCATGTAATTTCATTTGCAACTAGATTAATATTACAGTCAAACCCTATTATAGCGAATCTGGTGTATAACAACGAAAATTTTGGTCCCACTGTTTTCCTATTGTATGTAATTTAATTATGTCAGTATTATGTCAGTTTAATGTAATCAATTTTACTCAATTTAATTCATTAATGATAATTTTTAATGTATTTTATCATTTTTTAATACATCATTACTGAATACACATTGCAACTACTAAGTTACAGACCTGCCAACTTTCTGGATTTACCCCGGTAAATCCCGGATTTTAAATGCATCTTCTGGGTTTCCGGAATGGATGCTATTATTACTGGATTCCGAAATGTAAAAAAAATAACGCTAGTTTTAACAATCCCTCACAGTAATGCAGAATGTAAGAGGATTTTTAGTTACATAGCAAAAATATCTACTCAGTTCAGGTCATCTATGTCAAAGGAAACCTTAGAAAATTTGCTAATATGCAAATCGAACCCACAAGGACACTGTTATGAAGAACAATTTGACAATGAATTTTAAAAAGAACAATATCAGCTACAGTAAATGCTTCAAAAATTCCAAGATTTTCTGCAATTGATTAAAACAAACACTATAAAGAAATAGAAGTACTCAAAATATAGACTGCTGGGGTCCCTGCTAGTGTAAATACGATGTACATAAAAATATATGATTGCAAATTTCAAATATATAACTTTTGTTTAATATTATAATTTCAAGATGAGCTGAACAGTAAATAAATATTTTGAACTATCTAATATTATTAAAGAGATCCTAGAAACTATAAGTAAGTGTACATTATAAATCTTTTATTATAATATTTTACCATACTGTTTTGTATTATGTCGTTATGTCGATTATTTTATGCACGGTAGAATATTGCAGGATTTTGCTCTTACTGAGGTTGGCAGGTCTGTGTAAGTCAAATTTAATTTTCCAGTATAAACATTGATCATTCATTTATCTTTCCAATACCGAATGGATATTGTAAGGCATTTTTTTTTTGGTTTGTTTTTCTTTCCCCTTTGATTTTTAAAATTATATATTTCTTTTTCTAGACTAATAGAACTCCTATTCAATGTTTTGAAAGGTATCAGACCCGCCTAAGTAAAAATCTCAGAAAAAGGTAAGTTGTACACTGATATATAGTTTGTGTGTGAGGTAGAAAACCTAAATTCTCTTTAGTGACATAAGTATTTTTTTTTAATGGAATTTTTTCCTTTGAAATTTTTTTTTTCATTTTAACATAATCATCAGTTCTGAAGATAGGAGATTAATTTTTTGCAGCACTCAAGGAAATATTTGATACTGCAAAATTTGAGCATTAGAATTAATCTTGCGCTCTTTCAATTTATCGCACTATTTCCTTGCTCCTAAACTGCCATTTAGTGTTAGTGAACTATTTTTATCAAAAACTAAAGAACTCAGTATTTCACAGAAGTTGCTTTATGTAGTTCACAATATATGATATAAAAATTTTGAGTTCAATAAATAATTTTTTGTATAGCTATATATTAATGTGAACAATGTATGCCAGCAAATATGCATAATGAGAAAAAGTGAACTTTGAACAATAAAAAAATATTATTTTAAGTACAGCTTGTGTATGATTTTCAGTGTTTCATAAATATTAGTAAAGAATTTCTAAATCTGGTTCATAAGAGATTTTTATGTAGCTTTGTGACTCAGAATTGAAATGCCTTCATTTGCTTCTTAATTTATGTAATACATTATACTGCTGAGGAAATATTTCCCTCCTAAATATGTCAAGCCAAATACAGGCCATTTGTGTATGAGTGACTGGTTATAGACATCTCATATTAATTTAAAGACTTTTTTTCTCCTTTTATTAATTTTAAACTTTTAACTAATTATAAATACTTGATGAGTTGATCCAAATATCACCTTTTTTTTATTATTTATTTATTTATTTTTTTTTATTAACACAGCTCACATGTTTGTCTTGATGTATCTTTAGATCATCACTGAACATGTGACTAAGTTCTCTAAATTTTGAAATGAAATTTTAAATTTCATCATTCTTTAAAATAAGTTTGTTCTTTTAATGCATTAAAAACTTTTTTGAACACTAGGACATATTAAGGGGTTATTTTTGTTATGCCCCAATAGTAACATGTTATTTCTAAGATGAACTAAGATTAAATTAACCCCTTGAGTATCAGGACGTACACAGCGTACGTTCTCTCATTTCATTAATCAGTCGCCAGGACGTCGTTCACTACACAGTAATGAGTGCATATTTGAACCTGATTGGTCAGTGATATGCAACTGATATAGCATGGTACTGGTCGGAGGTGAGTAGTAATGACCTTGATTCTACTACAAGGACACCGCTAGATGACGAAAGGAGCGGTGGGGTATGAATTTGCATAATCGCTTCAAAAATCAAAACGTCAGTTGCGATTCGACTGTTGTCTGTGTTCACGTGTTTTATATTTGCTCGTATTATTTAAAGAACCTTAAATTCTTCACTATTACATCACGGAAGTTTTAAAATGATTTATGACACGAACATTTTACACCGCATAGCCTGGTATATAGCCCTTCACCGGCGAAATTAAGCCTGGTACTCAAGGGGTTTATACAGGTCTTTGTTTTACATACCCCAGAAAAATATCAAGGGGGTTAGATGTGAAAAATGTATTTCCATCTTCAACTATGTCTTTACATTTTATTGGAGTCTGCAACATAAGTCATTACATTTAAATTTTAGGGGGGTAATGCTGGTCCACCTATATGGTGCTCCCAGAAAAGTGGCCAGCAAAATCGCAGTGTTATACGGCAGTAAGGATAATGTCCAAAAAACCGGCTGCCACATTGGGAGGGGGGAAATTATCTTAAATATTAATTTTTATTTTAATAAATGAATAATGCTTTAAGTATGTTTAATACCCACCCTAGATATTGGACACCTGAGGAAGATCAAAAACTTTCTGAACTTGTTGAGCAGCATAGATATGGAAAAATAATACCTTGGAATAAAAGTAAGTTTGCTGAGAAAGGTTTAATTTTTCTTAAATAAAATGTTTATATGCTTGCATATATTATTATAATAATTTTATGTTGTATAAATTGTAGGGTTGCTAGTATATATATCCATTATTAATTTTGTTTTATATTTCAAGGATCCCATATATATTAACTGTTTTTTATTAATTTTTATTTTTTAAAATTATCTTCAGGGGACAGCTACTGAACAAAATCAAGAGTTCATAATCCTGTTTTAAGATACTGGAAAATATTTTGTAATACTGTTCATTATTTGATTTTTAAAAAAAAGTTTGATGCTGCTTTGATTCAGGCTTCCTCTTAATTAAATTTTTTGTTTATTGATTTGAAGTCCCTGAGAGATGGAATATTGCATCTTTTGTATGATTGAAACTCTGCATTTCACTATCAGAAATTTGGATAGCAACAAAACCTGTATCTTTGCCATCATCATCTACCTCATTCAGCAACAAATTCAAAAACTTTTAATAATTTGTTTGGGTTTTATCATGAAGAAACTTTTCCCTTAGGTTAATGTAACATTTTGCACCTCTGCTATGAGCTAATGATGTCATTTTTTAGATCCTTTGAGATTTCTTCTTTTTCATAAAGTTATTTAACATAGTCCCTATGGTGGTAATTTCCATTTTTTAATATTTTGTTTTTAATTATGAATTTTCAGTGTTGGCCCAGGGGCCACTTTTATAAGCGGAGGGCCATACCTTTTAAAATTATTGCATTTATTAGTTAACTTTACATTTCAAAAAAGGTATAAATTGTATCATAAAAATCAATAAATATAAATAAAATAAAATATTGGCAGTTTTTCTGGCTGTCCGGATTTTTCTGGGTGTCTTGGTGGGCCACAAAAAATCTGTAGCAGGCCACATGTGGCCCACGGACCACTATTTGCTCTCCCCTGACTTAGAACAAAAAATTAATTTTATGATACAAAATTGTATAAAAAGATGAAAATCAAACCTTCTCATGGTTTAAAAAAAAAAAAAAGACTTCTAAAATTTGGAAAAAAATTTCATATATACTATGAAATTTCTTTCTCGTTTCAAATGTAGAAAAGGGTTAAATGAAGGGATATTTGTTTTAATATCCATGAGTTTTTACAACTTTTTAAAACATATCTTTGCAAACATTATGCACAGACAATTTAAAAAAAAAAATTGCTTTTACTTTTGTCTAACCACCTCTTCTCTGTCTTATCTGTAAATCCTTAAAATAATACAAATGTATTAAAAAAAAGGTAAAATCAATCTTTACATTTCAGGTACACATGTCTGTAAAAAATTGGTCATTAGTTCTCTCCACTTCCAGTATATTTATCTTCATGCTTCATTTATAACACATTTTCAACTCTTTCCACCCTGTACTTCATTCTATCGCACATTTGGATTTTTTTCTATTTATTTCTTGATAAAATATATATATTAGACTTCACTAAATATGTTAAACTGATACAATAATTATATTCACAATTATTGTATTTTTAAAAATTTTTAAAAAAAGCAAAAACTGTTTTAGACAATGTTTTGGTCTGAGAGTTAAAATTTATTACACAGTTACTGAAGAAAGTTAACAAAAAAAAAAAAGTGATAATAATAATAATAATAATAATAATAAAGCCCATTAAATGCTATGAATGTAAAGGGAAGAACTGATGTAAATGTAAAATTTATACAAATGATAATCATTAAAAATAAAATAAACTATAGCAAAAAAGTCAGAGATTTTAAATATGCACCAAGGTGTTTTTCATTATAGTCATTATTTTTTCTTCCGTTGTTGAATCATGGAGGCTTTGCTACATGTTTTATCAAAAATTTTCAAAAACTTGAAAAAGTCAGAAACACAAATCTGTCAAAGTTATAACAATAGCACTTTATTGCTAAAAAGGACCTAAAGCAGATATTTTAGGTACATTTTTACTATTTCAATTGTAAGAAAATTTATGTTAAAAAAGCTTACTGAGTTTGAAAAACTAAAATACCTTGATTTTTTTTCCATGCTCTACTAAGCTTTTTTAAAAAATATATTTGTTTCAATGATTTAAAAAGTTATCAACAAATATATGAAATAGATGAGTATCTTTTCATGAATTTGTTTGGCTAAAGCTCTCATTAATGACTGGCAAGAAGCAACTTGTCACTCATAATGATTTTTTAAAAAATAATTTATTAGAAACTAGTCTTTGTCTTAACTTTTCATTTCTGATAAAATCCATTGTTGAATGTATTACAGGAAAAAAAAAAACTTCCTCTCTGTGAAATAAAAATTTTCAGATAGGAGAAAGTGAGTTAGCTTGAAATTAAATGTATATTCCTGATGTCAATAATAGCATTGCTTTAGCATTAGATATAACTTCATTTTGGTAACTGCACTATGTAGGTATAAAAATCTGATAGTTTTTCCCAGATCTGTTTTCATGCAATATCATGTATCAAAGTGTTTTATTTTAGCAATGAATATTTTCTTTTAGTATCTTTGTTAATGGAAGGGCGCACACGTCAACAAATAATTAATCGATATGAGAGGAGTGTATCTCAGGTCTATAATCGAGGTCCTTGGACTCCTGAAGAAGATGCTGTAAGTTTTTTAAGTATCATTTTCATTAGAAGTTATGTTTTATTTTTAGTGAGATGTTGTTAAAAAACTGAAAATGCCCTGGTTTTAGTTTTTTCGATAATGTAATTTTGTATAAAACATCAAAAGCATGCTTTCTCAGACCTGCCAACTTTCCGGATTTACCCCGGCAATCCAGGATTTTTTAATGCATCGTCCGGTTTTCCGGAATGGATACTGTTATTACCGGATTCAGAAACATAAAAAAAATAACGCTGGTTTTAACAATCCCTCACAGTAATGCAGAATGTGAGAGGATTTTTAGTTACATAGCAAAAATATTTACTCAGTTCAGGTCATCTATGTCAAGGGAAACCTTAGAAAATTTGCTAATATATAAATCGAACCCACAAGGACACTGTTATGAAGAACAATTTCACAATGAATTTTTAAAAAGAGCAAAATCATCTACAGTAAATGCTACAAAAATTCCAAGATTTGCTGGGGTCCCTGCTAGGATAAATATGATGTACATTAAAATATATGATTACAAATTTCAAATATATAACTTTTGTTTAATATTATAATTTCAAGATAAGCTGAACAGTAGGGAAATATTTTGAACTATGTAATATTATCAAAGAGATCCTATAAACTATAAATAAGTATACATTATAATTCTTTTATTATAATTTTTAACTATGCAGTTTTGTGTTATGTTGTTATGTCTATTATTTTATGAGCGGGAGAATATTGCAGGATTTTGCTCTTACTGAGGTTGGCAGGTCTGAACTACCCTTTTGGTTCGAAAAATTTCTCAGTTAGAAAAACATGATTATCTTCAATTCAGTTATAGTAAAACCTTGATTATGAATCCCTTTTTTCAATATCAGTTTCTACCATCTGTCAGTCACTACATACAATCATTTGAAGAATTATAAACTGTTTTGTTGGAATCTGCCTGTTTTCACAAAATAGTTGTAAAATGCCGAATAGTTGAGAAATTTTATTGCCAGTAAATGTCTGCTAAAACCCTAAGCATCGCCCAGGGCCGCTAAAACCCTAAGCACACCCCTGTCTAGTAACACTGGATTTTTGCTGAACAGGGGAAATGCCTTATACTATTCCTATCATACTGAATTTTGTACATTAATGATTATTAGGTTGAATTTGTGATATCACTGAAAAGTTCTGTTTTCACTTAAAGTAAAAACCTTTAGTAACTAGTCCTAAGCATAGTAAAATCAGTTCTGATTGTTTTGATTAGTATGTTTTGTAATATTTTGTATTATTTGTTTTAGTTACTGATAGCATGTAACCATAAATTTGGATATCATTGGGCTAAGATGAAAGATTTTTTTCAAAGAAGATCAACGTGTACCCTCAGAGAAAGGTAAATTATTTTCCTTTTTTGGATTCTTCGTTGATTCATTAAAGTGTTTAAAAAAATGCTAGAGCATTTTAACATACCTGTAAGTTTCAATATCTTTTTTATAATGCATGTTTGGATTATGTATTTGTCTTGAAATTGATCATTAAATATTATGTGCTGTATTGGAAATATAATACTGTTGTTCAGCATTGATGAAGATAAATAATACCCTCCTTCCTAGTGTATTTTACATTAAAAGGTTTCAAAGTATAAATTAATTTTGTATAGTTTGTCTTTAATGAGGCAAACTCATCATATTGTATAAAAAGCTCACACAATGAGTAAACCTATAAGCAATTTTTTAACTATACTGTCTAGAGAACAGAGAAATAATTAAAATATCATGGAAAGTTATCAAAGGGCATTCATATTTGTTCCTTTTAATGTGAAATGCTGGTAAATATCTTAAAGGAGACAAAATTTTGGGCAGTGCAGGAAACTGCTTCCTAGGATTCACTGAGCATATGAAATTTTTCATTGTTGTTACAACTTTTGCATAAACTTTCAGGTACGTTAATTCACTTGATCCAAGTATCAGAATGGGCAGTTGGACTAAAGATGAGGATAGATTGCTGATAACTTTGATCCGAAAATATGGTTATGGTAAGTGAGTTATTATTTCTTAATTATGTTGGTCAGGGAAATAGTTTTTAAATGAATCTAACATCCTTTTACTTTCATTTGTAATTTACAAACAAAGGAAACTGAGTTGTAGTAATTCTCAAAATTTGGTACAATTTCATTCAAAAATAAATATTTGTTTAATACAATATTTTTTAATTTTGCATATCTGATACAAAAATATATTTCCCAATAGGGCAAAAAATATTAGAACTTATAAGAGAAAATGAGAAGTATAAAAACTTTCCATTAGTAAGCTTATTGATGATAAAATTATATTGTTGTATCCTGATGCTCAATGATATTGTTGATATGAGACTGAAATTTTATTTATGCATGAATAGTGTTTAAAAAAAAAATTATAAGAATATTTTGATGTCTCTTAAAGTAACCAAAATAATTTTCTGCAGTATCCAGTTTAATAATTTTCTTTATTTATTTCAGGTAAATGGGCTAAAATATGTAAACATATTCGAGGACGTACTGATAATATGTGTTTAGTAAGAGCTGCACGTTTGTTGGAATATTCACTTAAATATCATTCTGAAAATGTAAGTTAATAATCAATTTCTATTTATTTATGATAACTTAATAAACAAAATAGCATTTATATAAAATTTCTTATGTTTTATCACCTTTGGTGAGTTAACTCTTTTAAGTATACCTGATTATCTTTTAAACAATAATTTAAAATATCTTTCAGGTGCTTAATTGCTTTATTTACTCTAATTGTTTGCCTGATTGGTTCATTTACTTGTGTAGTAATTTGTTTTTTTGAGTAATGAGAAAATGTTCTGTGGAAGGAGGGAGGCAAATGGTAAGTTCCGTTTTGTGGTTGAAATGGAATTTTTCCTTGTCTTGGGTTTTATTAAATATGTCTCAATTCTGAGCTTCATAAACTTACTATCTCCATATCCTTCTTGCTTTCACCACAGTTTCTTTGCAGTAGCTATCCAGGTTATACAATCTTTAACCCCTTTCTTCTTGTTCCTGTCAAAATTACTGGGTGAGGTTTCAGTTCCGGGCTGGAAAGTTCAAAAGTAACATACCTAAAATATTAAAAACAATCCATTTCTTATAGCCGGAAATTTTTTATTCCTTATTTTACATACCAGATGGCAGCACCAGACTATTTATAATGCAATTGGAGATGGCTTTTTTAAAGTTAGATGTGGCAGATCAAGAAATAGATGGATTCCTCCAGAAAAAAAATGGGCCCTCTTTTGACTGTTTTCTTGAAAATTATGTGATTGTTAAGGGGTTAATATTACAAATAAATTTGAAGGTACCTCAGAAGGTTCATCTTGGTCATTTGTTGTAAAAATAGGTTATTCTGTTAGCTTAGCCTTCCCACCTAGGTGACATTTTGACAGGAAATACTTCACACTATCTCATTGGTTTTAATTTTAATTTAAAATAAAGCCTCCTCTGTACTGACAAAGGTATAGTTATAAGGTCCAGTTCAAGTTTTTGGCATCTTTTGCTGTATAAACATTGAAAGTTTCACCTTCCAGATAATTATAAATGTTACTCACTTTCCATATATTGTCTTTCCTTACATCTCCACATCTCTTGTTAAAATAAATTTCCATTCAATAATTTTATCCATTTAAAATTTTCATGCTGATGTTTACTTCAGATTTTTCCTTTCAGTTTTTTAAGGAATTGCTACAAACATGTTTTGTTTTGACTTTGAATCATTTGAAGCCACTGAACAATATGAATGTCATGTTGGATCCCCTCCATGCATGCACACATTTCCAGTCTGTTGGTGAAATGGACAAGTGATCCTTTAGGATCTTTTTTTATTACTATTATCTCGGAAATAACTTCCGAAATGCAGAGTGTGGTATGTTTCGCTGTTGAAGAAAAATTCCATAAATAAGCAGACTGAATTTAAAAATATTTGACGGTTTATTTACAAAAATAATAAGATAAAACAAGCTAACATCTTACAGCAGCAACCGCACCGACGGCTGCACTAGCTACAGCACATAGCAAGCACATGGCATGCACACTGCAAACAACTGCTTCTGCCACGCAGATATTTTACATAAGGCAGGGCGTTTTCTTCCTGAAAACATATTATTTAAAGGAAAAATGCAAATGTAAAAGAGTGACGTAAACAATCCCGATTAATCCGATCATGAATGACGTCATAAAATAACAAAAATTAAGGAACAGTATAAAGAACATGAGGGAAGTTAAAGTGAACGATATGCACGTGTACAAAGTTCCGATGTTTAGGAAACGAGCGTTACCTAACCACTGAAGCTTATTGCCGAAGCTTTGAAAGACGATAACTTAATGTCGTAGTTCCGGTAAGATTTGTAATAATTACAGATGACAATCTTAGTTTATGCTTTCTTAGTTGTAGTCATGGCAAAAAAATTTCATTTAGTCAAATCTATTTTGAATCATGCTTTATTTGTCTTTCACATTTTAACAATTTCGTTATTCCATGGAACTGTCATACACAAATCTGTTTTGCACAAGATCTCTTTACTGTCTGCTTTATCACTATTACAGCATATGTCAGTTTATAATTAGGGAAATACAATGGGTTTCAGAAGTAGACCAACACAAAGCATTGTTAAATATTTGGGGTTGAATCGGGGGCGTGGCTGTGAGGGTTGATCACAGGATCACATTGTCCACTGTCTTGTATGCTTGTGGTTGCGTTACCCAAGTATTCTCCCTTTGTCGTTAGTCATGTGTGAATATACGCGAATGTCATGTAGAAATAATCTCACACCTTAGATTTTGTTAGCACATCTTGGTGTTAAATTAACTACCGCCGTATCATGCCAACGGTAATTTAATGTGTTGTACATATATTGTTGGTATATATTATACCTTAGGACTATTTAATAAAAATCTTTTGAGTTCCCAAGAGTTTGACTTTGTGAAATAATTCCTAAGTATAGAAGTAAATATTATTTTGGCCTCTGTGTCAGGGATGAATTTATTTTCCCACAACATGAGAGAATTTTCTCACGTGTGTTTAAAAATATAAACTTATGGGGAAATGTATCAATTTAAAATGTAATTTATAGGCCAGAAGTAATAAAAAATAAATATAGGAGATTTGGGTTTTTTTCACATTTTGTTTATATATATATATATTCTTTCTTTTTGAACTAATTTTTTATTTTTATAAATTAAGATGTTTAATAATACAGCTCCATTTAAAGACAGTAATTATTTTTGCTTTCAGCAGATTGTTTAATTATTTATTTTAAACATTATTTAATATGTATCTATGCAGTAAATTATGTTTTTGAAATTGGTATAATGATAAAATCTACATATCTGTAAGTCATTTTATGGGTGAAACAGGTTTGGAGTTAAGTTAGGAAAAATATGTCAGTGTCAATTAAATAAGGTGAGGATCACTCACCTTTCATTCCAGGCTGCCACTGAATGGGAGTTATCCTAAGGAAGACGCTCACTCAAAAGAACAGAACAAAAGATGTTTAATACTGACAAGACGACAATTTACACAGAACTTCTACATATATTAACAGATCTTATACGATATACATAAAATTACCGAAGACCTCCCTTGTATCTATGAAACATAACTGAAGGGGGTCTCGTATCTCGTACGTCCGTTTTTCAACTGCGTCGTGCCAAAGCTCAGTATGGAATCGCTGCTACGTCATGGGGATTCTTGACAGGATTGATGACTTTTCTGTCAAGATTTTTGAAAATAATATCTAGTAATTAATTAAATGTTTAAATTTTTTTTTTAGGGAACAGGAGAATATGACTCAGGTATAAATGATCCTGAGTTATTTGCCAGAATTTTAAGACCTGTTGCTCCATCTCATGAGTGTGTTTATCGAAATATGAAACTAAAAAATGGCCGAAGGGAAGCTCTTGAGTTGTTATTGATTGCATTAAAAAAACTTGTACCAGAGTTCCAACCTGAAGAAGAAAATTTAGTAAGTTTTATGTGAGATTTTTATATTGAAGCTGTTACATTTTATAGACACTCTTGATTAGTTACTTCCTTACCTTGTTGTGTAGATGGTATACAGTTGTATCACAAGTAGATTTTGTCTTTTTTGTGTAAATAAATGTATGAGGTCCTTAACAAGCAAGACAGAACAATACAAACTATTTAAATTTTGATCCTATTGTGCTTTAGTCCTCTAAGAAATTGAGCTTACTTGTAGCTCCATGTTAAGTTCACTAATACTGGGAATTAACTTTTGATTTTAGTAGTGAACGCCTGGTTTTTAATTATGATTGGGTTATTATCTGCAGTTAACTTTTAATTAAGTTATAGCAGCCAACTCTCCTGATTTCCTTGGTTTACTCCTTACTTCCTAAGAGATGTTTGGTACTCCAAATTTTTAGAAACATTAAATATTTATGTATTTTTATGAAGAGTAAAGTCATATAGTAACACCTTAAGTTTTTGCTTAAAAAAAAAAAAAAAAAAAAAAAAAAAAAACACCACCACCTTGAGAAAACCAAATTTCATAACAATGAGCAATGTTAGATTTTTTGTTAAAGAACAGCTAAAATTTATAACTCACTAAATCTGTAAAGAATTCATTATTTTCAGCTTTCCAAAAGAAAATTTGAAGAAGTATTTTCATCTCTGAGCAATTTTTCTTCTTTTCTGTTGCCTTGCTCTTAAAATTTGTTAGAGTTGGCTCCCTATATGAATATTGAAAGAAATTTCTTCTTTCAGTTTTTTTTTAATTTTGCATTTAAAATAATAATCTGAGGGTTGTAAAATTTATATCACGAGAAAGATCCTAAAAATTCCTTTAAAATGAAATCTTTTTCAAATCTTTATCTCCATTTTCTGATTTCATGAATCTTTAAAGATTAAATTTTAGAATTAAATTTATTAAGTGCTGGTCACGTGGATTCTTTTCTTTTTGTGATACTTTAAATTAATTTTGTGTCACGTGCATAACAAAAAAATAAAATAAATTGACAAAAAAAATATTGAAATACAGTAAAAGATAAAATTTAACCACTAGACTCATTGAGATGGAAGTTTTTTTAAGAATTTAATTCAAAATAGTAAGTTTTATGGATATTAAACATACAAATTAATTGCAAGCATTGACCATTGTATTTAATTTGAATATTGACTTCTACATTATTTTGTCTATAAAAATATCCATTACGATTTTTTTATAATTTGAATGTACTCTGTAGCGAAGCACGGGTATTCAGCTACTTTTTTTATATAAACATAATTTTTCCATCCTCTTATAACTTCCTTTTTTTTTTGGGGGGGGGGGGGGTAATGTTTGTAGCTGTGATAAAGCTTATTAAAGAAACTTCACATTGGTGTATACCCAATAGTGTTGCTTTGTTGTGGGAAAAAAAACAAAAACATTTTTAACTGTCTTATAAAATAATCACTTCAATGGCTCTATTCTTATTGATTTCTGTATAATTGATTTTTGTGTAAAAAAAAACATTTTAATGTCATTAAATAAAAAAAGAAATTTCAGGTAAATTGGTCCTACTATGTTGACGAATAAAGTACAGAAAATTATCTGTCTAATAATATGTGTTTTGTGTTTAACAAAATCAATCCTATTAATATTTGTTACAGTTCATTTTCATGTGTGTATTTCACAGGAAAATTTAGAGTTTGAATGGTCTCTGAAAGTCCTAATAAATTCTTTATTTTTAGTTTGTTTTTTAAGGGTTGCTAAAATTTTTTAAAGAGTACTTATTTTCACATTCTGAGCCTTTTTTCCCCCTGGTCAAGTACTTAATTTTGAGTTGAAGTGTACAAATTTTCAAACCGGTAGTGTTAACAATAGGCTGTGGAAAAATGCAGGAAATACTTCTTTTATATCTGTGTCCATTGTTTTTTGTAGTTGTCTAGTCATGGTCATCTTATTTTTTATTTGGCTACATGAGCTAAAAACAGTTAACATAATCTGTTCATATGGATAAATTGTGTGCATGTTGTCAGAGCATTACTTATTTTACTTGTTGCCTATCTTGCCAGTGATTCCTTTACTTTATAATAGAAAGCTGATAATGCTGATAATATGTTCTGACATCGAAGTTAAAAGCAAGTTTAATCAATACAAATTAATACAAGAACTAGATGAAAAGAAATTTCAGAAAAATAAATATTGCACAGAGACTTCAGTGTTTTTTAAGACAAAAGTAAATAGAGAAAATGAGACCTCAGTTATTTCAGTGTTATTTTCTCTATTTACTTTTTGTAGAACAATTATAGCATAGTATATCAAAGAACAGAAATGTAATTTTCTGACAATATATCCTATAAATGCACTTATACAGTGGTACTTCGGTTTACGAACTTAATTCGTTCCGAGACTAGGTTCGCAAACTGAATCAGTTTTTCCCATATAAATTAACGGAAGAAGAATTAATCTGTTCACTCCCCCTAGAACATAGTTATTTTTACCTTGTTTTTATGTGTTTAATAATAAAGAAATGGTGAAAAAAAAAATGGAAACAGACTTTTTAATGAAGAATTAAGACATGATAGTTGTTCAGTACAGCATTTTAGCTTTGTAGTGGATAATTGCTGGTTCAGATGGTTGATTGTTGAAAAGGATCTTTTTAACTGAACTAGCAGCCTCTCCATGCCTAACAACACTATGAATTCCACTTCGCTTACGGAATTTCTCAAACCTTTGTAAATCATCCACTTCAAATCTTCACTTTCATTCCCATTTGTGCTCAGTGTGTTTGCTACTAAATCATGGTGCAACATCTTAACGTTTTTGCATATTAAAGCCTCACTAATATTATCACCAGTAAGCTATTTTTCACGTATCCACACTAGCAATAATTTTTCTACCTTTTCTATAACTTGAGGTCTTTGCTTCGTTAAAACGGTCACTCCTTTAGCCACATCAGCTGCCTTTATTGCCTCTTTGTTTTGGAGGATAGTATAAATGGTAGACTTCGCCAACCAGTTTGCTGCGTGATGAGATTAGAAGCACGCACTCCATTCTCATGTTTAGCTATTATTTCCTTCTTTTTCTCAAAAGTTAGATTAGGTCTCCCACTAGCAATATCACTTTCTCTTGTCGTTTTCTTAGGAGGCATATTGACGGATAATTTAAACAAAAATATTTGCAAAATAAATCTGTGAAATATATGAGCAACCAACGTTTAAGCTGTGTTAGAGAAAGTCCAACTGAGCTTGACATGTGGACTATTCGCGAACTGAAGCAAGTATTGCGAATGCTTGCGTCACAGACTACCAGATGGCAGTGCATCTCCGGCGTTTGTTCGCAAACCAAATCGTTTGTAAACCGAGGTACCACAGTATATCATATCACAAGAAATAAATGCTTGAATTTCTTTCACATACCCAAACAAATGAATTCTGACCGTATGTGGGAGAAAAACCTTAAATCTCAAGAGTTTTGCCTAAATATATTAAGATAGGTTTTATGTTATCCGTTTATTTTGTGTAGAGCAGCTCAAAAGTATTAGTTGATGATTTAATTCACTGTACTCGGATATTTTACAAACAAATTACATCAATGATTTCTGAGGTCTTTAAAAAGTCCCGTAAAACTCCTTATTTTTAATATCTAAAAATGAGTATAAATCTTGCTTTACTGAAGCGTGCAACTTCTATTGTAAAAATTTGAAGTTAATATTCAGTTTTATCATGTGATTCAGGGATTAACTAAAAAAGGAAGCTCTGGAATATTTCTGGGACAAAAAAGTGAGACCCCTTTATTTGCAATGTACCCTCTACTCATTGCCCTTAGCAATACTTTTATATTATTTAGGGATAAGTTTTTTCCACTTTTTGGCGGATTTCTACTTTTTTATATTTTCTGCAAAAGAAAAATTCCGCTTTTCCACAAAATGTTCCGCCTTTTTAAAATTTTTTGAATAAGATCCACTTTTTCCGATTTAGCTAATACTACGTTCGCACTGGCAGTTTCAAGCGCGATCAAAGTGAAAGAAGTGGATTGGTGGAAGGATGCATGTCGCAATGTTGTCATCATGACGTCACAGCAGAGTCGGAGAAACTCTTTCAATTGTGGGTCCCGATGTGCCTCTCTTTTCAGAAACTTGTTCCGTATCACGTGTTGCTCCTTGTTCACATGGCGTTGTATATTTTTGATTTTGTATGTGTTTTGCTTTATTTTAATACATGGTGTAAGAAAATAGATTGGTTTTATTTTTCTTATTATTATCGTTATGGCAACTGTTAGAAATGATATAGTATGTCGATCGGATAAAATAAACCTTCGTGCAGTCGACTTCGGCATTAAAAATCCATGGCGCTGGGAATGGCTGGAGAAAAGTGTAGCAAACACATATTTAGGAGATGTTTCCCAATTTTTTGCTTTTTTGCCAAACTCATCCCTAATTATTATGAGTAGTGTTAATTTCACGAATCTAAATGGAAACTCTATGCTTTTCAATGAATAATTGTACTCAATTATGTCAGTCATCATACTCCTTGATTATCAGATAAGGTCTCTTGATTGCTATTTTGTATGTGAGTTTTCTTCAGTTGAGTTTTAATTTCATTATCTTATTTTTCTTCCTAGGATGCCATTGATTTTTCATGGATAAGTTATGAGTTACTCCAACGGTTAAGTAATGAATTACACAGAATGCTAGACGAAAGGATGAAAGATTTGGAACCTTATGTTCCTCGTCCCAAATATCTTTCAAAACCTCATCCTATGAGAAAAAGGTTTTTTGAAGAAAGTGACGAGGAATTTCCTGAAGTTTCCCCTGAAAAACACCTTTCTGCTAATGAACGATTATGGTTGGATGCAGTTCTGAATGAATTATTCCTAATGGCAAGCAAAGTCGTTCCTACTCACAAGAAAAATTTAGCCACAGGTATATATTTCTTCAAAGTTTTATTTATTCTCAATTTATTGTTTAAATTTTGAAATTTATCCATCTACAATAATTTTTTTCAGAACACTATTGTGATAGAAATATCATATTAATTTATTGATAGTGCACTTAGTAAAAACTATTGAAATTGTTTGTAATTGTAATTTAGGTCTAATTTACAATTTTTTTAAGATGAAATGTTATTTTTTGATCTTGCTGAATATTTTCTCTTGCAGTATATAATGGCAGGGAAACTGCTGAAATTTCATTGTACAAAGCATATCTTTATAAGGTAAAAAGAAGCACTCTTGTTCATTATTTTATAATTTTTAATTTTGTGACATGGATTGCTTAGATTTATTTATCTTTCATTATACAATATACTGATACTGATATAGCCCTGATTAGTTCAAACTAATATTTAGGATCCATGGATATTGTTATTCAAGTATTCCTTAACACTGTTGCATTATTCATTTAGAAAAAAATAGTAACTTTGTACTTGTACAATTTGTGCTAAATTGTGTCAGAACTGTGCTACTTTAACAAATTCAGAGTTTAGCCTGGTACTGAAGAACCCAAAAAAGTGCTTAATCTTTTCTTTAATTTTTAAGGTTTCTAAAAAATCCTTAAGAATGACTTTTCTGTTGGTACCATTAAAATTTGCCATTTTTTCTAAATATTTTGAAGAGGCTTATTTTTCACATGGTACCTGTGAATTCATCCCTCATTCTTGAATATTGAAGCTGAGTTGTCAGTTTGAAGTTTAATTCTTTTAAAGAGCATGTCCATGCTGATGGAAAATGACAAATTTGGTTGAATCTCATAAGCAGGCATAAGTGCTTTTTTTGTACTAATTTTAAAAAAAATTTTATTTGTTGCTTTTTATTTGCTGTTTTTCATGTTCACTCCCTTTTTTCTTTTTATTTGGATCTAAATATTGGTAAACTCTTGTTTTCACTGTTAGGTTAACCATTTGGATTTTTTTTATATTTTAATTGGAATTTCTTTTTTCTTGTTAACTAGTTTGATCAGTGTTTTAAAAAGTTTGACACAATTTTAAAAAAAAATGATGTTTATCTCCTTAATATCCTTGAATCCCTCAAAACAATACTAGTATAATAGGTTTGTGAAAATAGGTTCTTGATATTTTACACCTAAATTAATCATTACCCTCTTTGTTATCAGTGGCATTTCATAATATTTATTGCACTGTTACTCTGTATCAGTGCAAAAATTATTTGTGGAGGAACCATGCTGGGTTCAAAGAAAATATTTTTACAAGGTCCTGGGTATATCTCAGGTTGTTATTCTTTGTGTAAAGTATCACCCCTCTTCAATCCTGACCACATAAGTCAGAGTATAAAGGGAGAAAAATGAAAATTTTAGATAGTTAAATTTTGGCAAAATAGAACAAATAAATCACAACCTAACAATTAGGTAATAAATAATAGGTTTAAAAAGAAAAAGAACAAGGTTAAGAAATTATACTACCCCCCCCCCCCCCAAAAAAAAAAAAAAATAAATAAATAAATAAATAAATAATAAAGAAATAAAAATAAATAAATAAATAAATCAAAAATAAATTTAAAAAAAATAATTAAAAAAAACCAGTATGAAAATAAGTTTTGTTCAGAAAGTTTCATTATGTCAAAATTTAAAATTCTAAAATTTCCTTTTCATGCATTAAAAGTAAGGTGATGAATGATTTCTGAAAATTTAAAGAAATTTCCATGAAAATTTTTTGGAGAGTATGCATAAATAATCTGCATGAAAATTTCGTGGTTATATTTTGGAAAATTTCACTGAGACCAGACTTGAACAAAATTATTTAAAATTTTTATTTTATACTTTGTAAATATAATTATATCTCCATTTGTAGTACTTTTTGAAAATTTCCTAAACTTTTGTCAGCAAATTTGTGTATTATATTGTGTAAATTATTCTAATTCAGGTGAAAGCAATAAGTTAGTTTATTGAATATAATGGTGTTTGTTTTATTTAAATTTTAACATGTTCTAGTCTTTTACTTGGACACCAAATGAAGTATACTAAATTGATGCAGACTTAGAATTAGTTCATTCCTGATTCAAATATCTTAGTCAGAAATGCAAATTTCCCTTGGATTCATTATATTATGCTTTCTGTGACTCAGTGTTTTTATTTTCCCGTGTGCTTTAATTGTCACAAACTATACTTATAACATTATTTAAAATCAGTTTTCTAATTATAATTATAATAATAATAATAATAATAATAATAATAATAATGATTATAATAATAATAATTATAATTATGATTATTAAAATAATTACAATTATTATTACTATATTATTGTTATTATTATTTGAAAATTAATATGATTCATCAGGGATGAAATTTAGTGCAATTTTAAATTTTTTCCATGAGTATTTTTACAATGATACAGAAATTTTTCTGATCAATTTTTTTTCCATCATTGTGTATTTTAAAACTTTTCCTTTATGACATATATTAACTGCATTTGCAGCAAATCCTGTTAGTTTCTTTAGTATATACTGCAACAAAAAACCATGAGCAGCCCATCTGTATTGAAAATTTTCTTAGTCCTTTTGAATCATTCACATTTTTTTAGGATGTGTTTTTGCTTTAGAATTAATTAAGCAGTTATTATTTTAAAAAATTCAAACTTAGCATTAAATATTCTAATCTATAGTCAGCTTTATTTGACGTTTCATAGTTGTTCTATAGCTGCTGTTGAAATCTGCTTAAATTCAAAAACAGTAATTTAAAAAATGGTCCCTTTTGACTGAAATCAGGAAATAAAAGCTGTATAGAATACAAGGCAAAAAGATGAGACTACAATGTGCTTAAAGTTGAAAACTTTGTTTCATAATTAAAGTTAGGGATGACATAAATGCTTTGATATTTCAAAATAATCAGTTTCGCATTGCAGCATCATAAGATAAGGGGTGATGTAATGTCGCCATCACTCCATTTAGGCATTGTTGAAATGTGAATAAAATGAAAAGCAAATAATTGTTTTGTACAGTTACAGTTGATATAATTATTGCTGTTGGACGAGTACAGTTAGTATCATTGATCTATTTACTTCATTTAGAGAGAGAGAAAAAACTATTGATACTTGGTTATGATTTATTATGAGCAGTGCCACAATTACTTCAGTTTATCTCCATGTGAATTCCACTTCTGCTTTACGAAGTGGAAAAATCCTGAGTTGATAGTAACAACAGGATTTAATGTCATTTTTGTTAAAGTACTGGCTGAAAAAACTTTAATAGAACCTTTTGAAATAAAAACACATGCACATATATACATAATTTTAACACACATTTTCTCAATCACTAAATATGAGATGAAAATATTGTCAAAATTATCAAGAACTAAAGGGTCAAATCTGTCATATATCTATTTAATTTTGTTTTTATAGTTTATATTTCTGTAATGTTAGCAAATTGGAGAACTGGATATGGTTAGAATTAATGCATCTATGAGAATTGATGCATGTCTCACATAATTTTATCTGCAGTAAAATAGACCCAGATGTACTTGCTTCTTGTATAATTATAGTTTTTTTAAATAAGGTACTATGGAGAACCAAATTTATTATATGAATATATTAACATATTCAAGATAAAATAATGCTCAATAAAGATAATTTTTTTTCAGTGCATCATTTCTAGGTCAATGTAAACTTTCAGTTATGTGTAGGAAGCTAAGAGATTTGAGCATTCCAAGATTAAATTCTATGTTTTATCACTTTAAAAAACATCTAGTAACTGGTTTGAATTACTTGCGTCTTGTTGCATGTATACTTGCTTCTGTAGAGTAAGCTTGAATCTTTTAATGGTTTTTATTATGTTATTTTTTCTTCCCACTAGCAATTTCGCTGTGAAGCTAAGTGTGATGAAGATGACGATATTGAGAATGTCACTTTCTCTGGCATTAACTTTTCTGAAACGTTGCAAACAGTTGTAAGCTACTTTATTCAGCCTCCCATTTACGAGGGCCAGTTTATAGTTCTTGCACCCAATATGACTACCACTGGTGGAATGGAAGTGATGGAAGCCACAGAAAACCGACTACAGAGTATGTCCAAATATGTTTCCCATAGTAAAAACTATTTAGATTTCATTTGTGAAAGGAGGAAAAGTTGTCCCAAATGCTTACAGTGCCTTCACCAAGAACAGCAAATTGCCAGTTCTAGTGTCACAGTTGATGAAGTGACTTGTAACATGGTAAGATTTCATTTAATATTTCAATATAACATTGCCTAACTGAACTAGTAGATCCAGGGCAGACTTTCACAGAGATTTTTTTCTAATCCTCTGTTCTCTATTTTATAAATACTGAATGAGAAAATGAATGATACTGATGAGATATTGTTGCTGTATATTATTAAGTAAAATGACAGGTGTATATTTGTCAGACTTTGAGTCTTATTACTAGTAGACCTATATATCAAACTTTTTTTAGTTGACTCTTCTCCCATTGTCTAGAAACCAGTGATCCCCCTTTCTAAAATGTCAAGCAGCCTGTGATACCTAGCTACATTCACATAATGGCATTTGTAACAAAGTAAGGAAAACATGTAAAATTTTTTTTGTACAATATAATTTAAACTTAATGGTTAACTAACCAGCTATAGCAAATAAGATAATCTAAAGGGCTTAGTTTGTGTGAATATGATGACTTTTAGTATTTTTTAAATAACTGCTGCAATATTATGTGACTCTTTCAGTTACCAAAAATCAATTCTCCAACAACCTGCAGAATATTGCAATGTTGCCGTTTTGAAGACCTTTGTATTTTGAGATTTACTGTTGAATTGATTGCAATTAAAAATAACTGCAGGTACTCTGGGAAAACATTTTGTGTCCTCCTTAAAGGTCATCAACCAAAGGTTTGGAATCTATATTGTGGAGAATTATTTGGAAGAAATTAATGCTCTCTGAGTGACCCTAACTGTGTTAAGATTAACAATAAAAGTGAAGTTTATTGGAGCTGAGCTGTATAACTTAATCTAGCAAAGAGTCTTAAGTTGTGTGGTAGATAAATACATTTCCCATATAGTATCAATGTGAATTTGCAATAAATTTAACTTTATCACCAGAATAAATGTAATATTTTTTGTATGACATTTCAGGTCCGTTAATGTGCAGTTGGTGAAAAATATGCGAACTTAAAATCTATAAGTGTAATGAGGAATTTTCATTACAGTTATTATTTTAATTTCTGCCCACTCTAAATTAAAATTAATTTAAAATATTGTTTAAAATTCACCAAGTCTGTTAATTCTCTGTACCATTTCAGTGCTTAATGTTAAAGCTATAGTATCTCTGATATACTATTTTTAATTTTTATTTGTGCCCTCATATTCTGGGTGGCCTATTCAAGATTAGGCTATTTTACTAGTCTGGCGACATCCGTAATTATAACAGCTTGACGCTTTCTTGAGAACTGTTTTAAAATTCGCTATCCTGCAATTACGGTCTCCTGTTACCTGGGTAACAAGGAATGTGCTATCCTTTAAAAATCAGTTATATAGTATTTCCATTTTTCATGCTCTGCAGGATACTTAGCAATTTTCTCTACAAAAGACTGGACGTTTGCTTTTAAAAGCTGCCCCTTTTAATTGCCATTTTGACTAAGTCTTAGAGTTCTTGGAAAATGTTCTTTCTCCTTTACTTGGTGCGTAGGGGAAATTTGACCAATCACTGATTGTGACATCAATACCCTTTGCTCCAGTAGTTATATTCAAAATCGCCCGTGCCACTTTTGGCGAATGAAAGGGATGCTTCTTTTGGTGAGAAATCGCCATTTCTCCTATTGCACAGTTACTAGATTCACTGCTACAGGAAAGAATTCTCCTGGGCTTCGCTCGATGTTGAAAGCGTATCCTTCCTCGATTGGTGCACCTTGGCATGTAACTTATTATTACAACCCTTGCTCTCTCCTAGCTCTGTCCAGAGTTAAAAAACAGGATATAATACATTCGATTTTTTTCGTACTTGAGGTAACTACGACATTTTGTTAGAAGCCCCCTCTCCCAATCCTTCAGAAGAAGGCCTTGCTGGATTCTGTTAAGGGAGCTTATATTTTTTCCCCTTATGATTCTGAACTTAAGAGTTCTTCTGATGTTCCTTTTATCATAGTTAGCTGCAGACCTGACTGGATCTGCTACGTGTTATTATAAATCTTGTGTATGAATTGTATAAATTGTAAGATCAACTTTTTTTTTTCATTTTAAATAAACGCTTAAGTTAATGCAATGGAATCTTGTATTTTTTGCCTACGATGTTATGTCTTCATTTATTGGACGTTACCTAGAACAGTGGTCCACGGGCCACGGACTAGTACCAGTCCGTGGATCAAATAGTACCGGGCCGCCCAAGGAACATTAAATTATTTCCATTTTATTTACTGTGGTGTATTTCTCTAGGGTTAGTGCGACTTTGTGCTAATTTATACCTGTGTAACAAAAGAAATCTTGTAACTATTTTAAATTAGTTTATTGTTTATTAAACATTACAAGATTATGAATTAAAATTGCAGTCATAGCCCCCCCTCAGCAGGCCGCAGTAAAATTATCAAACATTGACCGGTCCACGGCGAGTAAAAGGTTGGGGAGCACTGACCTAGAAGATGAATTGATGAAGGACGTTTATTTTACAATGCAACTTAATTTTAAAATTTTCCCTATACCTTCACTGCCAAGCTAAGTGTTGATTCTGCGAGTGCTTAGTTATTCTACATTGCCACTTTCGGTCATTGAACTATTCCTTGTCATTAGAATAGTAACGTGAACATGGACTGCAAATTATACTAGCGAACTTTCGTTAGCTGCAGTTTTCGTGACTGTAGAATGGCACCATAAATGTCTGTTAGTTCAGCTCAACTTTCTTGTGTGCAGAGTGCTGCCTGAGACCATCAGCACTGTTTTTTTCATCATTCCAAACCGGAGCCGTGGGAGAAAGTCTTCAGTAGTACAAATTCTTCAGCATCTCCGTGTTAGTCTTCAACTATAAATATTGACGCCTTGAGTATTTTCCGTCGGCATCTTCACTCTGCAGCAGAACTATTTTTATACTACAGAAATCTCAGCCGAACTGTCTAACGAACTCTTCTCCACAGTAAAGACTTTGTCATCACAGATTTTTGCTGCAGAACCAAATTTTCTACTTTACAATAAGTATTTCAAGTCTCTTGATTATATACTCAAACAAATTAGGCCACAGATCTTCCAATGATTAGAACTATTTATTTCATTTATTCCTTAGTTGCATTTGTGTACTAGTCTAATTAAATTTGCTTGGGTCTAACATTCCTTGAAAAAACTGAAAATTTCTTATGAATTAACGAGCATTTTTGTGGGTTAATTAGAACTTGAGGAAAAAACAAAATCCTTCCTTGGAAACTCTTTGAATTTTCCCTTTTCCTATATGTATATCTATAATCTTTGTAGTCAGTGCTCTCTGTGTTGCTACTGTTTAGAAAACATTTAATGCAAGAATAACAAAACATTCACTTATTTATATAACACTGCAAAATGGAATCTATTATTTGAATAATTAAAAACTATTTCTGGTAATAAAAAGAATTCAATTAAAATTTTTGCTGTCCAAATCTTCATTTTCAGCCTGTGATTTTAGTAGATCATAAACTTATATTTATTGGAAAGTAAAACTGCTACCTAATTTCTACATGATATTTTGTAATTTAAATGTCGGTTTCATTAAAGTAGTGACCTTAGCATCAAAAATTTGTAGGAATTTTGAATGTTCAAACAGTCTGCCGCAGAAATTATCTTTGTTTAGAGATGAAACTTAGTGATTGATTTAAAACTTAATCTTTGTAGAATTGATTCAAACCAAATATTTCCCCCTTAATTTGCTGTGAAATGTATATGAGTATTAATTAATGTAAAATAGTGAAAAAAAATTTGTTAACACATATATCTGTAAATTCATTTGTAGTTATATGCATTATATATTTGTGTTTTTATTATAGATTGTTTCTATATTTATTGCAATCTTGTTTTCCTGTTTAAAATATAGGCCTTATACAAGAATGTCTTGAAAAATTATTGATCATATCTATAGTTTTTGAAATTATTATACTGGTTTCTCTAATAATACTATCAATATACTGTTATTTTATATTGTATTGTTTTGAGAAGGCAGTGACAGTGTTTTATGCATAAACAAGCCCTCTATTTATTTTCTTTAGCATTGAACTTTTTTCATATTCTTATATTTAGAGTAATTTTTATGGTACTGATTAATGTTGTAGTAATAAATAAATTCTAGAGCTGGTTCTGTATTGTTGATGCACTATATAGTCATGTACACGATTTGAACTGTTCCTTTAATCTTGTGCATATAGTTAGGTCACATGGCTTTAACTGTCTGAATTATTAAACCTGAAACTAACCTAAACATCTTAGTTTCACTTTTAAAGCAAAAGATTTATATATTTTATCAAACCCATTAATATTATTTAAATAAGTTCTGTATATTAAAATATCAATTTTAAAAAAATCATATTCATTAAATTAAAATGTGATTTTTTAGAGAAGGGATCTTTTTGTTGTCAATGATACTATGATAGAAGCTGTCAATGTTGAGTCTGGTATGTTAAGAACATACAATGACACCTGTTCTTGTGCTCATCTGGAAGAATCAAGAAAATCTGTTCAGCTTTTGAGACAAAGATTTATGGCATTATTTTTATGGCCAGCTTTGCTTTCTGCTACAGATTTCAGTAAAGAACAAGATCATATCCTCTGTGCAGAGAAGTTGCAACATGATGCACATAAGAAGTAAGCACATTTTTTATTGAATTACATGTTTCATCCTTTTTTTGTCCTCCCCCACAACCTTGCATTTATTTATGTTTTTACTTTAAATGCATTATATATTCCTGAAGAGCTTCAGGCAAAAATTCTGATTATGCATGTATGCTTTAAATTGGTAAAGTTTTTCTAAATGGTTTCAAACTAGGGTATATTTGCAAGCAAATCATCAATTGTTTATATGGTTTTGATAAAAAATAATTTCGACATGCTCAAACTTTTGATTTAATTGCATTATTTCATAAAGTCATCTGCACTATATAAAGTTTTCAACTATCTATGAGTCTTGGAAAATTAAGTTTGGTTGAGTTCATACAATTCAGAATGATGATTTATGAATATTTCATCAGTTATACATCACATCTGTATTGATATTTGTTATCAATGGTTCAACTAATATACACATAAAATGTTTACTTAACTTGCTAACATAGCTTAGCCTTGAATAAGGCCTAGTTTTGGGAAGAACATTATGAAACTTCAATGATTTATGTGTGTTGCTACAGTGCTCCTATATGCAAATTTTCAGACAAACACAAGTTGTATGTATTGTAATATTCAGCTTATGTATATCATTTATGTTGTAATTTTTTTACTTATATTCCTATGACCTAAATTAAGTTGTAAAATATATAAATTGTGGATCAGTAGTGAAAATCTGATTTAGAATCCAGTGCAACTAAAATTATGATTGTTTGCTATTAATTTTAGAATTTTGTGTGACTAAAGCGACTTTTTTCATGAGTTCTTCACTTAAACTAATAAAAATGGTAGACAGATGGGGATTATTAAATATTTTTTATTGTACTACCATAGATACAAGAACATAGCATCCTTGAAAGTGCTTTTATTTGATAATATTCTGTTAAAGCTGTTAAAAGTGTTTACATTTTTGGTGGGTTTGTAAAAGAACTTTAAAAAAAAAAAAAAAAAAAAAAAAAAACCTGAGTAATGTCTTTACTTTTCCTAAACTTTTAGTTTAGGTGGAGTTCTGCCTCCCAACTTTTACTGTACAGGAAATTTTATGTCTGAGATTAAACATGATGTAATAAACATGGTGTTGTCCAGTCATATAAATAAATACATTTTTAAATATTATGTAATTTTATTGAGAGAGATACATTTTAAAAAATGGTCATAGTAAAAATTATACTGGTTTTTGGCCTCTGGTAGCAGAAAATAACTGTATAAATCAATAAAAGTTATTGGTGTGTAACTAATAATTTTTTTAGGATTTTTAGTTGGAATAATTGATAAAATACAGGTAGTAAAATTGCTATTAAATTTTGCATTTATTTATTTGTTTTTAACATGGTTATTATGTATGTTTATTAGAACTATTTTCAACTTTTATGTTGATTATGATTACCATAATGCCTTTTTTGCTAGGTAGGTTTTCTATTCTAGGTAAAATTAATTTATGTTGTTGTTGTGCAGAACTTAAACCTTTAGCTCTCCAAACATTTTGTGATACTATTGATCATCAATACTAGCACACTTTTGCAGTGAAGCTTTTAGAAACGAAAAGATTTCTTCATGACATAGCTCATCTCGAAACAACCTCCAGTGTACATTCTTGCCTTTTTGGACAAGTATAGCAGTAATCACCTGTTTGATCTTTCTTTTCCTTCAAAACATACAACACAATTCCTCTTTTTATCTTTAAGTAAAGCTCTTCATGTCCCTACAGCCAGTTAGTCCCATAATGGAGCCAATGGATTGCAAAGGGTTAATGTTCTTTTTTGTGGTATCACACAACATTCATATGTTTGTTCCATTACAAAGTTATGTGTTTATAAAATATTAATGATAGTATAGGTTTATATTTTTTCACACATGTCTGTGTAAATGTAGGTGGGGATTTCTCCTTTTGATTTACGTAAAAAGTGCTTATTTTTTATAATAACATGTGATTACTCATCCTGAAGTAATATTTTTTATTTAAACATCATATAAATCACTCTTCCTTGAAAGCCATTGCTTAACTGCCAATTTCTGTAAGCAATTAGGGGAATACTTACCATATATTTCTGTTAAATATGTATCATAGGTTATGCAAAATGGAACTAAGATGAGATGTATTTTGTATTACTTTGGGAAAATAAATATTAAATTTTTTTAGTTATTTTTGGCGAGTGAATGCTAAGCAAGCAATAAAGAAAAATGCAGGAACGGTAGGAAAGAAGAAAGGAAGACCAAGGAAAACAGTTGATAAGGATTACAGTATTTTATTAAATTCATCATTAGGCGATCAAAGTGAACCAAAGCCATCCACTAGTAGAAGCTTAGACTCTGAAAAATTGCCAGGTAACTACTGTGACTTAGTTGTTTAATTAGTTTTGTGGGTTTTTTCCCCTATATATTCCTTATGAACTATTTGTACAGAGTTGCATTGATATCTTTATTTTTAATGTGCTTGATTGGTTAATTCTAAGATTTAGCGTAAAAACCTGAGTATTAGAAAATGACTGACGTGTGTCTGTGAGAGAGAAATGTCTGGAGATGAATGCAAGATGAGAGAGAATAATATGCTACCCTTGTTATCTCATTTTATATGAGGGTGAAAAGTTTTTTTTTTAATGTTTTCAATTTCTTTATCCTCTGATGATGTAAAGGGTTTATATATTATTCAGGTTTAAAAGTTGAAAACCATTGAATCACCACTAAATGTTTATATAAAATATGGATTTCTCATAGATATTTGGAATTATGGACCATTTTTTTCCATGAAAGAGTTTTAGGAAATAAATAAATAAACCATGATCTACTGACTGGCCTGGTAAAATATTTGTAAAATACACTGAATATAAACATGTATTCATTAAGTCCTTACTATAACACAGCTTATAACATATTCCTTAAAAACTGTGTGCTTATTTGCAATTTGCACAAGTTGTCTTTTGTACTTTGCCCAAAAATATTTGAGGTTGGACACTAAGTAGTTACAGCTTAGAAGATGTTACACAAATGTTTTTATTAGATAAAAAAACACAACAAAATAGCTCTATGTATCAAGATAATTAAAATCATTTAAGTTTTATATAAATCATTTTGAACTGTACACCAACACAAGAAAAAATATATAAAATTATAGTTTACAAGTTAAAAAAAATTCTCTTTCAATTTTTATATTAAAATTTGTTTTTTGGTCTTACTTAAGCCTAATAAATCAAATTTAAACATAACTAATTTATTAATGAGATATTTGAGATTGTTTTGATAAGTGTGCGTTTTATATTTGGCTCTATAATAGAAAGAGCTACAGTTCACGGTCAAGGCCCTTTAAATATGATCATTTGTCATTTTCAATTAGAACCAGTGTTGAAAAACTTTGTTCGCATAAGTATGTCGTTGAAAATGGGAGCAAAATTGCAATGGCTTTGTCAGAAATTTGTGGATATTCTTTCTTAACTGAAATTCAGAAATATGACGCTCGAGCATACATACAATGTATGGCTAACAACATGTTTTTGTTTTGTGTATAATTTCGCCTCAGAAAAGAGAGAAGTAGAGAAGTACAGAAAAATTACATATTAACAAAAAGTTAGATGAATATTTTACTTAGAAAAATTTCTATTTAATGCAGTGGTTAATTTTTTTTTATCATAATTGATAAAATCACCTTGGCACAGTCAAGATCACCTCGCGGCACACTAGTGTGCCATGGCACAGCGGTTTCGGAGCACTGCTCTAAACATCCAATCAATAGGGTTATTAATTCAGTTCTTTCTCTTATTAATGCATGAAATAAATTGTCAAATAATTATGTAGCATTTTCTTTTATCAATTTATTGCTATCATGGTAGTGAAAAAACCATAATAATTGTCTAACATATTTAAATTTTTCTAAAAGGTGCAGGTATAATATTTATCAAATTATGGGAATTTTACCTCCTGAATTTTGGGAGAAGGGAAGGAAATAAACAAACATGAAATAGGTTTCCTTCACTAAATGTTTATATAAAATATGGATTTCTCATAGATATTTGGAATTATGGACCATTTTTTTCCATGAAAGAGTTTTAGGAAATAAATAAATAAACCATGATCTACTGACTGGCCTGGTAAAATATTTGTAAAATACACTGAATATAAACATGTATTCATTAAGTCCTTACTATAACACAGTTTATAACATATTCCTTAAAAACTGTGTGCTTATTTGCAATTTGCACAAGTTGTCTTTTGTACTTTGCCCAAATATATTTGAGGTTGGACACTAAGTAGTTACAGCTTAGAAGTAGCTTACAGCTAAGTAGCTAAGTAGTTACAGCTTAGAAGTACAGCTTACAGCTTAGAACAGCCCTTCTGTAACAGAAGAGTTTAAATTAAATGAAGGGAATAAGTTTGTATGTTAGCATTATATATATATATATATATATATATATATATATATATATATATATATATATATATATATATATATATATATATATATATATATATATATATATATATATATATATACATTCGAACCTCTCTTTAATGAACCTCTATTTTGCGAATTTCTCTATTTAGCAAACTTTTCCTTGGAACCAAGAGCATTTTGCAAATTTCTTCGTAAAATAACCTCCAAATAACGAAGTGCATTCTCTATTTAACAAACATTTTCTTGTGATCCAATATTTTTTTCTCCATATTTCTCAAAATATTTCTGAAAGTTTCAAACTTATTCTTTCACACATTTTATGGCAATCAATGACCTTGAAAGGGATTTACCATGTCCTTAAACTTGTCTCCCGTTTTCTAGATTGTTGATCAGAGTTGTTCTGGTTATTTCGGTTTTTGTAGCTGGAAAATGTCACAGTGAAAGTACTTCAGCATCAAAGAAAAAAATTTAAATCTTCATGAATTGTATAAAGGCGTTAAGATAAAGGACATTGCTTTAAAATTTGGTATTCCTCCAAACAGCTTATCAACCATAATAAAAAATCGTGATAAGATACAAGATTATGATTCATCGAATTCTTGTTCAAAATGTTTAAAAACACGTGTCTATGAAGATGTGAATAAGGCAGTTTTGAAGTGGATACACACAATGCAAGATAAAAATGTTCTGATCTCTGGGTATTTCATAACTCAAAAAGGCTCTTAAATTTGCGAAGGCACATTGAAGAGCCATTAAAGGCAAATTAAAGTATTAAAATTGAAAAATTGAAGTAGTAAATTAGTAAAATTGAAAGCAAATTAAAGTATTTAAAGTAGGTTAAAGTATTTTAAATATCGTTAAATAGAGGTCCGACTGTATATATACATACATATATATATATATAAATAAACAAAAACACATTTTGTGTATGTTCATAGAATTTTCATGCACGGTATTATTGCATGGTTTTTATTTATTTATTATTATTTTTTTTTTAGAGGATTAGCATTTTTCTTAGGAGTTGTTTAAAACACATATATGTTAAGTCATTGAAGGATGTTTCAGTATTTCACATGTACATAATTATGGTATAGCTTGTAAGAAAAAATATTTCTATATTGACAGTTTTATATACTTTTTAATCTGCTGTTGAATGTTTACATCATAAGCTATTTTTCTAAAGGCTCTCTTTCCCTCTTTTTTTTTTTCCCTTTTCTTTCTCATGGTAACTAAGTCAAATAATTACTGACAGTTTACTAAACTGTGGATAAATGTGTATGTATACATAAATGACCTTCAATACAGTATAGTACATGCTAGTATGCTTGTATGTTTAATATTGTAAACATATATGTCAGTGATATATGTATGTAAGCATGTGTGCATGCATTTATACATGTTCTTATCAGCTCTGCAATTTTCTTTAGAATTTTCCCTTTTTGGAAGCATTGTTAGTGTATGGCTGATTCTCAGAGTTGAGATGACATATCATCTAAATATATTAGGCTCTTTTTAAATATGACTTCTTTGAGGCTTATAGAAAATATATCATAATTCGTGACTTGACTTCTCTTGGCAAGATAGTTTTGTTAATGATTTTACTTTGTTGTTTCTTTTATTCATTAGAGAAAAGAGCTCAAAAACGGAAATTTAGTAAAAAGAAACAAGAGCACCCTCCTGTTGGGTTGAGAAGAAGTAAGCGATTGTGTGTTCTTAACAGGACTTCATTCTCTTATCCCAACACCAACTGTAAACCTTCAGTGTCAACCGATGCCCCAGAAGAATGTCCCACAGCCAACCATAAACCTTCAGTGTCAACCGATGCCCCAGAAGAATGTCCCACAGCCAACCATAAACCTTCAGTGTCAACCGATGCCCCAGAAGAATGTCCCATAGCCGACCGTAAATGTTCAGTGTCAACTGATGCACCAGAAGAATGTCCCATAGCCAACCGTAAACGTTCAGTGTCAACTGATGCACCAGAAGAATGTTCCATAGCTAACCGTAAACGTTCAATGTCAACTGATGCATCAGAAGAATGTCTTACAGCGAACCATAAACATTCAGTATCAACTGATGCACAAGAAGAACGTCCCATAGCCAACCGTAAACGTTCAGTGTCAACTGATGCACCAGAAGAATGTCCCATAGCTAACCGTAAATGTTCAATGTCTACTGATGCATCAGAAGAATGTCTCACAGCCAACCATAAACATTCAGTATCAACTGATGCATCAGAAGAATGTCCCACAGCCAAACATAAACGTTCAGTATCAACTGACACACCAGAAGAATGTTCCATAGCTAACCGTAAACGTTCAGTGTCAACTGATGTACCAGAAGGATGTTCCACGGCCAACCGTAAACGTTTAGTATCACCTGATGCATCAGAAGAATGTCCTGCAGCCAACCATAAACATTCAGTGTCAAATGATGCATCAGAAGAATGTCTTAGAGCCAACCATAAACATTCAGTATCAACTGATGCACAAGAAGAACATCCCATAGCCAACTGTAAACATTCAGTGTCAACTGATGCATCAGAAGAATGTCCTACAGCCAACCAAATTGTATTGGATGATCAAAATATATGCTAAATGCTGCATCAGATGACTATGTGACTACAGTTCCTAAGGAATATCAAATGCAGGAACCTTCCTGTCAAATGTTAATCAGTGCCTTTTAAAGTGTACTGCCAAAAGTTTTAATTGGAACAGTGAGCTACTTTTGCACATATGTCTCCATAACTTTTTACAGTAAGTAAAAATAGGCCTTCATACTGCTGTCCTTCAAAGTTTCTTCAGTTTGGAGCAGTTATTTTGAAGATGATGTTAAATTTGGTAATAACTGAAAAATATTGAAAAACAGTTTATGTCTTAAATAAATTTCAGTCATATTTCTAAAATAAAAAAAATAAATCTTTGGTAGTAATGTAGGTGACAAATTTCAGTTTAATTTTCTAATTCATACAGAGTAACAGACAAATTGTCAAATTGTTTTGAATTTAAGTATAGGTAGAAAAAATTTGGTTGTTTTTCAATTTTTTTAAAAAAGTAACTCTATTTTTTTGTATGAAAATAGTTTTCTATAACAAAGTGAATGCAAAGATGGCTATGTTTAAAAATTTCATTGCTTTAGTGGGCATCTGAAATGTAATTTTAGTAAAAAATATTGTTTTATTGATTTTTAAACATTTTTAAGTTTATATTGCTAAAAATTAGGAGAAATTATTTTCTCTCATCCTTATGCATATGTTTAATATTTATATACGAAGTAAAATTTTCATGTGGCTGGAAAAGAGATTAAAATTTGTGATTCTTTTTAACAGCATAGATAGCTTTAGATTTCATTCTTTTATGCTAACTGAACTAAATTTGCTCATAATTTCCGCTATAGCTATTAGAAGTAAGTTTAGTGGTTGATTTTAAATAAACAAATATATATATATATATATATATATATATATATATATATATATATTGATTGATTGATTATGTTGAGAAGAAATTTTAATGAGTAGATGTTTTTATTTATGAAAAGGGATTTTTCCATTAATTATAAACTGTGAACACTTGTATGTACACACAACTATGAAATCTGCTTGTTTATATGTATTTGTATCAAACAGTGCAAGTTTGTACTCCCATGAAACTTGATTTCTTTTGGTTGGTATATATGTTAGTATTGTTCTGAAGTTGCAATCTGAAGTAATTTATAAAAGTGCATCATTATTTAATGCTAGTATTCAAACAGCTAATAGTACTATTTCCTTATTTAAAAACAGTTTTACATAATGAAAAGGATTTTTATTAATAGTTTTCAACTGTGTATCATGCATTGTCTTTTAATTACAATCATTTATGTGCCTATTAATTTATTTTAGTTAATGCCTTTCATCTAAGAAATCTATTGATCAGCCTGTTTGAAAATCAAACTATTTATTTTTAAAAGAAAATTTTCTCAAAGTTATTTTCAGTTCACTTTGTGTAAAGTTCTTTAACTTATGAAGTGAACTGTTTTATTACCATTACTTTTAAGAAAGCATGTTATTATTTTTTTTTTGTGCATGTATATTTTTATACTCACAAAAAAATGTGTATGTATATTCTAGCAGGAAATCTGTATTTTTTTTCAGTTTAATGAGCAGAATGTTTATCTTGCTGCCATAAAAATCCTCTTTCTGTGTGTGTATGTATTTCACACACATTTCAAGATTCTGAAGTATAGGGTTTATTAAACTGCTAAATGCTTTGTATTGAATCTTATACTATTAAGCATGTAAGTTTTTTTTTTAATTTATTTATTTATTTTTTATTTTTTTAAATCACCCTGTAGGATTTTAATTTTGTTTATTTCATCTTTAATGCCCTTTAAAATTTTCAGAAGATAGGTCTATGTTGCAAAGTTGCTTTTAAATATGAACTTTTTGTCCATTTAGTGCTATCAATAATAAATAGCACCTTGTTCATAAGATTAGACAGCTTGTCTAAGAAGCATGGAAATGTGTGTGTGTATGTATGTATATATATATATATATTAATTATGAAATGCGTTAATTAACACCTAGAAAATTTTAATAGGTGAGTTTCAGGCTTTAAATCTCAGTACTTGCAACAGAATGTGGAAGTAGGATCTTCATAAAGTGTCTAACATGTTATGTTTATACGATGGTCTTTATCTTGCAGTATCTACAGTATTCCAAGTTAATTCCTTTAAAGTTGTTTAGTTCCATATTTTGCTACTTTTGAATAAGTATTTTCACCATAGTTGTACCCCTTTCAATAATCATTTGGTACTATTGCCCTGAATTTATAGAAGCCTGCATTAAGTTTTCTTTAATAAATCCCTTATATTTGATGCTACTGCATCAGAACTGAAAAACTGTACCAATAATGGGAGTATAGAATGTTTTCCCAGAATTAATTTTCACCATTTGCTCTGCTAATACACACACTGTTCTTGTGTATGCTTGCTAAGTGTCACCTTTGAAATAGTCTTAGAGACACGAAGGTGAACTTAATCTTTTGTTTTCTGAAAATACACCCTCCTTCAAAATGCCATGAAATTCTCAAAAATGCATGTTTTTGGATTTTGGTGGCCTCTTCTGAGAGTTTGGGTTATCAATTTTTTTGCAGTTGTTTAACATATAGAATTTTCAATTTAAGACACAGTTGAAATAATGTACAGTACTGATGAAAAAAATTCAGTCACCAGTGAAAAAAATTGAGTAATCCCTGTTACATAAATTGTCATCATCTGCATATTCTGTTGAAACCTAGCTCTATGACTGCTTACTATATTAGAGATTCATATTTTTGTAGATTTTAATTCATGGAGTATTAATTTTTTTAAAAAGTTGTTTTTAAAAATATAAGTGTGAGCAGAGCTGTAAAGCAGTGCTCTTCTCTTATTTTCTTCTTCCCTCAATCAGTGGTTAGTTTGTAAATTTACAAAATTTCATTTTTATTCTGAAATTGGGGAGACATATAAAATATTAGGTGTTTATGTGAGAAAGAAATATCTAGAATATTAAAAAAAATAATATTTAATTTGTGTAATTGGGAAAAAGTGTGACTGATTGTTTCTATGTCTTAATAATTATAATAAATAATGAATAATTATTAATAATTATAACATAAATAATTAATAATAATTATAACTGATTAAAATTTGTCTAGTTTGAAGGAAAACTATAAGATATCTTTATTTTGTGTACCCTTTGTTTTGTTAGTAGTTTTGCAATGTATGTGAGGGAGATATAATATGAGTGCAGTTACTGAGATAGTATAGTTAAATTCAGATCTGGGATTTATTTGTAACTTTATGGCATAATTCTTTAACACTGATTGTAATCAGTACTAAATCATTATGCTTACATATTTAAGAAAAATTAATGTCTCTGCTGTGATTACTTGTTGAAGAAACATTTTCCTTTTCTTCTCAGGGTTATTTATTTTCTTTGTATTTTGTATTCACCTTCCTTTTTTCTGTCCACGTTTCTCATCTCTGTGAAAACTGTTGCTAATCAAGAAATTAAATTATTTTCTTGGTTAGCAAATAGTTTAATCTCACATCACCTTTGTAAGTGGTTATTGTTGGAAATTCTTGTATACTACATACTTGTATAGAATGGAGTCTTGTGATTTATGTTTTCGCTCTTTGTTGTTTTGTCATTTCAGCAAATTCGCATGTACATTATTCATTTGTTTCATGTAAATTAAATGTATCTGAATTGATGTACTTTTGTGAGAAATGCTATGACACACCCTAGTAGAAGAAGCTGTTAAATGACATATATTGAAGGCTATTGGATAGGTTGGAACTGTTACATTTCCTTTAATGCTATGTTCATTTTAAATTTCTGACCCACTTCCTTTAAAAACAAGATATTAATTGCTGTGTATAATTTTATTGGGTATGTTTAAAATTAATACTCTAAGGCAAGTACTTGATATTAATTATACTCTCCTCATTTTAAAAGACTTTAAAAATTTGTTTTATATTAACTGACAAGTTTTCGAATGAAGGATATAACTGCTTTTGTTCAATATTTTGACCTTCACACTTAGAAACACACACATTTTGACTCCCACACTGTTTTGAAATTTAGAAAAGGAATGCACAAATGCTATTCTGTAGCAGACATTTTGTCATTTCTGGATGTTAAATATTTTATTTACTTAAAGGGCATAAATTAAGGACTCACTTATTTTTCATTATTTAAGGTCTCATAATCTGTTATTTGTATATTGATTTAAATCTATTTCTATCTAATTCAAATAGATATCAAATGTTTCTACCTAAACATGATGGTTGGGGAATGGGTACAAAAAGAGTTCTGTATTAAAGTGGGTTTTTTTTTTTTTTAGTATTAATTTATATAATTTTAAAAATTTAGTTCTCTTCTGTACCAAAGTTCTTTTCATAAGGCATGCTACTTCATCGAGAATATTGTTCTTTCTCTAATTATCCTTATGTTGTGTCATGTGCAATATAGCCACAATCCTTACCATCAAAATTATAATTGCTGTTATGTGTGTATCACCAGTGTTTAAAAATGTTATTCATTATTATGATCCTTATTGTATAAGGGATCAAGTGAAAATAATTAAAAGGATATTTAATGTTTTATTGTTTGATTATAAAAAAAAAGTTATGCTGGCATTTGTAATTTAATTTCTTTAACATTCCTTTTTTCTTTTATTCAATGCAATTTGATTTTGGCTTTTAAAGATCTTATTTTGTCTTTTATTTTTCTTTGGAGGTTTGTCTTCTAAGGTTAGTGTGATACACTTAATCTTAGAAGAGAAACCAACTCTTTATTTTCCATGTTAATATCATCCAATCCTCAATTTACAAAGTTTTGAAACAGCAATTGGCTTGATTTTGTACTGCTTATATGTGAATACTCTACACTGTAAAAGATATCACACACATAGTTGTGTATTGTGTTGGAGCTAGGTGTATTTGAAGTCCAGATTTGATTCTTGTCTTGACTTTATTTTAAGTTTGCAATTATTTTTAAGAAACATCATCATTAATGCATGTTTGTAAGCATGAATGTGTAATTAATTTTTTTGTATAGTATATTTTTTCAGAAAGAAAAGTGATATTCATTTTTTTTTATTGTCATAGTGTCATGTTCATTACAGAAATATCCATTGTACATTCATATGTATGTATTCATTGTAATAAATTGAAATATATTCTTAGAATGAAGTTGCATTTCATTATTTGTAAGTACATTATTATTATTATTATTATTTTAAGTGATCTCAGAAAAACAACATGATCAGTTTACTTAAAGCAGATATCAGTCTCAAAGTAGTTACAAAATATCTTCCTGGCAGTATTTCTGACACATTTAGAAAGCAATTTTTGCCACACGTTTCTTTCTGTTGCTGGGCAGTGTATTTTTTAAACTGGTTCTTGGCGAAGATAGAAAAATATTAGTCTTGAATCCGGAATTAGAGTGGGTGATTGTGAGGTATACTATGTTTTATTTATAACAAATGAACATTAGTGAAAGTTATGACTTTCACAGTTATTAAATTTTCACTGTATGGGCATCATCTTTCCTCTGGTTTTTGAGTTGTTTATGTGGCTCCAGGCTACTTGTTGAAAGCGAGGGATTTGGCTGTCATTTGTGAATGAGGGAGACGACATTCAAGATGGCTGTGTCAGACTGACTGGATTTCTTTTTCTTTTCTTTAATATCGCCATTTAGTCCTGTAGTCATAACTGTATAGTTTTTCTATTCATCACTGGTTACTGCTTTCATTTATTTGCTTTGTTATCCAGAAGCCAAGTATTTTGAAGGTTCCAGCTGTGATTGTAAATAGAAAATTTTTGCCTCTTTTTTTTGTTATATTTTCTCCATGAAAAATTTTAATGTGCTAAATTAATTTTTAAATCGGGTTTTTTTTTCTATCTCTGTCAAGATTTTAGAGACAGGATATCAATGAATATACCAATCTTTTGAAATACAAAAAATATGCAGTAGTATATATTCATGTTTCAATAAATGCAATTAAACAGTTTTAATAGTTAATAAAACTATTAATTTATAAATACAGTCTGTTTATTTTCTGTTCAAGACACTGATGGTGTTAACCTTTAAAATTCAATATGCTCTGTTGTAGGAAGATCACAGTTCTATAAGCCTTATTTATGCTCTCATTATTATGAATGATTTTCTCCTAAATGTAGACAATATTCTGCTGTCTTGGGATGCATATCTTGCTGTATGGGAGCATAGTGAGAAAAAGGGGTGACCTTAAAGGTTGACCAATTGTATGTGGTTGCAATCATACAACTAAAACTACTTTGTCTCAAATCCAAGAAAAAATATATTTATTTAAGTATGATAAAATAAGTCAAAAGTTTTGTCAGTTTTTAACTGAAGTTTGGATTATTGAAATCTTGACAAATGCATATGAAAACAAGCAAACAAAAAAACTATGACGTTGAAAATAATGATGCTTTAAAAAGTTATTACAAGGTCCTTTTTTTTTTTAAATATCTTCAATGATAAGATGAACACACTCGTATATCAGCTAGACTGAAAGTTGTCCTTTACCCCAAAGAACAAAATTGAATACATCGTAGAAACGATGTAGGGAAATTGTTGAATTAAAAACATGCTTTTTCTATTTGCCAATCTGCATCATATTCACCAAAAACATGCTGTATGGAGTTTTTTGACTTACGATTTCGAAAGACCGTTCTTTCAAACCATGTAGTGTAAGTCTTGCTCCCACTCACTACTATCATGCTATGTTAATGCCCTGGAATCTTCACCAGGCTTCCTGAAAGAAACCCTCTAATTTTTTTAAAAAAACCAAATAATTCAAAGTTTCGCATATGTTTGATGATTCGTTACTGTTCGGGCGGAATGAGCGATATGAACACCTCGAATGTTTGAAGCCAGTTCGTTCACGTGTCGAGGTTTGTATGGCAGTTCACTGTGACATTAGACTCTCGGTTTTCAGTAGAGAGTTGAGCCTGAGAGTCTTGACTGGTTTTCTGTGTTGGCTTTGAAGCTTTGGCTCCTCTTCTGGTTATATAGTACTATAAGAAGTACCACCACGACAACCAACAGAGCTATCGACACGGACACCATTGCCCAGGCGAGTGTCCTGTAGAGACTCTCCGTTCTCCGGTCTTGTATGAGTGGACTGTTTGTCGGGGAAGTCATTCCGGCCAGCGCGGGGAGGTGTCTGGTCCACATGTCTACTGCTCTCTGCTTGTAGAAGGATTCTGAGCGAAGATCTCGTTCGATGCGGTAGTAGGCTTGGGACTCTGACTTGTACGGTTCCCAACGTGGATACTCGTAGTTGATGAACTGCGGTGCCTCTCTGGTGAAATAAAAATCGTGCAATTAGTTATTTATAGTCTATATCAGCGGTTCCCAACCAGTGGGTCGCGACTCGATCCTAAAACTATTAAAATGGTCTTTGTGTACTTTTATAATTGTAGTTTTTATCTGCACCTAGGAACACTTGTTAGTGAGTATGAAACCACTTGTTGCATAGATATATGTTGCAAACATATATCTATTGTTAAATAAATAACTGCTTTGTTACAAAGTGCTTATATTTTGTCAACCATTTTCAAATCGGAACACAAATTGTTTATCAATAATCAATCTGTATCTTCAAAAAAGCATATATATATATATATATATATATATATATATATATATATATATATATATTTGCAATATTTGATGGTAAATTATATGTACATAAGGAAGGATACGATACAAATAAGGTTTTTTACTCCACCATGGACCGATGGACCGTGGAGGTATTCCGATAAGGAAAGGTGGGTCGCCAGCTGAAAAAGGTTGGGAACCACTGGTCTATATATATATATATATATATATATATATATATATATATATATATATATATATATATATATATATATATATATATATATGTATATATTTGAACTGGAAAACAGCTATTCTAAGTGAATGAGATGGTTACAAAGTAAATTCTTATACACCTCTTAAGTGAAACTGGAAATTAGAAAAAAAAATGAAAGGACTGCTTTAAAATTAAAATTGCTGAAATGTATGTAAACCGCATGCATTTTATAACATGTCCAGAAAAACTGGAAATGGTGCTATTTTTTTTCTATATGATTGCTTTTATTCATTCAAACAGGCTGTTAAAAACATTATTATGGAAATCATATTTTGAGGGCTCTTGGAAGTCCTTAATTTAACATTACACTTCATAAAGAATTAAAAATCACGTGCTACACACGCTCAACATAATAAGCTTTTTAGAAAAAACAAACAATGTACTCGATTCTTGTAATTTTGTTTTCAGAGTCTTGAAATTTTAAGAGGTTTACCATTAATTCTTTACTTAAAGTATGACTAGGAAAGTCAAGCTAAGCAAACCTGGTTTAACCTATCTATTAAACTTAGGGCCTGTTCACATAGGAGTCCGGAAGCGGAGCGTTAAGGGAAAGATGACGTTGAGATGAAAATAAACCAATCATAGGCGTTAAAAACTTCATTGCTAATCGTTTGGAGGTTTATCATTGGTTAAATATATTTCAATACTGTAACGCTCCGCAACGGACTCCTGCGTGAAGAAGCCCTTATTCTCATTGACTACAAAGGGTCTTAGCTCTGCGTTCAAAGCCGTATATTATTAGCTTGGTGGCCCAAATGAAAGTGAGACTTTAGTTTTAGCGGCAGTAGTTAAATACCCAAAGCTTTGCGTTTTCGCCATTAGATGACGACGTACAGTGGCTCCCAAAAGTGTTCGTATACTTAACGATTTTCAATGAAATAAGGGTCTATCCATTAATTAAAATGAATATTTCAGAATGGGTATTTAATAATAAGATCTATAATCTATTCTTAACAAAACTACATGAAATATTTTCAAAACATAGTAAAACTTTATTTTTAAGAAACCAGTAATCAAAAAGTAACAAAAACTTTATCTCACTAAGCTATACTGAAATATTTTCAGTTATACTGAAAGTTATACTGAAGTATACTGAAAGTTATACTGAAATATTTTCAGATAAATTCATAATTAAAATTATCGTCTGGCGCTTTATTTTTATTTTTGAACTGTGGTGACATTTAAAATATCGTTTGGCTTTAATTTTTGCTTGCCTATTTCGTAATCTATTTATTATTTAAAAATGGCTCGTAGTCGTAAAGAAACAAGGTAAGAATATTAACACATTATGAAGTTTACAAAGCATGTAAGTATAAATGGGTGATTTATCAAATAGAGCTAGTTTATACTTGTGAAAAACTTGTCTTAGAAAATAATTATCTATATTTCCTGAAATCTTTGTTGTTGCAGTTTGAGATATTGCAATTGTCTCTGAACTAGTTGTTTGGGATCATGGTATGTCTACCAATTAGAAATATATATTACTGAACGCAAAGTAATTAATTTTCTGTTTCATTTTAAAAAATGTTAATATCTCTCCTATGTTAAAGGTAAGATCTGAAACTTCCTTGATCAAATATTTGTACCTCAGTTTAATCAAACTAAATGTTGTAAAGAAAGCTTTTTGCCCAACGAAATTTTAAGGTTTTATACATTATAATATTCATAAGTTTCCTGTAAATTTTATTTCACTGGTATATAGAAGCACCACCACTAAATATCAGCATAAAATTCAGTTAAAAGTTGTTTTCTTTTAATTTAGGTTTTTTTTTGTTCCTCTCTGTTATCCCGTGACGGAAACTGATTTAAAAAAAATAATGGATGCTTGATTAACATTTTAAATTTCTGATATCCTTACAATTTTTAGACAGCCTTTCATCACTTATGATATAAGTTTGCAAGATTTTATAACAGATATTTAGCTTTGTTTTTATGAGACTTTGAAAAAATATCCTTAAATTTTAATATCAATTAAATTCCAAATATAGGTGTATAGCGCAGGGTGATTTTTCTTTCCACGAGAAAGAATATGAGGGAATTGAGATAATAAATACATAAACAATGAATAATGAATTACGGGGAAAATAGGCAACCTTTCGAATAATATAGCTTAAACTCATTTACTTAAAAGAACTCATTAGACATGGGTTTTATAACCCGAAATAAAGTGAGATACTGAACTCGAAATAAGAGTTCGTCTGCTCATGTTGGTGTGATTTTCGACACACTTTAAAGTGAGTTGTATAACCCATTTTAATGAGATGGTGGTGGGTAATAGAACCCGCTTGGGATCTGGGTTCTAGAACCCACTTTCCCACATTGGTTGTACGACTCACCAAAAGCGAGTTCCCCTGTGCAGTGGATTTGAACTCGGAGAAGTGGGTTCACCGAACGACTTTTTTTTCTCTGTGAACAAACAGCATTCGAAAATTGATTATTTTTCATCATAGTAGTGGTAAATCAGTTCGGAATATTGCTAAATTACTTAATTTATCCCATTCTACTGTGCAGTATGTGATAAAACGCTTTAAAGAAAAAAATCGGATCGAAAACAAGGTAAGTAAAGTTCGTCAGGCAAAGTTAACAAAACGTGATGAGAGATTTATAATTAGAAAATTTGTGAAAAATCCACGTTTGAGTGCTGTAAAAGTTTCTACAGAATTTAATGAAAGATTTTCTACTTCAATTTCACCTGAAACTGTTCGACGAGTTCTCAGAGCAGCTGGATTACATGGGCGTTCTGCCCGTAGAATTTGTTTTGTGAGAAAAACAGAAAGCTTAGGCTTTCCTTCGCACTATCATTGATAAATAAGCCCCAAACGTATTGGAATAATGTCCTATTTGCCGATGAAAGCAAGTTTAACATTTTTGGTGCTGATGAGCGTATAATTGTATGGAGAAGAAAAAATGAGGAACTTAATCCCAAGAAGGAACCCAAGTAGGAACAGCTAAGCATGACGGTGGAGGTGTCCTTGTGTGGGGGTGTATGTCAGCATCAGGACTAGGTAATTTGGTACTTATTGATGGTATTATGAATCATGCTGTTTATATAAATATTTTAAGAGACAATTTAAAATTATCAGCCCAAAGTTTGGGTATTAGAAACAACTTTGTTTTTTTATCAAGATAACGATCCTAAGCACACGGCTCTCAACGTTCGCCTCTGGTGTCTCTATAATTGTCCACAAGTTTTGAAAACACCACTTCAATCGCCAGATTTAAACCCAATAGAACATATTTGGAGGGAACTGGAGGTTCGAGTACGAAAACACGACATTCACACGAAAAGCGAACTAAAAACAATTATGATGGAAGAATGGATGAACATTGATGCAAAAATTACAAAAGAACTAAAGCAATCTGTTCCCAGACGTTTAAAAGCCGTTGTGGATGCTAAAGGATAACCTACTAAATATTACTTTAACGAAAAATTAGAATATTTACTAATATGTAGAGAGTTTTTACAAGTGTACGATGACTTTTGTGGGATAAAGTTTTTGTTACTTTTTGATTACTGATTTCTTAAAAATAAAGTTTTACTATGTTTTCAAAATATTTCATGTAGTTTTGTTAAGAATAGATTATAGATCTTATTATTAAATACCCGTTCTGAAATATTCATTTTAATGAATGGATAGACCCCTATTTCGTTGAAAATCGTAAGTGTACGAACACTTTAGGGAGCCACTGTATGTTGCGAAACAAAGTTGCTATTGACGGAAAGTGTCATCAGTGTGCCGTTTGAACGTGTATGGTGACTACGTAGGTAGCGACACTGATTCGTCCAAACAGGCCCGGCGAGCAGTTATTCCATTTTTGACGGTAGAAGGTGTTATCGCCGTATGAAAGCATAGACACGAGTGCCTGTCACATTGCACAGTATTCAGGTGGTTTAGGAAATTTCGCAAAGGACGTGTGAGCACGGGATACGCTGATGAGACCTGCGTAAGCGCACTTGGCCATGTCCATGGAATCAACTGCAGTGGACAATATTTGCTCCTGGTCTTCGACTGTCCCCCCGCCCTGCGGCTAACACATCTTCGGGCCACTGCCAGAAGCTTTCAAGTGTTGTTTACGATGCAGAAGGGTCCGGAACGTTGTTCGAGTCTGGTTCAGCAGACAACCATGTCCATTCTTCGCTCAGGGTATCTAAAATCTCGTAAACGCTGGAACACTTGCTCGAACCGACACAGCGACTATGTGTTGCGGATATGTGTATCGCTATTACTTCCTCTGTGTTCACATATTCCAACCAAAAAACCGTATCATAAAAAAAAAACCACAGACCAAAAGTCTCACTTTTATTTGGGCCACCCTTATAGATAAAGTTCCCTCCTGTGATTGAATCGACTTTTGTACGAGAGATCCTTAGTGTTTTGTATCAGTTTGGGTCAGCCGATAAAGTTTAGGATCATTTTCTCAAGTTTTTATTAATTCGCTTTCTTGTTTGTGTTTGTGTTTGTCCAGTACAAATCTTGCAATCGATTTTTAACTAACTTCCCGACTAGCTAGACATTTGAAACTTTTAGAATAGCTCAGAATACGATGACGATGCATTTTTAAAATACTTTTAGCCATCTTTAAGCAGAATTTGAATTCATTTTCAGTTAATTTTATTTTGTAGACTGGTCGCCCGAGACGGGAAAAGTCAAACGTGAGTTAACTTCCAATTAACTTCATTTTCTTTCAAATGGATGGGATAATTCATCAAAATATTTTAAAAAGTATTTATTAATACATAGAATTGTCAAGTTTATATGATTTAACAGAAATTTTAAAAACATGGTACATAAAAAGGTCTTTTTATCTTGTAATTATTCATTCATTGACTTGTAAAAGATTTCAGGAATAAAATTTTTATCGTGGGCATCGAACATCATTGCGAACATTTGCATTTATGAACTTACTGTGTTGTGTGTCATATTTGTGTTGTCTCTTTACTTTCCGGTTCTAAATTTCTCTTTATTTTTTGGCACTTTTCTGAAATTTTCTAATTTCCTAATAAAATGCCAAGGGATACTGTATCTTAAACATGAGAGGAAAAAAAAATTAAAAACGGTTATATGTATAGTTTTATAACTTTATGAGGCAAGCTAAATTTAGTTATGTTTATAAATAAGTATAATTTATATTACGTTACAACACTGCCGAATAACTAAACTAAAAAGTATCGTGCATAATGCCTTATTATCAAATATGTATGCGACAAACATTACATATTTAGAAAGGATATTTGAATATCTCTAGTGCTTTTAAGAACTTTACTTTTACTTCCCCAAAATGAGTACGAACAGTATATTCCTTAGGAATGAGTATGGAGAAAGCACTGGTATACGATGCTGTTAACTTGTACTAATGCGTGTCAAATGAGCTGGAGTTAATCAGGGAATGTATATTAAATACATTCCATTGTATATTTCATATACATAAGATGGGGTTTTGCCAACAACCGATAATGCAATTCTAGAAAATATTCCAAACTGGAGATGTAGAAATCATATCAAGAAACCGTAACTATGTAAATAGAGTTTATTTCTCTAGCAACTCCGTAGATCATTCAAGTCAGACTTGCATTGCGCGACATATTTCAAAGAACAGTGTAAAATTTCAAGCAAATATTTTGAAATATGTAACCGACGTTAACTGAAAAACCGAAACAAATTAAGTACCACCATTAATTTCTTTACTTAAAGTGTGACTTAAATGCTTAGAGAGAAATCCCCCCCCTACAGTGTGTATGCTTGATGGCCGGAGCGATAAAAGAGCAAGCAAAGAAATCGAACCAATGGAAGTTAATAGAAATCATGAATCGGTTGTTTTGTGAATTGGAAACATATTGAGACGCGAAAAGAGCGAAGAATGCTATTATTAAAGAAAAAAATTACAAGATAAAAAGAACTTTTATATACCATGTTTTTAAATTTTCTGTTGAATCATACAAAATTGACAATTCTATGTATTAATAATAGTTTTTTAAAATTTTTTTTGATGTGTCCATGTTTTTGATTGTCCCATCAACTTGAAAGAAAATAAAGTTAATTGAAAGTTAACTTGCATTTAACATTTAGTTCCCGTCCCGGCCGACAGATGACTGCACCAGTCTATAAAACAAAATTAACTGAAAATTAATTTAATTCTGCTTAAAGATGGCTAAAAGTATCAAAGGAATGCATTGTCATCGTGTTCTGAGCTATTCTAAAAGTTTCGAATGTCTAGCTAGTCGGGAAGTTAGTTAAAAATCGATTGCAAGATTTGTACTGGACAAACACACAAACCAACAAGAAAGCAAGTTAATAAAAACATGGTAAAAATTCTCAGGCCTTGTGGTAAAAGAGAATCTGCTTCTTGAATTTTAAGGCGGATATTTTCATATTAAAAGGAATACAATTTACGGTTATAATTGACTTAATTTCGGGCTGAATAAAGCACATAAAATGTCACCGAGTAGACTTACCCGAATTTAGCAAAGTCAGTCCAGAGAGATACCATGCGACCGCTCACCAGGTTGTCTAAGAGGGACGGTTGCCTCAGTCCCTCGACGTCTAGGCTGAACAGGTAGAGAAGCTCATCTCCGTGGGCCACGCCTGCAAGAGAGTAATATTGTTGTCAAAGACAGTACCACTTTATTTTCCTTTACATGCATATATAATGAGGTCAGAGCGCCGAACTACGAAATATCTTCTTCCTTTTTTAGGTGTATTTCGGCCTAGCTAAACGGTGCCCCGAGAAACCTTCGAATGTTCTGAGTGAGAGTAGAGGAAGAACTTTTGCAAAGCTACGTTATGCTGTGCGTCAGTTGTCTACATGTATGCGTGTCATAATAATGTGTACCATTGCAAACTTCTTTCTCGTGTGCAGTGACACAATTCAGTCGTTAGTCAGCAAAAAGTTTTGTCTTCTGCGTTGTCCGATTTATAAAGGGGTCAATAAAAGTGTTTCGTGTGATTCTTGTTTTCTCTCCGTATGATACGTTAAGTACATTCGTATACTTAATCTGTTTTCAGTTTTCTTAACACAGACCAAATATATTTTTGTATTATTATTTCCAATGGCGAGGCAAAGGAACGATGAAATGAAAACAGAAGACCGAAGTCATTGCCTTCTTGCTTTCCAATATCTCGATACTTCTGTAGATGTATGAAATTTGGCCCACGGATAGTGAAGAGTCTGAACATGTGCACCTCGAAGCCCGAATTTTAAATTTTATTACCGTTAATTTTTAATTAATAAAAACCAACAATTTTGAAGGGTGACAACAGTAAATGGAAGCTGTTACATTTCCCAAAAAAAACCCCTCTGGATATTTCCGCCACGTTAGGCGTAACAAGCAAACGGCGAACGAAAAGATAAAAATAAATAAAATCAAAAAGTTTCAAGTCATATATAGAAGTTTCAAGTCATGTCCAGAATAATAAATGAAAATAATAATCTTTCAAGTCAAATTTTATAATCTAAAATTTATATTTTTGCACATTTCAAATATGATTCAATTTTTTATGCAATATTTGATTCTATTTGCACTAAGGTCCGCTAGATGGCGCCACGAGACTGATACAGTATGCGCAGTATCGAGTGTGACACATACAGTGTGACACATCTTTGCGTTATTTATTGTTGCACCACAAAATTTAAATACCTTTATTCGTTGTTTTTTAGTGTTTCCATTCTCTGACAATGATTGCTGAAGGGAGCGGGTCCCTAAACCGACCGGTCAGACGGGCGAAGCCCGGCTAGTCAGGTATAAAAGAAGGGCTTACCCTCCTCCAACTTTTTAAAGCCGTACGGGTCTGAAGATCCCGCAAGAAATTAGATGTAAGTACATTTTTCAGAAACAGTTTAATCTTCCAATAGGAAGTAGCTGTATTTGGATCTTTTTGCAAAGAAGTCCGCTTGTTCATTACCCCAGAGACTACAATGGCCAGGCACCCATTGAAGAACGATTCGTTTTCCCTTTAGGGTTAGAGTTCAAAGAAGTTCTTGGCACTGCGAAATCTCAGTTGTCAATGGGAGTTCAACAGAGCTAATTGATTGGATGGCTGCTTGAGACCAAATATTCTTGTCGCAAATTTTGAATATTCTAGAACATTTTCATTATACGTATATACTGCGCTACGAATGAACCGGTCCTTCAAATGGTGCAACACTAAGAATCATTTTTAGACAAACGTTTTATTAGATATATTCTTTTTTAAATTTCCCCCACAAAAATATCTTTTACCAAAGAAATAGTAAAATAGCAGTGGGTTTCACAACTGCCCTTCTCCAAAAAATTAATTTACAATTGATTCTGATTAAGGTGATATTCCTGCATGTAGGAGTAGATGAATTATGAAGCAAAAGGGTATGTTCACATAGGAGTCCGTTGTTAAAGTATTGAAATATATTTAACCAATGACAAACCTCCAAACGATTAGCAATGAAATTTTTAACGCCTATGATTGGTTTATTTTCGTCTCAACGTCATCTACGCAACGGACTCCTATGTGAACAGGCCCAAACTCTCTAATTTCCATAAGAAATTTATTGTTAAAGTACATGGTTATCTCTAAAAGTATTTTGCAGTTCAAGAAAGATACCGATAGTGTAGAATCTCACACTCGACGAAGTAGATTTAATTCTTGCTCGACTCGAAATTCAACGTGTATGTAATTTTTTTTTCTCTGTCCGAACAACACGAAGATGTAAGAGCGGAACAAACTGAAAGGACAGCGACTGACCTGGATCGAAGTATGAAATGGGTGTGCCGTGTTTGAGCTCTACCATGCTGTTTTCCCCTCTGTACTCGAAAGTGTACATATAGACTTGTGCTCCCGTGGCCGAGTATGATTGCACCGTGAAATCGTTGCAGGCGATGTACATGGCGTCAGTCGACATCTAAGGGGGAAAAAGATCATTATAAGGATTTAATAACCTTTAACAGTTATGAATTTTAAAAAAATTATAAATCAGTTTTACGTTATAATTTGATTTTAGTAAAGTAATATATATTATACATATATATATATATATATATATATATATATATATATATAAATACACACACATATATATATATACATATATATATATATATACATATATATATATATATATATATATATATATATATATATATATATATATATATATATATATATATACAGTGGAATCTCGATCGATCGTTTTCGGATCCATTGTTTTTCCGTATGTGTCGTTCATGTTATCCAGTCCCAACGATCCTATTGCTTTGTTAAGTTTCCGCATCTATCGTTTTCCCGCATTTATCGTTCATTTCAATCGGTCCCTTGAAAAACGATAGATCGAGATTGCAAAAATTAAAGCCAAACGATATTTTAAATGCCACCCCAATTCAAAAATAAAAATAAAGTGCCAGACAATAATTTTAATTATGAATTTATCCGAAAATATTTCAGTGTACGATGACTTTTGCGAGATAAAGTTTTTGTTACTTTTTGATAACTGGTTTCTTAAAAACAAAGTTTTACTATGTTTAAAAAAGTTTTTTTTCCCAATGCGGATGCACATTCGCCTATACTACGCCACAATTTTACTGCCCATTTTATTGTGGGGGCACCCTATGAAGGGACGACACGAACGGAGGCATTTTTCGTGGATTCGATCCGAGCACCTTCAGAGGCGAAAACCAGCGGCCGCCACAAGCCCTTATGTTTTCAAAATATTTCATGTTAAGAATAGATTATAGATCTTATTATTAAATGCCCATTCTGAAATATTCATTTTAATGAATGGATTTCATTGAAAATCGTAATTGTACGAACACTTTTGGGAGCCACTGTATATATATACCAGCCTTAACACCATTGGATGAAGCGTATCGAGAAATAAGACAGTTGGTGTCTGAGAGAGAACTCGAGCGGCCATACGTAGAGGAACAAATCCAAGTGAGAGTACTGGCCGTGCGTAGAGTCCCAGTCATGAAGAAGCACTTCTGCTGTCTCATTTCACGTGATAAGAAAAAAGGAGGAAAGTAGAGCACGTCTTACATTGATGAAGGGGTGGAGTATCTGCGAGACGTTGGCGTGGTTGATGCGGTTGAAGTACTCGAAGAGGACGGTCTCGGACACCGAGTCCACGTTGCCCCTGATGTTGGTGGTGGTTAGGACGAACCTCGGAATGAGGACGGTGCGCAGGAACGCCGGGTTGTCCCTCAGGGCATCTCGGTAGATGTTCAGCAGCACTAACGGAAAGAGAGTGTGGCCAATTGAACAACAACAAAAATGTACCTTTAATGTACTGTTCATCAGACATGCAAAGGATATCTGATAAGCTAACTGTTGAGATGTTTTCAATTTCATTATAGGTCTTTTTCGTGTAAAAATATCTATATATATAAAACAGTTCCGTAACTGACTGACATACAACGCACAGACCAAACCGCTGGCTGACATTTTGCATGGCGACTCTTCTCATAGTGTAGGGGTGGACTAAGAAAGATTTTTGAAAAATTCTTCTTAGATTTTTTAAAATTAAATTTCTAAGCTGTTTTTACGTTTGCATTTAAAATAATACATTGAGGGTTATAAAATTTATATCACGAGAAAGATCCTAAAAATTATTCAATACTAATGAATGAGTTACTTTCCGATAGCAACCTATCGTAAGGGAGGAAATACATGAAGTATAAACCTAACGTACCGAACATCGTAGATTAGCATAGTAGCCTACCCGAGACAAACGAGCTCTCAAACCTTGCACTGGCCTATAGTTAGGTAAAATCTGTTATTATAACGAAGTATTTAATATTTTGTGTAATTTATCACCATGTTTTTATTAACTCGCTTTCTTGTTTGCGTGTGTGTTTGTCAAGTACAAATCTTGCAATCGATTTTTAACTAATTTCCCGACCAGCTAGACATTTGAAACTTTTTGAAATAGCTCAGAACACGATGACAATGCATTATTTTAATGCCATCTTTAAGCAGCATTGAATACACTTTCAGTTCATTTTGTTTTGTAGACTGGTGCAGCCATCTATCTGCCGGGACGGGAACGAAAAGTTAACTTCCAACTAACTTCATTTTCTTTCAAGTGGATGGGATCAAAAAAATTTTAAAAAAGTGTTTACTAATACATAGAATTGTCAAGTTTATAGGATTCAACAGAAAATTTAAAAACGTATCTATGGTACTAATCACATATTCAAATTTCAAGCCAATCCATTAAAAACTAAAAAAGTTCCTCTTAACAAGTTTCTAATCTTTAAGAATTACTATCCCACAATTAGTTCTCGTCTGCTAAGGGAAGAAATCCTCGCCAAATGATCGCTAAAAACATTGCAGTGAAAGTAAATAATACATACGCGGATAGAAGAACGCCCCTTCGTCTCTGTTCACTCCGGCCATGAGGGGTACTCTCCTGAAGTTGCCCGCATTTAAGAGCTCCGTCGGCGTGTCTGGCAGGAAACGGTTGTCGCCAAATTTCTCGACCACGGGTACCGCTCTCAGAGGATAATCACCGAAGATCTACAACAACAAAAAAATGAAAATCTTAGTTCGAAATCGGAAAAAAAGGAGATGTCCCTTAAAACCCATTAGCGAATTTTAAGTGTGATTCATGAAACTTGAAGGAAACGCAAAGCAGGAACAATAAAAGTTAAAAGGGGCAACTAGTTCGTAGCTTTAGGAGTATTCATCTCTATGGATAATTCCTAAACGCGGAGATCAATAAACTCTTTCTTTATATATATTCCTCAAGAAGGGCGGAGACATGGTCAGTGGAACTTGGGACACAAGATCACATAAAACGTATGCAGAGAAATGGAGGAATAGGATCAATTGGAAAAAGCAGGAAAATGGGGTTAAGTCCGATATTCAATGCGTTTTGAAAACTACCTGACACTCGGGGTTTCGCCGGGGTTATTCTACCTGACACTCGTGTTATGAAACTAACGTTGATATTCAGCTATAATCTCGACAATGTTCCCGGATGAACGGAAAATAAAATCATCAAAATGGGGGAAGCGGCGGCAAAGTGACAAGGGAAGAATCACCCGCCTTTTCTCTTCGGAACTCGTTCGATGGCAATATAAATAAAAATACGCATCCACGTACTATAGTGATTTTGCTTCGTGTTAATGGAATAAAGTCGTCGATTCCATCATCTGTAAGATATCGTCCCCTTGACTATCGAATTAAATGAAATATAATACGTGACCGAAAAACCTGCGCGTGTTTCACAGACGTCAATATTTCCAACATGACGTATCCGAGACGTCTTTTATAAAAAGGTGGCCCATATGTGAAAGCGAGACTTTTGTACGACGGCAGAGGTTAACTACTCACAACTTTGCGTTTGCACCGGTAGACAACGTTGTGCGTTGCGAAGCAAAATCATCGGAAAGTGTGTGATGTTTGGACGCGTTAAGGCTCGGTGTCGCCGATCAGGAGTACAATAGAGTTGAACTAACCGACGGCCGTGTGAGTCGGTTAGTTCTACACTATGTACTTCCGATCACAACTGCGGTGCCGCAGCGACACCGGGCCTGAAGGAAGGCGACAGTCGTGACACGGATTCCTCCAAACAGGCCCAGCGAGAGGTTGTTCGATTTTTAATAGCTGAGGGTGTTAGTGATGCCGAAATTTATCGTCCTAGAAATATAGTTACGGACATAAGTGTCTGTGCTCAGATGGTTTAGTAAATTTCGTGAACACGAGACCTGTCGAGAACTGCTCAAGCAGACCTGGCCATCCCTATGAAATGGATTGTCGTCGTGGAAAGGATTTACCCGTCGTACTTCGGCCCACTGGAAAAGGCTCCCGGGGGCCGACGGTTCGCTAACGATGCAGAGATCAAGACTGGACGGACATTCATATCGCAAAGTATCCGAAGGGCCTGAATCCTTTCAATAATTAGCATGGGTAATTAATACAGTTACAGCTTTATCAAAGCCAGCAACATATAAAATGAACGCAAAAAAATTGATTTTTTCAGGATTTTTATAAAAAATTATAGAATTTTTCAGATTTTCATAATGTTTTTTCTTTCGATTTTACTGGTACTGGGCCCGAAAAAAAACCATATAAATTATGAAGAGTAAAATAACAAGACGACGCAGCAGAGCTCGTTTTCAGCGTCACTCCTCGCTCAAACTAAATTGGGAATAACGAAAAAAAAAAAGAAAAAAGAAACCGTAAGATGCAATTTCTCTTGACACCACGGAAATATACTGCAACCATAACAACGCCATCGGTTGCGTGTCGTGTCATATGCACAAGGTCACTGTCGGGTTAATGTATGGACAAACAGTCATAAATTCATAAATATTCAGTGCATGTCTTTTATCTATTTCCTTACATGTGTGTGAAAAGGTGTTATTGATTCCAGTTTAAATTTCGAGGACTCAGTCCAGTGTAATGATGCCTATTGTTCACGCGGAGTCGGGATATTTCAGGTGCTCTCTTCTAACGAAACTACCGCGGGTTATTAACGTAGGATTACTTACCTTTTTTGACGCATTTTGGTACTTTTTACCATGTTTTTATTAACTCGCTTTCTTGTGTGTGCATGAGTGTGTTTGTCCAGTACAGATCTTGCAATCGATTTTTAACTACCTTGACATTTGAAACTTTCAGAATAGCCCAGAACACGATGACGATGCACTTTTTTTGATACTTTTAGCCATCTTTAAGCACATTTGAATTCTTTTTCAGTTAATTTTGTTTCGTAGACTGGTGCAGCCATCTGTCGAGCGGGACGGGAACGAAAAGTTAAACGCGACTTAACTTCCAATTAACTTCCATTTTCTTTCAAGTGGATGGGATAATTCATCCAAAAAATTTTAAAAAAGTATTTATTAATACATAGAATTGTCAAGTTTATAGGATTCAATAGAAAATTCAAAAACATGGTATATTAAAAGTTCTTTTTATCTTGCAATTATCTGTTTCACCGATTACTGCTACTGGGTTTGACAGAATTATAACTCGCGACGCCGGACACATTTTTTCTCTACGCAGGACCGTTATTGAGGAACGTAATCCTGCGTTAAAAAAGTTATGGGTAGGGGTGCTAAACCTCGTTCATAATTAAAGCAACTCTAGTGAAATCCATATAGGTTACAGAATTTATAAACATTTTTACATTTTTTTTATTTTGTCTCGCGGCTGTCACTTGACAAGCTCTCTTCAAAGGTCGCCGAAATTCTTACCGCAGTCTTCATGCCTCTTTCACAATGCCTCCGTCACAGATAAAAATTTTTAACCAATGACAGAGCTCAACGTCATGACCTCGTAATATGTCCAACCCACCACATGTCATGCCCGCAGTCTTGGCGCCAAGGAAGGAACGTTACACTACGCTCCGGAGGCAGTGTAAACAAGGCATTAGGTATTCCGTGGCAGTGACGTAGAAAGCATAACTGGCTCCCGGGGTTTGATACCTTTTTGGCGCCCCCATGCGAGTGCCCCTCCTTCGCCACGCCACGCCACTGTTCCATGGTGCCACACAGATATGCACTTTTCTGTGTCACTGAAGATCCTCACCTCCCCGGAGAGTTTTATCACCACGCTGGGCCGAACTATGGTTAGAATCTTTTGACACAAAACAGTCGCACGGAGTGTTTGATTTACTCATGGATGCTAGGAGGTCTCTTATTGGTTAGAACAGTGGTGAGCAAACTGTAGGTCGCGATCCACAAAGGAATCGCGAATAGTTTCAAGGAAATTTATATCATTTCATTAAAAAAACATGCGTTACATTTTCTACACTCACATATTTTTATATGTCAAATGATATACGATATGGAATTGTTAAATAAGGAGTCAAACAGTTTTACAATAAACATTCTATCAAAAAAAAGGCTATACTTCCATTGCATCTACGTATCTAGGTGAGACTAGGTATTCAAAATTATCTATATATATAAAACAGTTCCGTAACTGACGGACTCACTGACATTCAACGCACAGACCAAACCGCTGTACCTAAAGGGCTGACATTTTGCATGACATTTTGCATTCTTATAGTGTAGGGGTGCACTAATAAAGATTTTTGAAAAATTCTTCTTAGATTTTTTTAATTAAATTTTTAAGCTGTTTTTGTAACTTTTTTTGAGTTTGCATTTAAAATAATAATTTGAGGGTTATAAAATTTATATCGCGAGAAAGATCCTAAACATTCCTTTAAAATGAAATCTTTTTCGAACCTTTACCTCGATTTTCTGATTTTTGGTGAATGTTTAAAGATTCATTTTTAGAATTTAATTTATTAAATGCCGATCGCGTGATTTCCTTTTCTGGTACTTTAAATAAATTTATCGTCACGTGCATAACAATTAAATAAACAAAAAAATATTTTTTTTCTTTCTAATGCAGCAGACGATTGGATATTATCCAAAAAAATAAATATCCCTTACGATTTATATATATATATATATATATATATATATATATATATATATATATATATATATATATATTACATCAATTGTATACATTGATCGTCGTATTTATTATATATATATATATATATATATATATATATATATTTTGGCTTTAATTGCATACATTGACCGTTGTATTTAATTTGAATGTACTCCGTAGCGAAGTGCGGGTTTTTAGCTAGTTACCTGTAAAAATCGATCAACGATCAAGACAATCAGGAAAATGATATGAGAATAACACTCAATATTTCAACAAATATTGAGTCAATATTATCTGGGGTTTCAGCTTACACTTCTCATTCATTTTTTTTCTATTTTAGTTTGATATAAATTAATGAAGTTCATAATTTTTAATGTTTTAATACGACGCTCATATCGTGCTCTTTTATAATTTTAATTTTGTTAATTTTTACCTTATTGAAATACACATTAATATTTGAACATGAAGTTTTAGTCACAGATATTTGAAAAAAAAAACAAGTGCAGAAGGTTCACAAGACATTTTTCTATTGTTTTCATGCAATCAATGAAATATAGTGAAACTTCTCTAGACGGCCATTTTTTTTTTCGGAACCATAATTGGTCACATACAGTAAAACTTTTTTAAGGCGGCTACTCATGGTTCCGAAAAAAAGTGGCCGTTTAGAGGGGTGGCCGACTAGAGAAATTTCATCGAATACCCGAAATCTATAGTATTACATTGATTTTTAAAATAGTTTATATTTTTTTTGTTAACATTTTTCATATTAAAAGAAAAAATTTCAGGTAGTCTCTTCTAACGAAACTACCTCGGGGTATTAACGTAGGATTATTTATCGTTGCTTACCTTTTATTGTTTTTGGTCAGGTCGATTGATAATGGTAAAAGGAAAAAAGCTAGCGCGCGCCATCTAGGGGAAGAAATATTGTGTCATTCGAAATTAACAATTCGCACGAAGCGGAGATCTGAATCTTTAAAATGGTACCTCATTTACCTCATTTTTGGTTAAGTATGAAGGGAGAAAAAGATTTAAAAAAAATTTAAGAAATAATACTCTGCAACTCTTTACTTATAACTCGCGACGACGGTTTTAACGTCTGAAATTTTGCTTTACCGCGGAGGGTTATGGAGGAACGTTAAAAATGTTGGTAGTACCGGAAAATTTTCATTGGGGTCGGGTGATTTTATATACAAAAGAAAGTGAGTTGTAGTCGTCAAAAGTTTGCGGTTAGAATATCACAAGCTATCTTACGTGACCACCATCTTTGTAAAATGTGCAACAGTGTTTCAACCTGTGCCACATTTATCATCCAACAATCACGAAACTAAACCGAATCAAACGAAATTTTTGTACGTCGCACAGTGAGATTTCGATCAGATTTAGGCACAAAAACTCGTTGTTGCTGCTGCCATCTGGAAGGGATTTTTGAAGGTATTTGGACACTAAATATTCTAAAATTAGGTTCATTTTAGAAATGTTACTGCAGTCGGATACTTTTACAATTATAGCATAAATATATCATTCATGTTAAATCGCCATTTTCTGAAAGTTTCTTTTTTCCTCAAATGATTTTTTTTTCGTCTGGATTTGTTTCATGAACGCTGTTTAATTTCGAGGACGTGTTTCTTTCCCCGTGAAACTAAAGAGCTCACATGTAAGCGATTAAGTCTTTGAATGGGAAAGTTCCGATATTTATTCTTTGTTTAGTCCTTTCAAAATATATTTTTTGAGCATTGCAATGTTCATACATATACTATATAAAGAGAGAAGTGTCACAAAAAATATATGCACCCAGAAGGAAACGAGCTACTATCACGAAACTTAACATGTATGTAGTGTATGAGGAGATGATTACAAATTCAGAAGAACAGACCGTTTTATTACAGACTGTTCAGCTATAAAAGCCGAAACACGGCGTGGCGTCGAATCAATGAGGTCACCTATGACCTCCTGCGGAAGATCATGCCATAATCTTTGCAAATGAGCAGTTAATTCACCAGTATTCCGGGGCGGCTGCAGTTGCTTTCCAAGCACGTCCCAGACGTGCTCTGTTGGCGAGAGGCCATGGGAGTACGTCGTATCCTTGAAGACATTATTGGGAGAGTCGCACAGTATGTGGACGAGCGTTGTCTTGCTGATAAATGACACCTGGGCGACTTGATAGCATAGGAAGTATCTGGTCCACGTAACTGCGTGCCGTGAAAGTGCGTTGAAGGACGACTAGAGGTGATCGTGTGTCCCAACAAATCGCTCCCCACACTGTCACACCTTGTGTAATCGCCGTATGCCTCTCGACAACAAATGCCCGATCGGACCGGTGGACTGGTCGCTTCCACACGCGTATGCGCTGGTCATCAGCATTGAGACTGAACCGGTATTCATCGCTGAAGATCACATGCCTCTAGTCGGTCACACTGCATCTTGCCCGAGGTCGGCAAAAATCCAATCGACACTGCCTATGATGTGGGGTCAGTGGTAGGCGTCTTAATGGACGTCGGCTCCTTATACCAGTCGTCTCCGAATGGTTTCCCTTGATACCACCGGATGTCTGGAAAGTGGTAAATGGCGTCGAACCGATTCTAGTGACGTTGTTGGTGCGGACGTGGACGCTCTTATGATTGCGCGATCCTCGCGTGCATTTGTCTTCGTGGGACGCCCTGACCCTCTGCGACGGTAGACTATCCCTTCCGTGATCCATTGTTGCCAACACCGAGCAACTACCGTATCGCTCCGACCGAGGTGGCCGCCGATACGCCTGTTCAATCAACCTGCCTCTCTGAGGCCTACTATACGCCCCCTCTCAAAGTCCGACAACTGTTCGTACTGTCGCCGGTTACGTGTCAGAGGCATCTCTAGTCACAATACCGTCCATCCAAAGTCGACAGATTTGTTTGAATAACCCTATGGCACGAGCAATCATGCTTTTAAACTCTCCCAGCTGCGCACCTCATATGCGCAAAGCATGCTTACTCTTCTTTGGCGTCTAAATTTTAGTCATTCTCTCATTGGTGTCTAAACTTTAGTCATTTGCATATTTCTTACCAGACTACATTTCTGCGAAGTTTCGTGATAGTAGCTCGATTTCTTTTGGGTGCATATATTTTTTTAGAGCCAAAACATTATGACCACCTGTCAATAACGAGTTGGCCCACCTTTGGCGCGCAACACAGCTTCAACCCGCCTTGGCATGGATGCCACAAGTCCTTGGTAGATGGCCGGAGACAGATTGTACCAGATGTTTAAGCAACGGTCGCGCAAATCCGAGATATTGCGAATTGGTGGTCTTTGAACTCTGAGCTGCCGTCCCATGACATCCCAAATGTGTTCTATCGGATTGAGATCCGGTGAGTTAGGCGGCCAGGACATTAACTGGAATTCAGCATCCTGTTCCTGGAACCACTCCAACACAATTTTAGCCTTGTGACACGGGGCGTTGTCCTGTTGGAACATTCCATTTCCAGCTGGAAAAACAGAGGCCATGTAAGGGTGCAACTGGTCCGCAATGATGTTCAGATACCCTGTAGCAATCATGGTCTGCTCTACCACAACCACGGGTCCCAGAGACGCCCAAGTGAACGTCCCCCAAAGCATAATACCGCCACCACCGGCCTGTGTATGACCTACTGTACATTGAGGGAGCAACAGTTCGCCTGGAAGATGGCGTATCCTGACACGGCCATCGGCGTGATGAATGACAAACCGTGATTCATCTGACCAGGCAACTCTCTCCCACTGATCCATGGACCAGTCGCGATGCTCCCGGGCCCAGCGCAGGCGCAGTTGGCAATGACGCTTGGTCAGCAAAGGCACACGAGTGGGACGTTTGCTGCGTAGCCCCATATCCAACAGTGTCCGATGAACAGTGTGCTGCGATACTATTCTACTTGGCCCTGCATTGTATTGGGCTGTCAGCTGAGCCACTCTCTGGCTCCGGTTTTGCTTCACCATGCGAGACAGTCTCCGACGACCTTTTTCTTTGATAGCGTGTGGACGTCCAACACCATATCGTCTACTGCTGGTTTCACCGTCATTCATCCACTTTGCATAAGTACTAGCAACTGTAGGTCGCGAACTACCCACGAGTAGTGCAGTTTCGGAAATACTTGTTCCGAGCCTTCGAGCCATTACAATCTGCCCTCTATCAAAGTCGCTTAGATCCGCAGCCTTTCCCATCAGACACAGAAGTAAGTGAAAGAATGGTTCCTCAGACTCTCCAGCAGCAGTTAAATACCACTTCCACCTGATCACGTGCCTTCCACGTCATTCAGGCGAATTCATTGCAAAATGTAGGGGTAGTCATAATGTTTTGGCTCTTGAGTGTATATATATAACAGTTTTCCAGCAAGTATAGTATTTTATTTATTTATTTTAATTAAGCACACCATTGAGGAGCCTTAGGACTGGTACAATGTGCTGCACTCACCTTGTTATCCGTCTGGACGTTGAGTATGTCTAGGATGGGCTTGTGACGTATGCAGTCGACGAGCGCGTCCGTCGAGTCGGTGGGGCAGTCGAGCCTTTGCGCCACCTCTCGGGCGTAGCCCTGGGGGTCGCCCTCCAGCGCCCAGTCGCACAGGGCCGAACCACTCTGCATAATGGCGCGGCTGAACAGACCTGGTGGAAATTAGGGGTTATTTACTAAATACATTGGGAGAGCTCCTAAGCAAATCAAACGTGACATGCTAAGAATATTAGAGAAAAATGTCATTACATCCATCAATTTTTTTTCCATAGACATGGCTATTTTTACCATGTTTTTATTAACTCGTTTTCTTGTTTATTTGTTTGTGTGTGTGTGTGTTTGTCCAGTCCAAATCTTGCAATCGATTTTTAACTCACTTCCCAACTAGATAGACATTTGAAACTTTTAGAATAGCTCAGAACACGATGACAATGCATTATTTTAATACTTTTAGCCATCTTTAAGCCTGTTTGAATTCCTTTTCAGTTAATTGTGTTTTGTAGACTGGTGCAGCCATCTGTCGGCCGGAACGGGAACGAAAAGTTAAACGCTAGTTAACTTCCAATTATTTTCATTTTCTTTCAAATGGATGGGATAATTCATAAAAAAAATGTATTTATTAATACACAGAATTGTCAAGTTTATATGATTCAACAGAAAATTTTAAAATGTGGTATATAAAAAGTTCTTTTTATCTTGTATCTAGCCGGACTTCGCCCAGCTACGCTCAAGCCATCAAAGGAAATCGATGAATGAATTAAGTGAATGAATGACTCAATCGTTGTTTACAACCCAAGGGGAGAATTGCCGTTCTTCGCGTTTGAAGAACCGCGTATAAAATTTGTGTTAAGTATCGTTCATTAAAATTCAATTAAAAATCGAAATTTTAAGATAGAGACTTGAAATGAGGTTTATATGAATGAGAAAGCTTTCATCTTCCAGATGATGTAAATATTTTCTTTGTAAGATAAAAACTAGAAGAGCATCGACCGTAGATGCTCAAGATATGCGTAAATTTCTCGAAAAAGTGGGTTTAATATTTTGATAAAAATATTAGTCTGTTTTAAATTATTTTTAAACAAATGAGGTCTTGTTTGAAGGAGAAATGCCTGTAGTCTTAGATTGTAAAAAGACCAAAATTCTACGATCATTTTTTGCCGAGATATCGTAATCTGAAGTTAAAAAAAAAACAAAATATCCCACAAAACATAAAATAAAAAAAATTTCTAGAATAAAATTTAAAATTCGGGCTTCGAGGTGCACTTTCCCATAGTCTGCACTACCCGTGTGCCCAATTTCATGGCTGTAAGTTTCATAGGCCGCACACACGCACACATTGAGGCGGTACACCCGGACCGGAACTTGCTTTATTAATATAGATATTTCGTATTTCAGCTTATTGTCAATTTCAGAACAGTGTGTCATTTTTTTACCTTGGCTCTGCGGTGAGAGGACGTGCAAGAAGACGCTGGCTGCTCCGGAACCTTGTCCGAAGAGAGTGATCGCGTTGGGGTCCCCCCCGAATCGTTCGATGTTTTCTCGGACCCATCGGATCGCCAGGACTTGATCTTTCAGCCCCATGTTGCCCGGGCACGCCTGGTCACCGGAGCTCAGGAAACCTGCGAAGGAAATGCTTTTATCAAGTTGGATGAAAACGGTAGAGCGAAATGTTAGGAATTTATAGAAATATCTTGTACCCTATTTTGATTTTGTTGGCATGACGAAATCTTGGAACGACAACAAAATAATAATAAACTAGTTGGTACCCGTCAAAACATGACGGCTAGTTAGTAAATAAACGTACTAATACTCAACACATCATTTCCAAATGTCGAAAATCATAATAATGCGCAGAAAAAAATTAACGTGTTTAAGCGGCCTCGTGCTGAGTGAGTAACTAAAGCCAGATTTAAAAATGTCACCGAGCATGCGCAGAAAGCAATTTTTTAAATTGTAAATTATCGCTCATTAAACAGCGCGAAATAAACGATTTCCATCGGGTTTAATCTTATATTTCACAAACATAATTATCATAAAAATAAAAATAGCAGAGAGAGATCTTGAGAGACTTCTCGTAATAAACGTGTTTATCATTAAAATATGTCACTGAGCATGCGCAGAAACTGAGCTTCTAAAGACAGATTTAAAAATGCCACCGAGCATGCGCAGAAATTAATTTTTAATTGTAAATTATCGCTCATTAATAGCAATTACGGTTACAAAAACCAAATTTGACAAATCTTCAGATTTCAATCTTTCGTTTAAGACCAATATGAACTAAATCGATGCAGAAGTTTTCTCTCACGGACTGCCCAAAAAGTCGGCTTAGTAACTTAAATATATAGATAAAGGGGTCTTTTCAGCGCATTATTTTTCAAAGAGATGTTTTAAAAAAATAGTTTCTTATGGATGCATTTTAGCACCTTAAGGACCGGCCGTTTGATATAGATTTCACCGTTGTGCCCGGCGTATATTGCAAGAAAACTCTCTTTTCTTTTTTAGGGATATACGTGCTTTGCCGACATATTGTTTAAAAAAAAAGGGTTTCATTTATTCTGTGAAAACATTGAAACTACGTACAAAACGTTCATGTTTTTTCATGAAATTCTTGTTGAAAATTATCATTATTCGGGTTAAATGAGTAGTCGGATCAAGTGTCAATAAGGCAGTTTCATGGAACGTCACCAAAGGGAACGGAGGGCAAAATCTAATGTCCTGCATTTTACACGTGGAGCTCAGGTATGAAATATGTATATAAACACACATATATAAACATATATACATATACAAATACATATACATACATACGTGTCGACGAGGTTTAATAATCTATGCAACAAACATTTTGCTCTTTGTTTTTGCCGGAATGTGACATCATGCGTGCACAGGGCGTAAAACTACCCTATGAACTCTCACAAAAAAGTTTTCATCGCGTTTAAAAGGTCGCATGCTTTTATTCAACATGAGCACGTGCCTTAACGATGCCATTCGACAGCCAATCATGTCACCTCTAGTTATACAGAAACACTCATTCATGTCACCGATCCTTAATGTGTTAATATACGTGCATGCATACAAACTTGGAAATGCATACATATACACATGCAGTATATTACAAATTAAATTTATTTTCTATATAAATTCGTAGAGAAGGGGAAGAATCATTTTTAATACAGATGATGAATTAATTACACAAGATGTCCGTGAGTCCCAGTTACTAGGCCAACACCTTCGATTATGGTTGTGTTTTCTGAACTCTTTAAGTACCGTCTACACTCACAGACTTGTTTCAACATCTCGAACTCCGTAATTTAGAAAGCAAATAATATTTCAGTTTGTGGTAGATCTAAGTAGGAATGCACGATTATTCACTCAACCCCGAATTCCCAAACCCCCGAAATCGTTGAAAAGCTGCTGTTTCGAAGTCTGAAAACCTATTGCTTAAAAAAGTGACGGGAAGCAGAGATAGGAAACACATTTCATCAGTGGCTAATTTTTTCTACCTTTGTTTTTGTTAACTCTGTTGAGGTAAAACATTCTTCCCCTGGTCCTTTGCCGTAAATACTGATGAAATAAAACGAGTGGGTAAATCTGGGTAAAATCATCGCCAGGCTTTTAAGGAAATCTACAATTTTTAAATGTATTCCACTAATTAAAATGAAAAAAACTTACCTTTACCGTTTCTCTGCTGAAAAAAATGTCACGGAACATGCTTACAGCTGCTATGTACTAAGAAAAAATAATCGCAGTTCACTTTTCCTCTTCTTGCAGACTCTTGTGATGGGAGGAGTCCAGTCGACAGTTCGAGAATTACACCCCCCTTACGATTGACATTTTGAGGGATCGTAATGGCTCTCTCTCTATAGGGTGGTTGAGCGCTGTCCCCAAATTCCTTATTTAAAATATATTTTTGTCGACTATTTACAGGTACATAAATGCCGATAATCCAATAAAATTGGTATTGTCGGATAGCCCAAACTTTTCTGCAAAGCGCTACGGGATTCATTTTATAAATTTCGTCCATCGAATAAATTTATGAGCGTTTAAAACACACCGTACCAGATTTTTCCCCGAATAATTTAAGTTTTAAAATATTAATTGCATTTAAAAAAAAACGAAAAATGTACACAAATGTAAAATTTCTTTCTTTATGACGGAGTACAATTTTGTTTTAAAAATCTTAGAATCCAAGTCAGCAATCCGTGGACACATTTTCTCCATAGGTTAACATTGAGATGAGCGAATCCAATGGGGTTAGTACATAGCAGCCTTATGGTTTTAGAGTTAAAATAGCTGTTGAAATATTGAAAGTTTTACCACCAATTTAACCCGATTATGTCTTGTAAGGCACGCATGACAGTTGAAAGATATGAGACTGTTGAAGGCCTTTGGGAAAGAAGGCACTTGATGAATCATACCATTCATTCTGGACGACCTTATTTAATATCTCTCTGCAAAAGTTTTTCTTTATAGCTATTAGCATAAAATGGACTTGCATCGGGCATATAATAAATCCCAAAAGGATGAGAACAAACAGGTTTAAAGGAGAGAGACTTACCGAAGAGACCTATCCTGTAGTTGAAAGTGACGAGGATGATTCCCTTGTCCATGAGTTTTTCGGGTCCATAGATATTCGCCGAGCCTTCTTCGAAGTTGCCCCCGTGGATGAAGATCATGACAGGATAAGTGACGGGGGAGAAAGCACCCGATGCCTTTCGAAGATAAGAATATGTTAGCTAAGCAACAATATTTTGATCACCTGTGCAGAAACTCACTGATGGAACAGATAGCGATCAATGCTACGTTAGGCCGGGGATTTTCCCCAACAAGTTTATCAGGCATATAAAGCAAATATCAAAGCATAGAAATATGCAGGTTATCGAGAGTGAGAGATACTATCAAGCGGAGAGTGCCACTGTTAGAAAAATGCCGGAAAACACTGCGTTTAGAATATATAGTGCTTATGCGTCAGCAAAGAATATTTTTTCGAATGTGGTCTTTTCTCCCTGGATTACCCCAAACTAAGTACTAAGCTTTGAAGGTGTCAGACATCAGACGGAGAATATTTTTGTGCCTGTTCTACGTAATAAACTAAACTCACGGCGCAACAGTCCGATGTGGACCAGGGCCGACGGTACCCATCTCCGATTTCTTGACCTTGGGGTGCCATACAGCATATGTCTCAGCCAGGTGGTCAACCTGACGTGGGACCCCCAGAGTGCTTGGTCCTCATTTTATCGACCCACTCGAGGGATGAAAGGCTGAGTCGACCTTGCCCAGTCGCAGGGTCGAACCCTGGATCTGTGGGATGGCAGCTTGACGCTTTTAACCATTACGTCACCGGGCTTCTGTTCTACGTAATAAGCAGATTAAAATTGACATTAATTATTTTTCTGACATCTCTGTTGTCCGATATGGTGAGATTCGAGGTCCAGTATAAGTTCCAGTTCCAGGTTGATCAACGTATGGCAGGTAGGGAATCACCAGTTGGATGTCTGTCCTGCCAGGAAGGGACAACTTACAATGAATTCTTGTAATGACTGTAAGAAAAATTCTTGTCGTACCTCTTTCGTTCGACTCATGGTTTCAAACTGTGCTATGTACAGCAGGTAAGGAATGTTAATCACCATTCAAGACCTAACAGTAACATTGAAACAGTACATGATCAACAATCAGAATGCACCCTAATCCCTAATACTGAACTACAGATATGTATACATTGAAATTTCTCTAGCTGGCGACCCTTAACTTGCCAGCTACCATTTTAAACGAGCATATTTTTTTCAGGAACTATTTAAGACTCCTTAGAGCTAATGTTATGGAAGAAACCTCTTTTCCCTGCCCCCCCCCCCTCAAAATGGTCACTTTCACCATTACTGGCCGCCATAGAGAAGTTTCACTGAATGTATATATATATATATATATATATATATATATATATATATATATATATATATATATATATACAGGGTTATCGAAAAAGGTGTCCATGATTTCAGTTATGCGCACTGGGAACAACAATTAACCGATAGGATTTTGCGTAGCAGCAGATGGTATGTTAACTCTGGGAGTTTAATTTTTCCATGTCACGGTGACCGTGACTGCACTGGTGGCATGCGCCGACGCTGTGACGTTGCACTGTCTCCTACAGGGGTTGTGACGTTGGATAGGAAGGGACGGTCCAATTTTTTGACCACCAAGAAGCTCCGATTTGACCCCTCTAAACATTTTTCTAAGGGGTTACCTGAAAAACATTGTTTACGCTCAGAATATCCGGGACTATGCCATTTATCGGACAAAATCACAGCTGCAACAGCGACTGTGACTCTCATGGAGATCAACTATCGCCTAGATGTGTGCTGAACAACGAGGGGTTCTCATTTCGAAACCTACTAGGTAATGTCCAAGGCTTGACTCGTGTCTGCCTGTATCTTTTGGTTAAAAAACAAACACCATGAATACTATTATGTGGTTCTTTATTTCACTTTGCAACCAGGAACACCTTTTCCGATGACCCTGTATATATCAAAGTAGAAATATAGGCTTCTGTAAAATTGCGCAATTTGGGGTATGCTCAGATTGTCTTTACATTTGGAGAAATTGCTTTAGCGCTATGATTGCGTTAGCGCAGTTCTCTGTTGCATTTGCATATGAGAGGACCTCCTGCTGGTATACTCGAACTGATCTGCAGTTATTCCTTAACCATTGTGTACTGTCGATTTAAAATAGTTCATTTTATAGACCTTTTACGTCAAATCCTTAACTGTGTTTTTCAATTTATTAAATTAGAAAAAATAACGGGTATTAATAGCAGTACCTAGGACCTATTTCACGCTTATTATGTACTCTTCGGCGAGACATAACTTCAGCTGTATGCAATGTATACTCACATTTTGACTGTAAATGTACGTATGATAAATGCAAGTAACATGCAATATTGCAGCCACGCAGAATCCTAATAATAATAATGAAAAAAAATGTTCCCTTTGACGATCTCTGATAACTTTTGAAACATTTCCCATTTCATTGCCAAAAAAAATTGAAATTTTTTATCAGTAAAGCTTTTTTATTTACTTTTTTTTATGAACACGAAGAGAGAGAGAGAGAGTTAGGAGATGAAAAAAAGTTGTAAAGAATAGAAAACAGTGCCAAGAATGAGCAGGACGTGCTTTGTTCCTTATTTAAAAAACGAAAAGTGGGAGAAAATTCCATTGGCGACTGACGGCGACATTTCTCGTCGGAGAAGAATTTTAAAAAAAACTTTTTTTTTTATGTGTACGTACGTACAATTGTTCTAGTTCAGTGAAACTTCTCAGATCAGCAAGCTTCCCTAAACTAAAGGGAAAATGATAGTGCTGGCGAAAGAAATGTACGTTTTTATTTATTGATGGACATAAACTGTAGGACTTAATAAATAAATAATGTTTTTGATAACCGGACTTACTGATAGAGAAATATAATAAAATATTACTTCGTATTTCACTTCAGCAGTGAACATTTCTGTCATTTGTAATGTATTGGAACATTTCATTCGACGGTACTTGTGAAATGTACCGTCGAATTTGTGACGACGGTACCGACGGTGTTTGACCGACGGTACTTGTGAAATGTACCTTCGCTGTTATTGGGAATCGTCATACAACGATTCCCGATAACAGTGACACAAGTTTATTTTCTTTAAAGCCTTAAATAGATCCCCGATATTACAAACAGTCACTTAGGTCTACAGCGAGGTTCAGGGAAAGGCTTCAGATATAACACAATACAGGCACAATATCAGGCCCACAGAGCAGCCGAGCTTCGTACAAATAATGTACGAAAATTTCATCATCTGAAAATGAATTTTCAGTTGAAGCCGAGTTTGAATGCTTATACGCACATCTTTGGCGACATTACCGATTGTACAAGAAATGAAAAATTCCAGAACTCGATAACCACTCCACCATCTGGTAAAATCTGATTAGTTCTCCAGACATCCAAAAAGTCGCCAGTTGCCGCTACATTTGTCGCCGAGCTCGCTACAGTTCTCGAAAATTTCGCCAAAGGTTCACATATGAAGGATCCAAGGGGAAAACCACTTTACTCCAAAAACCTCGTTTAGAGAAAAACGAATTTGAAAGTTGGAGTAACGTGGTTTTTCTAAGGAACGCCGAAACTTTATCGCTATTTATAACGGTTTTAAAGTGATTCTGCCCCAGATATGAATGCACCTGGTGTCAGTACTCCTTGAAAGCTACAAGACGGCACTGCTAACTCATTTTCGTAAAAATGGCTGTAAAGTCGTTTTACCCCATGGACTCTTCATATTGAAATCTAACGCTCATTGGTAAGAAATATGCGGCATTGACGACAATATTCGTATAATTCCGAAACCTATAAACTTCTGACAAGTTCGGTGGAAAGATGAAGGGTTTAAAGGACCAATATTAACTCTTCCCCATTCTGTATTATTTGTTACAATATCAATTACCAATCACAGGTCATATCAACAGAGGAACGCAACGCTACTCTCCGGATGATGTGAACAAGGCCTAAAAGTATCGGGATTTCTACATCGAATAATCTTTTACGATTCTTTTTAATTTGTTAATCTAATGGCCCAGTTGCGCGTAATTGAGCAGATTTTATCTCGTTTTTTGGAATAACAAAGACTTTTTAACTTACAGAGTGTAATGCTTATTGAACGTTAACATTCCAGTCTTTGTGTCTAGTTCATCAACTGAAATAGAGAAGAATATAGACCGTGTAGCCTGAAAAAGCCACTGAAATAGTCAACTGAAATACTCAAATTTATTAGCCAAGCGCGCTTCTTAGAGATTTTTCAACTTCGAACACAGGTGCTGAACATCGGAAAAAAGCAACTTGACGGAAAATCGTGTTGTTGGCAAAACTGTGATGTTACCTTCTCGTCGGCGTGGGCAACGATTTTTACAATTTGACTTCGTTGACAGAAGATTTTTGCTACTAAATAGTATAGTAGAAGCCCGTTGAAATTCCCTGTTAATTTTTTTTTTGCAATAATCAAGCAACAATGTAGACTTTAGTATATCGATAAAAAAATTTACAAATTTGAATCAAAGACCTTCCTTTTGATGCCATATTTTCCCATTCAGCCGTTCTCTCAAAATAGGTCTCAAAGTAAAAAGAATTAATATATAGATTATTTTTCTTACCTTTCCCTCTTTAACAGATTTCAGTTTGTATTAAATATACCGAGTGTCCCAAAAATGACCGACGATTTGAAAAAATCAATTAAAGAAAAACGGAAGGTGATAAAAATGTACGCTTTGCTGCATTCTGCTTAGGCAACCAGGGAATTTATTATCACCATTTTTCAAAATTAGTTACAAAGTTCGTCAACAGATGGCGCTGCTGACTGGGAAAAACTATAAAACAATGTTTTCAAAGCAAGAAGCATACGCAAAGTGGCACGGATTGGCCTCCATATTCACCAGATTTGACGCCATGCGATTTTTTTCATTGGGGGTACTTGAAACACCAGGTGTATCGTCACAATCCACAAACTGCAGATGAACTGGAACAATACATCTCTGCTGCTCGTCAGAACATTCAAACTGAAATGTTTGCACGGGGGTCTGCGAATTTTATCCTCAGACTGCGCCACGTTGTTGCTGCAAACAGTGGTTATTATGAAAACATTGTCTTATAGTTTCTCCCAGTCAGCAGCGCCATCTGTTGACGAACTTTGTAACTAATTTTGAAAAATGGTGAGAGTAAATTTCCTGGTTACCTAGGCAGAATGCAGCAAACCGTACATTTCTATCGCCTTCCGTTTTTTTAAATTGATTTTTCAAATCGTCGGTCATTTTTGGGATGCCCGGTACCTGTGCCAATAATTTTCAAGATATTAATCTGAAATGGTAATCATAAATTTTTCAAATTGAACGTCAACTGCGTACTTACGGGCAGACCGGGCGTAAAGACGTTGATGAAAAGACAGTCTTCGGCCCCTTTCATTCTGCCTTGGGAGTCCCACTGGGGGCAGACTGACCGATAGTCTCTGGCGTCCAGCGTGCCTGCCCAGCCCGGATACATCATAGGATCCTGCGGAGAGAAAGACAGCAAATGCATATCAGTTGGACAAAATGTTATTACTTGAAAAAACAACAACACGCATTTCCAGAAAGCTGTGCATGTGTTGTATTTGTTAGAAGAATAGGACCTAAATCCAGAAAATTTGTCGATTTGTGACAAGTCGAGCATCTGATCTATTTTTACCATGTTTTTATTAACTCGCTTTCTTGTTTGTTTGTGTGTTTGTCCTTTATAAACCTTGCAATCGATTTTTAACTAACTTCCCGACTCGCTAGACATTCGAAACTTTTAGAATAGCTCGGAACACGATGACAATACATTTTTAAAATACCTTTAGCCATCTTTAAGCAGGATTGAATGCATTTTCAGTTCATTTTGTTTTGTAGACTGGTGCAGCCATCTGTCGGCCGGGACGGGAACGAAAAGTTAAACGCGAGTTAACTCCCAATGAACTTGATTTTCTTTCAAGTGGATAGGATAATTCATCCAAAAAGTATTTATTAATACATAGAATTGTCAAGTTTATATGATTCAACAGAAAATTTAAAAACATGGTATATAAAAGTTGTTTTTATCTTGTTCAAAAGTTATTCTTATTCAAAAGTTATTTTCGTGGTCAACATATTCTGGTAAAAGACACTGCCAAGTCTCTGTTCAAGGAACAAGTTTCTCTGGTGTATTAAACGTATAATAAATTAGAATACACTATTTATCAAGACGGCTATGAGCATATAACCTACTATATCCGTCAGAAATCTGAACTGTACTTTGGACTTCGTTTGCCCTGCGGTTAAACATAATTTTCTCTCTGTATTTATTTGAATTATTTCTTAACATTCCATAACGTCGAATACCAACAGTTTAAAAGTAGAAAATGATTAAGTGATCAGGTAGATTCGGGAAGCGATTGCCAGCCGATCAACCGCAAGTTAGGGATTAATGAGTGCAAATATCGAGCACTATGATTAACTCGTTGGCTGAAGTTTGTTTCGAAGTCCGATGCGGCGGTGTTTAATTAATGCTTTGCGGTATAAGGATTCAAATGTTTGTTATAAAACGCTGTTATCGGTAACGTATGCAGAAGTTAATGTGTGTTTAGTTAACGTAAATGGTCCAGAAAAGGCTACTTTTTTGAAAACGTAACAAACCCGATTCTTACTGAAGTTCGCTTCATTTGAAGTTATGTTTTACGAAGTACCAATAAAGGCCTGAAGGTGTGGCTATTGCCTGAAAAATTATTTTATAAAATGTAGTCGCGAGTAATGTCCAGGATCCGTATAATCATGAGAACGGGCCCGAAGCATTGGCGGCTCCAAAAAGCCCGGCGTATTTTGTTATAATAGCCTAAATTTATATAATCGTAGACCGAATACTAAATGAGTTTAAATTTAAAATGGGACGATGTTTATTTCTTATATATGTATATATATATATGTATATGTATGTATATATATATATATATATATATATATATATATATATATATATATATATATATATATATATATATATATATATATATATATGTATATATATGTATATATATATATATATATATATATATATATATATGTATATATATATATATATATATATATATATATATATATATATATATATATATATATATATATATATATATATGTATATATATATATATATATATATGTATATATATGTATATATATATATATGTATATATATGTATATATATATGTATATATGTATGTATATATATATATATATATATATATATATATATATATATATATATATATATATATTTATATATATATATATATATACATATATATATATATATATATATATATATATATATATATATATATATATATATATATATTTATATATATATATATATATATACATATATATATATATATATATATATATATATATATATATATATATATATATATATCTATATCTATAAAGGAAGAAGTCCTGACTTATATATACATACACGTATCAACGCCCAGCAAAAACTATTGGAGATACAGATATCAAATTTTAGGAGCTTATTACTTTTGTGCTGAAGGCGTCATTTAAGAAGCGATTTTTCAAAATTCGCCCCCCAAGGGGGGGAGGGGGGCAAAACGTGTTTTTTACATATTCCTTCATATCTCAAAGAAGGATATTTATATCCATAACATTCTTGCTTTAAAATGTAAGTAACATGAATACCTAAAAACCAATTTCAGGATTTTTCAAAACTAGGCCCCCAAGGGGGGGAGGGGGAAAAACGTGTTTTTACGTGTTTTATCACATTTTCCTTCATATCTCGAAGAAGAAAACAGATATCCATAATATTCTTGCTTTAAAATGTAAGGAACATAAATACCTAAAAACTAATTTCAGGATTTTTCAAAATTCGCCCCCCAAGGGGGGGAGGGGGGCAAAACGTGTTTTTTACATATGCCTTTATATCTCAAAGAAGAAAATCGATATCCATAAGATTCTTGCTTTAAAATGTAAGAAACATGAATACCTAAAAACCAATTTCAGGATTTTTCAAAATTCGTCTCCCAAGGGGGAGAGGGGGGCTAAACGTGTTCTTACGTGTTTTATTTATATATATAAAGAAATCAACACCCAGCAAAAACTATTGGAGATACAGATATCAAATTTTAAGAGCTTATTACTTTTGGGCTGAAGGCGTCATTTAAGAAGCGATTTTTCAAAAATCGCCCCCCAAGGGGGGAGGGGGGGGGCAAAACGTGTTTTTTACATATTCTTTCGTATCTCAAAGAAGGAAATTGATGTCCATAAGATTCTTACTTTAAAATGTAAGGAACACGAATACCTTAAATCCAATTTCAGGATTTTTTTAAAATTTGGCCCCAGGGGACGGGGAGGCGGGGCTTAACGTGTTTTTCACGTATTCCTTCATATATCAAAGAAAGAAACAGATATCCATAAGATTCTTGCTTTAAAATGTAAGGAATACGAATACCTAAAAACCAATTTAAGGATATTTCAAAATTCGGCCCCCAAGGGGGTTAGGGGGGGGCTAAACGTGTTTTTACGCATTTTTTACATATTCCGTCATATCTCAAAGAAGGAAACAGATATCCATAAGATTCTTGATTTAAAATGTAAGAAACACGATTAAATGTAACAAACACGATCAATGTCACGATTTTTCGACATTCGCTTTAGATTTTGAAAAAATTGCTAGAAACAATCCAATAATTTATATTTCCTATATATCACCATTTTGAACACCAAATTGGTGGTAGGAGAAAAGAGAGAGATCAACCTTAATTAAATGAAGTGTGGAAAGGTGTGTGTGAATTGTATATATTTCGGTTGTTAGTACGTATACATCTAGAGCTCAGGTTAACTCCATTCATTTTTATTATCCTGGGCAACGTGAGGTAATTCTTTGTTTATGAAACCGGCGATTTTCACAAGGATTTACGGGGAAGCCCTCAAACTCCTCGAAGGGCCGGGATCCAGTGGGTTATCAAAATTGAAAGAAACATTTTAATGTTGACATTAGCATGGGGGGTGGGTTATTATAATATGCTGATGGGATGATGACCAGTGGAGAGGGGTATAGATTGCCATAAAATACAAATATACATATCATACAAGTAAGCTTTATTAAGGGTTCACCCGTGCAACGCCGGGTATATAAAGCTAGTATATATATATATATATATATATATATATATATATATATATATATATATATATATATATATATATATATATATACATATATATATATATATATATACATACATATATATATATATATATATATATATATATATATATATATATATATATATATATATATATATATATATATATATATATATATTGCCCCTCCCCAAAAAAACGTTGCCCTCCTGACGTTGCCCCCCCCCCCAAAAAAAAAAAAAAAAAAAAATCTTGGCTGGAGCCGCCCCTGGTCCGAAGAATCTTAAGTAGCAATTCACCAGAATTGTACCACCAGACCTATTAATTTTTTAAAATATGCCAACTAAGTTTTAAATTCCCTGTTTTGAATTATAACTATTTTCTTCGGTATTCAAAATAAAAGGAAAAGGTTAAAGTTGGTAAGAAACTCGCGCAACTGATTAAAGGTAAGTTTTGCAAACTGACAAACTAAAAGTACAAAATATTCTAAGAAGGGAGAAACCAGTTCCCATATACATTTTTTCTCATAAAGACACGTAACCGTTCAATTTATTTTTTCAATAAATTCGGGTTATCACAAATCGCTTTGTTCGCAACCTCTGATTATTTGGCCTTGAGTCAACATAATAGTTGTTTGGAATACATTCTACCAGAATTTTGGATAAGTTATGGCGGATTAATCATCTTCAGATGCGGCAATAAATACAGTGATTTCCGCTTATAAGAATCACGTTTGTTATTACTGTTTTTGATTCTTATAAGCGGTTGATTCTTATGCCCGAAATTTAGGTTTTTGGACAGGCACACACACACCTATATATACACATATTAGATAATTTACCGTAAAATACTCTTTAATTTACGTTAATTATCTTTTATTAAAATTATTTTTATAATTTTAAAAGTACAACTTAATTTCTAGACCTATAAGTAGATACACATGATTATAGTAAGAGGAGAAAAAAAAATCCAATATTTGTTACAACATACCTGCTTAACAGTTTAACATTTCAACTAGAGGAAGGGTGCAAGAAAAAGTTTTCTAGGGTAGTTTGACGTCATGAAGTTTTCGGGAGGCTGTTTATGCTTTTTTCAATACCAATAGTCTCAGACGAAGATTCACCTTCTAGCTTACGTTTCACGGTTTGATAACATGCCGAATCTACTAATGTCACGTTTTCCTAAGTGATAGTGGACACTTCGCCGAAGATTTATGTGTTTCAGGGTACAGGAATCCACAACCAGGATATAGGATGTGGGAAAAAAAGAGTCCATATTTTTGTTTGTCAGTGGAGAAAAGTGAAATAGGACCCGGACGGGTAAAGATGCCCGCGGATCAAGCTAATAGGACAGTGCTGTGCTAAAGCGTTTAAGGGGAAACTATTATGTTATGTCTAACAAAGAAAGGGATGCATTTTACGACTGTATTCCATCCCATCTTATCACTCTTTCATTAAAAAAAATGAAGAAAAAACTTCGTGCCTTTTGAGGGTTTAAGTGGCTTTTTTGGGAAAATGAAAGGAAAGCGAAGAGTATAAGCTGATTCTTAAAACCGGTGGATTGATTCTTTAAAGCGAAAATATTAACATCGAAATAATACATTTGTTTTTATTTTTTGCGATATTGATTCTTATAAACGGTTGATTCTTATAACCACTGATCACTATAAGCGGTGGTTACTGTACAATTATTTCTGTGCTAATATGGTTCCACCAAGGAATTTTGCTATTTTACCTCAGGCTGAAAAGCATTTCTAGTAAGTACCCCACAGATCGATTATAGTTCCTTTCATTTGTGGATTTAAGGAAATGGCGTTCACTGCTGCATTAACATTTTAATATTCGGGCACTCGTTTCAGGAGCTAAAATCTTAACTCACTTTTGCTATTCCGAGCGAATCCAAATAGATTAATGATGGTGCCTCAAAAGCACCAACACGTGTCGAGAAAAAGAGGTAGAAAAAAATAAATAATGGAATACTCCACTGATCGTGCGGTCTGACGCTAATGAACAGGCTCCGAGTCCCCTGGAAATTAGTTTGTAAAAACATGCAAACTGTCATTTCAGTAAGATAAATTTGCGATGTAAATTTTCTTTTCCATCTGCTATCGGATAGGTTGGCATTGATATGTGGCTCCCAAATGAACAGAGTTATGGAACAAGGAACCAAACAGAACTACACCGAAACTGTTTTAATAAAGCATTCAATTAAAATTTCCAGTTGCTGGCGGTCAGTTCTCGAGTTCATTTGGCTTAGAAAAATATTTTCCTCCCCAAAATGTCGAAACAAGCGGCGCAGCCCTGCCAGTTATATAACTCAGCATTCAAACTTTTGTAGGTTGATCCCTTGTTGCATAACACTCCAATTATTACTCAAAAATGACCTTTAAATCCAACACTCGTGCTAAAACATTTCACGTTAGCAACTCAAAATAATTCACAAAATGTTTGGATCATTTTTAGAAAACTCTTTTTTTAGATACATTCCTTTGGTCCTAGCCTCAAATTTTTACCATGTTTTTATTAACTCGCTTTCTTGTTTGTGTGTGTGTTTGTCCCGTACAAACCTTGCAATCGATTTTTAACTAACTTCCCGACTAGCTAGACATTTCAAACTTTTAGAATAGCTCGAAACACGATGACAATGCATTCTTTTGATACTTTTAGCCATCTTTAAGCAGAATTGAATCCATTTTCAGTTAATTTTGTTTTGTAGACTGATGCAGCCATCTATCGACCGGGACGGGAACGAAAAGTGAAACTCCAATTAACTTCATTTTCTTTCAAGTGGATGGGATAATTCATCAAAAAAATGTTCTAAAAGTACTTATTAATACATAGAATTATCAAGTTTATAGGATTCAACAGAAAATTTAAAAACATGGTATATAAAAAGTTCTTTTTATCTTGTAACTAGCTGAAAACCCGCGCTTCGCTACGGAGTACATTCAAATTAAATACAACGGCCAATGTATGCCATTAATGCCAAAAGAAATAAATATGTATATATATATATAATAAATGCGACGATCAATGTATACAATTGATGTAAAAAATATACATATATATATATATATATATATTTATAAAAAAATCGTAAGGGATGTTTATTTTTTTTGGATAATATCCAATCGTCTGCTGCATTAGAAAGAAAAACAATATTTTTTTGTCTATTTAGTTGTTATGCACGTGACGATAAATTTATTTAAAGTACCAGAAAAAGAAATCGCGTGATCGGCATTTAATAAATTAAATTCTAAAAATGAATCTTTAAAAATTCACCCAAAATCAGAAAATGGAGGTAAATATTCGAAAAAGATTTCATTTTAAAGCAATTTTTGTGATCTTTCTCGTGATATAAATTTTATAACCCTCAAATTATTATTTTAAATGCAAACTTAAAAAAAGTTACAAAAACAGCTTAAAAATTTAATTTAAAAAAATCTAAGATGAATTTTTCCAAAAATCTTTCTTAGTGCATCCCTACACCATAAGAAGAATCGCCATTCAAAATGTCGGCCCTTTAGGTCCTGTGGTTTGGTCCGTGCGTTGTATGTGAGTGAGGCAGTGAGTCATTCAGTTACGGAACTGTTTTATATACAATACATATTATTATTACTGCAATTAAGATTTTATTATTGGGAATCATAGAAGCTTTGTATTTTCACCATCCCGTCTAAGAGTCAACTGAAGAGACAGATTCATCTTGGCAACTTCTCCGTACAGAGGCTTTCAAGTTTTCACCATTTCAAGGACTCAGAGTTAGCCGACCTCAACATTACGAAGAATTTATTGATAATACCACTACCTGTTGCTCTTTATTTTTTTCTCCTCCTCCGCCCGTAACACGTATCATTGAAATCTTTTTATGTACAGATCATTAATCTATCTGGATTCTGCCGAAATAGCGACAATGCGTAATAGTTTTAGTTCCAGAAACAGATATCCGAACATTGAAAAGGTTAATGCAGCCATTTCCTGAAATGATGCGATGCCAGAAACAGATATCATTCCGACGTTCAGGTATTTTTTATGTTTATGCCCGTTATTATGCCCGAATCCTTGGACCGGCCTGCAGCGAGGCACCGCGTCACCGATGTTTGTTTACAAACATGCAAAGACAATGGACGGGCATTTTCTCTCGGCGCAACAATTGCGGTGGGGCGGAAACCGACACAACAAAAAACGAGCCGCCTATACTGTCCACGTGTGGATGCAGCAGGGTCATCCTTCCTGTGCGTTGGTGGTCAACCTTGAAATGACCGACGGTGAGTGCGCTTTTTTTTCCGCGGGAAATTCAGCCCGTGTGACCATCGAGATGGTGCAGATTGTGACGCGATCATGCATCGTGCCGTACGAGCGTATGTCAGACGGATTATTGCTCGAGTTAGGTGACATAATTCGACGTGAGTCGGTTTCGATGAGATTTGACTAGAACTTTTTGTTGTTGACCTACTTCGGCGTGGATTAACTTCCACATGTAAGATGTTACTTATCATAGAATGCATTACTTCATAATGTATCATACAGATTATTTAATACTGAAATACGATTTTTTTTGCCGTTGGTGCCCTTGCTCAAGGCTTATGCTCCATATTGAGTGAAACTAAATGGCATATGTCGTTTAGGGATGCGACATCGAAAACAAAACATCGATGTTTTGAAACATCGATATTTAATATTAAAACATCGATGCTAATAAAACATCGCCCCAAAACCATCGATGTTTTTGAACTTCGTTGTTTTTGAACATCCATTCTTTAAAACTGGTTTAGTAAAGGTACTTTTGAGAGGCATCTTAATATTAATTAACGTTAACGTATATAATACCAAAACAAAACAAAAACTTAAATGGCCGCCCGTGTTTATACTATTTATAAAAGGAAACCTTATGGAAGGTTCTGGAGTGTCGAGAACATTCCGAGCGCTCTGATTGGTTCATTGGTTGTTAACTGCCATTTGTCTCGTTGCTAGGGTATCGTTCACCCTTTTGTATTCATCCTTTTCAGAATTCAGACTTACATTTACTGAGTGTGAAAATTATGCTACGTGTTTTTTTTTTTATTATGGTACTTTTTATTTAAAAAAAATCCATCAAGACAGCATAAAACATCGAGCATAAAACATCGATGTTTAAAAAAATCGACTTCAATAAATGGATGCTTAGAACATCGATGTTTTTATCAAAACATCGATGTTTTGAAAACATTTACGTCGATGTCGTATCTCTAATGTCCTTCTACGCCATTTTCCCCAGTCTCATTAAAACTCGCCAAGACGCCAAGAATTGACGAGAACTGACGCCAAGTAAGACCGCCCAAATAATTGAAAATCCTAAACACGATGTCCTCCTCTAAAACCGTTTTTGAGTAAGAATAATTCTCATGCAATGTGTAGTTAAAATGATTCACGCTGTACAAAACAAAATTATGCAAAAATAATCTATTTCTTGGTTTTATATGAGATGGAATTTTGTTTATTGATGGAGTAAATTAGAGAAACTTTAAAATGCACAATACAGCAAATAAGTACATTTTGTTAAAATATATAAATAATATGCATGTAATCAGTGTCATTAGATACCATCACCGTAGACCTTTTGATGTCCCCCTTTTTTTTTAAAGATTGGCCCAGTCTGAGAATTCTACTAGTCTCAGCTTAAGACGTTAGTAAAATTAATCGGTACTTACGTATTATAGCTGAAGCTTTGCGGTTTGGCGAAAAAGCGGCAATAAAGCGCCAATTATGCGCCCCCTCCTTGTTGATAGTATTGTTTTCGCCATTCATTGCTTTTCGCTCCCGTTCTAAGTTTCGTTTTGAAGATTTTCTTTATTTTTTATGAAAGTTATTTGACAAAGATCTTTTATAAAAAAAGTTTGACGAGAAATATGACAGTGTAATACCTCAACTTTGATAAAAGATAACTTTTATAAAAGTTGGGTTCTTAGTCAAAGTTTTATAAAAGATTTCGGTGCCCGGATGTTATAAACAACATTTCAAGCAACAGCATGTTAAAAAAATACAAATGTGTGGAAAACGCGGCAGATAAAGAACAAGATTTCGATTCGAAATAGTTTTAGCTCTAATTAAAATTTGCGCACTAATGACAAAACAGAAATACTCGAAAAATATTCAATATGAGTATGTTAAAAACGCAAATCTTTCAAAGGAAAAGTCTTAGGATGCTGAAATTTTGCATGGTGGTTACTCCTAAGCTCTAGATGCCCACTAAGAAATATTTTTAAAAAGTACAAATATTAAGGGGTTTAAAGGGGGCTTAACCCCCTCCCCACTGAAAAGAAAACCCATTGTATCTCTGAAACCATAGGACCCAGGAAGTTGAAATTTCGTATGATGATTCCCCTTAAGCCGTAGGTGCCTACTAAAAAATATTTTTGAAAATGCAAATTTTAAGGGGGTTAAAAGTGGCTTAACCCCCTCTAAAAAAACCCCATAATATCTCTGGAACCATAAGGCCTAGAAAGCTGAAATTTTGCATGGTGGTTCCCCTTAAGCCCTAGGTACACACCAATAAATATTTTTTAAGAGCTCGAATTTTAAGGGGTTTAACCCCCTCTCCCCTAAAAAATCCCACTGCATCTCTGGAACCATAGGGTCTAGGAAGCTGAAATTTTGTATGGTACTTCCCCTTAAGTCCTAGGTACACACCAATAAATCTTTTTTAAGAGCTCGAATTTTAGGGGATTTAGCCCCCTTAGATAGAAATAACTTTTATAAAATATCTTTGTCAAAGAACTTTGATAGTGTAATATATGCCAAAAGGAAGAAGATGCAGTGTCTTTTTTCCAGACCCGTGGAATTTTGCCCAGTCAGCGTGTATGCCCGAACTTTCACAACATGCGTGCCTATTTTAATCGACCAGTAGCTGGAGATGTAATATTAAAGATTGCTGCAAAACAGTCAGAATTCAGAAGGAAAACTGGTTCTACGGTTCCCGATTGCCATTACTTTAAAATCCCGATTGCCAAACTTTAAATATTTGCATTTTCCGTCGAAACCTGTATGCATATCAATTTGTGTCTAATTTGCATTACCCCTTCATGGCGCGTCGCTTTTTTTTGTCTAAGAGTGTATTCCTATTTTGTCTTTAATATGAAATTTTTAATTAGATCTAAAATTATCTATAGCGAAATCATGTTCTTCAGCTGCTTATTTTTTTAAAACTTTTCCATGTGTTTTCAAAATACTTTTTTAAACATGCTGCTGCTCAAAATGTTGATGCATGTTTAATAACTGCTTTCGTATATGTCATACACGTGCTTCGCCACAGATTACACGAGTGCCATGAATTATGTCATTTGGTTCATTTAATTTCAATTAACTTTAGCAGTAAGGTGGGGTCATTTCTCATAAGGAGTTCATCGCAGAATTTAACGACAGTGATCCGAATTTAAATACGAGTTTTGGATATTTCATTTTTATTTTGGGGATTTAAAACCACTTTACAACCTCCTAAAAAGTTGCTTTTTAAACATCTTTCTTGGCCAGCACCAAGAGCCTAAGAGGAAAACGCCTTGCAAAATTTCAACTTCTTCGGCCTTATTGTTCCAGAGATACAGTGGGATATTTTTTTTTTTGGAGGGGGGAGACTAAACCCCTTAAAATTTGAATGCAAAAAAAGATTTATTGGTGTGCACCTAGGGCTCAAGGAAAACAAACCAACAAAAATTTCAGCTTCCAGGCCTTATGGTTCCAGAGATACAGTGGGTTTATTTCTTTTTTTTGGACGGGGGGGGGTGCTAAACCCCTTAAAATTTGAACTAAAAATGGAAAAAATTATTGGTGTGCACCTAGGGCTTAAGGAAAACGAACCAACCAACCACATTTCAGCATCCCAGGCCTTATGGTTCCAGAGATACCGTGGGTTTCTTTTTTTTTTGGGGGGGGGGGGCTAAACCCCTTAAAATTTGAACTAAAAAAAAAAGATTTATTGGTGTACACCTAGGGCTTAAGGGAAACCAACCAACCAAATTTCAGCTTCCCAAGCCTTGTGGTTCCAGAGATACAGTGGGTGTTTTTAGAGGGGGCAGGGGGTTAAGCTCTTTTTAACCCCCTTAAAATATACAGTTTCCAAAAAAAGATTTCTTAGAAGGCACCTAGGGATTATGGGGAATCACCATACGAAATTTCAGCTTCTTAGGCCCTATGGTTCCAAAGATACAGTGGCTGAAAGAGTGGGGGCAGGGAGTTAAGCTCTTCTTAACCCCTTAAAATTTACAGTTTCCAAAAAAAAAAAAAAGATTTCTTAGAAGGCATCTAGGGATTATGGGGAACCACCATACGAAATTTCAACTTCCTAGGCCCTATGGTTCCAAAGATACAATGGGTGTTTTTAGAGGGGGGCAGGGGGTTATGCCCTTTTTAACCCCCTTAAAATTTGTATTTAATAAAAAAAATCTTATTCGGCACTTAGACCTTGGGAGTAACCACGTTTTCCACACATTTGTATTATTTTAACATGCTTCTGCTCGAAATATTGTTTATAATTTCCGGGCAGAAAATAGGTTGCCACTGTGAAGTTAGGTGTTGGCGAGCAGATATTACGCCAAGGGTTAAAGGCTGCCAAGCTTCAGCTATAATACGTAAGTACCAATTAATCCCTAAAAGTGTTGAAATGTTGTCGTGGGTTACCATTCTTAACTATCATATCACAAAATTCCTCTGAATAGAAAACATTTTTTCCATCTTTTTATTAACTCGCTTTCTTGTTTGTTTGTGTGTTTGTCCAGTACAAATCTTGTAATCGATTTTTAACTAACTTCCCGACTAGCTAGACATTTGAAACTTTTAGAATAGCTCAGAACACGATGACAATGCATTTATTTTATACTTTTAGCCATCTTTAAGCAGAATTGAATTAACTTTCAGTTATTTTCAGTTAATTTTGTTTTCTAGACTGGTGCAGCCATCTATCGTCCGGAAGGGGAACGAAAAGTTAAATGCAAGTTAACTTCCAACTAACTTTATTTTATTTCAAGTGGATGGGATAATTCATCAAGAATTTTTAAAAAAGTATTTATTAATACATAGAATTGTCAAGTTTAAATGATTCAACAGAAAATTTAACAACATGGGATAAAAAAAAATTCTTTTTATCTTGTTCTGATTTCGTTTAATCTCGTCTCTGCTCCTTTTACGATAATGCAAGTATCTGACCTGCCAACTGCAAAGTGAATGTGGCCAATCAAAGAAAGCTGAATTGTGCAACTGACCACTCATCACTATGTTGCGTGTAACATTATCGGCGCTCGGCTTTAAAAGCGCTGCCAACATCATCATAGAATATGTCATTGAAAAACAGTTTGAATTGAACTGATTCTTTCCACTTTATCTATCTCTGATAAAAATAAAATGGGGCCTGAAAAGATTTTCAGCGCATGCAAAACACGATACACGTGAGGAGCGAACACGTTAATACCACGGGATGTAGGGTAAATGTAACTACAATGGACCACCCTTTAGAAATGTCGAGAAATTAAGGGTCTATTGTTACCTTAGGCAGTGGAAGGGGTGGGGGTCATTGGCTACTACCTGCGAGGATCCCTTAGCATTGGAATTCAGTTCATTCCTTTACTTTGTGCGAAGTGTAAGGTGTATTCCGCTAGAGAGAAGAAAATTTGTGTTTGTTTTAACGCCTGCTTAAGAAATCTGTTAAGGTAAGTGAATTTTTCAAAATTTTTTATTTAAGTACTATAATGCCCGTTTATTGACTTAAACTATTATTCATTACGATAGTATGTATAATTCAAATTGTACAGTGATTAAATGATAAAAAAACTTGGATTCCATTGTCAAAATCATGGGATCACGAATTGTTACACTGTCCCCGTGTACTGGTACAAATTATTTTTTCGGAAATGTCAATATTTGCAACAACATGCCAACTGTGACAAGTAAAGCGGTACATCACCGGCAACATTAACCGCAATTTTTAAGTAAATTTAATTTTAGATGTTTTAAAAGTTAATAAATTTATATTTCAGTTTTTATATATTTAGTGTAGTTGTACTGTAGTTATAAAATGAATAAACCGGTTTAAAAATATACATCATGTTTTTAGTTCCTTTTCTTTCCAATTTTATGATATTGTAAAATTGATTTTTGTTCCATAACAGTTTAAATAGATGGCCCATTGATGTCGTGATGGGTGATATTGATGGCCCATTATGGGTACATCGGATAAAATAATGGCCCATTATAGGAGCATCAGGTTGGTTATTATTTATGTATATATAAATTATTTTTATGAATGCAGCCAGTGCGCTCCAATTGCTACTACAGATGTAAGACAGTTATTAAAATGGCAGGTAAAAATTTTGACCAGTTTGCTTTATCTATAGCTGTGAAAATTCAGATTTACTTGAATTTTTCTCTTAACCGGCCCATTACTGGTGCGTTTACCCTATAGAATAATGATACATGATAAAAAAAATTAAGCTTTTTTGTGATTATTTCTCTTGGATTATAATATTTATTTTGTCCTTTAATAAGCTGAATGGCAAGTGCTGACAGATTTCATTCTTTGTATAAGTTTTGCGGTAAAATTTTGGCAGACTCGTGACATTTTTCTTACTATAAATAATATTCGTCGAGATCTAATTTCGGATTAAATCCCGGACAAATATGCAGTAGGCATCCATCTTTGTGTTTATGGAACTTCCTGGACCACAAATCAACTGTCTCTTTTCTAAATTTTGAAAGAATTCTATTTCCTGTTTATTATATAATTTGAAAATAAAAAGTATTGAAAGTAAGCAGCGAGTGTTTCCGGTGAGTCATCTTGCAATGTGACGTCTGATTTAAAATGAATGGATTGTGTGAGTAGAGGATCAGAAAAACCTTTTCGGTGGCTTGAATGATTTATCTATTTTGAAGGTATTAATATCTAAAAGATATATTTGAAGGTAATAAAAAAGATTTTCATTAATAGTGATAATTCCGATCTGAATAACATGGGCCAAGCACAATGCTTTTTTTTTGAATGTGTGTGTGGTTAGTTTCTGGTATTTTAAATGTCGGTAAATTATAAAGAAGCGGGTATCCCTTGGCGAGGTTTGGCGAAGTTTTCAAAACTGACTATGAACAAAACTGCAAAAGTTTAATAAAGAATTGAAAACTGCATTATTAAGTGTAGAATGTAATAATAATATTCGTTGAGAATATTATTATTACATTCAATTAATATACATGTTCAATTAATGTTGCCCATAATATTGCAACATGATTCAAAGAAACAATCTATTCATTTTAGTAACGTTTTATGCGATGTTTCTTAAACATTTTTATGATTGTTTTCTTTGGTCATGATTAAAGGTCTAATGTAATATTGTCCCAAATGATAAGTTAAAAAAGAAAAAAAAATGATTATCTTGCAAGTTACTGTTTCAATAACGTATTAAATAGAAAATTCACCAGTAATAAAGATTTCACCCGAGGCACCTTTATTTATTTGAAAACATCTGTCAAAAACGATTCGTTACCGTATCGTTATCTACCGTAATTAGTTTAAAACACAAAGGATCAAAATTACATATTCCCGATGCGGGAGATTATGAATCTACACTGCTCAAAACAATAAGGGGAGCACATGGTTTTAATGCAAATACTTACACCGATAAGTAACATAAATTAAATCATCCATAATTTAAAGCCTAGCAGAAAACAGAAGAAAAAAACTTCACATGCCAATCAAAGTTCATGACGTCAAAAACCAGAAAAAGAACATAAGGGAGGAAATCGGGATGTTGGAGAAACGTCTGTTTCACTGCCTTAATTGTGAAATTCGATTGCTCAGTTAATCTTTTTGAGAAAAGGTGATTTGAAAATGTCTCAACGACGTGATTTACCGGAATCCATGGCATGGCGTATTATAAGCAGACTTGAATTCGGGCAAATACAACGTAGTGTCGCGGACGCTGTTGGAGTCGCCAGAAGTGTCGTTGCAAGGCTGTGGAATCGATTGCAAGAAACAGGGAATGTTTGACGTCGACCAGGGCAAGGTCGGCCACGCGCCACTACATCAACCGATGACCGGGATATACTGTTAACAGCTCGTCGAAACAGAACAGACAATGTTACTCAGCTGCAAAGACAGTTGCTCTTGGCAACAGGACGAAGGGTGTCCAGCCAAACAGTACGTAATAGGCTTCATCAGGGAGGTCTCTATGCACGTAGGCCAATGGTCTGCATTCCGTTGACCTCACGCCACCGTGCGTCCCGAAGAAGATGGGCTGCTGAACATCGAGATTGGGAGCAACATGATTGGAGCCAAGTGCTGTTTACAGACGAGTCCCGATTCAGTCTGGAGTGTGACACCCGACGTGTTTTGGTATGAAGGGAAAGGGACACTCGAAATAACCCCACATTCGTTCGTGAAAGGTCACAATACAGACGAGCTGGTTTTATGGTATGGGGTGGATATTATACTTTCGTGCATCTAGTTAATTTATATGTTCGTTTTTTAATAGCACTTCATCTGTTATCGGGAACATTGATGTCTTTTTTTTTTCTTTAATAAAAAGTCTAGATGATTATACGACAATGGCGCGTTTTGTTTTCAAATTCACGAAGTTTCAAATTCAGTCTGCATACATGTTTAATCAACTTTCACTATGATCCATCACTTTTCTTTTTTTTTTTCTGTATTCCAAAAGTTGCGAAAGAAAATTGAAATCAGAGCAGAAGTTTGACAATGCAGTTTAAATTTCCGTTATTATAATACATAAAATTGTTCCTTTTATAAATACCAATTCCGACTTTCGCAATGCAGCAATGGTTGCTAACTGCGAGATTTTATTCCAGCAAGATTGTGAAATTAAAAGGGTGTGGAAGAAATAAAAAACAGAAACCAAGACGAAATTTCTTCGAACCCCAAATGACCATTTTTGAAAATTTGCCAGCACGAGCTTAGCTTTGTATGCCACTCCCGGGGGGGGGGGGTTCAACAAACAGGACGAGCGTTCCTCTTAATCCTTCCACCCTAAGAACGATTAACTAGTTTTCTGAAACTTGAGTTACAAATGCATTTTCTTGGAATGTAAGGTGACCATAACAGTCTTTGTCGGGTCACATTAGAAGGTCGAGAAATCCATTATCGAACTTTATGAATTTTTCTTAAAGACACGTATGTTTATTTCGAGAATACGAAGTTATTTCAGTGGTAATTTATATCTGATTTTGTAAACCGCATAAATAATGGGAAAAAAGAACTTTGAAAATGATCTTCATGAGAGTTTTCCAAAGTGTGTTCCGCGGAACCCTGAGGTTCTGGCAAAAAATTTAAGGGTTCCGCTAGACAGTCTGACGTTCAAGCCATATTTTATTGACCCCTCGTTTTTATAATCCCTATTATCTCTTTTCATGAAAAATTTTTCAATGATTTTTTTTAAAAATTTAACAAAATCTACGTATTAAAGCAATATTTGTTTCATTCAATATCACATTAAATTTAGGGGAGGAAGGGGGTCTATTGATCAAAACATGTAGAGGGTGCCGTGAACTTTGAAAAACATTCTGCGGGTTTCGTGATCAAAGAAGTTTGCGAAACATTATTTTTAAAAAAATTTATTATCTTAGGCTCTTTTTTTCTGACATACACTCTTAGACAAAAACACGGCGCACCTAGGAGTTATCCGAATGGGACGAAAAAGACAAATGATTACAATTTGAGAAAAACTGCACGATTTATTCAAGAAAAGTAGCTTTACAAAGTGAAAAAGTCAATAACGCTTTGGTCCACCTGTGGCCCTTATGCAAGCAGTTATTCGGCTTGGCATTGATTGAGAGAGGTGGCGGATGTCGTGCCACATTCTGTCCAATTGGCGCTTTAGACCATCAAAATCCCGAGCTGGTTGGAGGGCCCTGCCCATAATGCTCCAAACGTGCTGATCCGGCGACCTTGCTGGCCAAGGTAGCGTCGAGCAAGCAGTAGAAACTCTCTGCGTGTGCGGGCGGGCATTATCTTGCTGAAATGTAAGCTCGGGATGGCGTGATGTGAAGGGCAACACAACGGCGCGTAGAATATCGTCGACGTACCGCTGTGGTGTAAGGGTGCCGCGGATGGGGTCCTGTTATGAAATGAAATGAACCATTACTCCTGGTTGTCGGCCCGTATGGCGGAAGGTTGGTATCCCACCACTGTCCGGGGCATCTCCAGACACGTCATCTGGGCTCAATTCGAAGCGGGACTCTACTCCAGTCAGTGACATTCCAGATCGAATGTGCCCGACACCACTGCAAACGGGCTTGTCGGTGTACAGAGATCAAGGGGCGCCGTGAGCTCATTACCCTTTCTCTGAACCGCCTATGAATGGTCCTTGCGGTCACTGAAGCAACAGTTGCACGTACGATGATAATGATGGATATGGGGCTGTGAGTGCCGCTCTGACGATTGCTCGGTCTTTTCTCTAGGCCGACCGCTTCCTTCTCGATGCTGTGTTCGGCCATGATTCACCCATTTCTGCCAACATCGTCTAATAGTGTCCTCGCTCCTATCCAAATGTCCAGCGATTCGCCGATTAGACCAACCGGCTTCTCTGACACGTCCTCTCTCAAATGCTGACATCTGCGCATATTGTTCGCGAACCTGTATGCGAGGCATAGTTACTGTCTACCCGAGTCGCGAAGAATTTATGACCTGGAATCGAAATTTCTCCTCTTTAATATCCTGCCAGTCGCGCAGTTAAGATGCGCTGCAGCGTTACCTGTTCATTCATTAGCCGCCAAACTAAAATTTTGCATTTTGCATTTTGCATTTTCCGTCGAAACTTGTATACATATAAGAAATGTGTCCACTTTGCATTGCCCCTTCTTGGTGCGTAGTTTTTTTTTTTTTTTTTTTTTTTTTTTTGGGGGGGGGGGGGGTCTAAGAGTGTATCACTAATACCTTCTTTTGTAATTTTGAATTATTTTTTAATACGGTTGATTTGGTAGCATTTTTCAGAGGCTCCTCAGAAATAAACAAATTTATTTGTCCGCAAATGAGGGAAAATAATTACAAGATAAAAAGACTTTTTATATACCATGTTTTGAAATTTTCTGTTGAATCATATAAACTGGACAATTCTATGTATTAATAAATACTTTAAAAAATTTTTTGATGAATTATCCCATCAACTTGAAAGACAATGAAGTTAATTGGAAGTTAACTTGCATTTGACTTGTTTGACTTGTTGCATTTGACTAGTTCCCTTTCCGGCCAATAGATGGCTGCACCCGTCTACAAAAAAAATTAACTGAAAATAACTGAAAATTAATTTAATTCTGCTTAAAGATGGCTAAAAGTATTAAAATAATGCATTGTCATCGTGTTCTGAGCTATTCTAAAAGTTTCAAATGTCTAGCTATGCGGGAAGTTAGTTAAAACTCGATTGCAAGATTTTTACTAGACAAACACACACACACAAACAATCACACAAGAAAGCAAGTTAATAACAAGTAATGAAAAAATTTTTTAAAGTCAATTCCTACTTAGGTCAACATCTTAATATCTTATAAGAGAAATTTTTTCTTCCATATAAAACTAAAATTAATTAATTAAATTTAATGAATGAATTAATATTTGAAAAAACTGTATTAACATCCACTACAAGTTTAAAAAAATGTATATGAACTTGAGTGGATGAATAAAAAGTATTTTATTAACGATTGAAAATTGGAACAAGATATATAAATATATATAGGGAGAGTGTGAACTAATAGTAGGAATTGAAAAACACGGTAAAAATAGCTCACTCCATTATTTCTTTTATACAGAATACGGTTGACACGGGGGTCTTGTGGATGATGAACGCCTCTGAATCGCGATTTATTTGAGTTTCGGCCTGGATGGACGAAGGGTTTGGGTCCTTAGATAAGTACTTCTGCGTATATACGGTTAATTTTATTCACCGATTCTAAGGCAGCAAATACAATCATAAAATAATTGTAAACTACAGTCTGGTAGATATATTGCATTTCAGTGTCTGACATTACCTTTTTTTTATATAAATTTCAATAAAACTCTTTTGTATGACATTTCGATCGACCAATAAATTGTTCTGCAGAAATGTCATACAAAAATTCAACGTTTCTTTACCTATATTTCTACAAAATTTTCACGAGCTTCCATTTGGTACACTTGTACTGCTGTTAAATTCAATAACATTAGCTTTTGGCCATGACTTATTTCTTATACATGTATTTAAAGCAAAAGAAAGGGAAAAAAAATCATTGAACCATTTTTTTAGGGCATTTGAAACTACGATAGTAGAGTGATATCGATCAATTTCTATTTTTCTGAATTCATTCATCTTTAAAAGCAATATAAAAATACATACGTATTAGAAGCACGTGGTTTGAATGCTTCAAGAAATTGATCCGTCGCCAAGAACAGTGATTTCGAGTATTTATCTTCTTTTATTTACTAGAATGAAAAGTAGGACAGGTGTAGTTGGCTTCGAAACTATTATCTTCCCTTCTAATCGATTAATATATGTCAAATGGAAGTTGAACCGGCATGACATTTGAATTAGGAGCACGTGATTAGACCGCAAACGCAAATATTTGAGCCAAGTGGCATCTTCGCGGGAAAATATTTCATTTATATATATATATATATATATATATATATTCAATAAAGGGAGAGATGGTATTGTTAACATCAGCGAATAAAGGGTTTTTATCATTTGTACATATTTTAGGATCGATCACGAAGGAATATTCTTTCATTCAAAGCAAATTTCTTGTTCGGTGATAGTCTGTAGTTTGTGTCTCTGAGTATTTATTTATTCATGATAATCATAATATCGTTGGCAACGCTAAATTTTACGATTATATCCGTTAAATGACAATTGCATACGCCTTAAAATAAGGTTTTTATATGGAACTAGATGTATTACCCGGCTTCGCTCGGGATTCAGTTTCTAGAGTTATTATTTTCAATGATTAGCCCTCATTATGATGTTCTTCAGTTTTCGCTAAAATTCTTTTGCGGTAGCGAATAGCATTAGTTTGTTGTCGGTGCTGTCGTTGTTCATCGCTTTCCTCTCCTTTCGATGTTGAAGCTCGAAGACGATCGTATGTTCCACGCGTTAAAAGTTTCTTCATAAGTCTCACTGCTTCGGATCAGTACAATTCGAATTCTGTTGTCTTCGAGCTCTTGGGAATGTTTTTTATTCAGATTCTTGTGTGAGTCTAACTGCATTTTGAATTCTGTTGGCATCGCGCGCTTGGGAATGTTTTTCTTCAGATTCTTGTGTGCGTCTAACTGCATTTCGAATTCTGTTGGCTTCGCGCTCTTCTGTTTTTTTCCATCACATTGCTAATTTCTCAACAATCTTTGACATTTTGCCCTTACTTCTGCAGGATTAAAAGTTGCTCTCCTCTTTTTGGGCAAATTAAAGCATTAATTTGCAGCTAGTCAATAACGTTTGAATGGATTTATTATTATAGAAAAAGAGTCAATAATGTTTGAATGGATTGAGATCACATTCAATATCAAAACACAGCAAATCTGATAATTATTATAGAAAAAGTATATACACGCATTTCATGCTCGGAATTCTTTCTCAAAACTAAATCGTCTGCTACGTTTCAATGCCACTTTCAGACTTTCTTAATTATAATATACACGTATTTCATGATTGTAATTCTTTCTCAAAACTAAATCATCTGCTATGTTTCAATGTCACTTCAGTTATATAAATCATCGCGTCAAGGCTAAACGCACGTGTTTCCAGCTAAGTGAACGTGTCCTTCAGTATATTTGAGTTTGAACAGGTAGCTGGGGATAGTTTCATTTTATGAAACGGATAGATAACACATTCATTGAATATGAATGACTTTCCATCCTTATATTTTCATTTTTAAAAAGAAATATTCCGGCGTTGCCACGTACATGAAAATAATATATCAAATTCATTCTTGCATGCGCCAATATATGATTAAATCACGTTTTTAATTCATGTCTATTTATTTTTACGGAAATGTTATAATTTAACTGTTAACAATGAAATGTTACAATGGCTTTGTACAAAAATATCCTTTGATACCGCGCAAACTTGTTCTAACATAATTCGGGGATGGAAAGTCGTAGCGGGATGAAAATAGTCTATAACCTTCGCGCAAGTTCAGGCAATAAGTTGACCAAGTTTCATCGCAATCGGATGAACGGTACGGCAGCGCATAAAATACGAACAAACAAACATTCATTTTTATATATATATAGATAATTTTACAAACCATAAAATGTAATTGTTTTATGGGAATTGAACCAGTGGCGTAGCGAGGGGGGGGGGGCAAGGGGGGGCCTACCATGCCCCGGGCACCCCTCTGCGAGTGGCGCCAAATGATCCCCAAGACAAACAAGATTTTCCGGAAAATTTCAATTGGGGGCGCCAAAAAGGTATCGTTCCCCGGGCGCCAATTATGCTCGCTACGCCACTGAATTGGACTGTATTTTGAAACGTTTTATAAATATGAGTCCTTATATTTTGAGACCTCCAATTAAGACCAGAGGCAGTCATCTCTATACTCATCTGAATACTGTTCCTAACATGGCAATGATGTCATCAATAAACTCTAATTTATTGAGATAGTCTACCTTTATAGTTTGGAATGACACCATCTAAATTCTCAAGGACACAGATTTGTAGAAAAACTTTGAAAAGTGTCTGACGTCATCCCTGTTACCTAAAAACATACGGTAACTGACCTTATTTAGTTTTAGATTTGATGTTACCTTGGCCAATGGCAATTTGGACATATTCTCTAAGACACTGTTTAGTAACGTTTATTTTGTTGGGATCAATTTGTATTTCGAATACCAATGTGATAAAGACATCTTTTAATCTCGCGATATTTGTCTGCTAGAAATAACTACACGCCTGGCGCGCCAATGTTCCATTATGTATAAACTTCTAGGGTATACAAATTTGACAAGCACGCATTATTTTGATTCTTTTTTATATGCTTTATTTGGGTAGGATTTTACAAGCTCCGATGAATCGCTCACCAGCTATTCCGCCATGACGGCCAGTTATTTTGGTCCCAAACGAAACCAAGAATCTCGTTCTTATTCAGAAATTTAGGATTCAGGTGAAAGGTAAAAGAAGTTCAGAAGATTCATTTTGTTGCAATCCACGAGTAAAAGGAACTGAACTTTTAGACATGAAAAAAATTAGCAAATCTATATATATAAAACAGTTCCGTAACTGACTGACTGATTGACTGACTGACATACAACGCACAGACCAAACCGCTGGACCTAAAGGGCTGACATTTTGCATGGCGATTCTTCTCATAGTGTAGAGGTGCACTAAGAAAGAATTTTGAAAAAATTCTTCTTAGATTTTTTAAAATTAAATTTTTAAGCTGTTTTAGTAAATTTTTAAAAATTTGCATTTAAAATAATAATTTGAGGGTTATAAAATTTATATCACGAGAAAGATCCTAAAAATTCCTTTAAAACGAAATCTTTTTCGGATCTTTACCTCCATTTTCTGATTTTTGGTGAATTTTTAAAGATTCACTTTTAGAATTTAATTTATTAAATACCGATCACGTGATTTCTTTTTCTGGTACTTTAAATACATTTATCGTCACGTCCATAACAACGAAATAGACAAAAAAATATTTTTTTTCTTGCTAATGCGGCAGACGATTGGACATTATTCTGTCTATAAAAATATCCCTTACGATTTTTTTAATAAATATATATATTTTTTTCTACATCAATTGTATCCATTGATCGTCGCATTTATTATAAATATATATATATATATATTTTTTGGCATTAATTGCATACATTGACCGTTGTATTTAATTTGAATGTACTCCGTAGCGAAGCGCGGGTTTTCAGCTAGTATTGAATAAAATCTGAAAAAAAACCTTTTATATTTGTGAATAATTACCAGACTGACTTGATACACTATTTTTATCCTAAACTCTAGCCGGCTTCGGTTTGACGCGCCTTTGATTAAACGTCTCAAGAGAGAATGATGGGTCCAAGGATCTGACCCCGGAACTCACCGCTCCTACCACCTGCGCCAATCTAAACGTGGAAATCGCCAAATACCCGAAAATACACCATTTGCATTCGAAATGTTAAAAAAATTAAAAAATAAAAAAAAAATAACAATATATCCAGAAGCTCTGTACTTGGGACGATTCCTTGAGCCCAAGGAATCGTCACTGGGCAATTCGTACTGTGTGGCAAGGGGTTGAGCACGATCTCTGGTATTTAAAAAGCGGCGTAATCGTATTCACGCACGATCCGAATCACGCAACCCCCCCCCCCCCTTTTCTTGCTTCTTTCGCGTGATAGGGGTCACGAATTTTGTTTTTTGCGTTTCACCAAGTTTTTTTGTTCTTTCTCCGAGTAATAACGCGGCAGCGTAGTTTCTTCACGATCTAAACGCCAAATTAAGTATTAATGCGAATACGGTTTTAAGGGGTTGGCGTTACAATATTAGCGAACAACTGCTTTGGCGTGCACGGGCAATTATTTTTCTTGCACGGGAAGGGAATGGATCTTCTACGCTTTAGACCTTGAATACGTTTTTCGGTGGCCGAGATTAAGTTGTTGACCGCAGGGGCTTTTATTGTGTGAGATATTATTTTTAAGGGGACAAATGACCTTCAACCTGTTTTCTCTTAAGGGGAAAAGGGACCTTCAAACTCGAATTTTTTAATTTTCAATTTTAACTCTACATACAAAATGAGAATAATTAATTTTTTTTACTACATTAAAAACCGTTAGAATTCAAAATATGGAATTTTTGGCAGAGTAATACCTGTTTTTCATAAATGATTTTCAAAAATGCAAACGTTTTTCAAAAGGCTTTATGCGCATTCTATATCAGTTAAAATCCTTAATTATTTTATTCCAAGTTTACCATATGTATATAAATATAATTATCCAATTAATTTTTTTTTGTATGAATCTAAAGTCTTAAATATATTTTTAAAAAATTCTGCCTGTTATTTTATCTACGTTTTTGCATGTTTTTACTTTATTTCGTGGTCTATAAATTTGAAAAATATTTGGGGTTTCAAAGAACTTTGCACAGTTTTGTGACAAACACTTCAATCAACAATTCTGAGAAATTTGGAAGAGATCGGAAAAAAATGAAGGCGCATGGAGCCTTTTGAAAAATTTTAGCATTTTTGAAGAATTTTTTGATAAAAAGGTCTTATTCCTCCACAAAATACTTATTTGTAAATTCTAAGTATCTTCAATGTAATAGAAAAGAATATTAGTTATACTCATGTGGTATATAGAGTAAAATATTGAAAATTAAAGAACAACGATATTGAAGGTCCCTTGTTTCCTTAATTTTCAATATTTTTCTCTGTATACATTATGAGAACACTTAAAATTCTCTTTTACTATATTGAAGACACTTAAAATTAACAGATAACTATTTTGTGGAAGAATAAGGCCTGTTTTTCAAAAAATTCTTCAAAAATGCTAGAATTTTTCAAATTGCTCCATGCCCATTAATTTTCTTCTTTGAAACCACTAATATTTTTAAAACTTATAGATCATTAAATAATGTCAAAGCATGCAAAAACATAAAAAAATAACAGACAGACTAATACAAATATACATTTATGGCATTAGATTCATACCAAAAAAAAAAAAAAATTCAGTACACAGTTATGTTTATATACAGACGGTAAACTTATATTAAAAAAATTCAAGGTTTTTGAATGATAGGGAATGCGCATGCAGCATTTTTGAAACTGATAACATTTTTGAAAACTTTTTTGAAAAACATACATAATTCTGCCAAAAAATCCTTATTTTTAATCCTAAGGGTAAATCCCAAAGTACAATTTTCAGGGGAAAAAGGAATAATTATTAGTCTCATTCTGTATATAGAGTTAAAAATTGTTTATTAAAAATTCGAATTTGAATTGTCCCCTTAAAGAACGGCACAGTGACATTCAGGAAACTATGATTTCTGATGACTGACCTATTCGTAGAATCTGATCTTATTCGTAGAACAGGAAGAGCAAAAGTACTTAATGCCAAATTTATACTCCTGACTCATCAAATGACTCGGCAATCGTTAATATTTCATTTGAATACGAATATTCATTCGTAAACAACTAAAGCAGGGATTCCCAAACTTATTTCGTCGACCGCCCTCTTTTCAGAGAAAAAGTTACTCACCGCCCCCCTGGAAATTTACCTTCCTATGCGAGTAAACACACATACAATGGCAAATTTTCGGCCTTTTATGTATATAGGGGGCGTCCATTAATTACGTGAGGTAATTTTGGCAATTTTTCGACCCCCTCCCCCCCCTGGTGAGATTTCGGGAAATTTGGCTCAACCCCTTCCCCCCCCCCCTAATCTCACGTGAGATTTTTCAAAATGCGTGTTTTTAGTGTAAATACGTTAATCTGTGCTCGATTGCGTTGGATTTATTTAAAAAAACATAATTTGTTTAATTATTTTTATTTAAGACTAGTTAAGACTAGTATTTAAGACTACTAAGAACGCAGTCTAGAATCACGGTGAGAAAATCGAACAGTGAAATACTTAAATAGGAACTACTAAAATTCGTAAAAGAATATTCATTCTAGTTCAGTCCACGGGGACTCTTGTGTGGTCTCGAGAGTGACTACTGGAACAATTGCGTAGGATTTAGCCATATTTTGGTGTAGACACGTGTTTTACTTAATATAACCCAGTTTTCTCGCAATTTTAAACTTCAAAATCAATCTCCTGAAAAATCTTGTTTTTTGAGATATGACGTTGTTGAAAAGAGTGAGCGAAATATTTTCCAAATTTATAGACCTTGAAATGAAGTAAAACGATGCAAAAACGTAAACAAAATAACAGGCAGGATAAATTTAATAAAAAATGTCTAAAGCTTCTGATTTATGCAAAAAAAAAATCAGTGCACGGTTATGTTTATATTTATATGGTAAATTTATATTAAAAAATTTAAGGTTTTTGAATGATATGGAACGCGCATGGAGCATTTTGAGAAATGCTAGAATGAAAAAAAATGGAAATTGGGCCTTATTTTGCCACAAAATACTTATTTGTGAATTCTAAGTGTATTCAATGTAATTAAAAAGAATATTAATAGTTCTTTTTGTGCATATTGAATACAGTTAAAAATTGAGTATGAGGTTGAGGGTCCCTTACCCCTTTAAAAGAGTTTATTCCTTTAAAAGAGTATCTACAAGGAGAAGATATTTTGAAATTATTTTAATTTTGTGTTTAGACCTTCCTTTTACAAAGATATATGCCATAAAGCTTGGAAAAACGTTTAAAAATAAACCTTTTACATTAGTTTCTATTTTATTCTTTGACAAATTTTTGAAAATTTCGAGCTGAAAATTGCCACTTCTACAAATGCGAACTTCTACAGAATGCCACTTCTACAGAAGCGTGACTCGTCAGTAAAGACAATTTCATTCCATTCTGCCGTCCACATCCTTCTGTCATCGCATCATTGTCGGCGGAGACGTCTGTGGTTTTGCGTCAAGGGTAGACAAAGCAATGGACGTCTTGCGGACAGACCACTCTGCTGGAAACGGCGTCGAATGGTACGCGCAGACACTGGATGATGCGTTACAGACTGCATGTGCTGTGCTATGGTTCGGGATGTGACTGAGCGATCCCTCACTGCCATGCGCACAATTTGCCTGTCATCACGTGAAGTGGTGCGCTGAGGTGGATGCGAACGAACACGCCGGTCCGTCGTACCCTCCTGCATCCAACGATCACATATCCGCATTACAGTTGTTTGGTTTCGTCCAACACGACTACCGATTTCCCTGAAAGATAATCCACAATCTCGGTAGGCCACTATCCTTCCTCTGTCGAACTCGGATACTTGATCAAAATATGATCGCTGTTTTCGACGAGGCATAATTGATCGTTTTTTTTTGAAAAAACCACAAGAAAAACACAATTGCCGAACTTGAAAATGTCGAAATCTCCAAGCCTTAAACAGCGCTTTGAAGTGGCGCCACAGGCGCGCGTGATGTGCGTCTGCGCTGAAATTCTAATCATTTGCATATCTCACCTCCGCTAATGCATGTTGTAAATTTCATGTTATTTGCATGTTTCCTTCAGGGTGTTGCATTTACAGTGGCCAGCAGTGTACTTTGCAAATGAAATTTTTACCCAACACTTGAAAAGTTAAAAAAAAATCAACTTTTAGATGGAGATTCTAGATGAAAGTCGATAAGAGAGCCGAATAAGTGTGAAAATATGCATAATATTAGAAATTTGGTTGTTTCCGGAAAGGGTAAATCGACAGAGTTGTTACACGATGCTCCCTCTAAGTATGTTTTCAAACGAAACAAAGCAGTCTGCATGATTTTTGGTTAACATTGAGAAATATTTGTTGGAGCTATCAGAGAAAAATCTGTTGAGTATTTACGTGGCTTCTTAACTATATCAGTGGCTACTCACTATGTACGCATCAAACGTCAATAAACCCTTTGAATGTGAAGCAGGAATTAACACGTGTCAAGAATCGAATTCGATTCTGCGCATCTCGAGGTATAACAGTGTCGGCTGGATGGGGTCAAAGGCAAAGTGGAGTCAGTCAAATTTTGGCAAAATCAGTCTAAGCCGTATTTTGTGCGTCTTAGGCGTATTCTTAAGCTTATGGCAAAGAGAAGTAAATCTCATCTTGGGGGGGGGGGGGAGCGGTGGCTCAGTTGGCTAGAGCAGCGCGCCAGTGATCCGAACGTCACTGGTTCGATGCTCACCGCTGACAATTCCACCGCCGTGTATACTAATGGCGGATGGTGCACGAAAAATATGCCGTGGCTGCAATGTCCTCCAAGTTCTCAAATTTACCTCTGGAGGTGCGGGGTCGAGTGTTCCGGTCTCGTCCCTTGACTCGGCTCAAAATGACGGGGCCGGTCCTTTAGCCAAGTCGGACTCCGACCCTTGTGGTGCTATTAAAAACCGGAGCCGCACCCCTTCTCTACCCAGTAGCCCTAATGGACTTGGTCTTATATACCAGGGGTGGCCAACAAGTCGATCGCTTAACTTAGAAACCGATTAGACTACAAGATAAATAGAGCCCTAATTTAGGACCCTAGTTAGGTTTTGTTTATATACCCATAGTTCGCGAGAGTGCACCTCGTAGTGAAACATAGTATGTATTTCACACCTCCCCCTCCGCTCTTAGACTACGCCGATGACAACAAGTCGATCGCGATACGTTTGAAAGATAAAAAGTAGATCTTATGTAGACAAAAGTTGGCCACCCCTGTTATATACTATCAATCAAGGGGCTAACACACACACACACAAATCTGAGCTTATGTTAAGACCGGAGGTGGTTGCAGTTATAATATATGTATTTAACAATAAAATATGTATGTAATAGTATAATATGTATGTGTAACGGGCTGTTTTTCTCCCCTCCCACACACTAAAATAGACTCTTCTTTTCGGCACCTACTATGTCATGTGACCATGTTTCCGGTGTTCATGCTTTGTGTTAGTTCGTAACTTTTGTATCAGCATGTAGAGTGTTCTGTTATGTCCTGTAATTAAATGTTCGTGTTTTAGCATTCTTAGTATGTAGAATTTACTTTATTTTAAATTTAAAAAAAACCCCGAAACATGATTTTTGACAAGAATGTTAAATATGGAATTATTAAATGTCTATAATGTATATGCTTAATTTTTTTTTCCTTCAAAGATTTTTGGTTTGACCGCCTAAAACATCATCAATGAATCAAAATATGCTTTCCTTTAAACAACAAAGCAGAAAAAAAACAGTTTCTAGTCCCATGCAGAAACCATAGTTTAAGATATCCCAGAAGACCAATTATCTTAAAAGTAATTTTTTTTTACTTGCTTCACTTCGACCCACCCAACTAATCTAAAAAAAAAAACCCTCTGAAATACGAGTCTATTTTTAATGATAAACTTCAGTACAGTCGTTTAAGTGCAGCTTAAAGATCTTGATAGCAGAACATGCGTTTTTGTTAAATGTTGTTTTCTATTATCTAAATGTAGTTTGATATTTATTGGACGTGATCTGACCGCTTAAAAAAAACAGAAAACTAATTTTATAAAAGGGATTAATGAGTTTTAGTGATTTGAAACCACTCTAGTAATAGGAACTGGAATACAGTGTTATTCGCTGAAAAACATAGCATTCAGAAAGTATACATACGTAGGTATAGAATAATATTAATGACTTAAACAACTAATTACTCAGCATTCATGAGCATAGTTCATCCCCTATATATATATATACATGTTTCTTAAGTCATCTGCAAACTTTTGAATCGTTTCCAGGATTACGTTTGATGTTAGGCGGTTTTGCCTAAAGAAAGATCCTGAAAAAAATCGTTTCGAGAAAAGGGTAAAAATAACTTTTATTTGCGGTTCTTTTATCTCCGTTGAGTGATTTAATATAATAGCGGTAACTCAATTCCAGGTAAAACAGCAGGAAAAATTGGAACAGCATTAGAGAAATGGAGAATTCGGCTGTAATACTATTGCAGATGTTATAAATCAATATTTCGAGCGAATAGGACCTTTTAAGGGTGTACATTTTCGAATGTTCTCTGAATTGTTTTGAGGCAATGTTCCTTTGTATTTCTAATAATTTCAGTGCAACGGGAATTATTTGGCCAATCCATCAGTTATTTGTATGTTTACTTACACACACACACAAAAAAAAGGTTGTACGAAGAATACAACTAATTTAAAGTGAAAAGATCTTGACGGATCAAAGCGGAATACAGGGAAGTGTAGCTAAATTCTATGGTAACTGACGTTTCATTAAATTATATGATGCTGAAACGCTTTTTAGACATCAGAACCGATGCCTATCTCGCGGACATTAGCTAGCTGCCGAGAAGCAAAAAAAAGTTTGAGCTATACTTGGAAAAACACAAGACGAAACTGAAAGAATGTGTGAAAGTTAAAACTTTAGAGAGGATATTAGTTGGACAGAGCTATTTAAATGGGAACATTCCAAAGCAGTTTAAAGAGTTCAAAAGCTTATATGGTGTGTCACACGTTTAGTCTTATGGTAAAAATAAATTAATTAAACAAATTAAAAAATATATTATTATACTCGGCCAAATAACATTCTTTTAATTAACCGGGCAACCAACAACTCGGCAACAGAAATGTTTAATCTGATGCTTTATTAACCCATTGCTGTGAACGTGATTCTTTTCCCGATTAGTGGGAACATCTGCCTGTGAGGCATATATAGATATAATATATATATTCCATCTATATCCGCCTGGAAGGCAGATATAGATGGAATATGTCTTTCCCAGGTATTCCCAACTAGAAATTCAGAGGGTATTTTTGGTTTATTACATTTCATGGCAGCCACAATCGTCAAACCATTTCTCCTTCATTCTTGACCAGCTTCTATTGAACAGAACCAATTATCACTGGTTGCACAACGGTTCGTTGTGTAGAGGCATTTAGTGACTCGAACGACTGATTGAGTTGGGTTTGGTTTAGAGCGCTGTGGCTACAAGGGGGCTCATTAGACCAGGACCTACTGCTTAAAGCTGATTCTGAACGGCTACAAACATCCATGGCAAAAGTGGGACTCGAACCCACAGACCCTGGTACCGAAAGCCAGCGCCCTAGCCATTCGGCCATCATCCGGCGATTGGGTTGGGATTTTTAATTTTTGCTCTGATGAATCTAATTTTTACCTAGACCATAGAAGGCTGGCTTCACGAATCACCCTTCCACAGTGAAGACAAGGTGTTGACTGAAGCCCGTGTAGACTCACAGTACCCAAGGTCGAAGGGTGTGTGTTTGTTGGGGAGGCAAGCGTTGAATAAAGATACCATAGCTGCCTGAGAGGCAGATGTTCCCATCGAAGTGTTAATAAAAATCCATCTTCTCTTTCAGTGTAGTGAGCTCCAGACGCTGGACACGGAGGTGTTCAGACGTGTGCCACTACTGCTCCGTTAAGCCTAGCACGGAAACACACGTGGTTCTCCCACGTGTAGTAGTTTTACTGCCACAAGCTATTTCGCTCGTACGTTTTCGGGTACGTTTTGTCGGGGAATTCTGTAGGGCTATTTTAGCTTGTACATGAATAACCGGGCGGATGTATCTGGACCGTCGGGCGTAAGCCCTGCTGGCTCCTTTTACAGGACTCTGTCTTCCGATTCGGAAGATGATGGATCTACTGTTTCGTCGACGCCACTCTCTCGCCGTGACTTCTTCAAGGACTCGCCTAAACCGAACAACGATGCCCTGCAGCGTTTAGCTACGGACATTAAAAACGGACTTAACGCCAACCCTGGAAAACGTTCCAAGGGTCAAAAGAAGAAACAGGCTGCTGCTAGGAAGCTAGTACAAGCCGTTAATACTGCAAAGTGCAGCTCTACTACTGAAGGTCATCTGATGACCCCGGAACTCAACGAAAAGCGTGAAGCAATCCTCGATATCATCGACAATGGACTCCCGGAAGTTTATTTCTCACAGATTATAAGGAACTTTACTAACCACGTGTGCAACGGACTCTCGTCGGCTGCAGAGACTCCCACGGTAAGTGATACTTTTGATCGTGTCTATTCAGTGCTCACTATGGTAACCAGAGAATTAGAGTTAAAGAATTTTATGATTATTGACAGTTTTAGAAGTTATTTAGAAGCAAATATTACTTGCTGTAATTTTAATCTTCTTGCTTATAACATGGAATTATTCCGTAACGAGGAAGGTGTTTTGAACACCAGAACTAAAACAACTAAGCGCCAGAGAGAGGATTCTGACCCTTCCCTAGAACCTAATGTTAAAATTAGCTCCATTAATTCTGAACGGCCGAGCGCCGCTATTACTGAAATTCCTGAAGGTAATACTTCTGCTGAAGCTGTAGACATGGAGACGCAGGAAACTGCCGAACCTACTCGCACCCCTAAATACCACATCTACTTTGAATCCGGAACTAACTATAAAAGCCTTATTAACTTAATCAAAACTAGCTGTCCCGAAGCCGAGCCAGAAATGGCCGGATCTCTCATACACATAATTTTTAATGACATTGTTAGCTACCAAAATGCCCAGGGAATCCTTACCAGTAATAATACTCCCTTCAGAATCATGGATCCTAGGTCGGAGAGACCAAGAAAATTTTTGATCAGGGGCCTGCCCGCCACTACTGACAGACAGGACATACACGACGCACTCACTAACATAGGCATTGTACCAATTAAAATTGCGTACCTCACTAACAAACAAACGAAAACTATTCTTCCTCTATTTATGATCTCTATTAAACCTTCTCCCAACATTGACAATCTCAACAATCTAACTAGTATCAATTATTTAAAAATCAGAATTACACCATTTAAAAATTCAGGTACGGCTCAATGCTACAACTGCCAGCGGTTCGGGCATGCGAGCACGACTTGTAATCTCACTCCTAAATGCCTCTTATGTGGCGACAAACATCAAGCTAGGATTTGTCCCATTAAGGGAAATCCACAGCTTTTTAGGTGCGCTAATTGTGGAGGTAACCACACTGCAAACTACTCAAAATGTTCCAGACACCCTAAAAATATATCTAAAGCTAAAAAAGATTCCAACACTAATAACTCAAACAGTAATACTAACACCAACTCCAGCAATTCCAAAAGAAACACCAACACATTCATTCCTGCCCCAATTCCTAGCACTTCTGCTTGGAATAAAAATTCCCTCCCCACTAACAATAGTAACCCTGCGGTTAATGTTGAAACCAACTCAATGACTCTTACTGAAACTCAAAATAACACTCCTAGTGCTTCGGAACTAGTCTATGCTAGGACCGCGCCTAGGAAAAAAATTGACATAGAAAAACCCATCTCTAAGTACAATGTTCAACCCAATCCTTCTAACGATAACCACACCACTAACAACACTGGCCTCTCCGACTTTTCGGAAATCATAAAACTTGTAAGGGAATTTTCCCAAACCTACTCCATCTCTGATGTCTTACAGCTTCTCAGAAACATTGCCGCGGCTCTTAGAAAGCCTGACGACGACATAACTAAAATGCTTAATGTATTCAAAATTATTTGTGACTACTTCTGCCCCGATCCGGGTTCGAACCCAGCTCGGGGAGCTTCTGGCTAGTCCCCTCCTCCTGTTCTGTTTGCTTAAATAGGTCTGCTTTTATGGGCTTCATGGAAAGCGCGTCCTCTTACTATTAACTTAAAATTTTCCCCTACTCACTTAGCTGTAATATTAATGTTGTTACTTAATTAAATTTTTTTTTTACTAATTTAATTTTTTATTACTTTTTGTTTTATTTTTTTTTTATTTTTTATTTTTTATTTTTTTTCTCTCTCCCCTTAACTACTTGTTTAGTTTATTTTTTTTTTTAACTTGCTAATTTCTCCCTCGCGTTAATTATAACTGTCTAGTAATTTTTTACTTGAGCACTGAAATAACTCGATTCTCGAGTGTCACTGATACTGTTAAAGAACTTCATGTTCGAAGTGTTACTGGAGTTACACTGTAACTCCCATCTTGCGCATGTCACCTTGAAGAAATTTATCGTGAAACTGGAGATAAATCCGTCAGGACCAGGCACTCCAGAAGTTCAAAAATACCATGAGTGTAGTGAGCAGTGGCGTAGCGAGCATAACTGGCGCCCGGGGCACGATACCTTTGTGGCGCCCCCCCCTGAAAAACATATAGTAATATACCCTATATTGGCGCCCTCGATAAACATATAATAACATAATATATAGACCTTATATTGGCACTCCCCCCCGAAATGCATATAGTAGCATAATATATAGACCTTATGTTGGTGCCCTCCCTAAAAAACATATAGTAATATAATATATGGATCTTACATTGGCGCCCCTCTGCGAGTGGCGCCCGGGGCATGATAGACCCCCTTTCCCCCCTTTGCTACGCCACTGGTAGTGAGGGTTGGTTGCTTGGTTGCCTAACGCTGGCCATCCGTTCACTTCATTTCGAGTGTTCAATGCGTCAAGTTCATTTGGAAGGAAAATAAAAATATTTTTTATCCGTTCGGAAGATGCAACATAAAAAAATATGTCTTATATCAGGAAGTAAATAAACCACGGTGCATAAAGAGGGAAAATAAAAATTTCACATAATTTTTAAAACGATAAACGCGTATCACAAATCTCAGAACTTTTATGCATTTAATGATAGTCCAAAATCTCTTATCTAGGCCGTCGACGATATTGTAAACAGCGATAAATCTTCAGATGTAATTTTAGTAGATCTTTTATATTTGTGACTTCGTTTCTAACGCTTTTCATCCGATTTATGTCCTCATGCAAAATTCATACGTGGCGAACACGGAAGGCAACCCCCTGATGAGTTTTCGTTGAATATGTTAGCACCTTTGTTCAAACATTTTATAGTACCGACTGATAGGCTCTAGGGCGTTTATTTCGTGCCAAACAATCGCCCTAAAAATACATTCCATCCTTTTTTTCTTGTCGCAGCAGTATGAAACAATTCCCGCGATAACAAACGGAAATGCCCATTCGGGAATCAAGTTCAACGTCGTGAAATCTTGGTTCATTCCGTAAGAAAAAAGGAACCCGGAAAAAAGTGACGGCAATTTCGAAGACAGAGCCGAATTATTCAAGACTTTGACCGAAAATCGGTACTTGCTGCGAGTGGCGTTTTAAGTTCAGGGTCAATTTTCCCAAAACGAATTCTTTTGTTTTATAGAGCACAACAAACGTGTTTTGTTTGTGTCGCGATGCCTTGTCATGGAAGCGCTATTATTATGTACCGAGGGTATTGACCTCCTGACATAGTCGCCCCATGTCTCACTTCGAAGGTCCACGCTTATTCAAAATCATGACTTGTCCGGAGGATAGGGGGAGAATTGTGGGCGTTGCATCATAATTGTAATCATTTATCCTTGGCATAAAATGCTAACCTTAACTTTTTCGTGTACATGTAGAGTGACACTTCTCTATGGCGGCCAGTGATGGATCCGAAAGAAAGTGGCCGTTTTGAGGGGTTGTATGTCGTAAATGGGTTGCTTCCATAATATTAGCTCTGTGGAGTCTTGAATCGGTTCTGAAGAAATTTGTGCCACCCCATATATATATATATATATATATATATATATATATATATATATACTTTAAATAAATTGATCGTCGCGTGCATAACAACTAAATAGACAAAAAAAATTTTTTCTTCTTTCTAACGCAGGAGACGATTGGATATTATTAAAAAAAATAAATATCCCTTACGATTTTTTTATAAATATATATATATATATATATATATATATATATATATATATATATATATATATATATATATATATTACATCAATTGTATACATTGATCGTCGCATTTATTATAAATATATATATTTATTTTTTTGGCATTAATTGCATACATTGACCGTTGTATTTAATTTGAATGCACTCCGTAGCGAAACGCGGGTTTTCAGCTAGTATATATATATACGTATATATATATATATATATATATATATATATATATATATATATATATATATATATATACACTCACAAACCTCATACAAAACCATGAGTGAAAAATTGTTTTATGTCCATTATTGTGGAAGCAGTTGGGTTAGTAGCGTTTTTTAAGGACCATTTTCAAACTCAATTTTTGATATTCGTCGGAAAAAGAGCTAATTTGGTTAAAGTGATAACACTCTTCAATACATTTTTAGTGGCAGTGTATTTAAGAAAACAGCCAGAATATTATGAGGTTGCCGACAGAAAGTCGGTTGAAATGTGTCAGGAAAAGTGGCGACTAAGGCAGATCACCCCTTTTTTAAAAATGGTATTTGATGCATATATGAGAGTATGTTCTGTTCATAAGTTTTTCTTTATCCTGCACCATTTTACATTTTCCGGCCCACAGATTTGACGTGCTTATATAGACGTTTTTTTACGTATGTCTTACCCCATAAGGGACCCGTTAACGTATTATCCAACCAGTTCTTTCCCCCACTTTGTGTGAATGTACCTCCACATCTTTGCATAATAATTTGGGAAGGTTTTTCCGTCTTGGTACTAGAGTTCATTTTGCCTCTTCTTGCGAAATAGGTTTTTTTTTTTAAACTAGAGAGACTTTTTGTAAATGGACAGGAAATGTGACTATTAAGTCAGTAATTTTTTTTTGTATTATTCTAGAATATTTTCCAAGTCTATGTTTCGTGGTACAATAATGTAAGAAAAGAAACTGTTATACCCGTAAAATTTTATCCGCTGAAAATTATAAAAGACAGGCATTAAAATTTCAATAACGGTTTTAAAATAATTTTGATGCTGCGCTGCGATTATCTCTTTTTACGAGGGAATGAAATTCCTCACCATAAAAATTTGAGTTATTTTATTTACCAAGATAATATATTTCATCTCTCGTACAGAACATGAGGTTCCAAAATAGGCAGGACAAAGGTCTAGAAAGGTCTAGAAACTCCACCATTAACCTTTTCCTTACGGGGTGGGATAGCATGTATCGATGGAATACGGACCCAAGAATGAATGAATATATATATATATATATATATATATATATGTATGTGTATATATATATATATATATATATATGTATGTGTATATATATATATATATATATATATATATATATATATATATATATAAATGTATATATATATATATATATATATATATATATATATATATATATATATATATATATATATATATATATATATGTATATATATATATATATATATGTATATATATATATATATATATATATATATATATATATATATATATATATATATATATATGTATATATATATATATATATATATATATATATATATGTATATATATATATATATATATATATATATATATATATACACATACATATATATATGTATATATATATATATATATATATATATATATATATATAGATATTTAAAATTAAGATAATTAAAAGGGCAGATGTGACCATTTAATACTCCTCTAACCTGAAATAAGATTGACATATATAAATAGGCAAAAAACGGAATTGGAGGTGGTATAGTTGATGACTGGGGGGGGGTTGTGACCCCCCAACCCCGGTTAAACATGTTTTAAGCCAGGCAACACTCCCGGAGGTCGGCTATAACACCAAGACAGTAATAAAAAATTATGAAGAGGAAAAATATTTTAGGTGAAATAGATAAGTTAAACCAGATAGTTTACTAATGTAGTCAACTAAAACATAATTACAAGATGAATAGAATGAAAAAATCTAAATACTAAGTACAGAAATAGAATAATACTAATTAACTAAATAATTATTCACTAACATATACACTATATATATACAAAATACTTAGCTCCCACCAAGCAAAGAGACACGAAACCCTTGCACACTCACATTTTATAGACAAAGTAGGGATAAATATCGCCGTATTAGGGAAATTTTTTTAGTGTTGCCAACTTATTTTAAAACGATTCATACAATCTTTATTGTCTAGATTAAAAAACTGGGTTAGAATAGATACGAGGAAATTGACGGGAAAACCCTGGTCAATAGCTATAGTTAAGAAGTTATAGTTCAACCCCCCCCCAGTCATCAACTATACCACCTCCAATTCCGTTTTTTGCCTATTTATATATGTCAATCTTATTTCAGGTTAGAGGAGTATTAAATGGTCACATCTGCCCTTTTAATTATCTTAATTTTAAATATCTATATATCGTAAATATTTTTGTGAGCAGCTTAGCGCCTAAAATTTATTTACTCTTTTTTGTTTCATATTAAGTAATTTACATTTGTAAACTATATATATATATATATATATATATATATATATATATATATATATATATATATATATATATATATATACATATATGTATATACACATACATATATATATATATATATATATATATATATATATACATATATATATATATATATATATATATATATATATATATATATAAATGTATATATATATATATATATATATATATATATATATATATATATATATATATATATATATATATATATGTATATATATATATATATATATATATATACAATCACCCTTAATAGTAGGCCCTTAATGTCCGTTCTTACAAAAGGGGGTATGAAATTTCCTATTCTAAAGAGGGAATCCAAAAAATGGGCCCCGTAAGCTAAAGGTTGAAGACTACGTTTTCCCAGCGTGTCAATCGACACACAGAACTGATGAGCTCAGGAGGACAAACAGACTCATGTTACGTTTTCCTACTTAGAGTCCTCCATCCTCGGTAAAAGGTTTTAGTTGCGTACTCCAAGAGCGACGTGACCTTTAAAAAAAATAAAGGATGCCATGAGTATCGATGCCGGTCCCAAAACGGTCTGGACACGTGTTTGTAAATGTACCATTCCTACTCCCGGCCGGATCGATGAATGGAAAAGGGATCGTGTCATGCATCCGACGCTGCCTTGTCCAACGGTCCGTCCAACCGCGACGGAAGCGGTGCCCTGGCCTTCAAAACAAAAAAGAGACCATTTGATTTAGAAATAGTCTTGCGCTCCCCGTCTGCTATCTGACAGCGAGAGGTATTGATTCGGAAGGTTCATTTAGTATTTAGCTGGCACGATTGATTTTGTTGCCGGATCATTTACCCTGGCTTTGGCTCCGACGAAAGATGGGGTTGGAACCCTCGAGGCCCGCACAACTATATATATATATATATATATATATATATATATATATTTATATATATATATATATATATATAGTGGGTCGATAAAATGAGGACCAAGCATGCTTGGGAACTAAACTCTGGGGGTCCCACGTCAGGTTAACCACCAGACTGGGACATATGCTGTATGGCACCCCAAGCCCATGGTTACGAAAGCGGGGATGGGTACCGCCGGACCTGGTCCATATCGGACTGCTGCGCCGTAAGTTTATATATATATATATATATATATATATATATATATATATATATATATATATATATATATATATATATATATATATATATATATATATATATATATATATATAGCTAGTTCACGGGATGACGGCATGTTAGAAACTGACGGAAAATTTCTCCCAGCCTTTTATTTTATTGCTCGTAGAAGCCGCCGCTCTACCGCTTTGTCGCTCTTATCGTAGTCGTCGTCGCTCTGTCGCGCGGCATCGCTCTGTCGCACCGCTTGTATCGTAGCCGAGGCCTAAGGGATGGAATGAGGGTCGTATTACTTTATAGGCCGCGAGAAAATAGGATGGACTGGAAGATAGTTTGAAAAAAAAATTACGGTTTATTTTAAAAATTAATTAAACATTAATTTTTAATGCAGATATATTTCTTAAGGAATATTATAAATCTAAAAATTGCAAGATAAAAAGAACTTTTTATATATGTTTTTAAACTTTCTGTTGAATCATATAAACTTGACAATTCTATGCATTAATAAATACTTTTTAAAATTTTTTTTGAGGAATTATCCCATCCACTTGAAAGAAAATGAAGTCAATTGGAAGTTAACTCGCGTTTCACTTTTCGTTCCCGTCCCGGCCGACAGATGGCTGCACCAGTCTACAAAACAAAATTAACTGAAAATGAATTCAATCCTGCTTAAAGGTGGCTAAAAGTATCAAAAGAATGCATTGCCATCGTGTTCTGTGCTATTCTAAAAGTTTCAAATGTCTAGCGAGTCGGGAAGTTAGTTAACGATTGCAAGATTTGTACCGGACAAACACACACACAAACAAGAAAGCGAGCTAATAAAAACATGGTAAAAAATTATATTACGTATTTTTGAGATTTATAAGCGTCTTCCCAAAAGGCTTCACGGGCCACAGAGTGAGTGCTTTATTTTGTGCAGGCCTGCTCTAGAACGGCGGTTCTAAACCTGTTGCACGCGCACCCCTTAGGGTACATACGGTACTGTTCGAGGGTACATGGAAATTTTTTAGTAATGTCAGAAAAACCAGATTCTTTCAATAATAAATCACAAAGAGTAATCCAATTTTTTTCTGGAATCACCACACAAAACTCCAATCGAGAAGAACATTCATTCTACAGCCGAAGCAAGATTCATTTTGAACATCTGCGCAGTTTCTGAGTGGAATGACGTCACTTCTCCTCCGTTACTCAAACTAGAACACTAGTCATTGATGAACCGTGCAACGGTAAACAAACGCAAACCTCTCGCTGAAGAACCGGATCTTACAGTGTCGTTAATGATTGTATGACGCTTGTTAAATTTTACACTCCATTTTTGAGCTTATATATTTACAGTGGAATCTCGATCGATCGTTTTCGGATCCATCGTTTTTCCGTATGTGTCGTTCATTTTATCCAGTCCCAACGATCCTATTGCTTTGTTATGTTTCCGCATCTATCGTTTTCCCGCATTTATCGTTCATTTCAGTCGGTCCCTTGAAAAAGGATAGATCGAGATTCCACTGTATATATATATCATAGCTGCCAACCTCCCAAGAAAAAAATAAGGAACACAGCGCGCGACAGAATTGAAAAAAAACAAGAGCAACAAAATGTTGTATAATATTTTCTAACACAAGAATAGAACTGTAAAAGTTCGCATTAAGACAATTCTTTACAAATTCTGATGTTTCGGATCCTATAACTAAATCTTTATCATCTTTCTGATTTTTAAATACATCAAATTTCACATTAAATACACGTTTCGAGCTAGTTGTGACAGATATTTTCCTAAATCTCCCCAACAATTCAAAAAAAATCGACAACTCTCTTCTCATCTTGTGAATTTTCGGCTCTTCACTTTAAAACATCACATTATATGTTTCATAAATGACAATCACATTTTTCACAAAAAATGCTAAAGCATGGTCAAGATTTGAGCTTAGTGTAAGAAAAATTCTTTCTTCCCGCTGCAATATGCGTTTATTATTATTATTGGTAGATTATGGTGACTCTGCTAAGTGATTTTATTTTTTTTTTGCTGATTTTTGAGAATCACACGAGGTTGGTTTTAGCTGTTTTACAGAGTTGGGAGAAGGACTTAATTTAAGGCATTAATTTAAATCTTTGTACTGGTATTGGTGAAGCAAATGAGGTCGATTTTACTTTTTTTTATTAGTTTAGGAGAAGCACATGATGTTGACTTTCTCTTTCTTTCTAATGTTGTAGCAGCTGCTTGCTGTCCAGGAAGTTTTTGTATAGTGTAAGCTGCTAGGAGGGGGAAATATGAATCTCGAAAACGCGATGTAGGGGGAAGTAAAAATACGGGAAATTTTTGCTTCAAAACGTATTTTCGTAACAAAGCTTAAAAAACGGAACGAATACGTTTTTTACGGAACACTTGGCACGTATGATATATATATATATATATCATTGGCGGCTCCAAGGGGGGGGGAATAGGGGCAATTGCCCCCCCCCCCCCAAAATAAAGGCCAGGCATATTTTTTTTCCATAGCCTAAAATTATATAATCGTAGAACTAATGAGTTTAAATTTAAAATGAGACGATGTTTATTTCTTATATATATATATATATATATATATACTGTCCGACCACAGTACGAAGAACCACGGTTGGCATAGTGCCAAGACGATTCTATTCACACTGTAGGTAAGGCTGCTGAGGAAGGAGGGGGAAAAGTCTCGTATTCTCTCGACATTCTTTAGAATCGGTTACTAACTGCGCTTTCTTGCTTTTTCCTCGTCTGTTATTTTGATTATTATATTAAAATTAATGGATCCTTTACCCGACACAACTGCTCGGAATAAGCCGTTCCGTAGTGATTGTAAACGTATAATACACAATGTAATTAAATTGTGTGATACAGAAGCACCAGAAGGAAATGTTATTGTTCCACTTTCGCAATACCTAAAGAGAGCTAGTGAAATGACCGGGATATCAATGTCCAGTGTAAAAAGAATACGCAGAGAAGCAAAGGGTGAAGAAACTCCAAAATTTGAATCTCCGAGGAAACGTCAGAAAAAAAGAACCACTGAAAACGTAGCTTTAGATAATTTTGATTGTGATGTAATCCGAAAATATCCACTCCTATAAAACTCCTATTTCTTAAATATATTTGCTTCTTTCTTTTTATTATTTTGAAATTATTATTCACATATTCGATCAAAAATAAAGTTTTAAAAAATAACTTTAAAATTGCGGACAAAAAGCAGTCTGAAATACATTCCGTATTTCATAAACAAACACATCCGAAAATATGACATTTTCCCCTATTTTCTAAGTAGACTAGCTTTTCTCGCGCATGCTTAACAGTTTCCAGGGACCTTGCTTCCGTGGTCGGACAGTATATATATATATATATATATATATATATATATATATATATATATATATATATATATATATAACCCTAAGATTACCACCCAAAACGGCGTTTCTTCTACATTATTTTGTCTATAAAAATATCCGCTCCGATTTATATATATATATATATTTGGCATTAATTTTACACATTGACCGTTGTATTTAATATGAATGTACTCCGTAGCGAAGCACTGGTATTCAGCTATTTGTATTATAAAGTAAAAATCCTTAAATTTATTTAAGGAAAAGAAAATTTAATGGGAAGTTTCCATTATAGAGGTATACCAGGCTTGATACACGTTTTGACGTTATCAATCTATTATAAAAGAACATAAAAATGTTTTAAAACAAAAGGTTTCAAATATGAATGAATCTTCAATCTGTGATTCGACCGGAAGGTTAAATGGCTGATTGGCCATTTAACCTTCGATTTAACCTGAAAGATTCATTCGGGACAATACGTCGAAGCTCTATATCGAAGGACTCGATTTATATGCATTCATTGAAACAAAAAGAAAATACCCGAAACAAATTTTTAAATACTTATGAACATCGCTAAAAACGATTAGATGCAATGTCAGACTGACTATACGTAAGTTCACATGACCATTAACTTTTATATAAATGGAAAGATGCCATTATTTATGCAAGATATATCTCTAGTAATGAAGATCACGTAATGTAATCCTAATGCTTGCTCTTAAAATGAATTTATAATGCTTCGGATTTTATAATGATTTGAATAATGCTTTGATTGTTATAATGCTTTGTATGTCTAAACATGGGCCGAAAGTAGATCTTCTCATATGATAAGAGCGCTCGGGAGGTTATGACTGAGAATTTCGCAATTCTTCTGGTGTGATATGTTTAGTAGAAAAGTCGTCTTCATGTAGGATTTTTTAAGCAAGAAATTTTGCTTTGAATTACAAAAAGTAAAAATCAATAAATCTTAAAAATGCAATTAAACCGAATAAATAAATAAATAAATAAATAAATAAATAAATAAATAAATATATATATATATACAGTCGAACCTCCATATATCGAACTTCCTCATATCGAAATTTTCTATATATCGAACTCTTAGGAAATATCCATGTTCATTACATAGAAAAATTGTTTCTATATATCGAAAAAATCTCTATATATCGAAATTTTTTTCAAGACAAATTGGGAGATTTTATTCCACTTTAGAATAAAATCTCCCAATTTTTGGCATTTGAAACAATACGTCGTGGACTTCAAGTCGCGGAAAATGTCCCTGAAGTTTTTAGTGGGCTGAATAAATTCGAACATTTCTTTGAACTTTTCGCAAAACTGGCTGTTCAGCAAGATATTCGTAGATTTTTTAAAACAATGTAACTGTGATCATTGTAACCACTGTCTGGATTATTGTTTGTTTAAAAATATGTAGTACTCAATAAATCTTTCATATTAATTCATTGTTTAGTTATTAACTTTCATTTAATGGTATTCGCATATAAATTACAAATGGAGTTTCGTATACGAAAATTAGCTTTAATTAATTTTTTTAGGAGAATTATGATAAAACTAAGCTCAATTCTATATATCGAAATTTCTATATATCGAATTTTTTCCCGGCAATTTGCTATTTCGATATATGGAGGTTCGACTGTATATATATATATGTGTGTGTGTGTGTGTGTTAGTTAGTTATGCAGCTTTTTTGATTTATTCTAAAAATTTTCAGGATTTGACTGCTTGTCTTTCTCGTTTAATTGGGAAGGAGCAATAACAGTTTCTTGAGGTTTAAAAACTTGTACATTTGGGCTTGGATTAGCAAGCACATATTTTTTATTTCCGTTTCTTGCATTTGAAAGTAGATCTTTAGATGAAGAACGCGTTTTTTTTTCAAAAAAGATTTCTATTTTAGACAGCTTTTCGCAGAAAATGATTTTAATATCATGGCGATAGACATTCATAATTTGATGACCCGTAAAAAGTTAACGACTTAAAAAAAATCGCGTGCTACCTTCGATGTACCCTCTTGTGCGCATATTTTTTTTTTTTTTTTTGTCGTCCAATGCGGTAGGTACTTATCCGAAGACATTAGTTCATATATACAACACGGGGCTTGTGTTGGCCTTGTGGATTTCGGTACAGAGGGTGCTAAGATTTAATCATAGCATCGCGCCATGAAAAATGCCTCCGTTTGTGTCGTCCCTTCATAGTGGGTAATGCTGTCCGCCTATAGAGTGCCCCCACAATAAAATGGACAGTAAACTGCGGAGTAGTATAGGCGAATGTTTGACGACAAGTGCTTCCGTTTAATATATATATATGCACATTAGGATTACATTGCGATACACACACACACACATATATATATATATATGTATATATAAACGCATTAGGATTACATTACGATATTTACTTACACACATACATGTATATATATATATATATATGTATATATAAAAGCATTAGGATTACATTACGATATTTACTTACACACATACATGTATATATATATATATATATATATATATATATATATACACATACATATATATATATATATATATATATATATATATATATATATATATATATATATATATATATATATATATATATATATACACATACATATATATACATTGGCGGCTCCAAGGGGGGGGGCAATAGGGGCAATTGCCCCCCCCCTTCCCCTAAAAAAAAAAGCCCGGGTATTTTTAGTGTAGGGCTGCACTAAGTGTAGGGCTGCTTATAGGCTGCACTAAGAAAGATTTTTGAAAAAAATTCTTAGATTTTTAAAAATTAAATTTTTAGGCTGTTTCTGTAACTTTTTTTAAGTTTGCATTTAAAATTATAATCTGAGGGTTATAAAATTTATATCACGAGAAAGATTATAAAAATTCCTTTCAAACGAAATCATTTTCGAATATTTACCGCCATTTTCTGATTTTTTGGTGAATTTTTAAAGATTCATTTTTAGAATTTAATGTATTAAATGCTTATCACGTGATTTCTTTTTCTGGTACTTTAAATTAATTTATCGTCAAGTTCATAGCAACGAAATAGACAAAAAAAATTATTTTTCTTTTCTTGCTAATGCGGCAGACGATTTGACATTATCCAAACAAATATTTAAATACAGTAAAAGATATGTTCCTAAAACCGTACTATATTAACTGTACTATATTCTTTAGTATGTCCTCTTAGATTTAATTTGAATATTTTCTTCTACATTATTTTGTCTATAAAAATATCCCTTATGATTTTTTTTATAAATATATTTTTTTGTTTTTTTTACATATTTATTTATTTATTTTGGCATTAATTGCATACATTGACTGTTGTATTTAATTTGAATGTACTCCGTATCGAAGTGAAGGTTTTCAGTTAGTTTATTTATATGCTGGAAAGTATAAGTAACAAACTCCAAAACAGAATATATTAATACATTATCAAAAATAGCCATGGAGTTCAGTATGGTATAACAATAGAGGACTACATTAGACACCACCAAGAAAGGTTTTGTTTGCGACTGATTCTTAAGGCTGCCGTGTACTAACCCTATTGGATTCACTCATCTTAATTTTAACCTATGGAGAAAATGTGCCTACTATTCAAAGCAACATAAATGCCGATAATCCAATAAAAATGAAGTTTTTATGTAGCCCGAACTTTTTTGCACCTTGCAATAGGATTCATTTCTACCATGTTTTTATTAACTCGCTTTCTTGTTTGTTTGTTTGTCTGGTACAAATCTTGCAATTGATTTTTAACTGACTTCCCGACTTGCTAGACATTTGAAACTTTTAGAATAGCTCAGAACACGATGACAATGCATTCTTTTAATACTTTTAGCCATCTTTAAGCAGGATCGAATTCCTTTTCAGTTCATTTTGTTTTGTAGAATGGTGCAGCCATCTATCAGCCGGGACGGGAACGAAAAGTTAAACGCGAGTTAACTTCCAATTCTCGAGCTAAACGATTGATTACGCATTTGATCATTTTCTTACAAGTAGATCGGATAATTCATCAAAAAAAATTTTAAAAGTATTTATTAATACATAGAATTGTCAAGTTTATATGATTCAACAAAAAAATTTAAAAACATGGTATATAGAAAGTTCTTTTTATCTTGTAATTATATCAGTTTCGTCCATCAAACGAATGGATGAGCGTTTAAAACACACTATACGAGATCCCCCCCCCCGTATCATGTAATTTTTTAAATATTATTTGCATTAAAAAACAAACAAACGAAAAACGCCCCCAAGGTAAAATCTCCATTACGGAGTTCAATTTAAAAAAAATATATTTCAGGTAGTCTCTTCTAACGAAACAACCGCGGGTTATTAACGTAGGATTCCTTATCGTTGCTTCGGATTACTTACCTTTTTTTTTGACGCATTTTGGTACTTCTCTGTTTAACTGTTTACGCTACTGGGTTTGACGCGCTGCCAAAATTATAACTCGCGACGCAGGACAATTTTTTTCTCTCTCCGGAGGACCGATATTCAGGAACGTAATCTTACGTTAAAAATCTTTCAATCCAAGTCGGATTGAAAGATAATATACTTCGATATCCAAGTCGGCAATCTTGTCTTTCGGGTTAAGCGCTATCCCCAAATTATTTATTTAAAATATATTTTTGTCGACTATTTACAGGTAGATAAATGCCGATAATCCAATAAAATTGGTATCGTCAGATAGTCCGAACTTTTCTGCAAAGCGCTACGGGATTCATTTTATAAATTTCGTCCGCCGAAGGAATTTACGAGCGTTTAAAATACACTATACCAGATTTCCCCCCGAATAATTTAAATTTAAAAAATTAATTGCAATTTTTTTTAAAAAACGAAAAATGTACACAAATGTAAAATTTCTTTGTCTATGACGGAGTACAATTAAAAAAAAAAAATCTTTGAATGGAAGTCGGCAATCCGTGGGCACATTTTCTCCATAGGCTAACATTGAGGTGAGCGAATCCAACAGGTTTAGTACATAGCAACCTTAAAGCACAAATGTTTGTTATCAACTTTATATATATTTTTAAGTAGGCCCTACTAATATCCCCCCCCCCCCAAAAAAAAAAAAAATCTATGACGTATGGCCTTAATACTTTACAGTAAAATTTTAAGAGGGTCCAGGACACAAAATTGTTCGAATTTTCGAAAAATTTTTAGCATTAAAATTTTTTTGTTCTTTTACGCTTAAAATGCCGTTTAAATCATGTTTCTATCTTAATTAGAACAGGATAAATTATTATATATTTTTTGCAACATTCTAATAGTAGCCAATCGTTGTTTAAACCTGTAAGTGCGTTTTTCAGCATGATGGGTTTTTTTTACCCCATTTCACGCCTTTAAATTGTTATAAGTCAACAACCGTTAAAGATAAATGGTTGAAACTTGGAACATGTCTTTTTCAACTATTTTACTTTAATTTCGATTCGGCAAATTTGAAAAAAATTATTTACTTTCGAAAATAGGATTTTTAAAATATAAGTTACATAATTTTTTTTTGTAATTTTTCAATCTAAATATTTTTAATTTCTTTAAAAATTAATATTTCAAAAAATGCCGAATCAAAATTAAAACTTATATATTTCTGTTTAATTAAATGAAAAACATTTTGAAATTCGACAAATAATATTTTGAGTTATAAAGATTTTAATTTACCCCACTTTTATTAAAAATTTTAAATTTAAAAATTAAAAAAAAAATTTTTTGAGAAATTTTATGATGTGATTTTGTTTACAAATTATATGGTTGACCATCACAAAAAAATTAAAAAATTTTTACTCAATAAATAAAATTTTTTTAAAATGTGTCCCGGACCTTAAGGGGACTCACTACCCTTAAATCTTTAAAACATTCGATTTTTTGTAAAAAAATATATGTTAAATCCTGATCATTTCTGAACAAAATAAAGCAAACCGCGTAAAAATATTCCGCTTAGCTCCGGAGATATTGATATTCTAAATATTTAATTACTGATCAAGTTTACGGTAAGAAAAATTTTAAACTCATTTTCCTCAAAATGTAATTTTGCATCATTCCGCAACCGATATCTCAAAAACTACGAAACATAATTCCATGAAATTTTTATAATCATGCTATTTTATTGAGTCTGAACTAGAGTTATTTCAATCACTGCATATTTTGTTATTTTTTCGGGGGTAAATTAATCCAAAAATTTAAGGAAATTTTAAGTATATTTTGAGCAGTTTTAAGAAATTGAAAAAAAATTTAAAGTTGAATGCTTTATGTTCTATTATATTTTGGATTATTTATTTTAAATATAAAACAGGAATTATACATTTAAGTGTAAAATTAATTTTATAGTTCTGCGCGCGAGCCAGTATACGATAAAAATGCTTAAAAAAAAAGGTATATCTAAAGCATTTAAAAAAAAATTATTTTAAATTATTTTGAGAGTTGAAAATTTGTTTATTAAAATGAATATATCAATTTATCATGTACATAAAATTTGGAAAAATTGGGAGTAAATTGAAATAGTTACGAAGAGTCAAAAAAGATGAAAATATGCCTTATTTCCTCGACTTAAGGGGACAGTGGACCTTCAAACCTAACTTTTTTTGTTCTGAATGGATTTGCTTGAAATTTGAATATGGGTTTAGTACCACAGATATGTAAAAGTGGTTAAAATTTAATCATGAAATATTAATAATTTATGAATTGTGAATTATTAATTATACCAAAAATTGGCCTCATTAAAAATGTTCCGTGAGCATTTCTTTCGCATATAATATGGAAATTTTTATTTGCAGGATACCTTATAGAACTAACGACGAAACTTATTCCTTATTTTAAGTATCCGTTAAAAATATAAAGAGAAAAAAATAATAATAATTAAAACACCCTAATATAAAATAATAATAACTAAAACGCAAAATACCTATAAATCATCTTTTCGAGTACAAAATTTAGAAATTCTGAGCTACGAAGCATCATTATTTTCAATAAGATTTACTTGATATACAGTTAAGTATATAAAACTTAAATTTCAAAGCAATACGATTATTAGAAATGCGCCCGGAGCAGTTTCAATATTCGTATGATATGAAATTTTTTATTTTGAGAAAAACACATCTAAAGGTATTGCTATTAGTAACCGCATAATATCTAAATTAAATACAAATGCCTATAACTCGGAAAATAATCGCAGAAACTAAAAATTATTTTTGCGACACATTCCTACTCGTCCGTAGTTTTATAATTCAATAAAATTAAAATATCGAATTTTTGGACAAATTTCACAATTTTGAAAGTCCACTGTCCCCTTAATCAGTGAAACGCAGAATGCAACTCGTTACTTACCTTGAATCTGAGCAGACCTATAGGAGGCGTCGCATAGGGTATCCCCCTAAAGGCGTAAAAGTCCCTTCCGTTGGAGGTCTTCAGTATTCTCCCTATGACTAGACCCGGCTTCAGGGTGAGGGTTGTACCGTATTCTTGGCCAGACACCCCCGCGGCGAGAATCAACAGCAGTGCGAAGAACAACAGTTTGCGATGACACATGACGAACATGAAAGTGGATATCACCTATCGATAGCCAGTATCACTCTATGTCCTCGCACCCTAAAAGACCCATAGGCGTTACTCACTTCAAACGTTAGTCAGTCCTAGTTATATAAATATATTTCGTTATGTATGTATATATCGAATATTCCAAAGCTTGCGGGGGAAAATAGACGATATAGTCTAGCACTCGACTAATCTGTCGAAAACTTGAGTCGCAAACGACATTTGCGATTTCGTTCGAATCGAAGGCACAGTTCGTTCTCCAGGTGAGGTGTTCAGAGAGGAGTGTAGCGAAAGGGGTAGTTTCCAAATTCCAACGTTGCCACAGCGCTCTCTCTGTTCAGGTCCGTCCGCTTAATAACGCGGGCATGCACGTGTGTTGGAGTTTTTGTTCAACCACGACGACAATAATAGCCGCCACCCCTCCGCCTCCTCAGCCGCGCATCCAAAACGGATCGCTTGGCGACCCAGATTGCGCGCCAAAAAAGCGCGGCTTTTCGGGATCATGGGTAGCGGGAGAAAGTGGGTTGTCAGGCGGGCGGGAACGATGCGGGACCCGCGATCGTCACTGCTTGCTTTTCGCGTTTGCGTAACTTTTCTCGTAATTGATTTTTTTTTTATCCTCTCCGAGAATGGAACAGAACTAAAAAAAAAATAAATGCCGGTTGGAAAATGAGCGAATAAGTGCGTTTTTGTGTAGATGTAATAATGTGTAAACGATAGGAATAACCCGAGGAATTCTTATTTCAGTTTTAATTTACTTGGAAGTTTATATTTTCTAAACTGAAGCTCATATCTATATATATAAAACAGTTCCGTAACTGACTCACTCACTGACTGACTGACATACGACGCACAGACCAAACCGCTGGACCTAAAAGGCTGACATTTTGCATGGCCATTCATCTTATGGTGTAGGGGGGAACTAAGAACGATTTTTGAAAAATTCTTCTTAGATTTTTTAAAATTAAATTTTTAAGCTTTTTTAGTAACTTTTTTTAAGTTTGCATTTAAAATAATAAATTGAGCGTTATAAAATTTATATCAAGAGATAGATCATAAAAATTCCTTTAAAATGAAATCTTTTTCGAATCTTTACCTCGATTTTCTGATTTTTGGTGAATTTTAAAGATTCATTTTTAGAATTTCATTTATTAAATGCCGATTACGTGATTTCTTTTATGGTACTTTAAATCAATTTATCGTCACGTGCTTAACAACTAAATAGACAAAAAAAAAGTATTTTTTTTCTTTCTAATGCAGCAGACGATTGGATATTATCCAAAAATAAATAAATATCCCTTACGATTTTTTAATAAATATATATATATATATATATATATATATATATATATTTTTACATCAATTGTATACATTGATCGTCGTATTTATTATATATATATATATATATATATATATATATATATATTGGCAATAATTTCGTAGATTGACCGTTGTATTTAATTTGAATGTACTCCGTAGCGAAACGCGGGTTTTCAGCTAGTATATATATAAAACAGTTCCTAAGTTCATTCCTTATTGGAAGAATATAATACCAAATTTGAAGAATTCTACGAATTAGAGGCATTTTTGACGTTTTTTTTTATTAATCTTCTCTCTCATACAGAGGACGATGTGACTCATAAAATCGCGACATATTTTGATATTTCAAGTACAGACGCCTGAGAATTGGAAGTATAAACATAAGAAATGACATTGAATCAAAATTACATCATAACGAAGAAACATTCTGCAATTTAGTGAATGGAAATAGCTTCACATTATTGAGAAAATGTGCTTTGAAATTGAACTCTCTTTGCGCGTGAACAAATACTTGTGAATCTTTGGTTTCCAAAATGAAACCAAAGATAAATAAACCAAAGATATTTGTGCCACATTACATCGAGTTGGCCTCTGATTTGCGATGCCAAATATTGCATTAATTATCAATTTTAAGATTATTTCGTTTAAATTGAAATTTGAAAATTTATGTCGCATTAATATTTTCATGTTTAAATATTAACCCCCCCCCCCTTCTCTTCCTCCAGTGGTGCCCGACGAACTCCCGCATATCTGAAATACGCCCTCCTAGTAAAAAAGGTTGCCGACCCCTGCTCTAGTGTTTACTCCAAGTATGGCCAAATGTTGTAGGTTAAATGTTTTAGGCCGGAAAGTCCTCCAGCGTGGTTTGTAGGGGTCGGAGGAAGGTACGGGCCCCCCAGATTTCACCCCAGGGGATGCTCGATCTAAATTGGGATGGCATCAGGGCAGAAGTCGGACTCGTACCCTTGTGGTGTCCAGTAGCAGGTACTAAAAACCGGAGACGAAGCCGGTGAACCCTGCAAGGGACATGCAACAGCGAGCTAGCGACTTAAAGCAGTAAATTAAAACAAAAGATTAAGTAAAATATTATCTATATATATAAAACAGTTCCGTAACTGACTCACTGACATACAACGCACAGACCAAACCGCTCGACCTAAAGGGCTGACATTTTGCAGGGCCATTCTTCTGATGGTGTAGGGGTGCACTAAGAAAGATTTTTCAAAAATTCTTCTGAGATTTTTTTAAATTAAATTTTTAAGCTGTTTTTGTAACTTTTTTTAAGTTTGCATTTAAAATAATAATTTGAGGGTTATAAAATTTATATCGCTAGAAAGATCCTAAAAATTCCTTTAAAATGAAGTCTCTTTTGAATCTTTACCTCCCTTTTCTGATTTTGGGTAAATTTTTAAAGATTCATTTTTAGAATTTAATTTATTAATGATCATCACATGATTTCTTTTTCTGGTACTTGAAATAAATTTATCGTCACGTGTATAACAACTAAATAGACAAAAAATATTCTTTTTCTTTCTATGGCAGCAGACGATTGTATATTATAAAAAAAAAAATATCCTTTACGATTTATATATATATATATATATATATATATATATATATATAATACATCAATTGTATACATTGATCGTCGCATTTATTATAAATATATATATATATATATTTTGTCAATAATTGCATAGATTAACCGTTGTATTTAATTTGAATGTACTCCGTAGCGAAGTTCGGGTTTTCAGCTAGTTTGTATATGTAAATGAAAGTATTGCATTGGGTTCCACCATCGTTTGTTACAGTTATTTTTGGTGGAAATTCTTCAATATAACAACCAATATTTAGCGAAAATTTCCTGTTTCCTCATATGGCACCAAGCTAATCCCTAGCCGGCCACTCACGTAGACTTCCGTCATCTGTGATGACGGGCTTTTGGTGCCTCAGGCACCAAGAGTCTCCGTCAGTGGGGTGTCTTGGTGAGACGTCAGATGATAAAAATGTTGTGTCTGGAATTTCAATCCAGACCGAATTCCTGGCGCGAGAAGTCTCCGTGAGTGGGGTACTGTACGCTAGATACCAGGCGCCTGAAAGTTAGCCTGCAGTTTACCGCATGTTTTCGAACATAATGGAAGCTGAAAAATTATTCTTTAATCCCGAATTTTTAATATCGTTCATTGAACTGTATAGAAAATTTATGAATAAACAATTTTTCAAATAAATAAGTAAATAAACAAAATTTAACTTATTACAAAATGTCATTTATTTCAAATTTTTCTAAATATTTAATTTTTTTGTAATTTTTGTAATATTATTTGTTTAAAAGCGGGGAGACCACCTTTGCTCTCACAAAAATGCACTGATTTTACTACCAAGCTTAATGTGTTGTCAAACAGTTAATTTGTAATTAATTTAAACCAATTTTTTAGAGTGAAATGTACAAAGCTTTATCTGATAGAAAACAAAAGCAGAATTATTGGGAGATTATTAGAAATTATTTTATATAAAACAAAAGTTAATGTTTTATGAATAATGAATACACTGCGTGCAGATTTTTTTTTAAATATGAGATATATATATTAAATTATTTGTATGTATTCTATCCGTAGGTAATATTTTAATCTACACCTAAAATAACTACCCTATTTCACATAAATATATTTTTAAAATATTCACATAAATATATATTTATAATATATATTTTAAATATATATTATTCACATAAATATATATTTAAAAGCATCGTAATGTACAAGAAATATAAAATGTTTTAAAAAAAAATGCTGTAAAATTTAATATTATGTACTTACGTAAATTTAGGTGGAAATTATATAAACATACTAGATATCTTGTATACAAAATTTTAGCAATTTGTGACCATTAGTTTTGAAGAAATAGTGCGCACAAGTTTGAAAAATAAGTTTTCAGAAAAAGCCATTTAAAGTTTAATTTTCTAAAAATCACTGTACTATTAACTTTATACATTTGGCCATAAAATCGGTTCTAATTGTAGTATCGACTTCATTTTTTTTTTTAAGATTTCTTACATTCCATTCTTCAAAATTAAATATAAATAACAATTTAGATATATAATTGAATAATGAAGAGGGTAGTATGGATTTGGAGAGCCACGTGGAATAAATAACTGATGCAATACGACAATTATTATTATTGAGTAAACATCTTTATTTTTTAGTTTATTAAATGTTTTAATTAATAAAAAGAAAAAGCAAAGAAAATGGCATAATTTTATAAAATTGTATTAAATCATGAAGTTTTGCCAACTCACTGTGCCGATGTTATTAAAATAACATCGAACTGAGCTAAATCGGGCATCACGAATGGGCGAAGGCAGGTGATCGAGACGGAAAATATCCGGCGCCTCAGACACCGAGAGTCCCCGTGAGTGGCTGATGCCAGGTATCCGAGGCGCGAAAATTCCAGCCGCCCCAGATGACGGAAGTCTACGTGAGTGGCCGGCTTTATGAACATAGGCGTAGCGTCGGGGAGGCACGTTCACCCCCCCCCCCCCAACTTAACTTGAAATAAATTTAAACGTTAATAGAAGTTCAGTTAAAATCGGAAAATTGTAGAAAACTTTTAAGAAAGTTGGTTTTTCCCCGCTTTTTCAAACTGTAAAACTGAAGATTCCGATTACGTCTTTTGCCTTAAGATAGTTATTAACAATAATATGATCCATGACAAAATTTCGATGCTATATTTTTTTCTGATTTTATTTATATTATTTTTATTTTCCTCATTGTATAACTTTAGAATACTACTCAAACATCAATTCTATTATTATTCAATTTCAAAAAATCATAATATTTCATATTATAAGGACCGTCCGACAGTCAATAAGCTGAGGAGCGCCCTAACTGAATTCGATTCGTGCCCCCCCCCCCCCCCCAAAAAAAAAAAAAAAAAAAAAAAAAATTAGAAGCATGCTACGCCTATGCTTATGAAAGGTTCCGGGAATATTTGATATTTAAGTCCCCGGTAGGCTTTGGCGAGTTCCAATACACACACATATATATATATATATATATATATATATATATATATATATATATATATATATATATATATATATATATATATATATATATATATATATATATATATTTATTTATTTATATATATATAAATATATATATATATATTTATTTATATATATATATATATATATATATATATATATATATATATATATATATATATATATATTAAATAAAAACATTATTAAACCTGACAAAACCAGCACAATTCATCAACCTGAAAGATGAAGAATATAAATGACCGGGGGGAGTTGTGACCCCCAACACTCCGGTTAAACATGTTTGTACCTAGGTAACACTCCCGGAAGTCATCCAGGGATGACTTGGGGGTCACAACTCCCCCCGGTCATTTATATTCTTCATCTTTCAGGTTGATGAATTGTGCTGGTGTTGTCAGGTTTAATAATGTTTTTATTTAATATATAGCAGCTTACGGTTGAGCAGCGTAGCGCCATAGTAAGATTGCCATTGTTCATTAGTTTGATTTCGAGTTATACTTTTGTAAACATATATATATATATATATACACTGAAGTGCCACTATATATATATATATATATATATATATATATACACACATATATATATATATATACACACACATATATATATATATACACAAAGCCTATGCAAATTGTGTAGCGCTGCGCATCATGTATGCGCAAGTGAGGGCGCTGTGGTAACTGCATATATAGCGCGTACTGTGGTTGTTCTGAATTAGTTGTTGGAATTGCCAGTATGGGTAAACTGCTTGATTTAGACGCCTTCGATCGCGGACAAATCGTAGGTGCGCGACGCATGGGCCATTCAAATTCCGAAATCGTCAGACAGCTAGGATTTTTAAGGTAGACAGTGTGAAGAGTATACCAAGAATACATGGATGGTGGAAAAAAAAACTATCGATCGGGCAAACTGCAAAGGACAATTAGCCTTGACAGTGCGTGGTGAGAGACGGCTCAGGCGTATTGTACGTAGCCAGCGAAGTCAAACATTAGTCACCACCCAGTTTAATGACGGTGCCAGTCATACAGTCAGTAAACGGACTGTGCAACGCTCGCTTCACCGTATGTGTTTCGGGAGCCGTCGACCTACGAGAGTACCATTGCTCTATACTCGCCATCGGGCTGCACGTCTTGCCTGGACAAGAGAGCACAGAGACTGGAGTGTAGAGGACTGGAAACGAGTAGCATGGAGTGATGAGTCTCGATTCCGACTACTTAACGCCGACGGGAGGCTGAGAATATGGCGTCAGGCTCCTGAAGCCATGGATCCTGGATGCCTGGCTGGAACTGTAAAAGGGCATGTTGGCTCAATCATGGTCTGGGGTGTTTTTTCGTGGCACAGTTTGGGATCTTTGGTGCGTGTACCAACCTCCCTCAATGCAATTCGGTACGTAGAGTTGCTGGGTGATCACCTCCATCCGTTTATGCTGTTCTGTTATCCGCACGGTAATGGAGTTTTCCAGCAAGACAACTGTACCTCTCACAAGTCCCGGTTGGCTACTGGCTGGTTGGATGAGCATTCCTCTGACTTCTCTGTCATGAATTAGCCACCTAGAAGCCCAGACTTAAATCCTATTGAGCATCTTTGGGATGTTTTGGAACAAGGCGTGAAAGGCCATCACACAACACCAAGGAACCTTACTGAATTATGGACAGCTTTAGCCAATATTTGGCAAACCATTCCCGTGGAACGTTTCCAGAAACTTGTTGAATCTATGCCTCGTCGTGTGGTAGCCGTTATCAAGGCCAGAGGAGGCCCAACTCGTTCCTAGGTAGGTATCCCTAATTCAGTGGCACTTCAGTGTATATGTATATATATATATATATATATATATATACATTGCCCCCCCCCCCCCAAAAAAAAAAAAAAAAAAAAAAAACTGGGCTGGAGCCGCCCCTGCGGGTAGGCTATGGTGAGTTCCAATAAAAAACTGTATCTAATCGCGAGGCATTAGAAATCGCGCTAACTTTCTCTGTGACCAGCCGTGGCAACTTGGGCCGGGCGATTTCCGAAAACGAGGCCTTTCATGTTGTACCCCAGACTGCGTGTGTTCTGGAAAAAGGGGGGAACCCACTTTTTCCAACTCTGCACACGAAGGTGGCCGGATATGCTGCTCACCCGTACCCCGGCCCGGAACAAAGCTCGCCTCGCATCCGATGCTGCACTCCTCCGCGCACACCATTCACTCAAATGAATTGGCCCGGGAACCAGATTAACGGGCGATAAATAAATAAACGCATAAAGAAAAAAAGACGCGCTCGCCAGCCAGGAACACGGGCCGAAACGCGCATATCGGAAGTGCGGACACTCGCGTTCGGATTAGTTAAGGGGACGATGTAACTGGAAACCGGGATAATTGACTCCATTCCCCGTTTAAAACCAGAAATAGCTTCTGGTAGCAAACGGCAGGAAATTGAAAAAATTAATTCTCCACTTTATGATGAAAATGGCAATAGGGCAGTGTCTCGCAACATGTCACATCTCAACTCTTGCAGATTTTACTTCTTGTTTGGGGAGGAGTGGGAAAACATTGCGTAATTTAACATGGCGTTCGATGAGCTTTCTTACAGCTCGTCGAATAAAATGCTCTCGGATTAAGCAAAGTGTTTAGATACAGTATCCAAACAAAGGTATATCACCAAATTAAACATTCAGGTACGGCCCGGAAAGGTTTATTCGGTACGTTACCCGTATTTATTGACAGAGGAAGACTGGAGTTACGATACGAGACGCTGGCCCGAAGTAACTTATCCCGATATCTATACATATCCTAACATAACAATAATCATTCTCGACGAAAGAATGATTATATTCTCTTAAACCTTGCGAGATATTGAAAAAAAGTGTTAAAATACCTGTTACATACAACTAATATGAGGAATTTTATAAATAAACTTAAATTATTTAACTCAAAATGAAGATATCGTCCAAAAACACGTGAAACGCGTAGGAACGGCTTCTTTTTTCTGCCACTCGATAATCACGTGATCTACATTCAAGAGCCAAAACATTATGACCACCCCTACATTTTGCAATGAATTCGCCTGGATGACGTGGAAGGCACGTGATCAGGTGGAAGTGGTATTTAACTGCTGCTGGAGAGTCTGAAGAACCATTCTTTCACTTACTTCTGTGTATGATAGGAAAGGCTGCGGATCTAAGCGACTTTGATAGAGGGCAGATTGTAATGGCTCGAAGGCTCGGAACAAGTATTTCCGAAACTGTACGACTCGTGGGTTGTTCGCGACCTACAGTTGTTAGTACTTATGCAAAGTGGATGAATGACGGTGAAACCAGCAGTAGACGACATGGTGTTGGACGTCCACACGCTATCAAAGAAAAAGGTCGTCGGAGACTGTCTCGCATGGTGAAGCAAAACCGGAGCCAGACAGTGGCTCAGCTGACAGCCCAATACAATGCAGGGCCAAGTAGAATAGTATCGCAGCACACTGTTCAGCGGACACTGTTGGATATGGGGCTACGCAGCAAACGTCCCACTCGTGTGCCTTTGCTGACCAAGCGTCATCGCCAACTGCGCCTGCGCTGGGCCCGGGAACATCGCGACTGGTCCATGGATCAGTGGGAGAGAGTTGCCTGGTCAGATGAATCACGGTTTGTCATTCATCACGCCGGTGGCCGTGTCAGGATACGCCGTCTTCCAGGCGAACTGTTGCTCCCTCAATGTACGGTAGGTCATACACAGGCCGGTGGTGGCGGTATTATGCTTTGGGGGACGTTCTCTTGGGCGTCTCTGGGACCCGTGGTTGTGGTAGAGCAGACCATGAATGCTACAGGGTATCTGAACATCATTGCGGACCAGTTGCACCCTTACATGGCCTCTGTTTTTCCAGCTGGAAATGGAATGTTCCAACAGGACAACGCCCCGTGTCACGAGGCTAAAATTGTGTTGGAGTGGTTCCAGGAACAAGATGCTGAATTCCAGTTAATGTCCTGGCCGCCTAACTCACCGGATCTCAATCCGATAGAACACATTTGGGATGTCATTGGACTGCAGCTCAGAGTTCAAAGACCACCAATTCGCAATATCTCGGATTTGCGTGACCGTTGCTTAAACATCTGGTACAGTCTGTCGTACAACGATCAATGTATAGAATTGATGTAAAAAAAAACAAAAAAATATATTTATAAAAAATCGTAACGGATGTTTTAGAGACAAAATAATGTAGAAGAAAATATTCAAATTAAATTTAATAGGACATACTAAAGAATATAGTAAGTTAATATAGTATAGTTTGAGGATCATATCTTTTACTGTATTTTAATATTTTTTTGGATAATGTCCAATCGTCTGCCGTATTAGCAAGAAAAAAAATGTTTTTCTGTCTATTTAGTCGTTATGCACGCGACGATAAATTTATTTAAAATACCAGAAAAGGAAATCACCCGATCGGCATTTCATAAATTAAATTCTAATAATGAATCTTCAAAAATTCACCAAAAATCAGAAAAGGGAGGCAAAGATTCGAAAAAGATTTCATTTTAAAGGAATTTTTAGTATATTTGTCGTGATATAAATTTTATAACCATCAAATTATTGTTTTAAATGCAAACTTAAAAAAAGTTACAAAAACAGCTTAAAAATTTAATTTAAAAAAAATCTAAGAATTTTTCAAAAATCTTTCTTAGTGCTCCTCTACACTATAAGAAGAATCGCCATGCAAAATTTCAGTCCTTTAGGTCCAGCGGTTTGGTCCGTGCGTTGTATGTCAGTCAGTCAGTCAGTTACGGAACTGTTTTATATATATATAGATAATAGCAGGGATATCAATCCCACCATCTTGTAGAATTTATTCTTCAGCTATCAGAAGCTGTTAGGGAAGATATTACAAAAAAATATGTCGATGCCAAGTGCCCACAATTTTTGTTTCCAAATTCATGGTTTTGAGAAAATTTAAATCTCAGAGTAAAGTGGCTGTTGCTTACTACGAATTTTTAGTTCGGGTGTCCGCATATTTTCTCTTGTTTTGTGTTTAGAATAATCACAAATAAATCAGAAACATTATAATAGATGTTAGCATTTATGTCATTGTAAAATCTGAGCTGTAAGCTATCGATAGTATCCCGTATGTATTTTTCAATTGCCTAACTTTCCGCCTGAGCTGAAACTACTTTCTTAATTTGCGAAATATATATAAGCAATTAACCCAGGGATTCCCCGAAATAATCAAAAGTTGTGCAGAAGAGCAGAAAAAAATAAAGATCTTTGAAACACAAGAGTTCGAAAACGGCCGTTATTTGAGCCTAGATCTCTTTCACAGTTTTTTAGTGTAACTCCCAGCGCAGAGGGTGAAGGCTTCGAAATTTCGCGTCTATTTAGAGAACATGCAAGTTACACGAGTAAACTTGAACGGCGATTCCCAGAGTTCCCGATTCCTTCTGTGTGCTTCCTAAGCATTGGCTGCTCCAAGGGAGGGGGGGGGGGCAATAGTGGCAATTGCCCCTCCCAAAAAAGCCCGCCTTATTTTTTTTCATAGCCTAAAATTATATAATCGTAAACCGAATACTAAATGAGTTTAAATTTAAAATGAGACGATGCTTATTTCTTATATATATATATATATATATATATATATATATATATATATATATATATATATATATATATATATATATATATATATATATATATATGTATGTATGTATGTATGTATGTATGTATATATATATATGTATATATATATATGTATGTATGCATGTATATATATATATATATATATATATGTATATGTATATATATATATATATATATATATATATATATATATATATATATATATATATATATATATATATATGGACTAGCTGAAAACCCGCACTTCACTACGGAGAACATTCAAATTAAATACAGCGGTCAATGTATGCAATTAATGCCAAAAAAATAAATATATTTATATTTATTTATAATAAATACGACGATCAATGTATACAATTGATATAAAAAAACAAAAGAATATATTTATAAAAAAATCGTAAGGGATGATTTTATAGACAAAATAATGTAGAAGAAAATATTCAAATTAAATGTAATAGGACATACTAAAGAATATAGCACAGTTAATATAGCACAGTTTGAGGAACATAATATCTTTTATTGTATTTTAATATTTTTTTGGATAATGTCCAATCGTCTGCCGCATTAGCAAGAAAAAAAATATTTTTTTTGTCTATTTAGTTGTTATGCACGTGACGATAAATTTAGTTTAAGTACCAGAAAAACAATTCACGTGATCAGCATTTAATAAATTAAATTCTAAAAATTAATCTTTAAAAATTCACCAAAAATCAGAAAGGGAAGTAAAGATTCGAAAAAGATCTCATTTTAAAGGAATTTTTATCATCTTCTCTCGTGATATAAATTTTATAACCCTCAAATTATTATTTTAAATGCAAATTTTAAAAAAGCTACTAAAACAGCTTAAAAATTTAATTTTAAAAAATCTAAGGAGAATTTTTCAAAAATCTTTCTTAGTGCACCATTAAACTATAAGAAAAATCGCCATGCAAAATTTCAGCCCTTTAGGTCCAGCGGTTTGGTCTGTGCGTTGTATGTCAGTCAGTGAGTCAGTCAGTTACAGAACTGTTATATATATATATATATATATATATATATATATATATATATAAATATCCCTTACGATTTTTTTATTAATATATGTTTTTTTTTTTTTTTTACATCCATCGTATACATTGATCGTCGTATTTATCTATATATATAAAACAGTTCCGTAACTGACTCATTCATTCATTCATTCATTCACTGACTGACTGACATACAACGCACAGACCAAACCGCTGGACCTAAAGGGCTGAAATTTTGCAGGGCGATTCTTCTAATAGTGTAGGGGTGCACTAAGAAAGATTTTTCAAAAATTCTTCTTAGATTTTTTAAAATTAAATTTTTAAGCTGTTTTTTAAACTTTTTTTACGTTTGCATTTAAAATAATACATTGAGGGTTATAAAATTTATATCAAGAGAAAGATCATAAAAATTCCTTTAAAATGACATCTTTTTCGAATCTTTACCTCCATTTTCTGATTTTTGGTGAATTTTTAAAGATTCATTTTTAGAATTTAATTTATTAAATGCCGATCACGTGATTTCTTTTTCTGGTACTTTAAATAAAATTATCGTCACGTGCGTAACAACTAAATAGACAAAAAAAAAATTTTCTTGCTAATGCGGCAGACGATTGGACATTATTTTGTCTTTAAAAATATCCCTTACGATTTATTTATAAATATATATTTTTTTCTACATCAATTGTATACATTGATCGTCATATTTACTATAAATACATATATATATATATATATTTTTTTTTTCTGGCATCAATTGCATACATTGACCGTTGTATTTAATTTGAATGTACTCCGTAGCGAAGCGCGGGTTTTCAGCTAGTTATATATATATATATATATATATATATATATATATATATATATATATATTGGCATTAATTGCATACACTGACATTGTATTTAATTTGAATGTACCGTTCGTTTAGGAACACGTTTAGGAGGTGTTGGTTTATAGAATACTAAAAGTTTAAAATAGTGGCGCCATCTATTGCATATCTGTGAATCGAGAATCGCATCCTTAAAAAATTGTTGATTATCCTAATTGTTAGCCCACAAATAAATTATTGATGAATGTCTGTTAACCAAAATCAATTTTAAAACTAAACACAGTATAAATAACATAGAAAAGATTTAGCCTTTATCATTGGAGCAAAAATGCTGGAAAGTAAAACATAAAATATATAAATTTATAATAAACCTACCAAAATCCATTAAAAAACTAAACACAGTAAAAAGCATACGAAATGTTATACACATTAATAATATGAAAACCAATTAAAAATATATAAATGTATAATAAACTCCTCAGATTTCAGCTATATTCGGTCTTTCATCATAAAAAAGCTGAAAATAAAATAAAATAAAAATAATTAAAAAAATAATAAAATAAAATAAAAATAATAATTTAAAAAATAATAAAATAAAATAAAGATAATAATTAAAAAAATAATAAAATAAAAGCTGAAATAAAAAAGCCTTCATAAAAAAGCTGAAAATACAGGTTTAGCAAAATTTGCACGATCCCATACTCGAACCCGAGTCTTACGGGGTACCAAATGAAGCGTTTTAACGACTACGCCACGATTATACACAAAACTGGTGAGTAAAGTAAAAAATATACGCAATGAGTTTTTTGGATTGTTGCTATGGATTGGTGAATATACATACATTTATGGAGTAAGAGGAGTTTTAAGTGAGAAATAAGTTAGCAGGATAGAAGCTTAGTCTTTAACTCTTCAATAGACACAAAGACATAAGCTAGGGGGATTGCAGTAGCGATTAAAAAAGATCGTGACACTTAGCGTGGTTGATTCGAATTTTCCATCGCGTGTGAGAGTGTCAATATGCCGTTGGATCCGATTTATTTTAGAGTATAAAATCTGACTTGAAAGATTATTATTTTCATTTATTATTCTGGTTTAATATATAACTTGAAAATTTTTGATTTTATTTATTTTTATCTTTTCGCTCGCTGTTTGCCAGCTAACCCTAAAGTGGACGCCATATTCAGAGAAGTGATTCCACAAAGTGTAACAGCTTACAAATTGTTGGTTTTTATTAATTAAAAATCAACGATAATTAATTTCGATTTTTGAAGTTCTTCAGACCCTCGGCTGTTTTTAAAGACGCCTGTATGTAAAATTTCACGATCGTTGCTGCTAAACTGTGGATTTCTATACAATTACAGAGATACAAACATTCATTTTTATATATTAGATATGTATATATATATATATATATATATATATATATATATATATATATATATATATATATATATATATATATACAGTGGAATCTCGATCTATCGTTTTTCAAGGGACCGATTGAAATGAACGATAAATGCGGGAAAACGATAGATGCGGAAACATAACAAAGCAATATGATCGTTGGGACTGGATAAAATGAACGATACATACGAAAAAACGATGGATTCGAAAACGATCGATCGAGATTCCACTGTATATATATGTATATATATATATATATATATATATATGTATATATATGTCTCTCTCTCTCTCTATATATATATATATATTGCTCCTCCCCCCCCAAAAAAAATACTGTGGGCTGGAGCCGCCTTTGTTCCTAAGTCAGGCTGAATTCCGATCCTTGTTCGTTTTCTTCAAATATTATCGAGCAGAGGCATCCATCCTCGATAGAGTCAGATTCGGTGGGGAGTGCAGATCTGTCAGGGCATTTTCAAGACGCGAGTGCTTCTAGATGAGAAAAAAGAGATAAGGTTCTATAAATACGAGCTCCCACCCCTCAACAGAGATCCAGTTTCTGAGAGCGCACAAACAATTTTTCTTAAGCTGCACACCTCATTTACTTTCCTTTCTCTCTCGTGCAATGACGGATCGCGATGCGAGAGAAAGGGGTTTGTGTATGCTGAAGACACCGCATCCTCTGATTTTTGTTAAATGTACTTTGTCCCTAATGTAGCGTAGCCAACTAGTGGCTCTCTTTCTCCCCCCGAGAAGAAACTCCGAATGGGACTGAAAGGGAGTCCAATTATCCTCTGTTAAATTATCGGAAGAGATTCGGATAACTTGTCAACAAAGAGAAATGTTCAACTATTTTTCTTGTTACATGATTTTTCTTTTTTATAAAATGTTTGTTTACCCGAAAGTGTTTAAAATCAGTTGTTACTAAAATTGGATGATCTAAGTTAAAGTAAAACAGACATTAATTTTTTTTAAATTTTTTTTTTGGGGGGGGGGGTAGAGGGGAAGGCATCCTATAAAAGAATATTTCTGATTTACTATTGTTTGTTTTATAAAATGTTGATTTACCCGAAAGCGTTTAAGGGGGTCCAGGACACAAAATTGTTCGAATTTTCGAAAATAATTTATCGCATTAAAAATTTCTGCGTTCTTTTACGCTTAAAATGACGTTTAAATAATGTTTCTATCTTAATTATAACAGGAGGAATTATTATTTTTTTTTTGCAACATTTTAATAGTAGCCAATCGTTGTTTAAGCCTGTAAGTGCGTTTTTCTGCATGATGTGTTTTTTCCCCATTTCTCGTCTTTAAATTGTTACAAGCCAAGAACCGTCAAAGATAAATGGTTCAAACTTGTAACATGTCTTTTTCGACTATTTTACTTTAATTTCGATTCAGCAAATTTGAAAAAAATATTTACTTTTGAAAATATGATTTTTAAAAAATAAGTTACATCATTTTTTTTGTATTTTTTTATCTAAATATTTTTCATTTTTTGAAAAATTAATATTTTAAAAAATGGTGAATCAAAATTAGAACTTTTATATTTCTGTTTAGTTAAAGGAAAAAAAATTTGAAATTAGACAAATAATATTTCGAGTTATAACGATTTTAAATTACCTCACTTTTTAAAAAAATTTTAATTTTAAAATTTTTTTAAAAACTTTTTGAGAAGTTTTATGATGTGATTTTGTTTACAAATTATATGGTTAACCATCACAAAAACATTCAAAATTTTAAATCAATAAATAAAAAAAAATTTAAATGTGTCCTTAATATCAGTTGTTACTAAAAATCAATGAAGTTAAAGTAAAATCAGTATCAATTACTAATGTTAACTGGTTTTGGATGTCATATAAAGCAGTATAAGTAAATAAAGCTAATGTAGAAAAAGTTTAAAATTTCACCTCATAAATAGTAATTAGGCTTATTTTAAAGCACTCTGTACTAGTTTTTCGTAATGCAAAAATTTCACTTTTGGGTTCATTATTATATTTTCCTATTTTTTATAATGTTTTATACAGAAAAATTATTCAAAAATATGTATAACATTTTTAGGCTTCTCTCCTCTTGAGAGCTACGTTTAATGGATCCAAATTTCGTGCTGCTCATTCATAACACTTATTTTTCTGATATTTTTAGAACATTAATCCTTAAACGCTAAAAACACAAATCTCACTGGGGAAAATTTTACCCATAATAGCCATTAAGGCTTAAGACAGACCCTCATACGTGTCTGTAAATGAAAAAAAACTTGCTGATTAACTTGAGGTTTTATGTAAGGAAATATTCTTCAAAACTGCTTGTTTTTCTCATGGTTTTGGAACCTTTTATTAAACAAATTTTTGCTTCAAATTTCAAAAGTACTACCTTTTTTTTTTTTAAACTTAATCGAGAAAGTTCAACGAAGAGTTAAAACTGGGTTAGAAAGGCAGGTTAGGAAGCAAACAGAAAATAATAGCGCAATACTTTACAAATTTTAATTTCATTTTTCAATGAACTGAGTGTGAAAATTGTTGAATGCTTCCGCCTTGCTTTGGCTTCGCAAATTTGTGTAAGAATAATTATTCTTTCATAGACACGCTCTTGAACTATACATTTAACAGTAGACGGTGCTCCCTTTAATGAATGGCCAGCAGTCTCCCAGTGTACATATATAGGCGAATGTCTAGCCACAAGTGCCTCCGCATTCGAAAAAAAAAGTTAAACAGTAATAAAATTTTGAAACTACGATATTGCTGCGATTTAGTATTAAAAAAAACCAATTACACTGGTACCTCGACTTACGAGTGTCTCGACTTACGAGTTTTTCGAGATACGAGCATTCTCGGTAGATTTTTTGCTTCGAGTTACGACCTAAAATTCGGGTTACGAGCAAGCTTCAGATATCCTACCGCTAGTTTGAGCAGCGAATGCCGTGTTACGTGCTCATAAAATTAGAACACAAGAAGTATATGATATTTACAACCTTTATGTACAATTATTGTACAATTGTATAAAATTATTCTGAGACTACTATCCAGTCTTAAACCGAGAGATTGGATTCTGAGAAAACATTTTTAGGATTCTCAGAAAGAAGAATCTGGATTTTACAGCCACAGTGAACGATACCACAATCGGCCAGCTTCCGTGTCTCGCTCGTTCACTTTAAGAGAGTTAGTAGCTGGTAATAAAAGCGAAAGTGAGGAAAGCGGGGCAAAAAGATCAAAAATCAACGAATAAGATTTAATTTTTCAGTTTAACCTTTCTCCTCCTCTTCCATCAGCATCTTCGAGTCTGATCTCCAAGGTAAATGTTGTACATTACACTTAATAAAACAAATTTATTGCAGTACATTCTATTGTATTGCGTTTTTATACAATGTTCGTCGTTTATAAGCACGTTTTTCTTATTTAAAAACATGTAACAAAAAAATGCGGTGTTTTGGGGGAGCCCGGAAGCATATTAACATTCCTTACATGAATTCAAGCCATTACATCGTTTGGCGGCTGCTGATTGGTCAATTGAGTTTACAGCGGTATTTGTGTATTTGGTGCGCTGATGCTTATGAAAGCATGTCTGTTTTTCAAGAATCAAAACTTTCATCATTATTTTTGGTAATTTTTAAAAGAGTATTTATAATTTTTATTTTTTAAGAGTAAGGTTAAAAAACTAAAGTGTGCAAAACAGCAAAAAATACATAATTTGCATCTTGCAATTAAGATTTTAATTAAAAAAAAATAAACAAATTTTTTTTTAAATTCAACATTTGAATTTAAAAATAAGTAAAGCTTTCATTTTTTTTATTTCAACATTTAAATAAAAAAAAAGAAAATATCTTTCCTTCTTTATAATTCAACAATTAAATTTAAGAAAAAAATTCTGTTTTGAGTAATATTTACTTTATTTTATTCTACTCCTAAAAATTTACAGTGAAATTACTACGGAAATTGGTAATTTCTTAAAATTTTCCATGCACAAAAAAGAAGTATGAAGGCATTTATGGCGAAAATTTCTTTTGCAAATAGCTTGTCACTTTAAATTACCTTTACATTAATAGGTGGCGCCACTTAAAAGAAATTCACGTTCCTTGTAAAATATGGCGTAAAAAAATATATAAAGATGAAAGCAACTAAGAAATAGATTTTATCTCATTTAAAATACGCTTAGGATCAAATATTATGCAATTATCGAAATGAAAGCAACTAAGAAATATATTTTAGCATTTATCTCATTTAAAATGCGCTTAGGATCAAATATTATGGCAATTACCGATGCAAACTCAATTGACCAATCAGCCGCCGCCAAACGATGTAATGGCGTGAATTCATGTAAGGAATGGTAATATGCAGCCCGGAACGAATTAATGGCATTTCCATTCATTTCAATGGGGAAAATGGATTCGAGATACGAGTATTTCGAGTTACGAGCTAAGTCATGGAACGAATTAAACTCGTAAGTCGAGGTACCACTGTATATTTGTGGATTTTCGTTTCAGTCCATATTAAAATATCTTTTATTACCGTAGATAGTCCACTGAAACGTCTCTTGCAATGTTTGATTTCATTTTAAATGCTAAACTATCGCCAGTAGGTCCCACAACACTCTTGGACATTTATGAGTTCTTCAGAAAAACTCGGCAGCTGAATAGAATGGAAAACAAGCACATACACAGAATTACTTTATTGCTTGACGAGAGATGGAATTTAGGAAAGTCATTAAACCAAGTTACCGGGGAATGAATTGCGACTTCCTCGAATCTTTGTAAAATTTATGATTGCCCAGATTACATGACCCTGAAGGGTGGTCATCTTATAGCAGTATCTTTAGATGACAGTGTACTATTCAGTGATCATTTGTGAAGAAGTTCGTGGCAATTCAGTTTTTTTTCTTTTAATTTGGGTTGATATTATAATTAGTTACCAATAAAACCATGAAGAAATGCAGCATAAATATTTGCGTTGCCTACAAAATGTTTAGTATTTCGTAGAGATAGCGCAATTTTACGTTTAAAATAGTAAAAGGCTTACATTTTTCGCTCGTTCAATCACATTTTTTTTAATCACTTCTATAAATTTGTATAAACTTCATGAAGTGAATACCATCTCTCAAATGTAGCACATTTTAAGGATAAATAGTAAATGAGCGCGCTTAAGACTGCTGTGTACTAACCCTATTGGATTATAGTGTTAGTACACAGAAGCGCTAAGAAGAAATTCTCTTTCGAAGTAAATCAATATTAAATTATATTGATTATATTATATTATTTGTTTTAATTTAAATTAACACAATCAATTAGTACGCCAGAAACATTCAGATTGGAAAACAAAATGTCTTCATCGGTATGTTTCTGAGGTACGCTTTCAGACGTACGTAAAAGAAAATAAGTGGAAATTGCGAAAATTAAAAAAGATTGGATAAATAAAGGACAGCCGCGAGATTAAAACTCACTGGTACCTGGTTTCTATATTGAACTCCCAGATTTTGAGGTTTTACCTCAAAATACGTAACTCATACGACATGCCTCTATTCCATTTTATCAAAAAGATTTATAACGTTGATGGATTGGACCACCAAAATCAATAGAAGTTTGCTCGTCCCTGAACAGAACTGCTACCCAGACAATTTCATAATTGTGTTGAAATTTCATTAAAATGTATTGATTTACGAAATAAACATTTCCATTTCCCAACATAATTAGCATATTTATATATATATATATATATATATATATATATATATACACTGGTTATCAAAAATTAAGGAAAAGTCTCAAAAATAGCGATTACTCACAAAGTTACGCGTAGAATTTAATGAAACTTATACACATTATACAACACATAGGTAGGTATAAAATAGAATAAAAGGAAATCGCCAGGCAATTATGGTGTTATAGAAATTAGCATATGTATATAATGAACAAATCGGATGTGTCAGTTTGGTATAGGAAAAGTACTTTAATATGGCGTATGATCCCCCCTAGAAGCAATACAGCACATACAGCGATGTGTGATGCTGTCAATTATGCGGTCTATGAGTTCGGTAGGAAGTGAGAGCCATTGCTCTGCAAAGCAGTTGAAAGCGGGGCTAAGGTCCTAGGAGGAGAACTGAGAGCAGCTATACATCGTCCTAAAGCGTCACAAACGTGCTCGATAGGATTCAGGTCCGGTGATCGTGCTGGCCACTCCATGCGCTGAATTATTTCCTGCTGAAGATAAGCATCCACGATGCGAGCCCTGTGCGGTTTCACGTTATCGTCCTGTAGCACGAAAGCATCACCTATTGCCCCGGCATAAGGGCACACATAAGCATCGAGGATGTCATCTCTGTAGGCGTGAGCATTCACATTTTCACGGGGAAAGACATGGAGGTCTGTGCGTCCACTCAAAGAGATATTATCCCAAACACAGACACTGCCTGATTCGTATGCATCTCTTTCACGGATGTGTGCTGGATGAAAACGAGTTTCAGGTTCTCTCCAAATCAAAATACGCCTACTATCGCTTTGGAAGCTAAACCTGGACTCATCCGTAAAGAAAACAACCCTCCTTTGATCACGCATACATTGGACATGTTGACGTGCCCACTGCAAATGTTCCCGCCTATGGCGTGACGTGAGCGGGACGCAAATGGCTGGTCGTCTGGCAAAAAGACCACCTTCGTGAAGCCTTCTGCGCAGGGTTGACGTTGATACCAACCTTCCGGAGCTCGCAGCGAGGGAGGATCTGTTCAGACGGAGTTCAGATGGAGTTGCGGTTCTATTCCTTCTTGCGCATAATGACAAATGCCGGTCATCGGCATTCATCGTAGCGAATGGCCGTCCTTGGCTGAACCTCCTGGATGCCGAATCCGTGGTTAGAAATTGTTCCCAAAGCCTATGAACCACAGACAGACTCATATTTAGCCATCTGGCCACTTCTGTTTGATTTTGTCCTGCCCTAGTCTCCCAATAGCTCGCCATCTCAGTTCTTCGGTCAAATGATGCTTGGAGGTCATTGTTACAATTTGGCTATGGCAGAAGTCTAATTTCAGCATCGCAGCGGCAGTTGTCGCCTTGCTCTGAGACATGGCCTAGTTTTCAACGTGTTATCCGTCATTTTGTGATTTTTCCTTCATTTTTGATAACTAGTGTATATAGATAGATAGATATGCTAAATGTCCCGCGTCTGGCTCTATTTCCTCAATGCATAGGAGCACTTGAATCAGATGCAGTGAAAAATTATTTATACTCGTACTCTTTGAAAAGTTAGACATTTATTACAGGACAAATATAATGAGAAACGAATTTTTTAACTGTTTGTATTTCCATAGTTACCACCACTACGTAATTTAGACGAGTGAAAATCAACTGGACAGCGTTATGCAGCTAAGAACCACGAAAGGTTAAAAGGCGAGTTTAATATAGGACTGGTGCGCCACAGGTTCAGCTATCTAGGGGAAAAAATTATTATTATCCGGAGAACTAACCATCAGCAACTGGAATTTTTACTAAAACTCAAATTTCTCCATGTCAGTGTAGTGTGGTTTGGTTTCTCGTTGCATAACGCTGTCCAATTCGAATGCCTTAGAGATGCCTTATTTTGAGTGAGCGTTTTAAGAATGTTCACTGTTCTAAATAACCCCTTCTAACTAACAGTTACCAAACGCAAAAATTCCGGCGAGGTTGCGGTGTGCCATATGCTGGTCCATTGTTAATTTTTTTTTAAGGCGTCTCCAACGGCACAGTTACGGTTAAAGTTGTGCGTGCCGTTCAGCCATTATTCCGGGCGCGTTTCTCTTTGCCTCCTTGTTTTGCTGGAGAATGCTAATAATTTCCACTCCATCATTTTCTTGGAATACAAATGAAGCGAAATAAGGAGAAAGAGGAAAATAATCATTTCAAGTATGTCGACGGCTCTTTTTTTTTATTTTTCTCTCTTTCTCCGGCTTTAAAAACGTACGATTGTAATTCTACAAGCCCCCCCCCCCTCCAAATGGAGGACCTATTTTCCGTATTCGTGTATGTGGCCAAATAATGACGGGTTGAAAAAGACATTTGGAATGATGTTGAGTTATAGATTTTAACTCTTTTAATGACAGTTTAAGTGAAGTTTGTTAACCTCGGAATTTACGCAGCTTGGAAATCTCGTGTATTTTCTTAACTTAAACAAAGGGGCAGGAACGAGGGGCGTTATTACAAGTGCGGATCATCGTACAAAAAGGACAAAACGGATCATTTTCGGCGTGTGTATGGGACAAAAATTAAGAACGGGGTTTTAGGCGTAGATAAAAGAGAGAGAGTGTAGAATTTCGTCCATCGGTGGCGAAATTCAGATGACAAGGGGAAAGTGGCGGGGGGGGGGTGTTGTTTGACGCACCTTTACGGACTCTCTACCTTCCATTATCTCTTGGAAGTGAATGTTTACAGACCCACATTTTAACCATATTGATGGCCCGTACTCCTTACTTTGAGAGGTTGAATTCCACTCATCTCGTAAACTTGGCATCTTACTTATGGGGTTGCTTTGACAGGTAGAATTGCCTATACCAGGGTCTTTCAACCTGGGGGCTGCAACCCCCCATGCTGCTTCCACATTCATGCAGACATATCTGCAATAAGCACCCCGACCCCGCTTGACACATTTTGGGGTCGATTAGTTACGCTCCAGGAGCGTGACCCCCGCCCCCAAGGTCTCTCGTGTCTCTTTGATGATCTGTGCGAAAACCGCCCAAAAGAGGGATCGCTGCAGAGCGGCTCTGCAGAGCGCTCCTCATAAATCACTCGTTTACCCCCAGGATACTGTGTGCAGTGCAGATGAGTGTGGACGCAGTGTCAGGTCGCAAAAGTTTGAACTCGCGAAGGTTAATAGTTTGAACTACTCGCTCGTACAGTTATTTATTAGTACTGTTAGTACGCTTTGGTCTGGGGAATAACGAAGTGTTCATTTTATTTCTCTTACTTTAGACGAGGGGGGGGGGGAGCTAAAAAGGTTGAGATCCGCTGGTCTAGACCTACACAGCTTCATTTTCGAATGATTCATTATCTTCAGATGTAGCTTGTAAAGAAAGACATAAATCAGAGAACACATAAATTTCAAATATATACTCTAAAAATAAAATTAAATATGTTTTCAGAGAAGGCAATCAGGAAGTTTCTCGTTCTTGATAAAAATTTAAAAATTAAAAAAATTAAACCAAATTTTTCCACCTCGGTGTGCTGGTAGACGTCATATTGGATTGTCTTATGACCTAGGGTGGATATTGAAATACCGGTGAAATTCTCATTGCTTTTCTTACAATTCAGAAACTAAAAAACTGTACCACTCAATTGTTGAAAAAATTTCCCACCCATTGCTACATATTTGTAAAGAAGTTAAAACTGAAAGTGATGTTTTAAAATTAGTCTAAAAAAAAAAGTTTCAGAACATACTTCAAATTTTTTTTTAATTTTACCTTTTTAAATTCAATTTTTTTTCCTTTTTTAATAGCAATTTTTTTTAATTTTTCCTTTCAAATTTAATTGATAGGTTCGTCATATGTATAGTTATATGTATAGTTCATCATATGTATGTTATAGTGTATATAAGGGATTAATAAGGTTTTCTGGCTGCATTGTATTGGTGTTTTAATGACGAAGTTAATATGTTGTATCGCTTTTTGTTATTTGATAATGTTCTAGGCTTCTGCGCTTCAAATAGCTAATTCTTGGTAAAATGGTACTTTCATAATGATTCATGATTATTTTTTTTTTCTGTGTCAATTTTGGAAATTTTACGCCTACATCAGTGTTAGGGGGCCCCCATCCCGAGTTGTGCCAGTCCAGAATTTCCTAAATCGGGCCCTGTTTAAAAACAAGCCGACAGTTCCTGAAACACGTGTCAATATGGAAATGGCCCAATACAATACTATGGTATCCAGAAGCCTTAAGATACATGATATATGTACGTTCGAAGCATTCAAGCAAATTTTCTGTCGATTCTGACAGGATCCTGCCATAGGCATGAGTAGTTGTATCGATTGCTTTATGCTTTAGGCACTCGTGCTGCAAAAGGTGATGATATCCCATTAAACCAACTAACCTGTCCATCGATATTGATAGGGGGAGTGTCCCAAATATCGCCCCTGTGCCTCATATCGCCTACTCGTGTTTCTAAAGTATGATTCGCGCCATGTATGAGAAAATGCACTCACTTCTTAGTTCTGGGTTTGTACTAACAGCGACAACGCTCTTATCACTGACAACAGAAACTAGTGTATGGCGTCTGAAGTTGTCTTGGCTGTTGTCTTTTGGTAAACTTTGGCTCCAAATAATCAGAATCCAGTGAACGACCAGGTAGATGCATCCAAATTCTAATGTTTCTTGAAAGTGCATCAAACGGAGACTTTGCTAGCGACGCCTTTCAACAGGTGCTCCTAATTTCGAATAGTAGGCGGTAAGAGGAACAGAGGTAGGCGATATTAAGAACCGTTCTGCAGTTCACTGGAAATTTCAATTTTTCCAATTTATCCAGGCCCTGGTTTACCATTAGGCCTAGTAGGCCTGGGCCTAGGGGCCCCCGAATGTTGGGGGGCCCCAAAAAATTTTTATTTTAAAAGAAAAAAATTCCCAATTCAATTTTTTTTAATTTTACCTTTTTTAATAGCAATTTTTTTATATATATATATCCTTACAAATTTGATTTATAGGTTCGTGATATGTATAGTTATATGTATAGCTCATCATATGTATGTTATAGTGTATATAAGGGATTAATAAGGTTTTCTGGCTGCATCGTATTGGTGTTTTAATGACGAAGTTAATATGTTGTATCGCTTTTTGTTATTTGATAATGTTCTAGGCTTCTACGCTTCGAATAGCTAATTCTTGGTAAAATGGTACTTTCACAATGATTCATGATTATTTATTTTGTGTGTCAATTTTGGAAATCTTACGCCCACATCGGTGTTAGGGGAGGGGCATCCCGAGTTGTGCCTATAGTCAAGAATTTTCTAAATCGGGCCCTGAATTTAGCTACATAACTTAAACTGGCACTGGTTTGGGAGCTGGTTCATACCAAAGGAAATAGTTCTTAGGGATGTTCCTTGAGTTTCCAGCCTAATCCAGAAACTAAAAAGTGAATGAAATGTCGAAAAAAAAAAGTTAGAGTAGGCGATATTCGGGACACCTGCCTTAATGTTATATGTCTATTCGACAAAGAATTGTCTTTATAATATAACGATGCTGTACAGATCTATTTAATTAAGGCTGCTATGTACTAACCCCATTGGATTCGCTCACCTCAATGTTAACCTATGGAGAAAATGTGTCCACGGACTGTCGACTTGGATTCAAAGATTTTTTTTTAAAAATTGTACTCCGTCATAGAGAAAGACATTTTACATTTGTATACATTTTTCGTTTTTTTAAATGCAATTAATATTTTTAAATTTAAATTATTCGGGGAAAAATCTGGTAGAGTGTGTTTTGAACGCTCCTAAATTCCTTCGGCGGACGAAATTTATAAAATGAATCCCGTAGCGCTTTGCAGAAAAGTTCGGGCTATCTGACAATACCAATTTTATTTGTTTATCGGCATTTATGTACCTATAAATAGTCGACAAAAATATATTTAAAATAAAAAATTTGGCGGCATCGCTTAACCCTCCTATAGAGAGAGAGAGCCATTACGATCCCTCAAAATGTGAATCCTGAGGGGGGTGGAATTCTCGAACTGTCGACTGGACTCCTCCCACCACAAGAGTCTGCAAGAAGAGAAAAAGGGAAATACGATTTTTTTTTCATAGTACATAGCATCCTTAAGGTATGCGCGATATATTTGACCTTTGCGCATGCACCTCTATGTACATGCGTGCGGGTTCATACATGAAGAATTAGCCTTGCATGAGCGGAACCCCTTCCTTGATCGTAAGTATTTCATCTGGGATGATCCCACTACGAAATATCCCGCTTATTAAAAATGCATTTTCCTCGCCAAAACAATTCTGAAGAATCAAAATCCCTGGTCTCGAGTACGTCCTCTTGAGTGACAGGAAGGAAATTGCGGTGCCCATTATGTGTGGCATCTTGGCGTCCACTCTTGCCGGTGGTCGTCACATTTCTGTCGGCACGATAGAGGCGGAACACGTATTGCACAAAAAATATATTTGCTTTTTGTTTTTCCCACGCATTTACGAGCCTAACCTTGTTGCGTCACGACCAAAGTCAAGAAAGACTTATTTTCATTGCGGGAGGAGGTAAACACACTAGTTATGACCCTCTGACATCGGCGGAAGTGGACACAACGGGCAGGATGTCTCCGCCAATGGGAAGCGGCCTTGATGGATTTTGAAACGACCGGAAGTGACGATGCGTGGAAAGCTCCCTTTCTTTGCTCTCCGAAATGGAATTTAAATTTATTGCTGATGTTACCTTTTTTTATGTGCGGAAAGAAAGGGAATGTGATGTAACCGCGATGTCGTCATTGGCATGACAGTGAAAATCTACATCGCTCATCACCTTGGGCTCTTTTCGCGGGCGCTTCGTAATTACCAGATAAAACGTGTCATTCTAAATGCATTACGATGTTGCATAAACTCAAAAGGCAGTTTAGGTAGTACTGAATTTTTACTGTTAGGATTAAGAGGAAGTTGACTCCAAACTTTGATAGAAAATACGAGATAATACAAGAAATTACGAGTAAGGATAGATATTATTTGGCACCAGTAGATACCAAGACTATACGAAAACTATAGTATGCATATGAGGTTTCAGTTTCTGTCAATAGATCTTTTGATATACAGTGATTTCCGCTTATAACAATCACGTTTGCTATTACTGTTTTTGATTCTTATAACCGGTTGATTCTTATAGCCGAAATTTAGGTTTTCCGACAGGCACACATATATATACATATGTTAGGTAATTTACCATAAAATACTCTTTAATTTACGTTAATTATCTTTTATTAAAATTATTTTTTATAATTTTAAAAATACAACTTCTAGACCTATAAGTAGATACACATGATTATAGAAAGAAAAAAAAAATCCAATACAAGATAGCTGCTTAACAGTTTTGACATTTCAACTAGGGATGCGACATCGATAACAAAACATCGATGTTTTGAAACATCGATATTCAATATTAAAACGTCGATGCTAATAAAACATCGCCCAAAAATCATCGATGTTTTTAAACATCGATGTTTTACAACATCCATTTTTTAAAACTGGTTTAGAAACCTCAAACATTAATGTTACTTCGATTAGTCGTGGGGGGGGGGGGGGAAGTGTGATTTAATTTTACTCTCTGATTGGGCTGACACAAATGACAAAAACTTGGTTGCTTTTGCCTCGGGCTACATTGATGACTCAAAATTCTCGTTGTCAATATCGCCTTCAAATGTCCAGATAAATTTGTGGTATTGCCAGAAGTTTTGAGGGACTTAAGGCAAATATTGCACTTCGCCAATTTGTCAGAGGTTTTGCAAAAATATTTCCAATCGGTACTTTTGGGAGGCATCTTACTAAAAATATTAACGTCAACTTATATAAAACCAGAACATAACAAAAACTGAAATGGCTGCTCTCCTGTACATACTATTTATAAAATAAAACCCCACGGAAGGTTCTGGAGTGTCAGGAACATTCCAAGCGCTCTGATTGGTTCATTGGTTGTTGATTACCATTTGTCTGTTTGCTAAGGAATTTTTCCGACTTTTGTATTCGTCCTTTTCAGAATTCAGACTTACATTTACCGAGTGTGAAAATTATGCTACGTGGTAAATTTTTTTATTATGGTACTTTTTTATTAAAAAAAATCGAGACAACGTAAAACATCGAGCACAAAACATCGATGTTAAAAAATCATCGGCTTTAATAAATCGATGTTTAGAACATCGATGATTTGATAAAAACATCGATGTTTTGAAAACATCGACATCGATGTCGCATCCCTAATTTCAACTACAGGAAGGGAGCAAGAAAAAGTTTTCTATGGTAATTTGACGTAATGAAATTTTCGGGAGGCTGTTTATACCTCTTTCAATACCAATAGTCTCAGACGAAGATTCACCTTCTAGCTTACGTTTCCGGTTTGAAAACATGCTGAATCTACTAATGTCACGTTTGCTAAGTGATAGTGGACACTTCGCCGAAGATTAAAGCCTAAGTGATAGTGGACACTTGCGCGGAATTTATGTGTTTCAGGGCCCAGGAAGCCGCAATCAGGATTTGGGAGATGGGAAAAAAGAGTCCCTGTCTTTGTTTGTCACTGGAGAAAAGTGAAATCGGACCTGTACAGGTAAAGATGCCCCCGGGTCAAGCTAATAGGACAGTATTGTGCTAAAGCGTTTAAGGGGAAACTATTATATTATGTCTACCAAACAAAGGGATGCATTTTACGACTGTATTCCATCCCATCTTATCATTCAGTTTTTTCTTTAAAAAAAATAAAGAAAAAACTTCGTGCCTTTTGAGGGTTTAAGTGGCTTTTTTGAAAAATGAAAGGAAAGCGAAGAGTGTAAACTGATTCTTAAAACCGGTGGATCAATTCTTTAAAGCGAAAATTTTAACATGGAAATAATACATTTTTTTTTTTTTCGCGCTATTGAATCTTATAAACGGTTGATTCTTATAACCACTGATCACTATAAGCGGTGGTTACTTTATTTACAGTACTGACGAAACTGGTTTTTATATCTTGTCAATTTTTAAAAATCTTTGATCAAATAATTTTCTTGTATATTTCCATTTTGCTGGAGAAATTATTTATCTTTTACAATAATTATCATCAATATACTTTCAGTTAAGCGGGGGTAAATTGCTTTATGCTGATTTATATATTGATAGATATTTGCTCAAAAGTATAAAAATCAATGTTAAGTATGTGTCTAAATTATACCGCCATTTTGCTTAAGATTTGTATACAAAATTACTAATCATTTGAAGCCTTTACTTAGGCAGATTTCCGTGCAAAGGTAGTGACGCTAAAAGGGCTATTTACTGGCGAAATAAAGATTTTATATAAAAATTAATGGACTTGTTTCAATTGGTTCCTTGCCGCTCAAAAAATGCAACAATTACTTATCACACCGTGCAGCAGTTCACAAATTAATGCAAAAATATTATTTACTGTCATTACGACGTAATCAAAGATGCGAAAATTCGAAGAAGGCAGTGCCCTAACCTGTTTAAAAGATTACACGATCTCCGTTTCAGATATTTAATTTAATTGAAGAAACTACGTGCTCTGATACTAGGCAGAAAAAGAAAAAAACACTTTCCAAGTTATCGCATAACTGATCGCGAACATGAAAGTTATTTTTTCCTTTTTCGCCTCGGAAGAAGACGAAATTCTTGATGCCTGGAAGTTTCGCGTGCGATACGGTTTGGAAAAAATTTACTTTTAGAAATCGTGTTGAAAGATTCCACACGCAAGGAAAAAGATATTATCAGATAATACTTTTGCATGTACACGTTATTAGCCATAAATACCATCTTGTTAATATCGAAAGTGACGTTTTGCTACTAACATATGTTAAAATAACGCGCACTGACATTTTCCGATCTAATCTATTTTTATAAGGAAAGTGCAGAGTTATATGCAAGTGTTTCAAAATTATGAGCTCAGTTAATACGCACTTCTACAAGCAGAGATTGAAAACTAGCAATGAATTTTAGATTGCGAGGCGTATTAACTTCAATTACTTTCGAGTTTTTATTAGAAATTACTGATGAATGTTCAGAATGAATCTCAGAAGATGTAAAATTTTTGTAACTCGAAAAAAATATTTGCCCGTATGCCATAATGGTAAGAGAAGATATATAAATAAAGTTCCATCAACCTTGCTCTCTCTCTCTCTCTCTTGACTATTATAATCAGCATTAACTAGTAACCAGGTGTTTCAAGTCATGCGCAGTGACCTGAAGAAATTATGCTTACTCATCTAGCCAATATTTCAGGTACGGGGTTTGCTGCGTTATTGAACATTCCTTCACTTATTTCCGATCAGTCCTCGTATAGCAAAAGTTGACCGTGGCGCCCTCAATCAACCAACCAACCAACCATCTACATATTTCCTCCCCACTCTTTATATCAAAGCACATCCAAAAAAGTAGGAAAAAATAAATTAAGGCAGGATCTGTAAATTTGTCTTTAAGATTTATTAATCATATGAGATTATTAATCATATGAGATAGAACTACTAGGGTAAAATTGGCTACTGTTTCGCCATAACCGTCACTTACGGAATTAGGGTATGTATGCATCTTTTGCTTTGCATTAGGATTATTTGTGTGCTTGCATGTACGGTGCGTTGAGCCCTTACTGTAAGTTGTGCTCGTCTTTTTATTTTCTTTTCACTAAATGTTTCCATGAGGATCTCGGGACCTTGGGATGTCTTTTGGTCTTACCTGCATCCTATTCAGAAAGTTCCCCTTGAGGTAACTGATTTGGTTAGGCTCCCTGATGACGTGACCAGTCGGTAACCTCTATGTCTTTTTATGATTCAGTTCCGACACTACTACAGAATCTTGCCTCTGGTGCGTGGATGCCCTGAGTGCTTGATTTCTGTTTTGTTTTTTGTCTGTATTCCTCTTGTATTTATCTAGCTCTGTTGGATTATTTATTTTTAGTTATATTTGTATATTTTCATTATGACGATATGAAGCTATCTTTTATTGAAAAGTTTTATAATTTCTTTGCTAGGGTAGGTTTTAAGTTAAATTGTTTTAGCAGTCTATGCTCGCTTTTAAGTTAAATTGTTTTAGCAGTCTTTGCTCGCTTTTTAATTTTTGTTTATTTCATTTGTTTATATTTTACATCATATGAGATAAAACAAATAGTCGAAGTAGACCTACTTAAGTCTTCCGCATGTAGTAAAAAACAAATATTTCCGACTTAATTTTCCTGTTTTAAAATTTAACAGTACGAAGAAGGCTTTAAAATATCAATGCTAAATTAGATAGAAGCATCTAGAATTACTTGTTCTTATCTTGAACGTCTCAAACACCTCCCAAAGGATATAGGAAAAGTCATACATAATGGAGAAAAGAAATAAAATGACCAACCTTTCTAGTCAGTTTTATATTGCTGTAAAATTGATTCAACAATTAACTGAAACTTAGAGATACATTAGACTCTGGGAGAGCAATAGCGGATCGGTCCACTCAACCTACGCAGTTATGGCACGTTTAGATGATACACTATCCTGTTCCAGAAACACCATGTCTTGACAAGACGGAACTATCCAAACATTAGTATATAACCCCCGTCAAAAATTATTGAATGTTGATCAGCGTTTCAAGAGGGGATTCATCATTTTCATCGGGCATTGCTGAAAAATGAACTTGAACAGCAGTAAACAACAAAACAAAACTAAACTAAATCAAAACGAAACCAAAACTGTTTCAAAAGGGAATGACTCGCCACACAGCAGGCATCACTGAAAACGATACTTAAACAGCCCTAAACAACAATAAAATAAAACGTGAAACACAATTTAATTGACATTAAAATTAAACATTAAAAATGTAGTTATTTAAAGGGAATATGAAAAACCATGGAGTAGAATGAATTCGAAATTCGAGTGAATGACTCAATTGAATAAATGATTTTTTTCAATGGATATTTTAATTTGAAGATATTTCAAAAACTAAACGATTTTGAGCTAGGGTTGTTCACTCGAAATTTTCAGATTTTTGAAGGGCTTTCAAAATATGTCACATTTGTGGTAATATTTTTCAAGAAAAAATTTCAGAAAATGGCGTCGCAATGTTAAGATGTTCCCGACTTGGTCCGTCCCGGAATGATTTCCTACACTTTTTCTACTCTAGGCTTTTATATAAGTTAAGATGGCAACACACTTTACGTAAGCCTCAGCCTCACGTCTGAATTTTATAATAGATAGTGTGTTTTTCGTTACTTTATAAGCTTCAGAACAAGGACAATATCTCGAGGCAGTGGCTAGTGTTGGACCCAATCACGTGCAATTTCTCGTGTTAAATGTAGATATAAGTACTCATTTAGAAAATAAGATCCTGTTTAAAATAAGACTTAAAGTTCGCCGTATAGAAGAAGTTTTTCTCTGGAAAGAGAGTAATTAGATAAGAAAATATGTTTCATTGACAAAATTATGCCGGCCCTCCAATATTTTTAAGAGTATATATGTGCAATGCAGTTGGCACAGTATAATAGCACCGCTAACGATATTTTTATTTTTATATCAAATGTTTTTATTTATCTATTCACCTCCGATGGAAAAAATTCCATATCGATCTAATATCCCCCCAAAAAAAATTAGCTACACTTAAGGATGTTACGCTCTCTTTGGTAGATATTGAAAATTTGACCTCGCTATTAATGCTCTTGGTCGAGTTTTCTGACTCCCATCCACAAAAAATTTCACTTCTGTCCAGCGTCTATGGTAAAAAGGTGGCTACCTTAAGGATGTTGCGCTTTTTTTCCTTTGGTATTGAAAATTTGACCTCTCTCGTTGATAGAGATGTGATTTTTTAAACTGATCCACCTCTATATGCTTCTAGTTACACATCGGTTTGAGTTTTCACATACTGAAGATAGCTTTTGAAAGGGCAGATATTGATACCATCGAATAGATAGTCTGCTAGGAAAGTATATGTTTCCCCTTTTTTAAACGGAGGAGAAGATTAATATATAAATTTGAAATTCTTTTCAACTTTTTAAACGGATAAAGTAAAAGATTTACAGCTTGTAGCAGGGGGGACAAAAACGATGATACAAATGCAAATTAAACTATTCGACGAAGTTCGAGTTACACTAATAATTTGCTCTGGAACATGCTCTGAGAGACAGAACGTGTACAAGAAAACAAGAGAATATGATTTAAGAAACATATACTCTTCTGGACACAAAAAGGTCACATTAGACCTTAATGGAGGTCATACTAGGTCATATTTCAAGTAGGGACAAAGGAAAGTTTATTGTTATATATATATATATATATACAGTCGAACCTCCATATATCGAACTTCCCTATATCGAAATTTTCTATATATCGAACTCTTCGCAAATCTCCATGTTCATTACATAGAAAAACTGTTTCTATATATCGAAATTTTTTTCACGACATATTGGGAGATTTTATTCCACTTTAGAATAAAATCTCCCAATTTTTGGCGTTTGAAACAATACTTCGTGGACCCCTGATAAAGTTTTTAATGGACTGAATAAATGCGAGCATTTCTTTGATGAACTTTCCGCAAAACTGGCTGTTCAGCAAGATATTCGCAGTTTTTTTTTTAAAGAATGTAACTGTGATCACTGTAACCACTGTCTGGATTATTATTTTTTTAAAGGTATATAGTACTCAATAAATCTTTCACATTAATTCATTTTTTAGTTAACTTTCATTTAATTTGATTCGCATATAAATTGGAAATGGAGATTCGTATACGAAAATTAGCTAATTTTAATGTTTTAGGAGAATTATGATAAAACTAAGATCAATTCTATATATCGAAATTTCTATATATCGAATTTTTTTCCGGCATTTTGCTACTTCGATATATGGAGGTTCGACTGTATATATATATATATATATATACAGTCGGACCTCTATTTAACGAAGTCGCTAAATCCCGAAAAAAAGTTCGTTATATGGGAAATACGTTAAATAGAGATTCACCTTTTAAAATACTTTAAACTACAGATAACATATTTTAAATTCATAAACACTAAATACTATTAATATAAATAAATAATTACACCTTTATTTTGTAAATTAATGTCTATTTCTTTTATATATCTTACCCGTCAAACAGAAATCTGCAAAGGAAACAAGAATAAAACAATGTCCGGGAATACACTGTATTTTCGATTTAAAAAAATTATATTAAAATGAATGAATTTTAATGACATTATCGCATTTATTATAACGAGTAATTTTAAGCATACATTACCTCATGTGTCCTTAAATTTTATTACTGATAAAGGTCTCTTAATTTTGTCCAAGTTTTTTGTTTGAAAAAATGTTTTCTCTCATAATACGTCTCGCATCTTTGCAATGTACTATAAAGCCCTTCGGGCGTATTTTCTTCAAACTGTAATTCGCGTCGGAATGTGTAAAAAGAAAGTCAATGTGATAAATGCGTTAAAAGAAAGAATAAGTGTGAAATGTTCAGTAATATTTTGAGAAATATGGAGGAAAAAAATTCTGGATCGCAAGAAAAATTTCGTCAAATAGAGAATGCACTTCGCTATTTGGAGGTTATTTTACGAAGAAATTCGCAAAATGTTCTTGGTTTCAAGAAAAAGTTCGCAAAATAGAGGTTCGTTAAATAGAGATCCGACTGTATATATATATATATATATTTCTTAATATCTACTAAAATTAATTATTTTAAAGGAAAGATAAAAATATTTACATTCGTAGAAACAGAGACAGAATTTGAACTTGACAATACTCAATTCTTTGCCTGTCACTCTAAATTCGGAGAAGTCTCTCTAAGACTAAGTAGTAACTTTAGTTGTTAGACGTGAAGAGGAAAAATGATTTCGTTACCACCCGGTTACCACAGTTGGCACGCATCGAAAATGTTTATCTTCGATATCTGTCCCTTCATCTTTACAACTCCTTTAGCTACACGATATCGTCCAAATGTTGGTCAAACGTCCACTTTCCCCTACAACTTATCAACGTGACAGTCGCTTATCTGCTCTACTATCTGCGTGATTGGTCTAAAAATAAGTAAATGGAAATTCCAGAGAAACGTCCTTCCTCGGCCAAATGGACGAAGGCGAGCGCCGGACCATAGCGCGCGCGCGGGGGGAAAAAACCTCATTTTGCAGATCGAGGGGCCATCGATTCCGGGACGGTTACCGTTACGCGGCGACACGGCCGGATAGTCCGCCTCTTGTCACTGGAGGCCTGGCCGCTGCCGAGTCCTGTCTCAATTTATCATTTTCATCCCTGCTCTGGTGTTTTTAACCATGTGTTTATTAACTCGCTTTCTTGTGTGTGTGTCTTGTCCAGTGCGAATCTTGCAATCGATTTTTAACTACCTTCCCGACTCGCTAGACATTTGAAACTTTTAGAATAGCCCAGAACACGATGACAATGCATTATTTTAATACTTTTAGCCATCTTTAAGCAGGATTGAATTCATTTTCAGTTAATTTTGTTTCGTAGACTGGTGCGGCCATCTATCGGCCGGGGCGGGAACGAAAAGTGAAACGCGAGTTAACTTCCAATGAACTTCATTTTCTTTCAAGTGGATGGGACAATTCGTCAAAAAAATTTTAAAAAAGCATTTATTAATACATAGAATTGTCAAGTTTATAGGATTCAACAGAAAATTTAAAAGCATGGTATATAAAAAAGTCTTTTTATCTTGTAATTATTATCAGATCACTGTCAATTCAACCTATCTCGGGTTGTAATATAATTGTTGAAATGGGTCATAATTACCATCTCAGAAGATTTATTTTTTTTAAAAATGACCTTCGGTAAGCCAGTAAAAATAGGAATCTGAAAGGGGCAAAGACATCAGTTTTGAATGCGTTTTATTTTGCGCAAGTTTTCACGAGCCGAGACCCAGTGCATCGCCCAATTTCATCAATCTCTTCGTCCGATTTCTACAGCTAAACTTATGGTCTAATTTATTTGAAGTGAACACCTTAGGAATCCGGGGAGAAATATTCGTATCAACAAATTACAAAGCGGTGTAAAAATTGCGGTTATGGCATTCCAAAAATAGGTATTTATAATATATTAAATATTATAAATACCTATTTTTCAATTAAACAAGAAGTTAGTTGAATTAAACAAGAAGATAGTTAAATTAAGACAGAATTAAACTATCATAAAGTTTTTATTTTTTCTTCTTTAGGATTTACACTTCCTACGTTTTTATTTGTATAGTCACTACAATTAGAAAAAATTGTTAAGTTCTAGCGTTAATAAATATATATATAAAATAAATATACATATATATATATATATATATATATATATATATATATATATATATAGTATGTATGCATTTATATCTGGGGCAATTTTTGGTGATAATTAACTTGTAGCTTAGTGTAGCAGTTAAGGTATGAGTGCCCGCACATGCAGCATGAGTGATGCTGGAAATTGCAATTTCGGACAAAAAATGTTATTAAAATGGACATACGTGACAACAAAGCTGAAGGTCTTGACGGTAATTTTAATTTCTCCCTCGACATACATTCTGAAATTTGTGAAAACACGCGTTCCTATGCATTTTTTAGACTCTGAAAACCACTTCCCCTAACCTTTTTTTTTGCGGTTTTCTGATTGTTGCACGTATTATACCTCTGAAAAGGGAGCCAGGCCAGATAATTAAGTTTCCCTTGACGACGCGTTAACTGCCTGTGTGTGGTGACCGGCTTGCCAACGCGAAATAAATAACACGGTGGGAGAAAGGCAATAAGCCCTCTACTGTCCATATTTCATGCCAAAAGCTACGCCTAAGTATTAAATTCCTAGGACAGATGTAAATGAAGGTTGAGAGATAAAAAATTATGGCTTGTTATACATCCAATTAATGAAATGACAGCGTACTAAAAATAGTAAGTCTTTATAGAAAGCGTTACTTACCATTAATATATTTGAAATCGGGAATTCGAAGTCTGTGAAGAAATGTGAGGTGATTCGTCACAAGCAATAGAAAATACCAAACATCACCAAATTTGCATTTAAGCTGGTCAAATATATCGTCACCATTTCAAACACTTGGCGTTGTACCGAATTCTTGGTTAAAGAAATACGTTCAAATTTTTTTACATCAGCTGAGCATATTTTTACCATGTTTTAATAACTCGCTTTCTTGTTTGTGTGTTTGTGTGTGTTGGTCCAGTACGAATCGTGCAATCGATTTTTAACTCACCTCCCGACTCGCTAGACATTTGAAACTTTTAGATTAGCTCAGAACACGATGACCATGCATTATTTTAATACTTTTAGCCATCTTTAAGTATATTTGAATTCATTTTCAGTTAATTTTATTTTGTAGAATGGTGCAGCCCTCTATCGGTCGGGACGGGAACGAAAAGTGAAACGCAAGTTAACTTCCAGTTCTCGAGATAAACGATTGATTTACGCGATTGATTGATCATTTTATTTCATGTTGATCGGATAATTCATCCAAAAAATTTTAAAAAAGTATTTATTAATTCATTGAATTGTCAAGTTTATATGATTCAACAGAAAATTTAAAAACATGGTATATAGAAAGTTCTTTTTATCTTATAATTATTTTAGATACTGTTATGATACAGTTTTTTTAATAAAATCTTCATCCGTGATTGGACACCTGTTTCAAAGATCAATAAAGAGTAATAATTTTTGCTTCGGTGTCATATTTTTTAAGATTGTTTTGTGGGGCAGCCATTTGACTCTTAAATGCTTCAGTTTTTTTTTCGCAATTGGCAGACAGATTTATAGTTATCATTGTGGGTGGTATTACAATGTCGTTTTACAATGCACTCCTTCATTGAGCTTAATAGTCAAATTGAATATAAGGCATGTTACATTGGAATTGTTCTAAAAGAAATATTTTTTCAGACGGACTAGCCTTGAACTCTCTGTTATCGGATTCTAATTCCCTTTTATATGATTTTGGTCATTTTGAAAGGCTAAGAACAAACGATTAAAATATAAAAAAAAAAATTATCATTTCAAAATAGAATATTTACTTACTAAAACAATATTTTCGCACTTGAAAACGATTCGGAAATACTATAACTCAGAATTATTATGTTGCCACAAATTGTTACAAAAATTTTTATTTTGGAAAAAAAAATTGCAAATAAAGGCGCAATCCCATATCCAACAGTGTCCGCTGAACAGTGTGCTGCGATACTAATATACTTGGCCCTGCATTGTATTTGGCTGTCAGCTAAGCCACTGTCTGGCTCCGGTTTTGCTTCACCATGCGAGACAGTCTCCGACGACCTTTTTCTTTGATAGCGTGTGGACGTCCAACACCATGTCGTCTACTGCTGGCTTCACCGTCATTCATCCACTTTGCATAAGTACTAACAACTGTAGGTCGCGAACAACCCACGAGTCGTGCAGTTTCGGAAATACTTGTTCCGAGCCTTCGAGCCATTACAATCTGCCCTCTATCAAAGTCGCTTAGATCCGCAGCCTTTCCCATCACACACAGAAGTAAGTGAAAGAATGATTCCTCGGACTCTCCAGCAGCAGTTAAATACCACTTCCACCTGATCACGTGCGTTACACGTCATCCAGGCGAATTCATTGCAAAATGTAGAGGTTGTCATAATGTTTTGGCTCTTGAGTGTATATATATATATATATATATATATATATTGGCATTAGTTGCATACATTGACCGTTGTATTTAATTTGAATGTACTCCGTAGCGAAGTGCGGGTTTCCATATACTCTGATTTCGTTGGCTATTGATCGCAAGACGCTTTCACGATATTTATCAACCCATCAGTCTCTCTGGAGGTGCGGGGTCAAGTGTTCCGGTCTCGTCACTTGACTCGGTTCTAAATGACGGGACCGGCTTCTAGGGGGTAGTACTGGCCCTTAAATGAATGGCCAGCAGTCTTGCCGTCAGCATTCGATGTTGACCACTACTGGTCTAGAGTCTGCAAGGCGTGGTCTGCCCAGCAATTCACATTCGGGCGAATGTCTAGAAACGACAAGTGCCTCCTCATTTGAGAAATAAAGAAATCAACACTTAAGAGTGGTCGCTGTGTGTCCCGTCATTTTATAGTGTGTGACTCAATGCAATGCATTCTACCTTGAGAACCACCCTTTGAGTGAGCACATCTTCTTTAAGGTGCCTACCACATTTAGAGTCCTTAGGTCTGAAACCCCCTTTATGTATTCCTTATCCCACTGCTAAATTATCACATGTTTTAAGCACTCAGTTTTATTACCATGTTTTTGTTAACTCGCTTTCTTGTTTGTCCAGTACAAATCTTGAAATCGATTTTTAACTCACTTCCCGACTCGTTAGACATTTCAAACTTTTAGAATAGCTCGGAACACGATGACGATGCATTCTTTTAATACTTTTAGCCATCTTTAAGCAGAATTGAATTCATTTACAGTTAGTTTTGCTTTGTAGACTGGTGCAGCCATCTATCGGCCGGGTTGGGAACGAAAAGTTAAACGCGAGTTAACTTCCAGTTTTCGAGCTAAACGATTGGTTACGCATTTGATCATTTCCTTTGAAGTGGATGGGATAATTCATCAAAAAAAAATTTAAAAAAAAGTATTTATTAATCCATAGAATTGTCAAGTTTATAGGATTCCACAGAAAATTTTAAAACATGGTATATAAAAAGTTCTTTTTATCATTTTATTTTATCTTTTATTTATTAATTAATTTTTTTTTATTGTTTCATTTGAAAACTCCTCATGCACCACAAGGTATAACATGAGGCTTACAGAAGTAAGTGAAAAACACAAAACAAGACAAATTAGAAGTTTAAATTACAAAGAAAATTTCGCAAGACTCTCAACACTCTTAAAGAGATCAGAAAGAACAGGAGGCCAACAAAGGGACAGACTCTCAAGTCCGCCTTTAATATAGCTCGGGCACTCGCATGTAATTTGCAGTGAAAAAGAAAATGTTCAACATCTTCATCAGCATCACCGCAAGCACAAAGTCCACTAGTCACCAAATTAAAACGAATTTTATCTTGTAATTATAAATTATCATGTTGCATTCATTGGATGCCTTTTTCTTTCAGAAAGTCGTCTACGTTAGACGCCATCCCCCACCGCTGTTATTTAGAGATGCATTTTCTATAAACTAAAAAATAAAAAAAATTCTTAAGTGTCAAGGTAAAAAATTAAGACACTTTTACTTATGGCATTCAATCGTTTTCTTACTTATCATTGACTTACTCATCATTTCTTACTTATCATTCTCATTTATTCATTAAAGTACTGTTTGCCACCCTTCTTATTTAAATATCGCTCTATAATCGGTGAAATATTTGCCGAATATCCGAGTCGAGTTCCAACTGCCTGTTCTGAGTGTCGACATGCGATCCCTCTCAGTTGTTCGGGAAAGCGAAGAAAAATGTCATTAAAGCCTGCTTTTCACGCTTCGAGAACAGGTGCACGACTTCCGTTCCCTTTATACCGACCCACGTCGGGAAGCCACCGAAAAAATTGAAGAGACATTACACCCGAAATAGCCCTCCTCTCTTCCGAAACATCATTAACAAATGCTAACAATTACGAACAAACGATTTATTTGCTTTTCTGCTCAGATCTCTCTTGTTAGCTATGAATTCTAAGCGGGATACATTTTGCAGTATTGATTTGGTTGTCTGAGAATACACCTCATATATATATATATATATATATATGTGTGTGTGTGTGTTTGTGTGTGTGTGTGTGTATGTATGTATATATATATATATATATATATATATATGTGTGTGTGTGTATGCGTGTGTGTATGTATGTATATATATATATATATATACATACATACACACACACACACACACATATATATATATATATATATATATATATACAGTGGAATCTCGGTCGATCGTTTTCGGATCCATCGTTTTTCCGTATGTGTCGTTCATTTTATTCAGTCCCAACGATCATATTGCTTTGTTAAGTTTCCGCATCTATCGTTTTCCCGCATTTATCGTTCATTTAAATCGGTCCCTCGAAAAACGATAGATCGAGATTCCACTATATATATATATATATATATATATATATATATATATATATATATATATATATATATTGATTGCTGTTTTACCCCCTTCCTAACGATTTTGTTTTGGTGTAATGATGTACAGTGCACCTATGCAAAGCCACACACTCTGCAAGTTCTGTTTTTATAAAGTTGGTATACAGATAGACCCGAGTGCAGGGTCCTCAACCATGCATTCGGAAATTCTTGGTAGCTCCTAAATTCAATAGTTACGATGAACGACAAATTCTGATAGACCTTAATAAATTTTTATTTAAAACTAGGCATTTTAAATGCCTTTAACATTTATGAAATATGACTTTCCGAGTCGTGCATCCGCAAAGCGTTCATTGTCCGACAAATATAACTGCGACCTTCCTTAACGCGATAAATTTTAACTGTGAAAGTACAAAATGTAAATTTGCACTTCATGCAACAGAAGCTTTTGCTATACAGCGCCCCAAAAATTACATTTAAATGAATTTGTTCTACGACATCAATTTGCCGACATGAATCAGAATCATCTGGAAAATTTGTTGAACATCATATATTGAGAAGGATATTAAATATTACGTGGATATTAAATATTCGTGGATCAAAATAGTAACGATGATTTGCTGTTTCGGTTTCCTTAAAACGTTCTTTGGATAGTCGGTTAGGAATCGTCAATATCCCACGTTTGATAAAGCATCAAGATCATTTTGTCGTTTACAATTTTGTGGCAACCAGGAAAGATTTTTTTGAAAAATGTTTATTTTCTCTTGCTAACCAGGGCATATATTTTGGTTAATAAAATCGAACTGCAAAAGATAAATGTACATTTACAAGTTGCATGATATAAATATGCAAACTAAAAGGGGGAGCCATTTATCCAGTCAGCTCTGTCTTTCAATGGAGATAGCTAGTCGCATCGGTTCTCCTACAGGAGGCTAGGGATGCGACATCGATGTCGATGTTTTCAAAACATCGATGTTTTGATAAAAACATCGATATTTTAAACATCGATTTATTGAAGCCGATGTTTTTTTAACATCGATGTTTTGTGCTCGATGTTTTACGTTGTCTCGATGTTTTTTTTTAATGAAAAAGTACCGAAATAAAAAAAAATTTCCACGTAGCATAATTTTCACACTCAGTAAATGTAAGTCTAGAATTCTGAAAAGGACGAATGCAAAAGGGGGAATGATTCCTTAGCAAACAGACAAATGGCAATCGACAACCAATGAACCGATCAGAGCGCTTGGAATGTTCCCGACACTCCAGAACCTTCCATGGGGTTTTATTTTACAAATAGTATATACACGAGTGCATCCATTTAAGTTTTTGTTTTGTTCTGGTTTTATATAAGATGACGTTAATATTATTAGTAAGATGCCTCCCAAAAGTACCGTTTGGAAATATTTTTACAAAACCTCCGACAAATTGGCGAAATGCAATATTTGCCTTAAGTCCCTCAAAACTTCTGGCAATACCACGAATTTATCTGGACATTTGAAGGCAAAACATGGCGGTATTTACAACGAGAATTTTGAGTCATCAATGTAGCCCAAAGCAACCAAGTTTTTGTCATTTATGTCTGCCCAATCAGAGAATAAAATTAAATCACCCCTCCCCCCACGACTAACGGAAATAACATTATGTTAGAGATTACTAAACCAGTTTTAAAAAATGGATGTTCTAAAACATCGATGTTTAAAAACATCGATGGTTTTTGGACGATGTTTTATTAGCATCGATGTTTTAATATTGAATATCGATGTTTCAGAACATCGATGTTTTGTTATCGATGTCGCATCACTACAGGAGGCATCTCATTTTTGTGCGTGATTCACGTAGGGATGCGACATCGATAACAAAACATCGATGTTTTGAAACATCGATATTCAATATTAAAACATCGATGCTAATAAAACATCGCCCAAAAACCATCGACGTTTTTGAACATCTGTTTTTTAAAACTGGTTTAGTAATCTCTAACATTAATGTTACTTCGGTTAGTCGTGGGGGGGGGGGGATGATTTAATTTTACTCTCTGATTGGGCCGACACAAATGACAAAAACTTATTGCTCATATGTATAGTTATATGTATAGTTCATCATATGTATGTTATAGTGTATATAAGGGATTACTAGGATTTTCTGGTTTCATTGTATTGGTGTTTTAATGGCGAAGTTAATATGTTGTATCGCTTTTTGTTATTTGATAATATTCTAGGCTTTTGCACTTCAAATAGCAAATTCTTGTTAAAATGGTACTTTCCCAAGGATTCATGATTATTTGTTTTTGTTTGTCAATTTTGGAAATGTTAAGCCCACATCAGTGTTAGGGGGGCACCCTCCGGAGTTGTGCCTATAGTCAAGAATTTTTTAAATCGGGCCCTGCCTGCATGTCTGAAAATGCTGTTGCTGGAGTCTTTGATATAGATAAATATTTATATAGATATTCAATATTAATATTTATATTCAATATTAATATTTATATATTAATATTTTTTCCCGTTAACTTTTTATATACCATGTTTTTAAATTGTCTGTTGAATCCTATAAACTTGACAATTCTATGGATTAATAAACACTTTAAAAAAAATGTTTTTGATGAATTATCCCATCCACTTGAAAGAAAAGGAAGTTAATTGGAAGTTAACTCGCTTTTAACTTTTCGTTCCCGTCCCGACCTACAGAGGGCTGCACCAGTCTACAAAACAAAATGAACTGAAAATGAATTCAATCCTGCTTAAAGATGGCTAAAAGTATCAAAATAATGCATTGTCATCGTGTTCCGAGCTATTCTAAAAGTTTCAAATGTCTAGCGAGTCGGGAAGTTAGTTGAAAATCCATTGCAAGATTCGAACTGGACAAACACACAAACAAACAAGAAAGCGAGTTAATAAAAACACGTAAAAAATCATATAAGTGTATAAGAGTAAATAATTCACGATGTTTCGGGATGATATGCTAGAGCGAAAGAGGTCAGTACCAGCATCTCGAGAAGGCGAAAATGGGGTCGAACCCTCAGATTTCACTATCTACTTGCTTTCAATTTTCACGTGTAAGCAGGAGGTTAAGGGCATACTTCTCTTTAACCTCATTTAGGGCATCACAAGAGAATTGGAGTTCTCGCCTTCAAGGCCCGGTGACCACGAGCAAAACTGTCTGAGAGCGTCTAACAAAAGAGATTAATGCTGAAAGGGTCTCAAGCAGCATTAAAAAGTCGAGAGTCATAAAGGGATATCTGTCAAAAGTAGAAACATTTCTGTAACACCGCTTTTCTTATACGAATGCCTCCGGAAGTCGTGTAATGTAAAAGAATACTTTAATTGTATTTTATTTTTTTATTTTTATGTGGCGTATTCATGGAGGCTTAGATGGTTTGCTAATGTTTACGTTAAATCTGGGCAAATGTCGGATCATTTCCGTGTCGAATGAGAGCACTTGAGAAATGGAGAACTTTTTTAAGAGATAAAACTATTGAAAACTATTTCGGGGCGGATGTGTTTCCGCATTTTTTAGAATTAATGATGCTTTGTTTGTTCTTTTCTTGGCATCTGAAAAAAGGTACCAAAAATTATTTTTATGCTTTAAATCCTATTTGGATAATAGATTAGTTTTGGACACGTGTCTTTATCTGCGAGGAATGGATGGCGCAATATTCCTTCTCGATGAGGGTTTGTGCGTTTCTTGCTTTTAAAATCGACTGGTGAAAACAAAACGTTAGAAAGAAATAAAAACCTTTTCGACAATATCCAATATGTCTGGGTTAAGATTAGGTAAGTCGCCCATCGTTTGTCATTCCGTGACCTAATATGACCGCGTTGGTTCAAATCCATCAAACTATTTATGCATCGGTTATTCTCAAAGATAGAAAAATTTACCATTTAACTCGGTACTTGCATAGCTATTTTTTCAGTGAGTGTCGTTTTTTTGACCATACGTATAGAAAATAGTACATATTATAGAATTTGATAAATGTTTAAAGTTATCAGTTTTTTTACTTTTCATGAGCTGTATATTTATTTATTTGTAGAGTTCATACTGAAATTATAAAATGAACAATGAATCAAACAAATAAGTTTATTTATTAGTGGAAATATGAAAGTAGAATACACATAATCGATGACATCAGATACACATCTCCTTATCTTCCATTTTTGGCACAGCAAGGGGTTCTATTAATTGATCTGTAAGTAAAGAGGAAATCAAATGTAGATATATTCTCGTGTGTCATTCAGCAGTTTTCTCAAATTATAATACTTCAAAATCATTCTGAATTGAAAGTGCAAACATTTTAACGATTTTGATTTAATATCGCAAGATAATCTGTGTATATAAAACAGTTCCGTAACTGACTGACTCACTGACATACAAAGCACAGACCAAACCGCTGGACCTAAAGGGCTGACATTTTGCATGGCGATTCTTCTTATAGTGTAGGGGTGCACTAAGAAAGATTTTTGAAAAATTCTTCTTAGATTTTTTAAAATTAAATTATTAAGCTGTTTTAGCAACTTTTTTTAAGTTTGCATTCATAATAATAATTTGAGAGTTAGGAAATTTATATCACGAGAAAGATCATAAAAATTCCTTTAAAATGAAATCTTTTTCGAATCTTTACCTCCATTTTCTGATTTTTGGTGAATTTTTAAAGATTAAATTTTAGAATTTAATTTATAAATGCTGATCACGTGATTTCTTTTTCTGGTAATTTAAATAAATTTATCGTCACGTCCATAACAACGAAATAGACAAAAATAATATTTTTCCCTCGCTAATGCGGCAGACGATTGGACATTATCCAAAAAAATATTAAATTACAGTAAAAGAAATATTCCTCAAACTGTACTATATTAACTGTACTATATTCTTTAGTGTGTCCTATTAGATTTAATTTGAATATTTTCTTCTACATAATTTTGTCTGTAAAAATATCCCTTACAATTTTTTTGTAAAAATTTTTTTTACATCAATCGTATACATTGATCGTATTTATTATAAATATATGTATATTTATTTTTTTTGGCATTAATTGCATACATTGTATTTAATTTGAATGTACTTTGCGTACTCCGTAGCGAAGTGCGGGTTTTCAGCTAGTGCGAATATATAATCAACCAAAACAGACACGAAGGTATTTAGTACCGCTTGTCAGGATTCGAAGCGAGCACCCTCGGTTCGAATCCCGACGCCGTTGTACAGGCACGATAAATTTGTAGGCCGGAATGTCTTTCCGTGTGGTGGTAGGAGTTTGGAGGAGGGTACCAACCCCCCCTCCTCACTTGATGAAAATTTTCAAGAATCAAAATTTAATCTCAATAAACAGGGAAACCTTTGCACTCGTCAATAACAGCGCAATTGGCGACTTTTTTTGTCCCGTCGTTTTATAGCGTGTGACTAAAAGCAATGCATTTAGTTACACGCTATAAAACAAAACAACCACAGTGCAACCATAATACCTTTCTAGTGGGGAGAGGAGGAAAGATTAGAAAATTCACATTTGGAATTACCTTTTCTTCTCCTAATTTTTAAGCTCTTGCACATTTTTCTACTCTCACCCTCCTCTCTTGTGGGTTTCGGTTCCGTTTTAGGTCAACCACTGCTTAACTCTTTGTCCGAAAAGGCCCACTGGAGGAAAGAATAAGATTTCGCTTTTAGTGCTGCCATCTATTGTTAGAGACAGAAGTTGATATCTCAAAAGTATATCTGTCTCTAACTTGAGTCATTTTTCACAGGAAATATAAAAAGTCAGTCCGAGAAATCTGGAACGCAGAATTTATCTATATACAGCTATAGCACTAAACTTTTTCGATAACTTAAATGAATCACACTATCCTGTAAATTGCAGCCACATTTCATGCTGGCCATATTCGACGAATTACATTACGATGTTTATGATTATCGCGCGTGGGCAGACAAATCTTCCGTCACAAAATTTAAAATATTCAAAGTAAGTTGAATAAAAAAATCACTTTAAATTACAATTAAAAAATGTCGATTCAGTACCATTCGATTAAAATGTTTTTAAGTAAATTTATTAACGTAGTTCCAAGTTTTGTTTACAGTGTAATAAAACTTTGCATTCTGACGTTAACTTACGTGTCCTCAGAGACACACACAAAAATAATAATATATTATCAAATAGGGTAGTAAAATTTGAACAAAATTTCACACATTTCATTAATTTTTAACCGCCACGTCTTTGTGTTTGAAATTATCAATTCTTCTTTTAAATTTTTAATTTTTCAAACACATGCCATCGGTGTCTCTATTCTTGAGCGAATGAACGTACAGACACAATTGTTGGAACTCAGTTATAACTTCGCATTTATACAGAGTACCGTGCATATAAAAAATGCTTGGAGGTTTGCTGTTTTTCCCATATTTAGAGACGGACAGTCGAATGACTGTCAAAACACTCATTTCAGCCTTTTAGGATTTTTACTAGGATCTATCTGGAGAAAACTCTGTGGCAGTTTTTTTCATGATCGGAGATCCTTTCCATAACTATGTTATACAGAAAATAAAAGTTTTCGCAATCAAATTTAAACATGGCCACTCGCAATGTTTTTATAATGTTTTGCCTACACTTTTATTTAAAAAAAGATTTCAAAAGTTGTAAAAAAAATGTTTACTTCAAAACATTTATGCGTGAAGCTATATGTAGGATACACTTTTTATCCGCTTTGTCAGTGAGTCAGTTTTTTTTGGATATAAGTTCACAACAAACTTTAAAAATGAAAGGTAATTATCCGGTTATCGTGGTACCAAAATATCCCAGATATCGAGGCTTTTATTTCTTGATTTGTGGCAAAATAGGAGGATTTTACCGTCAACTGTAATACGGAGTTCAGTTGTACAGAGACTTTCGCTATGCATTTGTGCTCTCAGTCTCTTTCTCATGTAAATAAAGTATGCATGTTATCTTAAGAAATATCCCCTTCGGAAAGCAAGAACTCTACAATTTAAAAAAGGTAAGAATAGCTCCAAAACCGAGCTCTAAAAATAACTCCAAACTTCAAAACTCGTCAAACATTTGAGAAAGAATGCGACTCCGACTGCAAGGCGACTCACGACGGAAAAAAATCGTTAAACTTTCAGTGAGCGCGCCCATGTATAAAGTGCAACATTTTCTTAATTTTGAATGGTTTGTTTTGACAAGTAAGCTTTGAATGTTCTAAGCAGTTTCTATTTATAGATACACCCTTTCTAATGCAGGTCTGATTTTCTGACCCTCGCATTCCTTTCCATTCGTTGTTAGTCGTGATTTAACCGTGGTAAACCGGCGATTATACTGGATTGAAATACGACAAAATTAGGAGCTGATGTACTAAATCAAATGTGCAGCTATTACACGGTATCCCGCATATCACGAAGATGGACAATCTCGTTGTTTTTTAGGTTTTTGGACGTAATAGGAATCCTTTCGCGAATTGTCCTTAGATCCAACAAACCGGACAGTTTTGAAATAAGACGATTCTATCTGCATTCTTTGGCCTTTCATTATAAATATATCTCGATATTATCGACATTTCGTATCTTGTCATAAAATGCAGAATTAATATTTTCAATTTGAAAAAAAGAAAGTTTATTACAAAAGGAATAATCGAACTTGAAAGAGACGTTGCACTTTGTGCAACGTGCGCCTGCTGGTGTTCCAAAAATTGGCGCGCCCGCTGAAGGGTTAAATCAATTATTCATAAATTTTTCGAGTATTGTAGTTCACGAGAAAAAGATCTTTTAAGTGTGGCGAATAGCTTTCAATGAAGAACTTCCCGTATGAAGCTAAATTGTTTACAATTCAGCCACAACACAATGCACACATTGGTTTATCATACTGTGAGGAGCATTATCAAAAGAATATAGTACAGTTTGAGGATCATATCTTTTACTGTATTTTAATATTTTTTTGGATAATGTCCAATCGTCTGCCGCATTAGCAAGAAAAAAATGTTTTTTTGTCTATTTAGCACGCGACGATAAATTTATTTAAAGTACCAGAAAAAGAAATCACGTGATCACCATTTAATCAATTAAATTCTAAAAATGAATCTTTAAAAATTCACAAAAAATCAGAAAATGGAGGTAAAGGTTCGTAAAAGATTTCATTTTAAAGGAATTTTTAGGAGCATTATCATCTGTGTAGAGGAATCCGCAAGAAATGCAACATCTTTATGTTACTTGATAGGTCAATTATTTGTGACCTTCAACTTAATGTTGCCGAGCGAGAAAAACTAAATTAGTTCTCTTAATTTCAAACTGAAACAACGTGTATGGAGATAGACCGTTCGGCTGGTCGAATGGTATAGAAGCAGGTGAGTTGCAGAAACGCAGGGACGCATCCATGACTCTTCAACTGCAGAAGTGAGTAAACGATAGCCCAAAAAAGTTTTTCTAAGTTTACGATTTAATAAACTTTTGAATTTATGGAATGGGAACTACATTTTACAATTTAATGCGAGTGTTTGAAGAGGGAATCCTGTATTTCGGTTTCAATTAATCTACTCGGCAATAACCCGAAGCATCTTTACACTAGAGTCCTTCAAATACTTGGTGAAATAAAATTTTACAAATTTGCTCAGGAAACAATGATCCCGTTTGCAAGTCATATATATCTGAATATGTTTCCTGCTCTTAAAAAATCAGTGTTGGAAACATGTTGACGGACGAGCAGTATGCATGTTTTATGGCACTCACCGTTCCTCACTTTGAATTACATAAAAATGATTAGTTATTCCTCTATTCATCCCTCTGACAAAGAAACAGTGATTGTAATTAACATAAAAGCACCGTATTTTAAAAATTAAATTTTTAATTTTTTTAATACCTATTTATATATATAAAACGTGTAGGTATGCTGCACAAAAATCGCCGATATTGCTACACTCCGAATGGCAACGGCTGCAACTACCGAATTTAAACATTAGTGGCCGTCCACAATTTGCAACCGCATGTGTGTAGATAGAACGTAATTTGGTACAATTTAATTGCTGTATTTTACTCGTGAATAATTTTAATTTATTCATTTGATATGATTAAGTGGAGATATCTGAATTGCGAACAGTAAAACAGAGAGTGAGGTAATCTACACTGTATTTTAGTACTTGCTGAATTTTTATTCCATTTTATAAGTGAAGAAATTTTCCGAACAATTTATTATTTGATATGATTAAGTGGAGATATCTAAATTGTGAAATTGGTACAATTGGAGAGTGATGTAATCCTCACTACATTTTAGTACTTGCTGAATTTGTACACCATTTTATAAGTGAAAATTGTTCCCCAACAATTTCTTATTTGATGTAATGATAAAGTGTAGATATCTTAATTTTCAAAAATAGTACGTACAGAGAAGGATGTCATTTTTAAAATCTTTGGTGTTGACTTTCTCAGTCTTATCTTTAACTCTGTTCTGAAGTAATTGAAATTCATTTTTTTTAATCCCGATGTTATGTATTGCTGAATGTTATGTATTACACATTTTTATAATCATGATGTTTTAGAATCAGCCTTATAATGAATTTAGCAATGATTATAAATTTTTTGGCTGAACCCTTAACAACGAATATTTATGATGACAGGTAATGGTAACATATGCTACTTTCAGTTGAGTTGTTTTGCAAAAGAAAATATAAAACTAAAAGCGACCATGCTGGTATCGGCTAGTTTATATTTTATTTTTTGAACTAATATTTGTTTATAAGGGTAATTTTTGTTTAATAAATAAACTAAAATATTTAAATAAAAACAATGTCTTATGAGTTTGAAATTAAGGCAGCTCTCTTATTTTTTTTTTTTTGGGGGGGGGGTGTTTACCTACTTTAAGCAAAGGTTACCTACACACCACTGACCGATTAAGTAACATGAATATGGTGCATTTTCCTTTAAAAATTTATACAGGGTCATATGGCAGCGTGTGGATATTATTGTGACTGGGCTGTAAACAGTTTAACTTCCTGAAGGAAGACTCTCGTTCAAAGCTATTCGCCACTCTCAAAAAGTCTATTTCGAGTGAGATGCGATACGAATAATCGAAAAACTTATGAATAATTGATATAATGATTATTCCAGCTGTGAGTCGCATTGCAGTCATTTTCTTTCTCGAACGTTTCAAGGGTGTTAATGTTTGGAGTTATATTTAGAACTCAGTTTTAGAGCTTGTTGTTACCTTTTTAAATACTAAGAGCTTTTTTATTCTCTAGAAAGAGATTGAAAAGTAGAAATTGTTGAATGTAATAAATATTACTTATTACTCTTAAACAATCTCTCATCCATTTAATAATGCATCGGTTAATTATCTTTGAAAACACTCAGATCAGTGCATAGTATTATATAATCCTATAGTAACACTAATAATACGTGTCTCCGACAAAGCAAGTTTCTTATAATGTAACGATTTCTATACAGTTTTTATTCGCAGTTGTGAACGTTTATTCATATTGTACGCGTGTCCTTTTTTTAGTAAAATTTTAGAAGAAGTAAAATGAGCAAAATTACAGCAACAGACAGAAAAATGTTTATTGTATTTGAACTGGTTCACCGGCGAGATTCAAAACAGGAGAAAGACGGGAGAACAGATTTTCTGCGTCGCCACAAAGTTAGGCAAAAATAATCTGGCGAAAGAAAAGATTATGAATGATATATTACTGGAATATTCAATATACTTTCGGACCTCTATTTAACGAACCTCTATTTTGCGAATTTCTCTATTTTGCGAACTTTTCCTTGCAACCAAGAACATTTTGCGAATTTCTTCGTAAAGTAACCTCCAAATAACGAAGTGCATTCTCTATTCAACGAACTTTATCTTGTGATCCAATATTATTTTTTCTCCATATTTCTCAAAATATTTCTGAACATTTCAAACTTATTCTTTCTTTTAACACATTTAACGCATTAACTTTGTTTTAACACATTCCGACGCGGGTTGCAGTTTGAAGAAAATGCGCCGGGAAGGGGTTTTTGGTGACATTGCAAAGATGAGAGAAATCAATTTTTCAAACAAAAAACTCAGACAAAATTAACAGACTTTATCAGTAATTAAATTTAAGTACGCATGTGGTAATGTATGCTTAAAATTACTTCTTATAATAAATGCGATAATGTCATTAAAATTCATTAATTTTAATATAATTTTTTTAAATTGAAAATACAGTGTATTCCAGGAAAATGTTTTGTTTTATTCTTGTTTTCTTGCAGATTTCTGTTTGATGGGTAAGATATATAAAACAAATAGACATTAATTTACAAAATAAAGGTGTGATAAACTAATTTTATGAATAATATTTAGTGCTAATGAATTTAAAATCTGTTTTGCTAGTTTAAAGTATTTTAAAAGGTGAATCTCTATTTAATGAATTTTCCATATAACGAACTTTATTTCGGGAATTAGCGACTTCGTTAAATAGAGGTCCGACTGTATATGAGCAGTATTAAAATCTGTGATTTTACGAAAGTGCGTCCGGTCTTTAAAACAACAACAATTACCAATGACTGAAATTTACGTTGTAGCACACAGAAGTCATCGAAATGTAACCGCTTTATTAAAAAAAAGCCTTTTGTTCTGTTAATAAGTTATAACGACGCCGGCAAATTGTAAAGTTCAATTGTAAAGTTAACTGCAGCTGTTCCGGTCATTGCGTGGGTTTCACTGAATTGAAAACGAACGTGTTTTAACTTTCATTGGATAGCATACCTGCGGTGTTTACGTAAGTTAACAGTTTTATATCAGTTCCAAAGTTTACCTTTCCCGTAACCGGGTTCTCCTAAACCGTGAGTTCGCGAAGCATTACGGCCATAACATGACCCTGAGTACACACGCGTAGTTCAAGTGGCGCACTCGGGAGTTTTAATAGGGCGAAAGGCCGAAATATGCACGGAGAAGCAAGATTTTATGTTTTTTTACGATTTGTCGGCGCAATCTAAATCTGCCTATGACTTTTGCGATGCCAGCTGCCCCAGCTGCCAGGGTTGTCGCAGGTTATCTGGACTGACTGATCAATAACTACCGGAAATGCGCAAGCTAACTCTTGGAACACCCGGGGAAATTTTCGGTAGGCAGAATGAAACCCAGACGCCAGAGAGATATGTATCAGTGTCAGTAGAATATGCAAGTAAAGTGTTAAAGACGTACCCCGGGAGTAAGGCTTAGACGCAGATAGATCTCAGTAAATTTTTCTTTCACCAAGCTCTATGGAAGGAGCTTATGTTAAAAATTCTATTTATTGATATTTGGCCCAGATGAAGCTAATACCTAGGTTTCGTTAATAATAAGGCTTATGCTTACACTAGCTGAAAACCCGCGCTTCGCTACGGAGTACATTCAAATTAAATACAACGGTCAATGTATACAATTAATGCCCCAAAAAATATATATATATATATTTATAATAAATGCGACGATCAATGTATACAATTGATGTAATATATATATATATATACATATATATATATTTATTAAAAAATCGTAAGGGTTACTTATTATTTTTGATAATATCTAATCGTCTGCTGCATTAGAAAGAAAAAAAATATTTTTTTTGTCTATTTAGTTGTTATGCGATAAATTTATTTTTAGTACCAGAAACAGAAATCACGTGATCAGCATTTAATAAATTAAATTCTAAAAATTAATCTTTAAAATTTCCCCCAAAATCAGAAAATCGAGGTAAAGGTTCGAAAAAGATTTCATTTTAAAGGAAATTTTCAGGATCTTTCTCGTGAGATAAATTTTATAACCCTGAAATTATTATTTTAAATGCAAACTTTAAAAAAGTTACAATAACAGCTTAAAAATTTAATTAACAAAAATCTAAAAACAAATTTTCAAAACTCTTTCTTAGTACACCCCTACACCATAAGAAGAATCGCCATGCAAAATGTCAGCCCTTTAGGTCCAGTGGTTTGGTCTGTGCGTTTTATGTCAGTGAGTCAGTGAGTCAGTTACGAAACTGTTTCATATATATAGATTAGCTGAATACCCCTGCTTCGCTACGTGTACATTCAAATTAAATACAACGGTCAGTGTATGCAATTAATGCCAAAAAAATATATTTATAAAAAATCGTAACGTCTATTTCTATAGCCAAAATAATGTAGGAGAAAGTATTCAAATAAATACAGCGGTCAATGTATGCAATTCATTTGTATGTTTAATATCTATAAAACATGCTAATTTGGATTAAATTCTGTAAAATCTTTCATCTCAATGAGTCTAGTGGTTAAATTTTATCTTTAACCGTATTTTAATATTTATTTTTTGTCAATTTATTTTGTGATGCCAAATTCATTTAAAGTATCACAAAAAGAAAAGAAACCACGTGGTAAATAAATTAAATTCTAAAAATGAATCATTAAAAATTCCCCAAAAATCAGAAAATCGAGGTAAAGATTCGAAAAAGATTTCATTTTAAAGGAATTTTTAGGATCTTTCCCGCGATATAAATTGTATAACCCTCAAATTATTATTTTAAATGCAAACCTAAAAAAAGTTACAAAAACAGCTTAAAAATTTAATTTAAAAAAATCTAAGAAGAATTTTTGAAAAATCTTTCTTAGTGCACCCCTACACCATAAGAAGAATCGCCATGCAAAATGTCAGCTCTTTAGGTCCAGCGGTTTGGTCTGTGCGTCTTATGTCAGTGAGTGAGTGAGTCAGTCAGTCAGTTACGGAACTGTTTTATATATATAGATTAATCTACTACGTACAAAATTTCATAGTAATATCGTAATTAGAAAGCAGGTTAAAAATGTTTTGCTGAGTATCTATCTATCTGATACATATCAAAATATACTTACAATAGTGTTTGAAAAAACAATTATTGAACATGAACTTTTAATGCCTTTTATAAGGATTTCTGTAAACGTCAGTCGTTTGAAACATTTATTTGCCTCTAACAGAAAGTTTGAAGGGTACACTTCAACTCCTATTTCATTGTTTGTTTGTCCGAAGTTGAAAATTAATTTTTTTTTTTTTCCGTAAGGTTCCCTTTAAACGTGAGTAGGTGAAAGAAGTCATTTCCGTATCTTAAAAATGCATGGAAAAATCTATGAAAACAACATGATAAAAGCATAAAAACAATATGAAAATATAAACTTAATTTAAAAAATAAACGTTTCAGAATGTGGCTCTTTTTGAGCTTTATAACGATTGATTAAAATTAATGCAAAGAGCTACGTCTCAGCGGTGCATTATCCATACCGAATGCAGACCATTCCAGCTCTGCAACATTTTAAACAAGGAAGAAAAAATTATTTATTTATTACTACTCAAACTTTTAATAAATTACCGAAAAAGCGATATCAGGTTTATAAAGATTCCTCAACCCCTCATTTAAAAGAGGACCGACCATTAAGTTTTTCATCTTTTAAAAATTTCCAAAATGTTTTTTTAATAATGAACTTAAAATTGATGAATTTATTCTAGATTTAATTCTTTTTCGAATATTTCTGCATTGGTCTTTTTAATTTTATTTAAACGCTTTGCAAGAATTCAAAATTTTAATAAAACATTTCGCATAATAAACCAGTTGAAAATAACCTTTTCAATTAACATTTTGAATATTTTAACCTTTTCAATTAACATTTTGAATATAATTAGCCCTAAACACAAAAAAAAATTGTAAAGTATTTTCCCTATCTTTCTCTGAATGATAAGAATTTGAGTGTTTTTGAAACAAGGCTTTTTCTATTCTTGGCCTGCTGAACCAGTTCGCGTCATTTTAATTTAAAGTGCAAATTAAAATTCGAAAAAGTTCCTTAAAAAAATGGCTGCCAGACTAAAAATTCAGAGGGAAGCAAGAGGAAAGGGTAAAGTGAAAAATGTTTCAGTCTGCTCTTGTTTGCCACTTAATTCCCTGTGATTTCCTGCAAGTGTTACTCCCAAGTTTTAATAATCAACCCCGGTAATAAAGTAAATTGAACGCGTCTCTAGACTATTAATTGTTATTTCTTGTTCTTGGGGACCAGAATTTAAGAAAGAAATCCCATAGTAAAGTTGATACTAATTATATATTACTTTTTATAGAGAATATGAACTAAAAAAAGTTTCTAACTGAAAAAATGGTCGCGGATCACATCTGTTTATGTATATTTATTCAATTAAAAAGAATTTCTAAATTTTCATAAATCTAATGCTGTGCATGCCTGCTGAGTACCTCAGACATAATAAATTTGGCTTGCAACGTTGATGTATGCAAGTCCTGTAGTTTTTCTGTTTCATAGTTCTCATTTTTTAATTCTTCCATTCTGTTTTATAGTTCTGTTTAAAAGTACAAAGTATATTGCTTCTGAGCATGTGTGCGGCAATGTATAAGAGAGACGTGTACATCCATTGAAAGTTTACGAATTTGTTTATGTGGTGCTCGCTGATAAAAGGTTGAAACCCCCTTGTTTAAGCAATAAAAACAACAAAAGTGATAAAATTTTAAATTAATAAAACTATACACACACACACACACTCACATAATTTAATTTTACATAATATTTTTGGTGTACATTCTCTATAATGATATCGAGATGCTATAAAAATTTCATGACTGTGTATTCTATATTTAGTAAAAATGACTATCCTTGAAGGTATGCAATCAGAAAAATATGACGACATCCAATTAAGGGATTTCTTAGAAGAACTTATTTTCTACCTATATTTTTCCTTTATGCCTAAATTTTTCTAGTTATGCTAATTTTCTATAGAATTTATTAGAAGTCTGAAACGTCACATTTTCGCTCTTTATCATTCTGGAACGCTATATTTAAAATTTGAGTCGCGTATAAAATGCTTCTACTAAAGTAATTAAATTAATAAAAAAGTTCCAATTAATATACTTTTCTTTTTTCCTAATTACCTTAACATTTGAATTATTTTTTCGCCTCATATTAATTGCGATTGCATTAGGACAGAAATTTTCAATTAGTATTTAAAATGTCAAAAAAACTAACAAGTTTCTCCTCATTTTATCGTTACCATTTTGTCGTTTTCAAAAATGCAGAGTACCGAATTAGGTCTCGATACTGTCAAACATTCTAAAGCCCTTTAATTGCTGATAGATTTTATTGGTTTCCGAAAGTTCACTAAATATGTTGACAGTTACAATTGGCCTATTACAATTTCTTTCTCCAAAATGCGATTTAATTACAACTTTTAATTACATTATAAAAATCTGACGATAGAATGGAAATATACAATATAAAATTTACATTGTAAATGTTATACAAGACGACCACTTTCTTTCTCTTTCTCGTCTATGAATAGATATACTCTAAGTGCAAATTGCATCAAGGTATGCACTGACAAAGTTTGCTGTATATTTCTTTTTGTTAATATCTACATCTAATATTTTGTTTAATGTATACATTTACGTCTTCTTACAACTTAAAAAAAATCGAGTCTTTTAATACATCTAGCTTGTATTTTCGTCTAGATACAACTTTAAGCTGAAAATGAAGCCCAAATAAGTCATCTTTCGTAGTTTATTTTCAGTACGTCTACTCTTCAACAATATATCATTTGTTTCGCATATGAAGAATTATTTTTCGCGGGAAAATGTTAGATACTACTAAAGGTACTTTGAAACACGCATCAGATGACTTAATTAAAGTTATATTAGAGAAAAATTCATTTGATGTAAAGAGCGTAAAATTTTTGACTTTTTCTCCTATTTTTCTAAATCCTCTCTTAGAAACATATGTAAAAAGTTCTTAGATCCTACTGTCTCCTACTGCTTATTAAGCATATTTGAGTTTCATTAAAATATGCAGTTATCTTATGAATATTATAAGATTACTTGCCTTTTAGACACCCTTCAATAGTTTGGTTAATGATCGCAAAGCATGCAAAAGGTAGTCGATTGCGGGGATTTCTTCGCAGACATCAAGGGGCGGTATTCTTAAAATTGGCGCCAACTTATTCAATCTACCGCAGAGCTCCCAAATATCAAATCTCCCTGATCTGATAAACGCGATGGAATCGGCAGCTATCCGTGACACAGCTTTCGCAAACACAAAGGATTCATCTTCGTAGTCGAAATCATAAGGCCCTGTGAGGGGTGCTTGAGGTCTAACTCTACTTGAAGCTGGCAAAGACTCCGAGGATTGACGTACTTGAAAACTTGGTCGCAGAACCTCAGGAGGGAGTTGGAAATTAGAACTTTTTGAATGAGAACCAGGAATTGATGAGGTTTCCTCTTCAACCAAAGCTGTAGATCCAGGATGTCGACGAGAGCTTCTGCCTTTCACTCGATGGTGAGGTAACGTTATGTCATCGTCTACAACGCTATCTGGAATTTGAGGGGAAGGTGACACAGCTGTATCTGGCAGGGATGGAGATGTTCCTCGTATCTTCTTATTTCTCCTATTCTGTTGAAGATTTCTTGAATTATTTGACTGTTTCGCTTGACTTCCATTCCTATTAGTTCGGGGATTATTGCTTACCGGAATCGTTTCTGTTTCAGTTTCAGAAGTATCATATATTGGTATACTTGAAGTTGTTTCTTGATCGCTATCTTTGCTATTTAAGGCATCGAGACTCGATTCTATCTCTTCAAGTAGGAACGAAGCAAGTTTTTCTTGATCTATAATATCATCTGAGATTACTGGTATCATATAATCGGCACCAGAATGCGCTGGCTTTTCTGTAGCTGAGGGTTCTGATAAACTAGAGAGAGATTCCATCCAGGTGGTTGAAAAAGAGTATCCTTCGTCTGAGACATCACTAGACAATGAGCTCGTATAATCGTTCTTTATTTCATGTGTCTGTCTCAGTTCTTCAGCAGGCGATACTTCAACAGGGCTAGAAGAATCAGGAAATAAATAAGAGACGGGCTCTATATCATAATTTACAGGAGGTTCACTTGACGTTCTGTAGTTCATATCCTCAAATGAAGAACTGGAATACGTTGAAGACTGATAATAAATCTCGGGTAATGCACTTGTCTCTTGATTCGATTGGTCAAAATTACTTGAAAAAGAAGACTGAAGAACCGGCATGGTTTCCGAGGGTAGATTTGTTGTACCCTCTACTGCCACGCCATCAACTGCAATTTCTGGTTTTTGAGACTGTGCAGCTGCATTAAAATGTTGATTCAAACTCAATACCATTCTGTTTGAAATATCTTCAGCATTTGCTGCAGGAAGAAGTCCATTTTCGTCTAAAATCTCTGCAATTGCATTAGATATAGCTTTTCCGTAATTAGAGCACAGATCTTCTTTCGACAATTCTGAGAGGATACTAGATGACAGCCCTGCTCCTAAAGTAGCTGTTTGTAAACCAAATTCGCTCAAAGAGGACTTTATTATATTGAAATATATTTGCAACCTGTTTGGAAGGGTATCGCTACTGCAAAAGAAATTTGCCATTTCATCTGAATTCTGTAAATATTGTGAAAGCGCTTTGTTAAATATGTCACCAGATACGTCTTCTGGCGCGTATTCTGATGTCTTAAAGTCAATAGGTGACTCTTTAACTTCCCACTGAACATTACTATCAGGTGTAAAATCTTTGTTAAATTGTTCATCTGTAGTTTTCGTTGACTCAGGCAATGTAGTACCTAAGTTAAAGATGAAACTTGTTGCTATACTTGATCCATCAACAAACAACGGTAAATCGTGCAGTTTTAATACAGATACTAGGGCATTTGATAGTGCGAGAGCATAATTTTCTGGAGAACTAATTCTTACCGTTGCAACTGCATTTGATACAGCGTTCAACGCTTCTTTGATAACATCTGAATTATAACCAGAAAGAGTTTGCTCAGTTATCACTCGTGCTAAGCTGACTGCGCTTCTCGTGTTGATTTCGGAGCTGAATGAATCTCTGAACTCCTTAGAATTTAATAGTATATTCGAAATGAGGCTATCTAGTGACGGATTGAACTGGACATTCCGATCCTTTTCATCAATCTGCGGCAGTGATGCAGATGAGGTCATAGTAAATGAAGTTTCTTTTTGTGGAGGAGAAATTTCTGTACTTGGCACATATAAAGTTTCCGAGCTTTGAGGAAAAGAGCGGTCTTGAGATTCAACATTTTGTGCTTGAATAATTGGAGGAATCACGCGTATGGAACTTTCTTTCATTTGCGGTATTTTTAGTCCTTCAAGGTTGGATGAGGTTTTTTGAGATGTTTCTATCAGAGAAGAAGAACCTGAGCCTTGTTTTGGAGGGCGAACATTTATTCCCCCAAAGTCAAACGATGGTGCTACAAAACTTTCACCAAAAGTGTAATCATGTTCACTTTGCGCCTTTTCGGGTTTAGATTGTGAAGATATGGAATCACCTCCAACTTGTGATTTGCTAGAATCAGCAGATGAGGCAAGTTGGGTTTCACTCCCTGATTTTGCAGGGAACCTAGTATTCGCCCCTGAATCCGATGTGGGTGAAAAAGGGGAGAAATCCTGAGGATTCCGAGGCAAGTCAAAAACTGTTCTATCGTTTGGATTGGAATCTACTTGTACGAAAGGACGTTGTACAGGGGCGGGAAACACTGCATGTGGATTAAACACGGCGGATGGTTGGGGATATATTTCAGGATTGTAAATTCCTGCTGAAGAGAAACCTGCACCTCCAAATGGACTTTCTTTGTGGAGTTTCGGAAACTTGCTCTCTTCCAGGGTTGAAATAATCCTTAAGCTCTCTTTAATGAACTCAGAGTCGATGTATCCTATTGTTGACATGGAACATTGTTCTAATGATACAGCGTATACGCCTTTTCTAAAAATATTTTTGGAATGGTCTTCAACGATGATGACGTCAGCTAACGACGTGACGAAAGCTATCAGTAGAATTTTCGCCGAGAATGGACTTCTCGGATCGTTTCCGGCGCTTTTCATGCCTTGATTCATGACATCTGCCACCCCGGTCATGCTTTTTATGTCGTCCGGAGTGAAAAATATAGACTCGCTCAAATTTTCCACGAGACACTGCGAAAATTTCTGAGCTATATTAGGCGACGAATATACTGCAGATTGAGCCGTGTGCATTTTTGCGCCCAGGATGAGAGCACAGAAAACGAACTTGAGCAATAATGTTCCCATTTTAGCGATATCACTCGATCCGCTCGCCTATAAGCAAAGTGCCTATCTGTCACACGACGATCTATTGAAACGAGCTGGATCATGACACCTGCGCATCGGTTATGAGGCCCGTGAGAAAAGTCCTTCGTCCGTAAGTCACAGTTATGACGTCGGAACAGAAGGCTACTCATTAAACAACGAAGAGCTGTAAACTAGAAGGTAGACGTGAAAAGGGACAGTTTGTATACAGAGTTCTTATCAAAACGGGGGAAAAATTATATGGTTAAGGTAGTATTTTTTTCCGTATAGGGGTAGTTGAGAGTTTGTTGGAATGCAGTCGTTGTTGACGCAGTTCAGGCGCCAGGGAAAACTCGGCCTCTGTTTGTTTTAACTCATCTGTGCGAAACACGCAGGGAAAGTTTTGGCATATTTAAGTGGCATTACTCATAATACAAATGATCAGAAACTTATCTGAACAACAAATGGGGATGAACCCCATGGAAACCCCTTTTCCGGGAAGAGGAAAAAAGATGCACTTCTGCACAGAAGTCATTCATAATTTTCGGTGGTGCATCTGACCTGCGTGTGGTTTTTTAACCCATCAGCGGGCGCGCCCGTGTACAAAGTGCAACATTTTCGCAATTTTGAAAGGTTTTTTTTTTACATGTAAGGTCTGAATGTTCCAAGCAGTTTCTATTTATAGCTACACCCTTTCTAATGCAGGTCTGATTTTCAGACCCTTGCATTCCTTTCCATTCATTGTTAGTCGTGTTTAACCATGGCAAACAAGCGATTATACTGGATTGCAATACGACAAAATTATGAGTTGACGTAGTAGATCAAATGTGCAGCTATTACACGGCATCCCGCATATCACGAAGATGGACAATCTCATTGATTTTTAGGTTTTTGGACAAAATAGGAATCGATTCGCAAGCGGTACTGCTTCCGATTCTCAGTGAGCATATCTCTGTTAATGAACATGCAAAAACATTTCACTGTTTGAATATTTTCGCGACCTTCCTAAAGTATTCTCTCGGCCCAATACTCTGCTCTCAAATATTTATGATCGAGTGTTTGTTCAGATCTAAAAAAATTTCTGTAATTTCGGGTTTTTTGAATTTAACTTGCTGCTAATTATTTACAAAAGAGAAATTTATCAATTGTTTACTTTAGTGTATGTGGTATGGAGAAGTTCGACGACCGAAGGAAAACTCAGGGCTCTCTTTAGGTTGGATTCTGTAAATTTAATCGAAAAACTCACGACGTTCTCTTTGTCATCATCTACATATATATATATAAAACAGTTCCGTAACTGACTGACATATAACGCACAGACCACACCGCTGGACCTAAAGGGCTGACATGTTGCATGGCGATTCTTCTTATAGAGTAGGGGTGCACTAAGAAAGATTTTTGGAAAAATTCTCCTGAGATTTTTTTAAATTATACTTTTAAGCTGTTTTCGTAACTTTTTTAAAGTTTGCATTTAAAATAATAATTTGAGGGTTATAAAATTTTTATCACGAGAAAGGTCATAAAAATTCCTCTAAAATGAAATCTTTTTCGAATCTTTACCTCCATTTTATGATTTTGGGTGAATTTTTAAAGATTCATTTTTAGAATTTAATTGATTAAATGCCGATCACGTGGTTTCTTTTCTTTTAATTTTGCGTGACGTGCATAGCAACGAAATAGAAAAAAAAAATTTTTTTCTTGCTAATGGGGCAGACGATTGGACATTATCCAAAAAAATATTAACATACAGTAAAAGAAATGTTCCTCAAACTGTACTATATTAACTGTACTATATTCTTTCGTATGTTCTATTAGATTTAATGTGAATATTTTCTTCTACGTTATTTTGTCTATAAAAATATCCTTTACGATTTTTTTATAAATATATTTTTTAGTTTTTTTCTTATATCAATTGCATACATTGATCGTTGTATTTATTATAAATAAATATATATATATATTTATTTGGCATTAATTGAATACATTGACCGTTGTATTTAATTTGAATGTACTCCGTAACGATGTACGGGTTTTCAGCTAGTTATCTTTTTTCTCAGACCCCCTGGTGGGATAGTACTTCTAATGGGATCCAAAGATGGCTGCAAGGCGGAAGGAAGTGGCTCCAGTGTTTTATTAGGTACCACAAGGGTCGGAGTTCGACTTTGCCCGGTGTTGCCAAAATTTAGACCGAGCATCCCCACTCCCCACCAGGGGTTATCAAAGGAGCTCTTATCCTCCACTCAACCCCATAAATCCCACTTTAGGACTTGCAGGCTCACAAATTTAACATACCCGGCGTAGACACGGGAGCATACAATGGCGCATGTCGAAATTCGGGGTCGAGTCCCTACAACAATAAATACTTTTAAGGGGTCAAGGGACTTTCAACCTGGTTTTTTAAAATTTTCAATATTTTACTCTGTATACAAAATGAGAATAATTAATACTGTTTTTTTACTGTTTTGACGGCATTTAGAATGCACAAATAAGTGTTTTGTGGAAGAAAAAGACCTGTTTTGAAATTCTTCCGTGCGCCTTAATTTTCTTCCGATTTCTTCCAAGTTTCTCACTTTTGTTAATTACTGTGTTTGTCACAAAACAGTGCATCATTCTTTGGAACCACAAATATTTTTCAAATTTATAGATCACTAGCTGAAGTACCCGGCGTTGCCCGGAATTTTAAGAAGGTTTGTTAACCAAAATCAATTTAAAAAATTAACACAGTATAAATTAGCCAAAAAAAAGCATGTGAAATGTTATACATATCTCAGTATTTTGGTAGATGCAGTCTTTCATCATTGTACCACTAAAAGCTATAAAGTAAAAATGTCAAATTGTGGAATGTTTGTTAACCAAAATCAATTTAAAAACTTAACACAGTATAAATTACATAACCAAAAAAAAGCATGTGAAATGTTATACATATCTCAGTATTTTGGTAGATGCCGTCTTTCATCATTGTACCACTAAAAGCTGTAAAGTAAAAATGTCAAATTGTGGAATGCTTGTTAACCAAAATCAATTTAAAAACTTAACACAGTATAAATTACATAACCAAAAAAAAAAGCATGTGAAATGTTATACATATCTCAGTATTTTGGTAGATGCAGTCTTTCATCATTGTACCACTAAAAGCTGTAAAGTAAAAATGTCAAATTGTGGAATGTTTGTTATCCAAAATCAATTTAAAATCTAAACAATTTAGCAAGATTTAACCTTCTATGTTTGGAGCAAAAGAAGCTGATAAGTAAAACATAAAATATACATACATTTATAATAAACCACTAAAAGCTGAAAAGGAAAAATGTCAAATTGTCTTTTGGAAAGTAAAGCTGAAAAGTAAAAATGTCAATTTGTCGAATGTTTGTTAACCAAAATCAATTTAAAGACTAAACACAATATAAATAACATAGAAAAATAAGCATGTGAAATGTTATACACCCAAATAATTTTTAAAAAATCCAATATAAAAATATATAAATTTATAATTAACTCCTCAGAATTCATCTAGATTTAACCTTTCATCTTTGGAGCAAAAGAAGCTGAAAAGTAAAACATAAAAGATATACATTTATAATAAACCATTAAAAGCTGAAAAGGAAAAAATGTCAAATTGTCTCTTGGAAAGTTAAGAGTTTTAAAAAGTAAAGCTGAAAAGTAAAAATGTCATTTTGTCGAATGTTTGTTAAACAAAATTGATTAAAAAAGTAAACACAGCATAAATAACATTTAAAAAAAACATGTGAAATGTTATACACATCTCAGAATTTTAGTAGATTCAGCCTTTCATTTTTCAAGTTTAAATTAAAAATGTCAAATTGTCTAATGTTTGTTAACAAAAAGTAATTTAAAAACTAAACACAGTATAAATAACATAGATTTAATAACAGTATAAATATCATAAAATATATACATTTATAATAAATCACTAAAAGCTTAAAAGTAAAAATGTCTAATTGTCCATATAAATACCTCCATAAATGCAGGATTCTGTAGCCAAAAAAATATATAAATAAAGTATTAAAGTATTTGTTAAAGGCACTGACTGATGAAAAAATTAACAGAAATCTGCAGTTTGGGCTACACGCACCATAAATGCAAGATTCTGTAGCAATAATAGAAACATTCTGTCCTTATTAAACTCCATATAAATCTCTGTTCAATTAAACTGATCCAAATATCATCTGAAGTACCTTCATAAACTATGTTTCTAGTTTCTTGATTCGGGGTTCAATATGAATGTTTGTTAACCAAAGTCAACTTAAAAACTAAACACAGTATAAATAGCATAGGAAAAAAACATGTGAAATGTTATACACATCTCAGAATTTAGATAGATTCAGCCTTTCATCACTAAAAGCTGAAAAGTAAAATTGTCAAATTATCTTTTGCCTTGTGAACTCTGCATGAAAAATTAAACATAGTATAAAAAAGGGATGGGAAATGTCATACACATCAATACTAAAAAACAACGAATAAATTTTGGTTCGAATTTGACTCTTAGTGTGCTTCAAAATAGTTGAAACTCTTGAAAATAGTTGTTCTCAGATGTACGTGCTTCCAAACGTTGATGACCAGAATAACGCTTGACTATGCAGTGAAGGATATTTATATCTGGGCAGGTATGATTTATGAGTACAACAAAGAGACTCGATTGAATTTCTCTTTAAGTTAAATGTCAGATTGCAACTCTATGCATTCCATTTGACAATTTGCTAGCATTATATCTATATCGACTGTAAATAGAATAGAAAACATGCAAAAACAAAAATTGTTTATTTTCCCCGAAGTCCTGAAATCAATTTTAAATTCTTGTACTAAATCGGAAAGTAGGGCTGCGTATTTTATAACATTTTTAGAATTGTGCTTGGGAAATTAAAATAGTAGCATTAAGATTTTTACGCAGTTATAGGCATTTTAGCTAAATTTCAATAAAAATTACTTCAAATTGACCAATTTATAGAAAAAGTATGCTATTTACAGTTAAGTTTTTGTTTCTTTTTTTTTAATTTTTAAGTGCTATTTTACCATAAAGCACCAAAAAAAACCTTTAAAAAATCATTTTTTAAAACAAACAAATGGAATAGCTAAACACAAACATAGTTAACCGTAAATAAATCGCAAAACTGTGCTTAAGTTTAGACTGATTCTTTTTTGTTAAGATATACTAATTTTTATGCTTTTAAAAGTACATCGTGAATTATAAAATTAAGAACAATATAAAATACAGTAACGGATTATTGCTTCTTTTAGGAAACAACAAAACAATGTTTCAAATTCAAACTTGTGTAACTACTGCCACTCGCTGCTACTGTCGTCTGATGAGCAAAAAAAAATTAAAATTAAATAATTCAATATTATTCTGATTTTTCACGCTAGTGGAAAAAATGCCACGCCCACTTTAGAGTCACTTGAAATAATTAAACACACACAAATATATAAATTACACAAAAGGTTTTTTTTTTTTAAATTCTGTAATGTGTCTAAATCTCCACTATGGAAATATATCGGAGAATTCCATCATTTTAATAAGAAATTTCCAAAATGAAAATAGCAACAAATAACGTCTGTTTATAATCTGAAGACGATGTTAATTTCACTGAAATGTTTTAAAATATAAATTTTAGATAAGAAATATTTAACGCATTTACTACGCATTACATCGTTTCAATAAGAAATGTCTGAAATGAAAATGGCAACAGAGAACGTTTGTTTACAAAATAACACGGCGAAAATAAACGACGATCGTTAATCGAAATGTCTTAAAGTATAAAATCTGACTTGAAAGATTATTATTTTCATTTATTATTCTGGTTTAATATGTAACTTGAAACTTTTTGATTTTATTTATTTTTATCTTTTCGCTCGCTGTCAGCTAACCCTAACGTGGACGCCATATTCAGAGGGATGATGCCACAAAGTGTAACAGCTTACATTTAGTTTCAAAATTGTGGTTTTTTATTAATTAAAAATCAACGGTAATTAATTTCGATTTTTGAAGTTCTTCAGACCCTCGGCTGTTTTTAAAGACGCCTGCATTTAAAATTTCACGATCGTTGCTCCTAAACTGTGGATTTATATACAATTACAGAGATACAAACATTCATTTTCATATATTAGATATATATATATATATATATAAATAAATATATTTATGTAATGCATGCATGCATGCATGTTACTAACTAATGCATGAATGCATGAATGCATGTTAGTAACTAATGCATGAATGCATGTTACTAATAACTAATGCATGAATGCATGCTGCATGTTACTAACTTTTCAATAAAAATTTTCATTCAAATTTAATTTAACCAGCAGCTAACTGGCGCATGCTAACTGACTAACTAACGCACGCACGCGTGCATTCCAATTTCAGCTTTTTTTGGTCCAATGATGAAAGGCTAAATCTAGCTGAATTCTGAGGACTTTGTACTCCGTAGCGAAGCACGGGTATTCAGCTAGTGGAAAATAAAAGCGAGCGCACTCACGCCATCTAGTGGAAGAGAAAATGTTTCCATAACTTCGACGGTCTACCACGCCCGTACCGTTGCTCCAGTCTCATTTTTCTCTTCAACTGGCACACCTACACGCCGCAACCTCTTTCCTGATAGCTCAACCATATTTTTACGTTCAACAGTTCTCTCAAAATAGTTCTCCGAATAAAATTCTTTTAGAGATAATGTATAGATAGAAAATTTTTCATTGTAAATCCTCACATCTCTATTAAAATGAAGTATGCTTTATAAATGTGATTTGCTTGAAGGATTATACCTATATTTTAATGTTCAAACGATTGAAATAGTACTTACCTACACGTGCGACATTCCGTTTGGTTGATGAGTGCCATTTCCTATTTCTACCTAAACTATGCTCTTACAACCCCCTTTGGAAGGCAACCCACAAACAAGATTTTCGACTCGGTTTGGACTGCGATTCTAAACACGTTAAATGTGTCAGATAAAAGAGTCTGACACATTTGCTTTTCGCCACACAAAATATGTGTCTAAAAACCCGACATATGTGTATTCTGACTCGCTTTTCTTTCTGTGGGCATTTCTTCTTCGACATTTATAACATTTTTATTGAAACTTTCCCTTCTGAAAATTCACGACATTACATGCTAAGAACCATATTTTCATTGCTAAATTTCAACCCTTTTTTACCTGTATTTCCATCAGACACCCTCAGATAAATTCTCCAGAAAATTCCACGTCAGATTTTTCGGCATTTCCCTTAAAATTAATTAATGCAACATAACTGATCATACTTACCTTTTGTTGTTCATCCTATGCCTTTCATTTACCAAGAATGCTCCTTCTACATTTTTCAAGACATTTTACATGAATTTTCCATAGACGTTTTTGTTATTTAAAAAACAAAATATGACTTTATTTCATTTCTTATCCTCAAGTTGATACTCCAAAAGTTTCTGCGTCTTTTATCCATATTTGCAAACAATTGCATTAATGCATATCCTGTAAATTAACATGGGGTACTGATGGAGTGCAGGGAATTATTAACCATTTATTTTTTTCCACTTTTAAATTTATTTATTTATTTTTTTCCACTATCGAAATGGATACGGACGCTTGCTAAGATGCCGAGCACGGGTCACAGAAATGTTCGAAACTGCTGCGACGCGTCTGACAAGGAGGACGATGCTTTCTAGTCTATCTTTCGTTATATTATGTGTAATTAATGTAATAAAATCTCGTTGTCTAGGGTTGAAACATCGTATGAAACGTCGAAACATAAATTGTTCTAAACCAGTTAGAATTCATTCACACAGATAAACAAAGTTCCTCAACTTCTAAGTAATAAAATGACTCAAATAATACGATTCTCATAAGACGAACACTTATATTCGGACAATACGGTACATTAAATATAATCTTCATAACATAGAAATACGTAGTTATACTACATCGTTAGAAAACAGAAGTCATATCACAGCCGTCAGCTGCGCGCCTTAATCGTACAGAAAATAATTCTGTTCGGCCTAGTTCGCCCAGAGTTCACAGATGGCACTCGATGTGAAACAGAATCGTCTGCCGCGAATGTCAGAAGTTGGTGCCAGAGGGCGTTCCCACGTTCATATAAAAACAGAATTGCGGAATTTAGCAAATTTCTAAATGAAATTTATTTGACCAGGCTCCTCCTCCCCTACACCTGGCCCTTTCCTCTCCAACTGAAGGAGTCCATTGAGCAACTGCTTTAAATCGTAAAGATCATCGCCCCGCAATACGATTTCCATGCATGACGATCACATCCTTGCGTCAAAGCGTTTATTTTCCTAAATTTGACTTCTTCAGTATCTTTACTTGGTGAAGCCTTTATCTCAGACGGTCATAACATGTCCTGGTTCCTTCATCCTTTATGTCACGCACCACCCATTTGTATATTCAACCATTTGCTAATCGTCCATACAAGCTTCTTTGTTAACATTTTACGATTCGTAACGCAATTTCTTATACATGTATTTAGGCTGCTTATCCGTTCTATGAAGCATCTTTTAACAAAGCTTAGTCATCAGTCGTTCCTTGACAGGAGATATCGCTCTACAGAGAGCCTTCTGTCTGGTATCTTGTACGATTATAATCTATCCTCCCAATCATCGTGTCCATTTACATTTGATCGACCTATCCACGATGCAAATCGCCTTTTATCCGGGCTGTATTGTGTGTCATCACTTTAATCAGACCTTTTAGATCCTTCCAGGGTGTAAAAGACCATACATAATTTGATATTCTTCGTCAAATCCACATTTAATTTATTTATTTATTTGACCAGGCTCCTCCTCCCCTACACCTGTTCCTTTCCTCTCCTATTAAAGAAGTCCATTGAGTAACTGCTTTAAATCGTAAAGATCATCGCCCCACAATACGATTTCCATGCATGACGATCACATCCTTGCGTCAAAGCGTTTATTTTCCTAAATTTAACTTCTTCAGTATCTTTAAATTGGTGAAGTCTTTATCTCAGACGTTCATAACATGTCCTGGGTCATTCATCCTTTATGTCACGCTCCACTCATTTGTATATTCAACCATTTGCTAATCGTCCATTTCAGATCCTTTTTTAACATGTTGCGATTCGTTACGCAATTTTTTATACATGTATTTAGGCTGCTTATTCGTTATATGAAGCATCTTTTAACAAAGCTTAGTCATCAGTCGTTCCTTGGAAGGAGATATCGCTCTGCTGAGAGCCTTCTGTCCGGTATCTTGTACGATTATAACCTTTCCTTCCAATCATCGTGTCCATCTACATTTAATCGACGTAACCAAGATGCAAATCACCTTTTATCCAGTCTTTATTGTGTGTCATCACTTTAATCAATCTTTTTCCATCCTGTCAGGGTGTAAAAGAACATTCATAATTTGATATTCTTCGTCAAATCCGCAATAAATCCTCCTCCCTAACTGTGTGGATTCCTATTTCCTTGAATTTGTTCCAAACATAAGCTCTTTTCCTGGTCATTCTTTCCATTGATTGCTTTGAATATTAGTAGGTCCACCAGATAAACTGACTTTCTTTCATTATTTTCCCTTGTTTCATGAGTCAGAAAACCTCCATTTGCTCAGCGTTAGCTCAAGAGATTTGAGAGATTTTGCCTATACTCCAGGCACATATCTTCGCTTCGGTTTTCCACACTGCACATTGGTACAAATTCTTTTTCTATGTCAATGTAAAATATATTTTTACTCTTAGTTCTATCGGCGCTGTTGTCTTTACTCCAGACAGCAAAAATATTTAATTATTTCCCGAAATACTTTCTTTACAATAACAATCATCTATCCTGAGAGTGAATGAAATCAACTCCTTTTCTCCAGACTGTCTCATTATTAACGTTGGTAATCCATTTATACACAATGTTAATGAATTTTAATAGACTTACGTTTTTGAAAGCATTCGTCACAGAATGTCCTCCCGATTTTCCGATCCTCTCTCTATATATACATGTTTTCTCTCAAATCAGTCATCAACAATGACTTTAAACAGTAGAAAAAAAATTTCTTTTGGTAATCCAAGTTATGTATCGGGCATCTACTTCCTCCATGCTTTCGAATCATTTATAATGCTAATCGATGCATCCAAAGAGTAAACAGTTCTTTCTTCAAATCAAAAAGTACAAACATTAACTTGTATATTATCCACAAGAATGACTTTCTCTAAACTCTTTTATAAATCATGTCTTTCCTCGGGCTTTATCAATTTTTGTCTTTTCTTGATTCATATTATCAGTCGTCACTTACTGAATGAAAGCCTTTTCTCCAGGCTTTCATAACATTTAGGATTCTACACTGCCTATCCAAAAAGTAGTTTTTCTCCGCTGCATAACTCACGTTAATTTGGATGCCAGCCTCGGGAATATCTTTCCATAAGTCTGATTTTTTTGTCTTCAGACTTCCACAACGTTTAATGTATTTTCTCAATATGTGTTCTGTACTGTACATGTATTACATTCAAACCCTTTTCTCCAGGCTCTCGAGTCCTTGGTTTTAAGCTATCCCCCGCTTGAAATGACACAGTGACACATTGGGAGGAATTTTTTCAATATAGAGTTTATTTGTATAGTCACTGAAGATATAAAAATATTTCTGTATCGCAACAATGTTATCACTTGTGCAGAACTACCCGGTTTCACGCGCGGACTAAACGTTTATCACACTACATACATCGAGTTTAACCGACGTTGCTTTCACCAGAATATAAAGTCACTGCATCCTAGAGAAAGTTCAACCATTCTATTTCAAATCGGTAAATAGGTAGGTCAAAATAGGAAGAATTTTATACACGTCCTATCATACAGAAAAGCACTATTCATATCCCATATCCTATTATTTAATTGCTCGGTAGTATCCCCGTGAAAAAATGTAATTTTATTATTCTTTCAAACTCAATATTTCAAAAACACTGCAGCTAGGAAGCAGTTGGCGTCATCCACCTCAGTTGCCTAGGAACAAATTCTACCACTTCACTGAAATTTATTCTGTTACTACTGGCCTATGGTCTGGTGAAAAAACTGTTGGCATTACAAAGGAAAGTTATTGAATAATAACAAATTATGATGAACAGGACCTTTTTATTACATATTACTATAGCTATTGACATGGGAGTAAAGGCAAAAATAAAACACTGCAAGGAAATGTTACATTTTTTATTGATATCTATCTATTGACATGACTATTGACTATTGACTATTGAATGGAAATTTAGATTAATTTGCCAAAATATTATGTACATTTAGTAACTTAATTAGACATATTTAGAGCAAATTTTGAAATAAAGCCAAATATACGTGAAAGAAAGCAGCACTTAAACTCCTCCCTGTTCTGCGTTCTGTACATCAGTTTAATCCCGAATAAACTTTGGTAAATGACACTTCTACGAAAGTTCTTCCTGTACAAACAAAAAAAAATAGCACGTTGAAGAATTTTATACATTTCTAAAGGTTACCGAGTTTGTTAATTCTTTTCAAGAGCTATGGTACTGACTATAGGCAAGATGAACGTTATGTAAGACAGGAAAAAACTTTAGCTGAACTTATTTGGAACTTTCTGCCTGAATTATAAGCAGGTATCCATTATTGACATCTAAAATGGCGCGAGTTTAATGAAAATCAGAATGTTACGAAATGCAGACCGATATTTCTGAAGACTGAACTACGGGAGAATATCCAAACACTGCTGACTTTCGCACAAGTGAAACTTTGGTGGACAATCCATTGAACCAAAAAAAAAACAACAGATGCAGCCCGTTGTCTCACTGGCAGACGGGAAAATTCTATGTTCTGATATAAAATAATTTGTTTAGGTGGTACCGAAAAATAAAATGAACTGGACAGGTGAATCAGGCTGATTGGCCTGTGTAGGCCAAATACTTTGTGGGACAGAATATTTGCACAATTATTTTCCGCCCTGAACTTTATTTCATACAAATAAAAGATTATAATATTTTTTTTTCTCCCGCGGAAATAAAATAAGTGTAAGATGTAGTAAAGAATTAGAACATATTGTCTTGCAAAATAAAATACAATAACTAAATAAAATTAAATTAAATTAAAATTGAAAAAACTCGCTATTTTCTTTATATTGTAAAAAGAAATTAGTCTAACAAGGGTTTGTCCACGAAAGCTTCACCTGCATTATTGATGATTAAAACTTAAAACTTAAAATCTAAACTTAAAGTAAACTTAAAAAACTAAGTTAACTACACTTAAAAAACTAACTTAACTACACTTAAAAAACCTCCTATCGAGAAGAGTCTGAAATGTAATTTCGAATACTAGGCCTAAATAAATATATTCTTTTATTATTACAGTAATAACAAAAATAACGCCATGTGACTTGAAGGTGAAAAATCATCCAATGCGAAGTGTGAAGAGAGAAAAAGATTTGAACGAGATGCGAAGATAAAAAGAGTTGATTGAGAAGCAAACAAGGACCCCAGATCACAGACTCGTGGAAAGAGAACAAAAGAAAAGGGAGTAGGCTGAGCAGAGGAAAGAGAAGAACTTACTTAGTCAGGAGGTTTTAAACCTGGATGGATGACCGTCAGTAGTTCAAGTGTAAAATCAGTCTGTCTGTAAACATATTTTTTAAATGAAGGAGGTTTTCAACCTACTGACCTCGGCGACAAATCTGTATGACGGCAACCTAACGCCTGAACCTATCAGAGATGAAATAGTCGAGTCCCCATTTTGATCCAATTCTTACAGACGGCCCATATCAGGATCTAATTTGCAGAAACTCGCCTATTTTAATCAAGTTTTAAAGCTGAGGGAAATTAGAAATGCTGTGATTGTCCACTTTTTGAAATTTGAGTATGCCTCCTCTCCCAGAAAAATATCAAAAGATATACAAAATATTTTTTATCGTTTTGTTTCTAAATGTGGGTTTGTAACGTACTAGCTTCGACAGAAACTGAATCCACCTCGTAGACTTGCTGAAAAGTGAAACTGATGATTGACGTTCCTCTAAACTGGCGAGATATCTCACAAAGATACTGTTATCCGTGCGTTTTGACGGTAACAAGGTGATTCTTCATATGTACTGCATTTAAAGGGCACGACTTTATATAACATACAGATTTACCATTGAGGTTAATCGGAAGAAGTTGGGGCTGCCGCCAACTTGGCGATTTTTTTTACTTCCTGTTATGATGTACCCCCTTTTCTGGCTACAAATTATGAAATTTTTTCTATTTTAGAAGGGCGTAGGATTAAAAAAAATTCTTTATATTGTAAATTTCTGTTTCTAAATCTACTTTTATGTTTTTCTGTACTATAATCAGAATTTCAATGCAAATGTAAATTTTAATTGCTTTTTCTGAAGAACTTACATTTTATTCAAAATGTAATCATTAAAATGTATTTTTCATTACAAATTTCCGATAGTTCGAACCAAAACTTAAAATTGAAATGTAATTATTAAACTATTTTTCATGAAACGAAGTCGGATACCTTACACTTTTCATGTTGCGATTTTTTTGAAAGGTCGCCAGAATTTCTGAGTTCTCCTTTTTTTTCTCCTTCATATTTCGTGGTTCTGGTGTTTTAAACTTTAAAAAACAGCAAATCAACAGAATATGAAGAGTTGAAAAAAAATGGCTGACTCAGAAACGCAAATTTGGCGACTTTTCAAAAAAAATCGCCAAAAAGTCGCCAACCGCCCCAACTTCTTCGAATTTACCAAAATTGATTACACTGTACATAGCAGACAGATTGGCGATTCACATTTTTGCTATTTTGCCAATCTGTAGAACTCGCCGCGATTGAGGTCTTTGGTCTTTTGATGCATAACGGTGGTAGCTATTTAGCAAATGTGTACATGTATTAGACTAGTATTAGGGGTTCTTCGTTAAAGTTCTACCACTCTAGGTTTTGCTTTTTTAAATAGAATTCTTGTAATTTGAATATGTTTCTTACGACCTTTTCGGTACAGTTTTGTCAGACGCGCCTCTCTGCCAAGTTTGGCGATTTCGCATATGGCGTGAGAAACATGTGATTTTGGCGAGGTCTATTTATTTATTTATATATTTAGTCGTGTGCGGTCGGGGCAGTAATTAGATTGAGAGTTTGAATTTAATAATAAATAATGAGATTTATAATTTTGATTGTTTTCTTATTTTTTTAACGTTAGCGCAGAGTTGAGTATGTTTTGTATTTTGTTTATTAATTTTTGCTATTTCTGCTGTGGATTTTTTCGCGCATGCGTTATTACTATTTTGTAATGTAGGAAATTTATTTGCTAACTGGGGTTACCTGGGGATTTCTGTAATGTGTTTGGAAGTTTAATAGTGCCGGCGGTTAGTTTGTTTTGAACTTATTTGTTATTTTTTGGTCGCTATTGATGTTTCTGTTTACATTTAGCACCTAAAGCCTAACAGGTGTGAGGAATTGGGAAAAGTGGGCTCCAAAAATCACTAACTTTTCGCCAACGGAGGTGCGTTGGCGCAAAACATTTAGACGCCAACTTTTCGCCAACGGAAGTGCGTCTGACAAAGCTGTTCCACGATTTCTATATTTTTCATCAATATTAAAATTCTGATCTAATTTTATGCAACTGACTAACAGAGTTAGGATATATTTTGCAAATATATGTTTTTTGATTTATTTGTTTTGGTACTATCGGTGCGCCACTTGACGCCAAATGTAAATGTCGTCATGTCGTCGCTAATTATAAATGTAAGCATGGAAAATTGTAAAACTGAATCGGGTAAATATGAAGAACTTGATACGGTTTCCCGCCGAGCCGTTTTTTGCGCATAGTATTTGGCGTTATTTGTCGGTTTGCCATAAAGAGCACTGGTAATTTACACCAAATGGTTCGTTGATTTGTAATGTCACATTGGCGCCATATTGCCACAGGTTGGCGACGGTATCATGTTCTTCATATTAACCCTGAAGCGTACGGTCTCGCCAAAATTTCAAACACCATTTTCCAAACTGCAAGAGATATGGAATTCTTCTCCTTGCTCGGATCTATAAAATTCCCTACACCAAGATTAAAATTAAAAAGATTTCCAAGTGACGGATTGGCTGAAATCGGAAAGAGTTCAAAAGAAACGTCTGCTCATCGGCTTTAATAATTGCATACGGAAAGCCTGGATTTAAAAATGTTTTGAGTTTGAGATTTAAAACAAAAAAAATCTGAATGTGTTATTTTTTGTAAAACTTTATGACATTTAGTAAACCGAAACAATGATGAAAGTTTGGCGATTTTATACCAAATGTTGTTATTATTTTTAAATGTTATGCAAGTAGTTGTTGCCAATAGAATACGAGATGGTACTTTTCCGTTATAAGAACTACAATCATTTTGACACCAGTTTGGCGCATTTCCAAAAATCGTCGCAACGAGACAAAAGTAACGCGATATAATCACACTAATGATTGGCATATTACAATACTAAAATATACAAAAAGTGAGATTCAAGGATCACGATACGATATGAGGACGATTATTATCGTGGTCATGGAGATAAACAAACTTCATGGAATGCCGTAATTAAATACGCGTACTGTAGTTTGTATATCTTTCTCTCAATATGTGTTATTTAAGATAAAATAAATATTATTGCGTTTTTCTGATCCGTCAAAGAGATTATAAACTTCATTATTTGTGGTTGTCAATATACCTTTTGCGTAAAATCCGGAGTTATTTTGAGCTATTCCGTTCGCCAATACGATGTGTTGTATCTGTGCGTCGCCAAGATTAAAAATGCGCCGCCAAGTGTAATAACGGAAAAGTACCTAAAATATAAATAAGATAATTTTTAACGTATTTTTAAAGTAAAAGGAAGCGACTAAGAGGATTTTCTAGCATTTACTATGTATCCCAACACAAAAGCATGGAATATTGAATCAATTTTAAGAAAATCTCATAAGAGACAGACTTATTTCAAAATGAGGACTACTTTAATACCCCAATGAAATGAGATTCGGGCGGAAGATGTATCAAATGAAACGGAGAAAAACCTACTCCCTACCGAACTTGAGAAAAAAATGGCACTTCGCAGCGGGTTTTTTTAGGAGTGATATAAAAACCCATCGCGACCGAAAATGCCCTGAGTGATCTGTAGGAATATCAGGGAGAGTGCACACAGCGAAAGGCAGAAAAAGGCGTAAAGCAAACGCCGAAGGCTCCAAAGTTTCTCCCTGAAAGAAGGAGGGGTATCTGCGGAGATGTCCTCCGCAGGGACCACAGGCGTAACAGCCGCAACAACCGGTGTCGAAGGAACGACAACAACTTCTCGCAACGCGCAGTCTTCGCATCTATATGTCAGAGCCCTTGATGACAGGACCTGCAACCGACGAGTGAGACCAGAGAAAGCTTCTAAATAATGGTGAACAGCGAACATGGCGCGGGCGAATGCCCCAATAAAATCAAACCAAACAGGCATTGTGGAAACTTGTACAATTTATATCTTATAAAATCTATAAAAACGCAATAAAATCTAATCTCAATTATTTTACATTACATAGATTCCTTGTATATATATTAATTTTTTCACTTTAGATATGATAAATTCACAACAGTCACGTTCACAGTAGCTGGCGTTTTTTCAATTGAATCAGATTTCAAACTTTAAGATCACTGAATAAAGTTGCCACCAGCACGCTTTTAAATACATGAGATGTCTCTGCGTTGCCAAAGGATCGTGTTTAAACAATGCCTCAAAAAGGAGTGACGTAATACGCCGTCAGAATGTGACGTCACTCTCAGGTTTGGAGACCAGAACTGACCGTTCCTCATGCTATAGTCGATAGAGAGAAATTTCGATGATTTTTTTTCATCAAAGCCAATATTTTTTAACTCTTAAAACCTGTTGAAATGGTTACCGAATGAAGTCAACTTGGTTTTAAAAATACTTTCAACCTTGTATCCTGAACGAGGAATGAGCCGCCGTAAGCAACTACGAGGTCGACCCCCTCGATATACATTATAACTTATGAATAAACAGTGCCTCAGGAGAGAAATTTGCTGTGTATCGTGATTCACCTGTTATGAACTGTTTAGTTGCACCATGTAGGCTTACCACGCAAAGTAATGCATACTATGTTTTCCATACCACGGCACCTGGTGGTAACATGTCTAATGCATGTGGCCTGCAGGAAACATTTGAGCATGTGGCACATTTTGAATAAATTGTAGTTATTGATAAAATGGATTATCATTAGATATAGAGTGTTCTCATAACAAATAAGTTAACTGAAACATTCAGGCTAAAAAAATTTGAGTTTACATCTTTAAACTCTCAGAAGCTGCTAACTTGTATATTATGCTCTTTTGTGTTATAAACTAATATATATGTATCTATCTATCTATCTATCTATCTATCTATCTATATATATATATATATATATATATATATATATATATATATATATATATTTATATATATATATATTTATATACATATATATATATACATATATATATATATATATATATATATATATATATATATATATATATATATATACACACTGCTGGCCACTGTAAATGCAACACCCTGAAGGAAACATGCAAATAACATGAAATTTACAACATGCATTAGCGGAGGTGAGATATGCAAATGATTAGAATTTCAGCGCAGACGCACATCACGCGCGCCTGTGGCGCCACTTTAAAGCGCTATTTAAGGCTTGAAGATTTCGACGATTTCAAGTTCGGCAATTGTGTTTTTCTTGTGGTTTTTTCAAAATGAATCAATTATGCCTCGTCGAAAACAGCGATCATCTTTTGATCAAGTATCCGAGTTCGACAGAGGAAGGATAGTGGCCTACCGAGATTGTGGATTATCTTTCGGGGAAATCGGTAGTCGTGTTGGACGAAACCAAACAACTGTAATGCGGATATGTGATCGTTGGATGCAGGAGGGTACGACGGACCGGCGTGTTCGATCACATCCCCCTCATCGCACCACTTCACGTGATGACAGGCAAATTGTGCGCATGGCAGTGACGGATCGCTCAGGCACATCACGAACCATAGCACAGCACATGCAGTCTGTAACGCATCATCCAGTGTCTGCGCGTACCATTCCACGCCGTTTTCAGCAGAGTG
>OU015498.1:2623160-2708160 GCA_907164885.2 Dolomedes plantarius | reverse complement strand
AAAATAAATGAAATAAAATAAATAAAAATAAAATAAATAATAAAAATAAAATGAAAATAAATGTTTTAAAAAATATTGGCTTTGATGAAAAAAAATCATCGAAATTTCTCTCTATCGACTATAGCATGAGGAACGGTCAGTTCTGGTCTCCAAACCTGAGAGTGACGTCACATTCTGACGGCGTATTACGTCACTCCTTTTTGAGGCATTGTTTAAACACGATCCTTTGGCAACGCAGAGACATCTCATGTATTTAAAAGCGTGCTGGTGGCAACTTTATTCAGTGATCTTAAAGTTTGAAATCTGATTCAATTGAAAAAACGCCAGCTACTGTGAACGTGACTGTTGTGAATTTATCATATCTAAAGTGAAAAAATTAATATATATACAAGGAATCTATGTAATGTAAAATAATTGAGATTAGATTTTATTGCGTTTTTATAGATTTTATAAGATATAAATTGTACAAGTTTCCACAATGCCTGTTTGGTTTGATTTTATTGGGGCATTCGCCCGCGCCATGTTCGCTGTTCACCATTATTTAGAAGCTTTCTCTGGTCTCACTCGTCGGTTGCAGGTCCTGTCATCAAGGGCTCTGACATATAGATGCGAAGACTGCGCGTTGCGAGAAGTTGTTGTCGTTCCTTCGACACCGGTTGTTGCGGCTGTTACGCCTGTGGTCCCTGCGGAGGACATCTCCGCAGATACCCCTCCTTCTTTCAGGGAGAAACTTTGGAGCCTTCGGCGTTTGCTTTACGCCTTTTTCTGCCTTTCGCTGTGTGCACTCTCCCTGATATTCCTACAGATCACTCAGGGCATTTTCGGTCGCGATGGGTTTTTATATCACTCCTAAAAAAACCCGCTGCGAAGTGCCATTTTTTTCTCAAGTTCGGTAGGGAGTAGGTTTTTCTCCGTTTCATTTGATACATCTTCCGCCCGAATCTCATTTCATTGGGGTATTAAAGTAGTCCTCATTTTGAAATAAGTCTGTCTCTTATGAGATTTTCTTAAAATTGATTCAATATTCCATGCTTTTGTGTTGGGATACATAGTAAATGCTAGAAAATCCTCTTAGTCGCTTCCTTTTACTTTAAAAATACGTTAAAAATTATCTTATTTATATTTTAGGTACTTTTCCGTTATTACACTTGGCGGCGCATTTTTAATCTTGGCGACGCACAGATACAACACATCGTATTGGCGAACGGAATAGCTCAAAATAACTCCGGATTTTACGCAAAAGGTATATTGACAACCACAAATAATGAAGTTTATAATCTCTTTGACGGATCAGAAAAACGCAATAATATTTATTTTATCTTAAATAACACATATTGAGAGAAAGATATACAAACTACAGTACGCGTATTTAATTACGGCATTCCATGAAGTTTGTTTATCTCCATGACCACGATAATAATCGTCCTCATATCGTATCGTGATCCTTGAATCTCACTTTTTGTATATTTTAGTATTGTAATATGCCAATCATTAGTGTGATTATATCGCGTTACTTTTGTCTCGTTGCGACGATTTTTGGAAATGCGCCAAACTGGTGTCAAAATGATTGTAGTTCTTATAACGGAAAAGTACCATCTCGTATTCTATTGGCAACAACTACTTGCATAACATTTAAAAATAATAACAACATTTGGTATAAAATCGCCAAACTTTCATCATTGTTTCGGTTTACTAAATGTCATAAAGTTTTACAAAAAATAACACATTCAGATTTTTTTTGTTTTAAATCTCAAACTCAAAACATTTTTAAATCCAGGCTTTCCGTATGCAATTATTAAAGCCGATGAGCAGACGTTTCTTTTGAACTCTTTCCGATTTCAGCCAATCCGTCACTTGGAAATCTTTTTAATTTTAATCTTGGTGTAGGGAATTTTATAGATCCGAGCAAGGAGAAGAATTCCATATCTCTTGCAGTTTGGAAAATGGTGTTTGAAATTTTGGCGAGACCGTACGCTTCAGGGTTAATATGAAGAACATGATACCGTCGCCAACCTGTGGCAATATGGCGCCAATGTGACATTACAAATCAACGAACCATTTGGTGTAAATTACCAGTGCTCTTTATGGCAAACCGACAAATAACGCCAAATACTATGCGCAAAAAACGGCTCGGCGGGAAACCGTATCAAGTTCTTCATATTTACCCGATTCAGTTTTACAATTTTCCATGCTTACATTTATAATTAGCGACGACATGACGACATTTACATTTGGCGTCAAGTGGCGCACCGATAGTACCAAAACAAATAAATCAAAAAACATATATTTGCAAAATATATCCTAACTCTGTTAGTCAGTTGCATAAAATTAGATCAGAATTTTAATATTGATGAAAAATATAGAAATCGTGGAACAGCTTTGTCAGACGCACTTCCGTTGGCGAAAAGTTGGCGTCTAAATGTTTTGCGCCAACGCACCTCCGTTGGCGAAAAGTTAGTGATTTTTGGAGCCCACTTTTCCCAATTCCTCACACCTGTTAGGCTTTAGGTGCTAAATGTAAACAGAAACATCAATAGCGACCAAAAAATAACAAATAAGTTCAAAACAAACTAACCGCCGGCACTATTAAACTTCCAAACACATTACAGAAATCCCCAGCTAACCCCAGTTAGCAAATAAATTTCCTACATTACAAAATAGTAATAACGCATGCGCGAAAAAATCCACAGCAGAAATAGCAAAAATTAATAAACAAAATACAAAACATACTCAACTCTGCGCTAACGTTAAAAAAATAAGAAAACAATCAAAATTATAAATCTCATTATTTATTATTAAATTCAAACTCTCAATCTAATTACTGCCCCGACCGCACACGACTAAATATATAAATAAATAAATAGACCTCGCCAAAATCACATGTTTCTCACGCCATATGCGAAATCGCCAAACTTGGCAGAGAGGCGCGTCTGACAAAACTGTACCGAAAAGGTCGTAAGAAACATATTCAAATTACAAGAATTCTATTTAAAAAAGCAAAACCTAGAGTGGTAGAACTTTAACGAAGAACCCCTAATACTAGTCTAATACATGTACACATTTGCTAAATAGCTACCACCGTTATGCATCAAAAGACCAAAGACCTCAATCGCGGCGAGTTCTACAGATTGGCAAAATAGCAAAAATGTGAATCGCCAATCTGTCTGCTATGTACAGTGTAATCAATTTTGGTAAATTCGAAGAAGTTGGGGCGGTTGGCGACTTTTTGGCGATTTTTTTTGAAAAGTCGCCAAATTTGCGTTTCTGAGTCAGCCATTTTTTTTCAACTCTTCATATTCTGTTGATTTGCTGTTTTTTAAAGTTTAAAACACCAGAACCACGAAATATGAAGGAGAAAAAAAAGGAGAACTCAGAAATTCTGGCGACCTTTCAAAAAAATCGCAACATGAAAAGTGTAAGGTATCCGACTTCGTTTCATGAAAAATAGTTTAATAATTACATTTCAATTTTAAGTTTTGGTTCGAACTATCGGAAATTTGTAATGAAAAATACATTTTAATGATTACATTTTGAATAAAATGTAAGTTCTTCAGAAAAAGCAATTAAAATTTACATTTGCATTGAAATTCTGATTATAGTACAGAAAAACATAAAAGTAGATTTAGAAACAGAAATTTACAATATAAAGAATTTTTTTTAATCCTACGCCCTTCTAAAATAGAAAAAATTTCATAATTTGTAGCCAGAAAAGGGGGTACATCATAACAGGAAGTAAAAAAATCGCCAAGTTGGCGGCAGCCCCAACTTCTTCCGATTAACCTCAATGGTAAATCTGTATGTTATATAAAGTCGTGCCCTTTAAATGCAGTACATATGAAGAATCACCTTGTTACCGTCAAAACGCACGGATAACAGTATCTTTGTGAGATATCTCGCCAGTTTAAAGGAATGTCAATCATCAGTTTCACTTTTCAGCAAGTCTACGAGGTGGATTCAGTTTCTGTCGAAGCTAGTACGTTACAAACCCACATTTAGAGACAAAACGATAAAAAATATTTTGTATATCTTTTGATATTTTTCTGGGAGAGGAGGCATACTCAAATTTCAAAAAGTGGACAATCACAGCATTTCTAATTTCCCTCAGCTTGATTAAAATAGGCGAGTTTCTGGAAATTAGATCCTGATATGGGCCTTCTGTAAGAATTGGATCAGAATGGGGACTCGACTATTTCATCTCTGATAGGTTCAGGCGTTAGGTTGCCGTCATACAGATTTGTCGCCGAGGTCAGTAGGTTGAAAACCTCCTTCATTTAAAAAATATGTTTACAGACAGACTGATTTTACACTTGAACTACTGACGGTCATCCATCCAGGTTTAAAACCTCCTGACTAAGTAAGTTCTTCTCTTTCCTCTGCTCAGCCTACTCCCTTTTCTTTTGTTCTCTTTCCACGAGTCTGTGATCTGGGGTCCTTGTTTGCTTCTCAATCAACTCTTTTTATCTTCGCATCTCGTTCAAATCTTTTTCTCTCTTCACACTTCGCATTGGATGATTTTTCACCTTCAAGTCACATGGCGTTATTTTTGTTATTACTGTAATAATAAAAGAATATATTTATTTAGGCCTAGTATTCGAAATTACATTTCAGACTCTTCTCGATAGGAGGTTTTTTAAGTGTAGTTAAGTTAGTTTTTTAAGTGTAGTTAACTTAGTTTTTTAAGTTTACTTTAAGTTTAGATTTTAAGTTTTAAGTTTTAATCATCAATAATGCAGGTGAAGCTTTCGTGGACAAACCCTTGTTAGACTAATTTCTTTTTACAATATAAAGAAAATAGCGAGTTTTTTCAATTTTAATTTAATTTTATTTTATTTAGTTATTGTATTTTATTTTGCAAGACAATATTTTCTAATTCTTTACTATATCTTAAACTCATTTTATTTCCGCGGGAGAAAAAAAAATAATATAATCTTTTACTTGTATGAAATAAAGTTTAAGGCGGAAAATAATTGTGCAAATATTCTGTCCCACAAAGCATTTGGCCTGCACAGGCCAATCAGCCTGATTCGCCTGTCCAGTTCATTTTTTTCGGTACCACCTTAACAAATTATTTTATATCAGAACATAGAATTTTCCCGTCTGCCAGTGAGACAACGGGCTGCATCTGTTGTTTTTTTTTTGGTTCAATGGATTGTCCACCAAAGTTTCACTTGTGCGAAAGTCAGCAGTGTTTGGATATTCTCCCGTAGTTCAGTCTTCAGAAATATCGGTCTGCATTTCGTAACATTCTGATTTTCATTAAACTCGCGCCATTTTAGATGTCAATAATGGATACCTGCTTATAATTCAGGCAGAAAGTTCCAAATAAGTTCAGCTAAAGTTTTTTCCTGTCTTACATAACGTTCATCTTGCCTATAGTCAGTACCATAGCTCTTGAAAAGAATTAACAAACTCGGTAACCTTTAGAAATGTATAAAATTCTTCAACGTGCTATTTTTTTTTGTTTGTACAGGAAGAACTTTCGTAGAAGTGTCATTTACCAAAGTTTATTCGGGATTAAACTGATGTACAGAACGCAGAACAGGGAGGAGTTTAAGTGCTGCTTTCTTTCACGTATATTTGGCTTTATTTCAAAATTTGCTCTAAATATGTCTAATTAAGTTACTAAATGTACATAATATTTTGGCAAATTAATCTAAATTTCCATTCAATAGTCAATAGTCAATAGTCATGTCAATAGATAGATATCAATAAAAAATGTAACATTTCCTTGCAGTGTTTTATTTTTGCCTTTACTCCCATGTCAATAGCTATAGTAATATGTAATAAAAAGGTCCTGTTCATCATAATTTGTTATTATTCAATAACTTTCCTTTGTAATGCCAACAGTTTTTTCACCAGACCATAGGCCAGTAGTAACAGAATAAATTTCAGTGAAGTGGTAGAATTTGTTCCTAGGCAACTGAGGTGGATGACGCCAACTGCTTCCTAGCTGCAGTGTTTTTGAAATATTGAGTTTGAAAGAATAATAAAATTACATTTTTTCACGGGGATACTACCGAGCAATTAAATAATAGGATATGGGATATGAATAGTGCTTTTCTGTATGATAGGACGTGTATAAAATTCTTCCTATTTTGACCTACCTATTTACCGATTTGAAATAGAATGGTTGAACTTTCTCTAGGATGCAGTGACTTTATATTCTGGTGAAAGCAACGTCGGTTAAACTCGATGTATGTAGTGTGATAAACGTTTAGTCCGCGCGTGAAACCGGGTAGTTCTGCACAAGTGATAACATTGTTGCGATACAGAAATATTTTTATATCTTCAGTGACTATACAAATAAACTCTATATTGAAAAAATTCCTCCCAATGTGTCACTGTGTCATTTCAAGCGGGGGATAGCTTAAAACCAAGGACTCGAGAGCCTGGAGAAAAGGGTTTGAATGTAATACATGTACAGTACAGAACACATATTGAGAAAATACATTAAACGTTGTGGAAGTCTGAAGACAAAAAAATCAGACTTATGGAAAGATATTCCCGAGGCTGGCATCCAAATTAACGTGAGTTATGCAGCGGAGAAAAACTACTTTTTGGATAGGCAGTGTAGAATCCTAAATGTTATGAAAGCCTGGAGAAAAGGCTTTCATTCAGTAAGTGACGACTGATAATATGAATCAAGAAAAGACAAAAATTGATAAAGCCCGAGGAAAGACATGATTTATAAAAGAGTTTAGAGAAAGTCATTCTTGTGGATAATATACAAGTTAATGTTTGTACTTTTTGATTTGAAGAAAGAACTGTTTACTCTTTGGATGCATCGATTAGCATTATAAATGATTCGAAAGCATGGAGGAAGTAGATGCCCGATACATAACTTGGATTACCAAAAGAAATTTTTTTTCTACTGTTTAAAGTCATTGTTGATGACTGATTTGAGAGAAAACATGTATATATAGAGAGAGGATCGGAAAATCGGGAGGACATTCTGTGACGAATGCTTTCAAAAACGTAAGTCTATTAAAATTCATTAACATTGTGTATAAATGGATTACCAACGTTAATAATGAGACAGTCTGGAGAAAAGGAGTTGATTTCATTCACTCTCAGGATAGATGATTGTTATTGTAAAGAAAGTATTTCGGGAAATAATTAAATATTTTTGCTGTCTGGAGTAAAGACAACAGCGCCGATAGAACTAAGAGTAAAAATATATTTTACATTGACATAGAAAAAGAATTTGTACCAATGTGCAGTGTGGAAAACCGAAGCGAAGATATGTGCCTGGAGTATAGGCAAAATCTCTCAAATCTCTTGAGCTAACGCTGAGCAAATGGAGGTTTTCTGACTCATGAAACAAGGGAAAATAATGAAAGAAAGTCAGTTTATCTGGTGGACCTACTAATATTCAAAGCAATCAATGGAAAGAATGACCAGGAAAAGAGCTTATGTTTGGAACAAATTCAAGGAAATAGGAATCCACACAGTTAGGGAGGAGGATTTATTGCGGATTTGACGAAGAATATCAAATTATGAATGTTCTTTTACACCCTGACAGGATGGAAAAAGATTGATTAAAGTGATGACACACAATAAAGACTGGATAAAAGGTGATTTGCATCTTGGTTACGTCGATTAAATGTAGATGGACACGATGATTGGAAGGAAAGGTTATAATCGTACAAGATACCGGACAGAAGGCTCTCAGCAGAGCGATATCTCCTTCCAAGGAACGACTGATGACTAAGCTTTGTTAAAAGATGCTTCATATAACGAATAAGCAGCCTAAATACATGTATAAAAAATTGCGTAACGAATCGCAACATGTTAAAAAAGGATCTGAAATGGACGATTAGCAAATGGTTGAATATACAAATGAGTGGAGCGTGACATAAAGGATGAATGACCCAGGACATGTTATGAACGTCTGAGATAAAGACTTCACCAATTTAAAGATACTGAAGAAGTTAAATTTAGGAAAATAAACGCTTTGACGCAAGGATGTGATCGTCATGCATGGAAATCGTATTGTGGGGCGATGATCTTTACGATTTAAAGCAGTTACTCAATGGACTTCTTTAATAGGAGAGGAAAGGAACAGGTGTAGGGGAGGAGGAGCCTGGTCAAATAAATAAATAAATTAAATGTGGATTTGACGAAGAATATCAAATTATGTATGGTCTTTTACACCCTGGAAGGATCTAAAAGGTCTGATTAAAGTGATGACACACAATACAGCCCGGATAAAAGGCGATTTGCATCGTGGATAGGTCGATCAAATGTAAATGGACACGATGATTGGGAGGATAGATTATAATCGTACAAGATACCAGACAGAAGGCTCTCTGTAGAGCGATATCTCCTGTCAAGGAACGACTGATGACTAAGCTTTGTTAAAAGATGCTTCATAGAACGGATAAGCAGCCTAAATACATGTATAAGAAATTGCGTTACGAATCGTAAAATGTTAACAAAGAAGCTTGTATGGACGATTAGCAAATGGTTGAATATACAAATGGGTGGTGCGTGACATAAAGGATGAAGGAACCAGGACATGTTATGACCGTCTGAGATAAAGGCTTCACCAAGTAAAGATACTGAAGAAGTCAAATTTAGGAAAATAAACGCTTTGACGCAAGGATGTGATCGTCATGCATGGAAATCGTATTGCGGGGCGATGATCTTTACGATTTAAAGCAGTTGCTCAATGGACTCCTTCAGTTGGAGAGGAAAGGGCCAGGTGTAGGGGAGGAGGAGCCTGGTCAAATAAATTTCATTTAGAAATTTGCTAAATTCCGCAATTCTGTTTTTATATGAACGTGGGAACGCCCTCTGGCACCAACTTCTGACATTCGCGGCAGACGATTCTGTTTCACATCGAGTGCCATCTGTGAACTCTGGGCGAACTAGGCCGAACAGAATTATTTTCTGTACGATTAAGGCGCGCAGCTGACGGCTGTGATATGACTTCTGTTTTCTAACGATGTAGTATAACTACGTATTTCTATGTTATGAAGATTATATTTAATGTACCGTATTGTCCGAATATAAGTGTTCGTCTTATGAGAATCGTATTATTTGAGTCATTTTATTACTTAGAAGTTGAGGAACTTTGTTTATCTGTGTGAATGAATTCTAACTGGTTTAGAACAATTTATGTTTCGACGTTTCATACGATGTTTCAACCCTAGACAACGAGATTTTATTACATTAATTACACATAATATAACGAAAGATAGACTAGAAAGCATCGTCCTCCTTGTCAGACGCGTCGCAGCAGTTTCGAACATTTCTGTGACCCGTGCTCGGCATCTTAGCAAGCGTCCGTATCCATTTCGATAGTGGAAAAAAATAAATAAATAAATTTAAAAGTGGAAAAAAATAAATGGTTAATAATTCCCTGCACTCCATCAGTACCCCATGTTAATTTACAGGATATGCATTAATGCAATTGTTTGCAAATATGGATAAAAGACGCAGAAACTTTTGGAGTATCAACTTGAGGATAAGAAATGAAATAAAGTCATATTTTGTTTTTTAAATAACAAAAACGTCTATGGAAAATTCATGTAAAATGTCTTGAAAAATGTAGAAGGAGCATTCTTGGTAAATGAAAGGCATAGGATGAACAACAAAAGGTAAGTATGATCAGTTATGTTGCATTAATTAATTTTAAGGGAAATGCCGAAAAATCTGACGTGGAATTTTCTGGAGAATTTATCTGAGGGTGTCTGATGGAAATACAGGTAAAAAAGGGTTGAAATTTAGCAATGAAAATATGGTTCTTAGCATGTAATGTCGTGAATTTTCAGAAGGGAAAGTTTCAATAAAAATGTTATAAATGTCGAAGAAGAAATGCCCACAGAAAGAAAAGCGAGTCAGAATACACATATGTCGGGTTTTTAGACACATATTTTGTGTGGCGAAAAGCAAATGTGTCAGACTCTTTTATCTGACACATTTAACGTGTTTAGAATCGCAGTCCAAACCGAGTCGAAAATCTTGTTTGTGGGTTGCCTTCCAAAGGGGGTTGTAAGAGCATAGTTTAGGTAGAAATAGGAAATGGCACTCATCAACAAAACGGAATGTCGCACGTGCTGTTGTATAGGTAAGTACTATTTTAATCGTTTGAACATTAAAATCTAGGTATAATCCTTTACGTAAATCACATTTATAAAGCATACTTCATTTTAATAGAGATGTGAGGATTTACAATGAAAAATTTTCTATCTATACATTATTTCTAAAAGAATTTTATTCGGAGAACTATTTTGAGAGAACTGTTGAACGTAAAAATATGGTTGAGCTATCAGGAAAGAGGTTGCGGCGTGTAGGTGAGCCAGTTGAAGAGAAAAATGAGACTGGGGCAACGGTACGGGCGTGGTAGACCGTCGAAGTTATGGAAACATTTTCTCTTCCACTAGATGGCGTGAGTGCGCTCGCTTTTATTTTCCACTAGCTGAATACCCGTGCTTCGCTACGGAGTACAAAGTCCTCAGAATTCAGCTAGATTTAGCCTTTCATCATTGGACCAAAAAAGGCTGAAATTGGAACGCACGCGTGCGTGCGTTAGTTGGTTAGCGTGCGTGCGTGCGTTAGATAGTCAGTTAGCATGCGTCAGTTAGCTGCTGGTTAAATTAAATTTGAATGAAAATTTTTATTGAAAAGTTAGTAACATGCAGCATGCATTCATGCATTAGTTATTAGTAACATGCATTCATGCATTAGTTAGTAACATGCATTTGTGCATTCATACATTAGTTAGTAACATGCATGCATGCATGCATTACATATATATATTTATATATATATATATATATATTTGATTTGAAATATATATATATATATATATATATATATATATATATATATATATATATATATATATATATATATATATATATATATATATATATATATATATATATATATATATATATATATATATATATTAAATCAAATGTTACGCGTATTTTGCGAACGGTTATTTCCAACGCCTATAAACAGTGTTTCGATGACTTGAAGAAACGCTGGAAAAATTGTATAGACTCCTTTGGCGATTATTTTGAAGGAGATAAATTTATTTGAAGGTGAGTCATATTTTTCTTATTTATAAAAAATTGTCCGGTTACTTTATGGGCGCACCTTGTAGTATATCTACCAAGACGTGTTGGACCAAATTTTGTTTTTCTCTAGAGGGACCTAAAAACGATCGTTCGACTATTTTTGGACATATATTTTGCACTGGCTTATTTACCACTTTTATATAAAAACAGGGTCAAATAAAATTCAACGCTTTTTTATTTACACAAAAGGGACTTGCGGAAAGATTGCTCTGAAATTATTTACATCCTGGATGATTTGTTTGCCAAAAAATAAAAATAAAAAGTTACCTGTCAACTGAAATAAATAAAGTATTCAGTGAAGATTACAAAAAAAAAAAAATGCCTGGATGTCATAATTCCATTTTATTACTCTTCCTTTGAAGTGGTCGGAGTAAAAAAAAAAAAGTCTCGTGCATCAGATATTGAGTGAAGTGAAATTACCACGAGAAGAAGTGTAGAGAAAATGTGTAGAGCGGTGATATACGGGAACTTTTTAAATGTATAAAGTGGCGGGGTGCAAAAGAAGTAGCCTTGCAATCTTTCGAAAGAAGAGTAGGGGTTAAAAAAGCCACTGCAATAAATAACTGTACGAAATTATTGATATATATATATATATATATATATATATATATATATATATATATATATATATATATATATATATATATGTCAGAATTTAAGTGGGAAAAGAATGATTACCTTAAAATTAAAGGTGGCTTGGGAATTAAATTATATTTGTGGCGTAATTCGCCTCTAATTGTTCGTATTTCAAGACGCGAATTGGGAAAGGGAAATTCCTCTTTTCATTATGTAATCTTGGCGCGCCTGTGGGTTCTGCGGTCGAGGAGGAAACATTACATTTATCCTTGAAAGATGTCTGGTTTGGGCTCTGCGCATGTGCAGGGAGAGTTGACGCGCGGAGATGCCGCGAATTTTTGTCAGAACGCGGGATTTAATCGTTGCTAATGGACGCGTGTCAGCTGGGTCCACAATTTGAAAATGGCGAGCGCTCAGATATGCGCCACTTGGATCAGTGGTTGCTGGAAGGTGAAATAAATTGACTTGATTTAGTTGGAACTATGTTTGTTTATTGGATTTAGACAACTTACCACTCGCCACCTGTATTAAGATGATGACTGCAAATTAATGTGAGAACAGGCAAACCACACGCCTGTCATATATATACTCTCTGGTTATCAAAAATTAAGGAAAAGTCGCAAAAATAGCGATTACTCAAAACGTTACGCGTAGAATTTAATGAAACATACACATTTGCAAAGTGTATTTTTATTGAATGCTAATATATAATCCGTACAAGTAGTACGTATGCTTATTGCTGTAAAAGCAAATTCTATATGTGCAACGAATTCAATAAACATTGTTTCATATATAAACTTTGTTTGTATCAAATTCATTTAGAGTGCCACTTCAAATTATATACACCCAAGTCTGGGTAGAAGTGAGCTATTCTCTATACATTATACAACACATAGGTAGGTATAAAATAGTAGCATATAAAGAATCGCCAGGCAATTATGGTGTTATAGAAACTAGCATGTGTATACAATGAAAAAATCGGATGTGGTATAGAAAAAGTACCTTGGCGTATGATCCCCCCGAGAAGCGATGCTGTCGGTGAGAGCCATTGAATCAGTTGAAAGCGGGGCTAGGGGGAGGATCGTCCCAAAAGGTCCAGTGATCGAGCTCCATGCGCTGAACCTGCTCACATACACGATGCTTTCTCCCCCGGTATAACATCATGGATGCCATCTCTATAGGTGTCACATTTCCACGGGGGAGGTCCACCCAAACACTGCCTGATCCGTATGCATCTCGGATTAATGAAAACGAGTTCCTCTCCAAATCAAAATACGCCTACTATCGCTTCGGAGTGGACATGTTGACGTGCCCACTTATGGCGTGAGCCTCGCAAAAAGACCACCGCACGATTGATACCAACCTTCCGGAGCTTGCGCGCGATCTGAGGAGTTCTCGTGCGCATAATGACGGCACTCGTCGTGGCCGCTGCGTCGACAATTGCAGCCTTGCTCTGCACTTTTATGCTCCTCGCAAATGACGTATTCCGATAGCAACGCCACTATTTTGCATAAAGTAGTATTGTTCAGCAAACCTTTTACTTAACAACATATTCAAATTTTAAACAGTTTTGAACGTGTTTTTGTGAGTTTTCCTTAATTTTTGATAACTAATAACATATATATATATTTCATAGGTATATATACAAAAGTATCCAGACACCCAGTGGAGGCATATATTAATATGATGTTGGCCCTACCAGTTTTTGATAAGTGTCCATAGGAATTGACGTCAGCTGAAGTGAGTGCTGGGGTCGGGGCCAGTCCCCACCGATGGCCCCGAAATATTGCCATGGTCCACATACATCTCAGAGTTCATGTTTCCAACCCACCAGTCGGCGTGACATTTTTTCCAAGGAGCATTGCAATCGACCAGATTTTCTCAAGGACTTGCGATTTTGGTTTCGCTACCCTTTTGAGATAACTCCAAAATTTGCCGATAGATGGCGTTGTAAGTTGCCTGATCGAGTAGCGCATAGCCTTTTTATTATACCTAGACACCCACTTTATGGCCTAACCTGTTACCGTTTAAAAGTTCAGGGGGTGTAAGGGATATAGGTGGTAAGCCTGTATTTCGCTAATGAAGGATTTGGGCAGTTCAGCATTTAAGGGGGAGGAGGGGCATGCTTACGTAAGACGGAAAACATGCACGCAAGAGAGTGGGCTCGATGTGTTCCTCACACCGTCAACTACTCCCCTGCCATCTTGTACTTATATTATTTACTTACTTTTGTATTGTACTATCTACAACTTTGAAATAATTATTGAAAACTTTAGTACGTTGATATAATTAATAATGTTGATATAATTAATAACGTTATAATTAATATAATTAATAACGATGTTATAATTAAAAACTTTGATATAATTAATAGCGTTGTTATAATTAATAGCGTTGATATAATTAATAACGTTAATTGTATAAAACGTACGTTGATATAATTCTGACTGTTTTCACTGACTTGTTTTATGTATCTACTGTCAAGAATTTAATACCTGAACATTTTTATTCAGAAATGTACGATAAATTTAACGATTAAAAAAACACGTCCGGCTTACGATATAGCGACCAGAAATTTGCCAAATCTTACGTAAGCAAGAGGGACGGGGTCGGATATTCCCTTATTTTTGACTAGCTGAAAACCCAGGACATTCAAATTAAATACAACGGTCAATGTATGCAATTAATGCCAAAAATATGTATAAATATATATATTTATAATAAATGCGACGATCAATGTATACAATTGATGTAATATATATTGTATACATTGATCGTCGTTTTTTTATAAATAAATATATATATATACGTTTATTTATAAAAAAAAATCGTATAAATATGTATAAATATATTTATAATAAATATGACGATCAATGTATGATTCAATTGATGTAAAAAAAACGAAAAAATATATTTATAAAAAAATCGTAAGGGATATTTTTATAGACAAAATAATGCAGAAGAAAATATTCAAATTAAATGTAATAGGACATGCGAAAGAACATAGTACAGTTAATATAGTACAGTTTGAGGAATATAATAACTTTTACTGTATTTTAATATTTTTTTTGGATAATGTCCGATCGTCTGCCGCATTAGCAAGAAGAAAAAACATTTTTTTTGTCTATTTAGTTGTTATGCCCGTGACGATAAATTTATTGAAAGTACCAGAAAAAGAAATCGCGTGATCGGCATTTAATAAATGAAATTCTAATAATGAATCTTTAAAAATTCACCAAAAATCAGAAAATGGGGGTAAAGATTCGAAAAACATTTCATTTTAAAGGAGTTATTAGGATCTTTCTCGTGATATAAATTTTATAACCCTCAAATTATTATTTTGAATGCAAACTTAAAAAAAGTTACATAAACAGCTTAAAAATTTAATTAAAAAAAATCCAAGAAATTTTTTTCAAAAATCTTTTTTAGTGCACCCCTACACTATAAGAAGAATTGCCATGCAAAATCAGCCCTTCAGGTCCAGCGGTTTGGTCTGTGCGTTGTATGTCAGTGAGTCAGTGAGTCACTCAGTTACGGAACTGTTTTATATATATAGACTACTAGCTGAAAACCCGCGCTTCGCAACGGAGTACATTCAAATTAAATGCAACGGTCAATGTATGCAATTAATGCCAAAAACAATATATATATATATTTATAATAAATACGACGATCAATATATACAATTGACGTAGGAAAAAAAATATATATTTATAAAAAAATCGTAAGGGATATTTTTATAGACAAAATAATGTCCAATCGTCTGCCGAATTAGCAAGAAAAAAAATATCATTTTGTCTATTTAGTTGTTATGCGCGTGACGATAAATTTATTTAAAGTACCTGAAAACGAAGTCACGTGATCGGCATTTAATAAATTAAATTCTAAAAATGAATCTTTAAAAATTCACCAAAAATCAGGAAATGGAGGTAAAAATTCGAAAAAAATTTCATTTTGTAGGAATTTTTAGGATCTTTCTCGCGATATAAATTTTATAACCCTCAATGTATTATTTTAAATGCAAACGTAAAAAAAGTTTAAAAAACAGCTTAAAAATTTAATTTAAAAAAATCTAAGAAGAATTTTTGAAAAATCTTTCTTAGTGCACCCCTACACTATTAGAAGAATCGCCATGCAACATTTCAGCCCTTTAGGTCCAGCGGTTTGGTCTGTGCGTTGTATGTCAGTCAGTCAGTGAATGAATGAATGAATGAATGAGTCAGTTACGGAACTGTTTTATATATATAGACTAGGGAGGGAGGGGTCTAAAATGACTAGAGACGTGCTACGTAATACTCAAACGTCCCCACAGAAAAAAGTTTAGAAGCTGTAACATTACGCATAATCATTTATTTTGACGATTTAAAATTATTTTCTCTAAGTGCTAGAACAGTAATTAATAACCGTTTTAACCGCCTAAACTGCCTATCTTTGAAGTGATGAAGTGACAGTTATATCGAACGACAGTTTGATATAGAAATCAGGTCAGTGACTCCCAAAGATCAACTCAAGGTCGCAACCCTGCACAAAATGTGGGTGTGTCTGTGGAGTTCTGGTTTCCGACACTCCCTTTTACGTCATTGTTTGTTTACAATACTCCACGCCCCGAGGCGAATCTGAGCCTTTGAATGGAAAGAAAAGAAAGTCATTTACATTATTATGAACTGATCTAAAGTGCTGGGATTTCCTACGGAATAACCGAGCCGATTCGTAATTCATCACGATAGTCTCTTTAGATAGGTCTCTTTAGATAGTCTCTTTCGATTATGAACGAGGTCACAGATGATTGATATTTGAACTCTTTACGTGTTAAACCCGATTCAACGCGAAACGCGATTTTCGTAACGGATGCAAGCAGTTGATCATTTCTTTTAATGACTTCTTTTGTTTTAGTCTGTGTGTAAAAGGACCCCGGGAATTGCTCGGAGAAGCTCTGAATGAAACACCAAAAGATTTATTTATTTATTTATTACAAATGCCCGGAAGAACTGGCTATGACGCCATTTGTTCGCAGTAAAGGGCGAGACTGACCGTCATTTAGAACAGAGTCAAGGGACGAGACCGGAACACTTGACCCCGCACTTCCAGAGGAAAAGTTGAGAACTTGGAGGGATATTGCAGCCACGACAGATTTAAAGTGCATCGGCCACCATTAGGGAACACGGCGGTGGATTTTGTCAGCGACCGGCATCGAACCCGCAACCCCGAGATGACTGGCTCGACGCCTTTACCAACCGGGGCCGGCATCAAAAGGTCAAAACATCAAAAAATGAATAGGAATGATGGGAATACGGAAGTCATCGACTAAACGTAAAAAAAAAAAAAAAGACATAGCCGCTGAATATACCGGAGACGTTCCTTACGCGACGTGATTCTAGACGCGACGTGATTCTAGAGGTGCCGAAATCTATTTCTGTTCTCCAGTGAGAAGAACTGAACGTACTTGGAAGTATTGTGTACAATGCATTTGACGGCTGTGAGATTGCATGGATGAAGAGGCGGCTTATTAGGTACATATAGCCCATATACTGGACATACTATTGTTTCATTTTCATGTAGACCAGGAGTGTCCGACCTTTTGGCTTGTCCGGGCCGCATGGGGGGCGGAAGAATAGCCCCGGGCCACATATAAGATATATATAATATACAGATATATGTAATAACAGATATATATAATATACAGTTATATATACAGATATATATACAGATATATATAACAGATATATATAATATACAGTTCATTTATATAAATTACAAAACTTCCTCTACTTTTTATTATAGCATAAAAAAATAGAGCGACATAAAGCTGGTGGAATATTTGTCTCGTTCAATGGAAGCGGTTTCGATTCTCCTTAAGGCTTCTCATGAGAAATTTTAAATCTAATTTTATTCTTCGAGTGTGAAAGTAGCCGTTCACCAATGTAGATAATTCCAAAAAGCGATAAGGTGGGATTGTGAAGAGAGAGAAATTTTTCTTTCGACCTTATAAAGTTTACGGTATTGTGCTAGCTGTCGGGTTGGACACGCCTGATTTAGAGGCTCTTCCTGTAAAGTTATAACTTATCCGATAGCATCTACAGCAGGGGTGTCCAACCTTTTAGCTTCCTTGAGCCACATTGAAAGAATACGAACTGTCATGTAAATAAACCTAACATTAAAAACATTTGAGTAAAAAAAGTATAATGTATAGTTAACATATGTATTTATTTCATTATAAATTTTATTTCTAATTAAAAAGTATAATGTATAGTTAACATATGTATTTATTTCATTATAAATTTTATTTATAATTAAAAAGATAACTATAGGAGTCATAAAAATAATGTGATATTTGACATCGGATTTTTAGAAACTAAAGCTTCAATATCTGGGTCAATTGAAGTGGTTGCAATTCTCATGGAGTTGTTAAGATGTTCATCCGAGTTTTTGGTTTTAATCTTAGTTTGCTTCACTCCTGAAAATAGTTGTTCACAGATGTACGTGCTTCCATACAATGACGAGCAGAAAAACGCATGACTATGCAGTGAGATATTTTCATATCTGGGCAGGTATGATTTATGAGTACAACAAAGAGACTCGATTGAATTTCTCTTTAAGTTAGATGTCAGATTTCAACTCTATGCCTTCCATTTGAAAATTTGCTAGCATTATATCCATATTGACTGTAAATAGAGTAGCAAAGATGCAAAACAATTGTTTATTTTTCCAAAAGTCCTGAAGTCAATTTTTAAATTCTTGTACTAAATCGTAGTACAAGAAAGTAAGGCTGCGTATTTTATACCATTTTTAGAATTATGCTTGGTCAGCGTCTCGAAATGCAAAAAAAAAAAATTGTCAACATTTAATTGGGCTTGCCATAATTTCAATTTCATGATTCGAAACATTGAATTGATAAGTTAGTTTTTACACTGAAGACGGGTGTTTGAGTCATTTAAACTGGCATTCAAATAAATCAAAACCTGCTAAATCTGCAAGACAGTTATCAAGCACTGGCACAGGTTATTTTTCAATGTCATAAACAATTTGATTTCACCAAGTACGCTATAAAATCTTTTTAAGACTTTTTAATATTTTCTCCACTGAGCCACCTCATTTCTTTAAAGTACTATACTACACTGCTGGCCACCCAAATTGCAACACCAAGAAAGACAAGAGATATCACAACAAAATTTATTTTGTAGATAACATGTTGACCAAGTATCAAATGATTAAATTTATAGACTTCTGTGAAGTGTGGTTCCTGCTAAAATCAGTAGCCAGAGTAGCCGCCATTGTTGGAGATCACCGCCGCCACACGCCTCGGCATTGATTCAAAGAGACTTTGGATGAGTTCTTGGGGTACAGCAGAACAAGCAGCTTCCACGCGTTGCCAAAGTTGATCTGCTGTGGCAGCTGGGGATGGAATCTGGGTCAATCGTAGAGCAACCATGGACCACATGTTTTCTATCGGCGAAAGATCCGGAGAGCGAGGCGGCCAGGGAAGCAATTCAATCTGGCGATTGACGAAGAACCGTTGGACAATGCGTGCCACGTGTGGTCGCGCATTATCCTGTTGAAATATGGCTGTGGGCAAGCCCTGAAGGTAAGGAAGGACAACTGACTCCAACACCTCGGAGATGTAGCGCTGGCTGTTTAAAGTACCGGCAATGCGTACTAGAGGTGTGCGAGAGTGATATCCAATACTGCCCCATACCATAATACCCGGTGCAGGACCAGTGTGGCGGTGCATAACGCAGCTGTTCAGCATCCTCTCTTCACGGTGTCTCCAGACTCGAATGCGACCATCGTGGTGTTGCAGACAGAAGCGTGACTCGTCAGTAAAGACAATTTCATTCCATTCTGCCGTCCACATCCTTCTGTCATCGCACCATTGGCGGCGGAGACGTCTGTGGTTCTGCGTCAAGGGTAGACAAAGCAATGGACGTCTTGCGGACAGACCACTCTGCTGTAAACGGCGTCGAATGGTACGCGCAGACACTGGATGAAGCGTTACAGACTGCATGTGCTGTGCTATGGTTCGTGATGTGACTGAACGATCCGTCACTGCCATGCGCACAATTTGCCTGTCATCACGTGAAGTGGTGCGCTGGGGTGGATGCGATCGAACACGCCGGTCCGTCGTACCCTCCTGCATACAACGATCACATATCCGCATTACAGTTGTTTGGTTTCGTCCAACACGAGTACCAATTTACCTGAAAGATAATCCACAATCTCGGTAGGCCACTATCCTTCCTCTGTCGAACTCGGATACTTGATCAAAAGATGATCGCTGTTTTCGACGAGGCATAATTGATCGTTTTTTTTGAAAAAACCACAAGAAAAACACAATTGCCGAACTTGAAATCGTCGAAATCTCCAAGCCTTAAATAGCGCTTTGAAGTGGCGTGATGTGCGTCTGCGCTGAAATTCTAATCATTTGCATATCTCACCTCCGCTAATGTTATTTGCATGTTATTTCCGCTAATGTTATTTCATGTTATTTGCATGTTTCCTTCAGGGTGTTGCATTTACAGTGGCCAGCAGGGTATATCGACACATTCAGCGTCCAAGCTTTTAAAAAAAATCCTGAACCCGGCGATGATTCAATTCCCGGGCCTTCCTTAAATTCACCGTTTTGACGACGATTTACACGACATGGTCCATTTTTTAAAGCGTTTTCCTTGTGAATTATATGCAATGGCACTTCTTCGAACGAGAATTTTCAATAGCAATGGCATCGTCTTCTATAGATCGTCTATAAGTCCCTCTTTTTTGCTTATCATAGCCGGGGCACCATATGTAACTATACCAGATATGTTGACGAGATAATGAGAATCGCGTTTCGTGTCTAGGCCGGATATGGGCACGTTAGATCGGAAAGTTCTTCTATGAGGTGTGTGAGAGGAGAAGGTACCATTCCCCCAGAGAGTCGCCCCTGGAGGTGCCCGGCCAAAATTGTGGTGGCACCTAGCAAAGTCGGATTCCGACCCTTGTGGTGATATTATAAACCGCAGTACTCAGCACAAATCTTATATAGACAGGGTCTGGGACTTCCGGCCACAATTAGGAACAACAGGACCTCCAGGCATTAGGAACAACAATGAGAATCGTGCCACTGCTCTCTTGGTTGTCGTGCCTTTTAACGGTACTAAAGAAGCCATTTCTTCAGTTACAATAAACTCGTCATTTATACGTCTAACAAAAACGCAAATTGAGCCATTTCAGCAGCGTCAGTACTTTCATCCATCGACAAAGAATAAAGCTTAACCCTCAAACCGGCCCATGAATTTGTTGCCACTATCAGGACTGTCGGTCAAATTGACCCCCGAGACTAAAAAGCTGCTATTTTTTGCGTTATTACGATGGAACTGCGTGCTGATATTGTGCACAGGGTTGTTTGATTTATATTAGTGATGAACAGTGAAGGAATAAATCATCTACACTTATTTATTCAATTTATTTTGATCTGGTATCTACATCATCCAATCGTAGGGCTCTTAAAAGCATTGCACAATGTTGTAGTAACCATATTACCCCCTATGAGTTTAAAGTAATGATTACACAAGTTATTAAGTTAGATAATGAACACATAAAAAAAAAACTTTAGTGAATAAAGAAGATCGTATAGTGGTCTAAAGGACAACCCAAGTTCAATCATGTTCTGATACGTGTGAGGGAGGAACAAATAATTGACAGGTACAAATGACAGGTAAAAAAACACATTTATTCGTTATAAGGAGTCAAAGAGAACTTATTTTAAACAAAACGATAACAACATTTTAACTATCCCCCCAAAAATATATACATAATTCTAAAACTTAAGCCTCAACGGCTAGCAAAAATCGTGAGTAAGCAATCAGACCTACATAAATATCATAACACTTCTTGATTAGTTTAAATTTAAAAAGTTAAAACGTCAAGTTTCCATCTTATGGATTTGAATGGATCCAAAATGATAAAAATTTGGCAAAGATCTCACCGACTCGATGACACTTGACAATAGACGACAAGACTCCCGGTGGCACAAATCTCGATGACGGTTGCTGAGCGCTGCGTTCTATCACACATTGGCGCTTATTACGATGGAAACTGAGACTTTAGACGCCGGGGACCAAAACCCCTTTCAACAAAGCAAATCTTCCTCGAACGGCCCTCGGGCACTCGTCCTCTTCTCAAAAAACCCCGCGCACCCCCATATAAGGGTGGGAGGTTCACTCAAAAAAAAAAAAAAAAAACTCCACGTACACTCAACAACAGCGCCTTTCCGTAAAGAGTTCCTTATGGTGCATATACATTGGTGCAGAGTTCTCTGCCTGTGCCTTGGGGAATCCAGTGATTTATGTTCACTCTGTACTCTGTACTATGCGTGGATCGCCTCCTCTGGCGGTCCATCAAAGAAAGGGCGGGGGTTCAGCGGGTCAAATGGTGTCGAGCGGGGTCGGGGAAGACACCAGATCACAGAAACCTTGGGGGCGGGAATGGGGTTGGTTCTAAATACCGTGTCTAATGTTACCGTGACTAATGTGATGACAGGAGTCGGGGGGTCTCCAGGCAGAGAACTCTGCACCAATCTATATGCGCCATTAAAAAATGGCGAAAAAAACACCCACGCCCGCGCAGTGATACAGATGAGTCAGAACCAGGTGCCCTGCCAACACCCCCTTCTTCGCTGACCCCGGCCGGGTCAGGGAGCTGGGCTAAAAATAGACGTGCAGAATTGCTTAAAATGTTGCTAAAATTGGGGAGATTCGTGAGCGAAGCTGAGTCGGTGAGAAATTTACCAGAAATTACAGACAATACATTAAAACGGCAAATTACAGCTGGATTTTTACCACGTTAATGAATACAAAGTAAAAACATAGGATATTCTAATATTATAACAGGCCGTTATACAAATTTAAAACAAAATAGTGAATTAAATTATAGATAAAATACACTTATTCACTTAAAGAAAACATGGATTTTGCACATCATACCCGCGACGAAGGATACCGCAGCGAGAGAAAACACCCCAAACGGCGCTTATGACACACAAATGAACTTCTTAATCATTAACGAATTAAAATTACATAATTGCGAGAAATTTAATTAAAATTCAGGCTGACCCGAAATTAAAGTTTAACAGAGTTTGACAGAACACTAATGCAAAGATGTTAAGAGATACAGGAAATTAACACAAGCTAGATAGTGAATAAAATTAGCTGCTATCTACCATAATTAAATATATTTAATTATTTTACACATTTAATGAAAAAAATGAACAAAAGAAAGAAGAAAAAGTTTAAAACAAGTTAATATCAAATTCAAACCTTTGGGTTTGAAGTAATCACAGCCCAGGGTTTCCGAGCAAGTTAAATACTTAGATTAAGACTTAAGTTTAAAGTAAACCAAAGTTAATTTCTTTCTTTTTTTTTTAAGAATATTGATCTCGACTTAATGTTGATGATGAGTAAGCAACCTCCAACTAATTAAAGAGATAAAACTAAAAGTTACTAGCCTTGATTTGTAATTAATTAGCTAATTAATAAAGAGCACCACCACACTACGGTACAACGTCTTTCAAAATATTTTCCGATGCCGTTCGACGAGAAATAAAATCAAAAACAAATCTGAAAGTGTGAATAAGCATAATGATGCTTTAGACAATTTAATTGATCCAATATGAATTTGTAAAAATAATAGAGGTATAGAAAAACCCATAAAAAATTATTATGCGAATCAACACTATTGACTCTTCACTATTGGAGTTGTTTGTCTCAATCAGTAGAATATGATACGCGTCTTCTTTAGAATCCACCAAGAAAATAAGAAGTTGAAAATTTTCATGGTCGAAATGCTTTGTACGGTTGTTTTCGAAATGATTTAATTAAAACCTTATTAATAGAATTAAAATATACAATGTATAAATTACAGTTCGCAGTTGGGAGTTTGCTAAAAATAAAAACATAATCCTATTGTAATGTATTAATAGATAATCATAAGATGTAAAGTGTCGCAAACTCGTTAACTCTTCAAGTCAGATTGATTACAATTTCTTTTTAACGGAACATTTGACTTACCGTAAAATCTCGAGTATAATATGTACTTTTTTTTTCACATTTTAGTCCCCAAAAATGAGGGTGCATATTATACTCGCGTACAAAAAAAATCCGTAGTTTTAAACATTGGATAAACGAACGTACAGCAGCTGTAAGACATTGTCGCAACACGGGTGCGTGCGAATCTGCACTCCGTGATTCATCCACCCGCTTACTAAGCAGGTATTCCTTTTAAACAAACGGAACTCACAGTTCGTATCGTCAAGTGAGGATGATGATGGTGATATATATTGCGACGGCAACAATAATTATGACCTGGAAGCAACAACAATAGATGAGCTGTATTCGAGTGAAAGTGATTAAGACTGGTATTTTGACAGTATTGTTTGTTTTGACAGTATTGTTTTTTTTCTACCGAAGTAGGGGCTTAGCCCCTAGGCTCGCTACGCTAGCTCCTCTGTTATGGCTAATAGCGAGATACATAGGGGTGATGCTCGGGCAATGTAACAGCTTCCATCCATTTACTGTCGTCACCCTTAATGCGAAGGGCGTTTCAACACTGTTGAATTATCGGCTTTAAAATTCAATTAAAATCGAAAATTTAAGATATAGACTTGAAATGAGGTTTACGTGAATAAAAAAGGTTTCAGCTTCCAGATGATGTCAATATTTTGGATGTAAGATAAAAACTCGAGGAGCATCGATATGACATCCACATAGGGGACGATATTTCTCGAAAAACTGTGTTTCATTTTTTGACGAAAATATGAGTCTGTTTTAAAATATTTTTAAACAAATGAGGTCTAGTTTGAAAGAGAAATGTCTGTAGTCTTAGATAGTAAAAAGATCAAAATTCTGCTATCATTTTTTGGCGAGTTATCGTAATCTGAAGATGAAAAAGTCAATATTTTCCCACAAAACATAAAATATAAATAAAACTTAAAGTCCGACGAAAATGAGACATGTCTTACTTTGTTCCCCCATTTTTCTGCATCTATTGGTATCGGTCTCGACCCCATACCCCCAGCGATTTCGGAGGAGATAGCGTGACAAGCTTTTGACAGCGGGAGTTACTTTTTTTTAGAATAGAAAGATTTGACGTTTTCGTTTCTTTTTATTATAAATTTTATTTCTGCTAATAAATGTTTGTGCAATTTTTAAACAAAATATTGAAAAGTTATGGGTGCGTATTATAGTCGAATTTTAATTTTTTCCGAAAATTTCGCGCAAAATCAAGCATGCGTACTATAGTCGAGATTTTACGGTACTTCCATTCAATGTTTTGTCGAAGGCATCACCTGGCCGATGAAATCAGATATGAGTGGGATGTTCGATAATCCACCGAACATACATGTATTTTCAATGTATAATTAGTTGTTATCTGAAAAGTCCAAAACATCGTATTAACATCTGGAACTTCACCAGCATCCATCTGATTGCAATGACGCAAATGGCGTCTTACATTAGCGCACGAGTTTAAAAATATATATAAGTTTTACGAGGGACAATTAAAGAATAATGTAGATTCTAGATGATCATCGTAAAATGCAATACTTATTCTTAGAAATGAATACAGACTTTGAAAGGGAAACAGAAAATCTTTTTTTTTTGTATATTCCCGTTCAGTTGGAAGCAATAAAACCTCCAAACTTCGAATGAAATATATACCACGAAGCAGCTGCGAAGATGAATGCAATTGCTTATCAGTTTGAAAAGATTACTGCGCAAAATAAAGTACGGGTAACCCTCCTATAACACGGTAGATAGGTTCCTAGAAAATGCCGTGATGTGTGAAACCGTGTTATATGAGACCCAGAGACAGTTCAAAACAGGGGGCTACATTCTGAAAACTTATTAAAAACAAACATATTTTTTAAATTCCATACAAGCAACTTAATTTTTATTAAACTAGGGGCTACGCTCGCTCCTCTGGTGATTCAAGTGAATGAATGACTCAATAGTTGTTTACAGCGATTGAGTCATTCATTAGTTTACAGTTGAAGCATCCCCCCCCCCATCCCGGCGAATTGGATGAAGCCCGCCTATGGGTGAAAAATTGGATCTTCTTTCATGTCCTTCTGCAAAGGAAGCGAATGAGAAGATTTTTTTTGAAGTATTTCTTTAAAATTCAATTAAAAATCGAAATTTTAAGATAGAGACTTGAAATGAAGTTTATATGAATGAGAAAGCTTTCATCTTCCAGTTGATATAAATATTTTCTTTGTAACATAATAAGTCTGAGAGCATCGAATTTATATATCTCAAAACGCATAAATTTTTCCAAAAAGTTGGTTTTCAATTTTGATAAAAATATCAGTCTGTTTTAAATTATTTTTAAACAAATGAGGTCTTGTTTGAAGGAGAAATGTCTGTAGTCTTAGATTGTAAAAAAAAAAAAAATTCTACGATCCTTTTTTGGCGAGTTATCGTAATCTGAACATGAAAAAGTCAATATTTTCCCACAAAACATAAAATAAAAAAAAACCTTAAAGTCCGACGAATATGAGACATGTCTTACTTTCTTCCCCACATTTTTTTGCATCTATTGGTATCGGTCTCGACCCCATACCCCCAGCGGTTTCGGAGGAGATAGCGTGACAAGCTTTTCACAGCGGCGTTGCCGGCAGCGGCAGTGCCAGTTACTTTTTTTTAGAATAGAGAGAAATATAAATGTATGTATAACACAAAACGAAAAAAAAAATATTACTTTCATTTAATGCGACCTTAATTTAACAAATTTCTTTCTCATCACTGCTCAGTACAAGCAAACGATAACGTTTTTTCGATTGAACGATATCACCTTCACTTTCAGAGCCTTTTTCTTCATTTAGATTTTTTGCACCTTCTATCCTCTTTAAAAACTATGTCATTTTCGTTTGTTTGCTGGTTCTTACGAGGTCATTGTAGATTCACGGTACGGAAATAAACAATTTTGCAGTTCCCTTTCGAATCTTCGGCTTCTTTCGGGGTCTGCATTCAGGAAAAATGATTCGAGATTTTCGGTTAGGCTTAGGCCTTCTTGCAATTCTATAGACTTATAAATGAATAAATTATAATTTGTTTATACATTTTCGTGTAAAGCCACTCTAGTTCATTATTCCTTCCCGTCATTATTTTAAGGAAATTTAGTTTTTAAATGTGTTAAACAAAAATCATCTTATCTAGTGCTATAGAAGTACAGTCTTGTACAAAGGTTTTCACATTTTTGAATCGTGTTAGAGCGAAACCGTGTTGTAAGATGCCGTGCTGTAGGAGGGCTACCTGTACGCGATTCTAATCTTCCTTCGCCCGTATCTCTCGTTAAAATAGGAATATATGCACCTCATAGTTTCAAATAATTCTACAGAAGTTGGAGTAGAGTGTCAACGCTAGTGAAGTGTGGGGAGATTTCAATTGATCTGGAAGAGTATCGCTTAAAATCTGAAATTTTGAATAAGTTTCGCACTTGGGTGTATGACTGGTCAGTGGCGTAGCCAGGGGGGTCTGTCATGCCCCGGGCGACACTCACAGAGAGGCGCCAATTGGTCCCCAAGACAAACAAAATTTTCCAAAAAGGTATCCCAAAAGGGCACCAAAAAGGTATCGGGCGACAGTTATGCTCGCTACGCCACTGTAATTGGTATTAACCTCATAGAAATAATTACAAGATAAAAAGAACTTTTTATATGCCATGTCTTTAAATTTCATGTTGAATCCTATAAACTTGACAATTCGATGTATTAATAAATACTTTTTAAAAATTTTTTGGATGAATTATCCCATCCAATTGAAAGAAAATGAAGTTAATTGGAAGTTAACTCGCGTTTAACTTTTCGTTCCCATCCCGGCCGATAGAGGGCTGCACCAGTCTACAAAACAAAATTAATTGAAAATGAGTTCAAATCTGCTTAAAGATGGCTAAAAGTATTGTCATCGTGTTCTGAGCTATTCTAAAAGTTTCGAATGTCTAAGCTAGTCGGGAAGTTAAGTTAAAAATCGATTGCAAGATTTGTACTGGACAAACACAAACACAAACAAGAAAGCGAGTTAAGAAAAACTTGGTAAAAACTGGTTGGAATGGTGCTAATGAGTTCATAACCGGATTAGTACGATCAAACAATTCCCGATGTTTTTCAGTCGTGCTGGCAAATGGCATAAAGCGACCGATCAGAAAAACCGATAAGAGTTGCTGCTCATCGCAGAAGCATCACGCATCCCAGGCCGTTATCCGAACAGTCGCATCAGCTGTTCGCGAGAAACTTTCGACGCGTGTGTATATATTTTGCCGGCTTTGTCTCTACGCCATCTCGAGAACTTTCGAAAGCGGAAATTTGTGGCAGCATAAAAAGTTAAGTAACCTCGAAGTTACATTCTGCCAAATGGCAACAGAGAAAATTAGACTATCGTGAGAATATAAACAGAATGCTGTACTTGTAGACTAGCTGAATACCCGTACTTCGCTACGGAGCTCATTCAAATGAAATACAACGGTCAATGCATGCAATTAATGCCCCAAAAAAAGAAAAAATATATTTATAAAAAAAATCATAACGGATATTTTTATAGACAAAATAATGTGGAAGAAAATATTCAAATTAAATACAACGGTGAATGTATGCAATTAATTTGTATGTTTAATAAACATACTCATTTGAATTAAATTCTTAAAAAATTTCCATCTCAATGAGTCTAGTGATTAAATTTTATCTTTTACCGTATTTTAATAATTTATTTTTGTCAATTTATTTTCGTTGTTATGCACGTGACGCAAAATTAATTTAAAGCATCACAAAAAGAAAAGAAACCACGTAATCGGCACTTGATAAATTAAATTCTAAAAATGAATCTTTAAAAATTCACCAAAAATCAGAAAATAGAAGTAAATATTCGAAAAAGATTTCATTTTAGAGGAATTTTTAGGATCTTTCTCGTGATATAAATTTTATAACCTTCAAATTTGTATTTGAAATGCAAACTTTAAAGAATGTTACAAAAACAGCTCAAAAATTTAATTAAAAAAATTCTAATAGGAATTTTTCAAAAATCTTATCACACACCTATATATACAAATATTAGATAATTTACTATAAAATACTCTTTAATTTACGTTAATTATCTTTTATTAAAATTATTTTTATAATTTTAAAAATGCAACTTAATTTCTAGACCTATAAGTAGATACACACGATTATAGTAAGAGAAGAAAAAAATTCTATATTTGTTACAACATACCTACTTAACAATTTAACATTTCAACTACAGGAAAGGAGCAAGAAAAAGTTTTCTATGGTAGTTTGACGTCATGAAGTTTTCGGGAGGCTGTTTATACTTCTTTCAATACGAATAGTCTCAGACCAAGATTCACCTTCTAGCTTACGTTTCACGGTTTGATAACGTGCTGAATCTAAAAATGTCACGTTTTCCTAAGTGATAGTGGACACTTCCCAGAAGATTTATGTGATTCAGGGTTGAGGAAGCCGCAACCAGGATGTGGGAGGTGGGAAAAAAGAGTCCCTGCCTCTGTCAGTGGAGAAAAGTGAAATCGGATCCGCACGGTTAGGATGCCCCTGGGTCAAGCTAGGACAGTGTTTAGCTAAAGCGTTTAAGGGGAAACTATTATGTTATGCCTCACAAAGAAAGGGATGCATTTTACGACTGTATTCCATCCCATCTTATCACTCTTTCTTTTAAAAAGAATAAAGAAAAAACTTCATATCTTTTGAGGGTTTAAGTGGCTTTTTTTGAAAAATGAAAGGAAAGCGAAGAGTGTAAACTGATTCTTAAAACCGGTGGATTGATTCTTTAAAGCGAAAATTTTAACATGGAAATAATACATTTGTTTTAGTTTTTGCGATATTGATTCTTATAAACGGTTGATTCTTATAACCACTGATCACTATAAGCGGTGGTTACTGTACATAGATTATGCTGTTTCTTTTCTTTGTGCTCGTTAAAAAAAAATAGTGAATAATGGAATTCTCGAGCTTTTTGAAGTGATATAATTCATAACTGTCGCCTACAAGTGAATAACTTAGAACTGCTGCTACATTACAGTCACCTGATAGAAATTCAAATTTAGGATTTTTTCTTTGTTTTGTCAAATGACTGTGCATCATCCACCGCAAGTTCAGACAATGCTAATTTACATTCAGGATTTTATGTAAAATTAAGTGTGTGAAAATATTTCTTTTTATAACAATAGATATTTGAGAATTAATCGATTACACTAGAAATGTTACTATTAATTAAAAGATTCGGTAAGTACTTGTTTCTATCGACAATGCAGGTTTTTCAGACTATTTTGAAATTCGGCGTTCCTTTAGAAACTTTCGTACACTGATCAGTTATCACCAAATTTATATTTAAATTTTTGAGCGTTCTGAGACTCCAAGGAGGGATATATATATATAACTTCACCAGGCGTGAAATTTTTTCTTGCATTAGAAATTAACAAAGGCAAATTAAACCAACTCATTAAGCTCAAAAGTTTTGTTTTTTACAATGGGAACATGTTTTGCATTATAGCAGTTTTATTAAACCTTAACAAATCCTCGTATTTAAACCCCTTTCTCATTAAAATGAGTTCTATAAATTTACATTGAGTTGGCGAAATTATGATACGCTGCATAAAAAACGATTTGATTGTTTATCCGAGCTTCGGAATCAACGACGTGAATAATGTCTACCTTCATCACCAGTAGATGGCAGCACAATACAGATTTTTACAGAGCGAGACAAAGTGACTTTTCATTAATATATAGACGGAAATAGGAATTTGATAGCTGAGTTCATACATCTCCTTGAGTGAAGTCAGCTGTTTCAAATACGTTAAATAGACGAAAGCATAGGCGTAGCGTGCTTCTAACTTTTTTTTTTTTTTTTTTTTTTTTTGGGGGGGGGGGGGCACGATTTGAATTTAATTAGAGCCCTCCTACGCGCACTGACTGCCGGACGGTCCTTAAAATATGAACTATTATGATATTTTAAAAATTGAATAACAACAGTATTGATGTTTGAGTGGTAGCATTCAAAGGTTATATGAGGTACAATGAGAAAAATAAATATAATATAAATAAAATGCGAAAAAAAAAATATAGCATCGAATTTTTGTTATAGATCATACCATTGTTTAAAACTGTGTTAGGCTAAAGACATATTCGGAATTATCAATTTCACAGTTCGAAAAAGCGGGAAAAAATCCAACTTTCTTAAAAGTTTTCTACGATTTTCCGATTTTAACTGAACTTCTGTTAACGATTTAATTTATTTCAAGTTAAGTTGTATTATTAGTATTAAACTGTTTTAGAATTTAGATTTTAGGTGAAAATTTTGAATATATTTTTACGAAAGGGAAAACTGCATAACTGAGCTAAAACGAGCTCACGCGGAAGAACTAAAGTCCAGTTCAAGTTTATCACATCACTAGCTGAAGTACCCGACGATGCCCGGGATTTTAAGAATGTTTGTTGTTAACCAAAATCAATTTAAAAATTAACACAGTATAAATAACATAAAAAATATATGTGAAATGTTATACACGTCTCAGAATTTCAGCCTTTCATCATTTTAATACTAAAATCTGAAAAGTAAAAATGTCAAATTCTCTAATGTTTGTTAACCAAAATTAATTTAAAACTAAGCACAGTATAAATAACATAGAAAAAAAACCTTTTGAAATCTATAAATCTATAAATTTATAATAAACTCCTCAGAATTCAGCTAGAATTAGCCTTTCATCATTGGGGTAAAAAAAAGCTGCAATTACAGGTTCAGCAGAAATTTCCAATAGAACAATGATATGACTGCAGCGTTGCCTCTTAAAAAAATGAAGTGTTTGATTGAGGGCTGCAAACCATTCAACTCCTCTCCACATTTAACTCCTATAAACATCCTCTACATATTAAATTCCTTTTCTCTCCATAATAAACTCCTCAGAATTTTGGTATATTCAGCCTTTCATCATAGTACCACTAAAATCTGAAACATCCTCTCCAGAAATATAAATTTATTAATTTCAATAATTAAACACACACAAATATATAAATTACGCAAAAGTTTTTTAACCAACATTTGAATAATTCGTAAATGAAAAAGCGTATGAAAATAAAGATAAGAACTTCCGGAATCGAAATTAATTACCCTTAATTTTTAATTAATAAAAAACCAACATAATATGAATAAAAACGATAGTTGCTTAAAACCATATGAAAATAAAGCTATTATAAAGATGATAATAATAAAAAAAGCATAAGAAAATAATGCTCGCGCATGAAGTTAACGTTACGATATAAAGATAGTAATAATAATATAAACCACGTGCATAAAATATTTAGCTTTTCAAGCGAAATAAATTGATTTTTAGAAAAAAACTACTTTTAATCGAGAAATTAAAATACATTGCACAAAATTTTAATTTTACCAACTTTCCACCCTACAATTTACACCCTACTTCTTTTAAATAGGATGTAAATATAAAGTTTTAACAGCCAATTGAATGCCAGTTAAAAATAATGTGTGCGCATGAAGTTAACGTTACGATATAGAGATAGTAATAAAAATCTATATATATATAAAAGAGTTCCGTAACTGACTAACTGACTGATTGACTGACTGACATACAAAGTACAGACCAAACCGTTGAACCTAAAGGACTGAAATTTTGCATGGCGATTCTTCTTATAATGTAGGGGTGCACTAAGAAAGATTTTTGAAAAATTCTTCTTAGATTTTTTTAAATTAAATTTTTAATCTGTTTTTGTAACTTTTTTCAAGTTTGCATTTAAAATAATAATTTGAGGGTTGTAAAATTTATATCACGAAAAACATTAAAAAAATATTACATTCAGAAAATATCATCTGTAGATAGAAAGGGGAGAGAAAATTTAAAGAAATGTAAATTTATAATGTACTCAGGGAATGTATTATTGTGGTTCTATATCAGAAAAATAATAAATTACATAAATCATAAAATAAAAAATATACATTAGCATATTGGGCACGAAGTTGCGTATCTTTCATGTAAAATCAAACGCCCTTATTTTAATTCAAATGTTTAAAAAAATTTAAAAATAATAACATTTGAAAATTTCGCATAAGTTCATTTTGAAAAATTCATGTATTTCATATATATCTTATTTATTCTGCACTTTGTAAAAAAATAGAAATATACCTGTCAAAAAACAGTAGTCAACTGCCCCAGAGCGCGCGTTGCAACGCTCTCATATGTACTGTCTAATTCAACACAAAGGAACTCGAGGCGCGCTGCAATCGCGCGATCTGCGGGGAACTCTCCAAACGCGCGTTGCAACGCGCGTTCTAGTAGAAGAGAGCGTTGCATGTGTACGCAATCGTTTGATCAGTTGTATTTTTCAACGCGCGATGCAACGCGCGTTAGAAAGCGCGCGTTGCAACGCTCTCATGTGTACATAGCCTAAAGGACTGAAATTTTGCATGGCGATTCTTCTTATAATGTAGGGGTGCACTAAGAAAGATTTTTGAAAAATTCTTCTTAGATTTTTTTAAATTAAATTTTTAATCTGTTTTTGTAACTTTTTTCAAGTTTGCATTTAAAATAATAATTTGAGGGTTGTAAAATTTATATCACGAAAAAGATCATAAACATTCCTTTAAAATGAAATTCTTTTCGCATCTTTACCTCCATTTTCTAATTTTTGGTGAATTTTTAAAGATGCATTTTTACAATTTAATTTATTAAACGCTGATCATGTGATTTCTTTATCTGGTACTTTAAATAAATTTATCGTCACATAACAACGAAATAGACACAAAAAAAAATTAAAATAGTGGCGCCATCTACTGTACGCTTGTGAATCGAGAGTTGTTGGTTATTTATTAATTAAAAATATTGGAAAGTTGTTGTGGATCTGTAAATATACATGTGGTAACAGTTTTAAAATTTATAAATTATCAACCTACACAGGTGATAATTTATCCGGCGTTGCCCGGGATTTTAAGAATGTTTGTGAACCAAAATCAATTTAAAAACTAAACACAGTATAAATATCATAGAATAAAAAGCATGTGAAATGTTATACACATGAATAAAAAGAAAACCCAACATAAAAAACCATAAATTTACAATAATATCTTCAGAATTCAGCTAGATTTAGCGTTTCATCATTGGAGCAAAAAAAACCCTGAAAAGTAAAGCATAAAATATATACATTTATAATAAACCACTAAAAGCTGAAAAGGAAAAATGTCAAATTGTCTTTAGGAAAGTAAAGCTGAAAAGTAAAAATGTCAAATTGTCGAATGTTTGTTAACCAAAATCAATTTAAAAACTAAATACAGTATAAATAACATAGAAAAGATTTAGCCTTTATCATTGGAGCAAAAATTCCTGAAAAGTAAAACATAAAATACATAAATTTATAATAAACCTACCAAAATCCATTAAAAAAATAAACACAGTATAAATAACATAGAAAAAAAAGTATACGAAATGTTATACACATTAATAATATGAAAAATAAAATAAAATAAAAATAATAATTTTTAAAAATAATAAAATAAAATAAAAATAATTAAAAAAAATAATAAATAAAAATAATAATAATAATAATTTAAAAAATAATAAAATAAAAGCTGAAACAAAAAAGCCTCCATAAAAAAGCTGAAAATACAGGTTTAGCAAAATCTGTACGATCCGTATTCGAACCCGCGTCGTGTAGTATAGTAAATGAACGCTCTTACCGAATGCGCCACAATAACATGCTGGTGTATTGTGTAAATAGGAGAATATTTGTACTAAAATTACTGGAAAGTTGCTATGGGTTGGTGAATATACAAGTATTTATGGAGTAAGAGGAGTTTTAAGTTAGAAATAAGTTAGCAGGATAGAAGCTTAGTCTTTAACTCTTCAATAGACACAAAGACATAAGCGAGGGGGGTTGCAGTAGCGATTAAAAATGATCTTGTGACACTTAGCGTGGTTGATTCGAATTTTCCATCGCGTGTGATAGTGTCAATATGCCGTTGGATCCGATTTATTTTAGAGTATAAAATCTGACTTGAAAGATTATTATTTTCATTTATTATTCTGGTTTAATATATAACTTGAAACTTTTTGATTTTATTTATTTTTATCTTTTCGCTCGCTGTTTGCCAGCTAAGCCTAACGTGGACGCCATATTCAGAGAGGTGATTCCACAAAGTGTAACATCTTACATTTAGTTTCAAAATTTTTGGTTTTTTATTAATTAAAAATCAACGGTAATTAATTTCGATTTTTGAAGTTCTTCAGACCCTCGGCTGTTTTTAAAGACGCCTGTATGTAAAATTTCACGATCGTTGCTCCTAAACTGTGGATTTCTATACAATTACAGAGATACAAACATTCATTTTTATATATTAGATAGAATCCGATTCATAATCACAGCAGCATTTGTTGCTGTTTCAAATCCAATTGAAATGAATGTGGATGTGAAAAAATCTTATCTCTGACGAAATTGAACGAAGAACTTTAAATATTGAGTATAAGGATACGGTGGAACTCCGTTATAGCAAACACGGATATAACGAACGGAAATTCTGGTCACGCCATTTTCCTATTGTACGGAATTTAATTAGTATTGTTTCAGTTTAATGTAATCGATTTTAGTCGATTTAATTCATTGATGATCATTTTTTAATAGATTTTATCATTTTTTAATACATCATTATTGAATACACATTGCAATTAATGAGTTATACATTTTGTGAACTCTTGCATCTTTCTTAACGGTTCGGATATAGCGAACCACCGGATAAAGCGAACAAAACCTTTGGTCCCTCGAAGTTCGTTATAACGGGGTTCGACTGTATATAATTCCCTCCGAGTGGTATGAGGGTGGGGGGGAGGGTACGAGCCCGCCAGATGTCACCCTTGGTGGTGCTTGGTTAAAACCCATGTGGCGCCAGGTGTTGGTATTGGTTCACCTGTACGGCGCCTTCATTACAAGCAACCAATAAATATGGCAGTATCGTCGATAGAATGTCGAAAAGACAATGTGCCTCCCGCGTTGGGGGGAAAAAAGATGAATAATTTTTTTCCCAAATCTTTACTTTTGACAGAAACCAATGATAAAAGCTAATAGAAATATAATTTTAAAAACCAAATACACAACGTATTGGGGTTACACCCAACCACATCGTGAAGCGGTTAGCGCCGCGAGAGCTTCCTCAAAACGGGCTCGGGTTCGAATCCCGGCTAGGGCTCGAAAGTTCTCGTGGTGTGCCCTCATAGGGAGCAATGTTGGTTCATTTATAGGGTGCCACCATAGTAAAGTAGACAACAAAATGACGTTATGGATGTTCTCGCGAAGAACTTCCAACAGAACCCCAAAAAAGTAAAAACAAACACTCAAAGAGCATTTGCTGACGTGGTGCTGTAACCGCGGGGAGATGCCGTGATAAAATAAACCACTGGCCATTTTAAACAGAAAACTCAACATTGCAAAGGTAGCTATCCTACAGCACGGCATCTTACAACACGGTTTCGCTCTAGCACGATAGGATAAATTGCGGGAACCCTCGTATAACACTGCAACCTGTAACACAGTTTCGCTCTAACACGATTAAAAAAATTGCGAAAACCTTTGTACAACACTGTGCTTCTACAGCCCTAGATATCATGATTTTTGTTTAACACATTTAAAAACTAAATTACCGTAAAATGATGCCGGGAATGAATAATGAACTATAGTGGCTTTACATGGAAATGTATAAACAAATTATAATTTGTTAATTTATAACTCTATAAAATTACAAGAAGGCCTAAGCTTAGCCGAAAATCTTGAATCATTTTTCCCGAATGCAAACCCTTCCGCTGAATGAAGCCGCAAATTCAAAATATACAATGACCTTGTAAGAACCAGCAAAAAACCAAAATGACAGATTTTTTGAAGAAGATAGAAGGTGCAAAAAATCAAATGAAGAAAAAGGTTCCGAAAGTGAAGGTGATATCGTTCAATCGAAAAAACGTTCTCATTTGATTGTACTGAGCAGTGATGAGGAAGAAATTTATTAAATTAAGGTCGCATTAAATGAAATTTTTTTTTCGTTTCTTTTCGTTTTGTGTTATACATACATTTATATTTTTAATAAAAATTAATTTGTTTATATGGAATTTTAAAAAAAAGTTTGTTTTTTTAATAAATTTTTAGAACGTAAGCCCCCTTTTTTGGACTGTCTCTGGGTCTCCTATAACACGGTGTCACACAACACGGCATTTTCTAGGAACCTATCTACCGTGTTATAGGAGGGTTACTTGTATTTTAAACGAAAGAAAAAAATCAAGCAAACAATTCACACAACATTCGAAGAAATAACTCGCACCGTAGCTACGAAAATACGATGAAGATATACAGCTGGTAGGGCAAAACCGCCGTGAAAAACCTAACATGATACTGCTGTCTGGACTGGTTGTTTTACAGCAAAATCAAGACATGCGCATCGTGGGCCAGGTGCAATTTTACATCCTTCTGAATCGGAATCGAACAAATTGATAAATCGGAATTTTAGCACCCTCATATGATAAAACTAGCTGAAAACCTGCACTTCGCTACGGAGTACATTCAAATTAAATACAACGGTGAATGTATGCAATTAATGCCAAATATATATATATATATATATATATATATATATATATATATATATATATATATATATATATATATATATATATATATATATATATATATATATATATATATATATATATACAGGGCTAGATTTGAGGCGGAACGTGCCGGAACGGCGTTCCGGTACCTCTCTTTAGGTACCTTTCTTCTATACTAATAAAGGGACAGGGAGAAGTCGGATCACGTGACCGTAACTCATCCGGGCGTGCACCGATCCTCGAAAAAAAATGGCCGACAAATATACAGGAAAATCGGTGTATTTTTTTTCTCATGAAAGTACATAAATGTTACATATTTGGAAAGAGCTTCGGAAACTGACAATTTTTTCTGCGTACACTTATTCTGTTAATTCAATAGTTTAAGAGATATTTTCATTCTAAAATCACTCACTGCTGAGAAACCAAATCATCTTTTGCAGTGGTGCTGCCATCTGTCGGCAGCAACGGGAATGAAAATTAAATTAATGGATTTGATTTATTCACTTTGAATTAATACATTTGTAGGCTTTTTTTTTTCTTTTGTGGGGTCCGAAGTACATAAATATGTTACACGGATGGCTTGAGAGTAGCTAGGCGAAGCCCGGCTAGTTATCAATAATTTGGAATACTCCCCCACACACCCCTGAAGGTTACCGTTCCGGCACCTCTATTTCTAGAAATCTAGCAATGTATATATTGCACTGTATATATATATATATATATATATATATATATATATAATAAATACGACGATCAATGTATATAATTTATGTAAAAAAATATTTATAAAAAATCGTAAGGGATATTTTTATAGACAAAATTATGTAGAAGAAAATATTCATATTAAATCTAATAGGACATACTACAGAATATAGTACAGTTAATCTAGCACAGTTTGAGGAACATATCTTTTACTGTATTTTAATACTTTTTTTTTGGATAATGTCCAATCGTCTGCCGCATTAGCAAGAAAAAAAAATATATTTTTTGTCTATTTAGCTGTTATGCACGTGACGACTAAATACACAAAAAATATATTCTGGTACGTAAAATTATTTTAAAGTACCAGAAAAAGAACTTACGGGATCAGCATTTAATAAATTAAATTCTAAAAATGAATCTTTAAAAATTAACCAAATATAAGAAAATGGAGGTAAAGATTCGAAAAAGATCTCATTTTAAAGGCATTTTTAGGATCTTTCTCGTGATATAAATTTTATAACCCCCAAATTATTATTTTAAATGCAAACTTAAAAAAAGTGACTAAAACAACTTAAAAATTTAATTTTAAAAAATCTAAGAAGAATTTTTCTAAAAATCTTTCTTAGTGCACCCCTACACTGTGAGAAGAATCGCCATGCAAAATTTCAGCCCTTTAGGTCCAGCGGTTTGGTCTGTGTGTTGTATGTCAGTCAGTCAGTCAGTTACGGAACTGTTATATATATATATAGATTTGCCAATTAAAATGATATTAACGTGAAGGAACACTGTCGAATGAGAATGCGAAGTGCGGAAATGACACAGGCACGCTGATATCGTCTTCAAATGGCAGCCTCTCCCTTCCCCCATTTACGCGCATTAGTCCGGTACACCTCTTATTGTGGTCAACTAGAAATATGTGTTACGAAGACCCAAAGTAAATCAGGTTGCTCGAGCTGATCTTGGGAAAATTCTTTATACATTTAATATTTTCTCTATATTTATATCTTATAAAAGAAATTGGATGTTTTATTATTTGCAAGATTTTGATGATGTTTTTTACTTAAGACGCTGCACTGCTTAACCACCCAGACCTTCAAACCCGATTTTAAAATAAGCACAATTTTTCTCTCGGTGTTTTTCTATTCACGGAATAACTACTGAATATTTTTTAAGTATTTATTTATTTTTTACAAAGGGAGGCAGATGTTTGAATAAAATTGCTACGTTTCTAAAATTCAAATTTTTCTAGTAATTAAAGATTTAACCTTTTCCTTACGGGTTCGGACAGCATGTATCCGAAAATTCGGGCCCAAGAGTGAATATATATACAGTGGAATCTCGATCGATCGTTTTCGGAATCATCGTTTTCCCGTATGTGTCGTTTATTTTACCCAGTCCCGACGATCCTATTGCTTTGTTGTGTTCCCGCATCTATCGTTTTTCCGCATTTATCGTTCAGTTCAGTCGGTCCCTTGAAAAACGATAGATCGAGATCCCACTGTATATATATATATATGTGTGTGTGTATAACCACCTTAATGGCCGTTCTTACAAAGGGAATATGAAATTTCTCGTTTTAAAGAGGGATTCGGAAAAATGGGTCCCGTAAGCTAAAGGTTAGATTGTTTTTATAATATTAAATCAAAATGAATTGAATTTGGAAAAACAGTCGCATCGCGTTTAAAAGTCGGTTAAGAAATGCAGAAAACGGAATTTGAAACTGTTCCTTTGCTACTCTGTAATTAGCTATAGTAATTATAGTTATATTTTCTTTACTTTTGATTCAAATTTTCGATCGGTTTCGTTTAATGCGTACTATTTTGCAGCATTTAAATGAAGTTAATTTTATGTATGGTCTCTCCCTTTTGAAGAATTCCTTGCCAATTTGCATGCCGTGAGGGGGGGGGGGGAACTCGTCAGGAATTCGTGTTTGGTCATTATTTACAAGCCAGCACTGCAAATAAAAACCATTTCCGACAATGTACCAGAAATTTGCAAGTCTAACTATTGCCGCCCAGGAATTCGGAGTGACCGAGTTGCATGCTTACATTTTGGGGAATGGCGCCTTTTTCCGAATCCAGAGCTTGGAACAAGCTATTTATAATACATGATGTACGGTTTTTTACTCATCGGAGGATTTTCGGGTTGGATGGCAAATAGGGATGGTTCTGAAAGCGGCAGAACTGCGATGGAGTGTTTTTACAACTCAACCCGAAGAGAGAGAGAGAGAGATTTCTTATGATACATATAAAATGAAAAATATCAGAGGCCAAATGAATTATTCAAAAGGCCATTTCCGGTTGGCACACGTATGCGTTCAAATTTTTTTCTATCATTTAAATGTGTAATGGCAATCGGACGTGGCAGTGAAGTTCATACTGGGCACAGAAAGACAAAAGTGATGTCCGTCTTTTCATAATGGCATTCAAAAATGGTAATATACGGTGATATCTCGGCTACCGAAGATAATTCGTTCCGGAATCCCATCTGTTTAGACTTTGTTTTCGTGCTTAAATAAGGTGACGGACCAACAGCATTGTTTGCTGCAAAATTAACTTTATTTTTATTTCTCCGCTAATGGGAGGAAGAGTAGCTGTCGACCGCTGTCAAGCGGTGCTTTCGTACTTCTGTTTATTTTTACATATTGCCGCTAGAGGGCACACGGATGCATCTCATTACAGAAAAGGGTTATATGACGTAACACCATTCGTTTGCCGTAGCATAATTTCCTGAAGGTTTCTATAGAAAATAGTTTCATTCGTTCTGGATGCTGCCCACTATTTAAAAAGTTTTATAAAATAGTAAAAAGCACACTATAAAGAGGGCAAAAGCTCATTAAAGGCTGAGATGAGGAGCTACCCGATTGAATGAAGCAGAACAAAAGACTGGCGATATTTACGCTATTATGCTGAAAATATATTATGAACTTTACACTATTAAACTGAAAATATGTTCTCTTTTACTAATCCTCTTCCAAATTTAATTGGATCTTAGAAAATATAAGCTTCTTTAAAGGCCCGAGTGTTATGTTTGCTGCTTTATGTTAGCTCCCGCATCCAGTAAAAACATTCGAATCCATATTCGTTGCCCGAGTCTGAAAAACAGCGAAAAAATAAATAAAAAATCTCCGTTAGCCGAAACATTCGTTAGGGGGCGTCCATTAATTGCGTGAGGCGATTTTGGCGATTTTTCGACACCCCCCCCCTAATCTCACGTGAGATTTTTCAAAATGCGTATTTTTAGTGTAAATACGTTAATCTATGCTTGATTGCGTTGGATTTATTTAAAAAAACATAATTTGCTTAATTATTTAAGACTAGTTAAGACTACTATTTTAAACTACTAAGACGTAGGAATCACAGCGAAAAAATCGAACAATAAAATACTTAAATAGGAACTACTAGAATTCGTGAAAGAATATTCATTCTAATTCAGTCCACGGTGACTCATGTGTGGTCTCGAGAGTGACTACTGGAACTATTGTGTAGGATTTAGCCATATTTTAGTGTAGAAACATGTTTGACTTAATATAACCCAGTTTTCTGGCAATTTTACATTGTTTCTTGAGGAAAAAAAAATTCCGTGATATTTGCCGAGACCCCTCCCCCCTTTTACCCCCGTGAGACTGGGTGAGATTCGGCTCGACTCGCCCTAAAAGCCTCACGTTATTAATGGACGCCCCCTTAGCAGGGTCACTCGTTAGCCGAGGTATCACTATATTTCTTTATTTGTAAGGGAGTTATAGTTGTAAATTAACACGAGTTTTAATCCTCTTTTGGCATCCTTTTGTCAACCCGAACTCTTAACACCCAAAGGCGAGGAACGGTTTTTAATGCAACAGGTTGCATTTTAATGAACTGTTAATCTAACAGATTCAAAAAGGGGCTTTTACGCGCTGAATAAGTCTGCGGCATTAGCTGGAGCGTGTGTCGAGCCTTTTCGTGTTGTTCGCTTGTTTCCGGTGAGGATTATCAAACTGAATCAATAAGACAAATGCTGCGAGCATTTCTCTTGTTGTTTAACATCAACATTGTTTAACACGACAGTAACATCTGATGCTCCCCGGCATGACAGTGGACTGTTAAGTAGTCCGAAACACATTCGTTCCATCCTTTGTGCAACTGAAGAAGTGCTAATTACGTGTGAGGTTTCAACAAGTTTCCTGTAAGTTAGAATTTCTTTATTTTGATTGTCTCTTTGATATTAATTATTTTCACGTGTTGTTTATATTTACACGAACGGTCTTTGATAGGGTTTGACGGGTTTTCAAACCCGGTTTTAAAAAAACCGGTTTTTAAAATAAATTTGTCACATTTGAAAACCGGTTTTTTGAATTAAGAAAACCGGTTTAAAAGAATTCGTATTATTATGTAAAAATTAATTTTTAACTTATTTGATTTCTTGAAGACCCTGAAGAAAAACTTACAAATCCAAAGACACTGAAAGCCGAATTTTCATTATTTGAGGCAACGAATAAAAGAACCAAAGAAATGAGATTTGTTATTTGATGCCCTGAAAACTATAAAACCAAGCTCGGTAGCTAGTGAACGAGTATTTTCAATTTCAGGCCATATTGTGTCCAAAATAAGAACAACACTTAGCCACCGTTCAGTGGATATTTTATGTTTTTTTAAAATCCTATTTTCTTACGAGAAATTAAAATTACTGAAATAAATATAAATATTATTTGAAATTTGAAATTTTTGTTTGAGTTTTCGTTATTTTGTGTAAGTAATGTGTAATCCTTAATTTTTTTTTATTTTTTTTATTTTGACTTTGATATTGATTTCGTTTTTTGTTGTTATTTTATATAAATTAAATAAAATATTTTTCCCTATTCTATTTTTTTTTGACAAAAATTCGAAAACCGGCTAAAACCGGTTTTTAAAAAGTAGGTTTTTGTATAAACCCTAGTCTTTGATTTATTCATTTGTTTTGCTTCCTTTGTATAATTCTAAATTTAAATCGATTCTTTTTCTATCTCCCACGTAAACATGAATAAAGCCCCAATCACCTAAACTTTCTTATTAAAATGTGGATGGTGCAAAATCCTCTCAAATTTATTTCCTTTAAATGTTCTTTAAATGATTCTTGAAATCTAAAGCTCGTTCTCGAGCTATTTTTTTTAAATTTTACGCACCGTAATTTAGGACACCAGACAAAGAATTGCCTCTATTGAAAAAGAATGATGCGTTTTACATATATTTCTCGGATAAAAACTTCCTTCCTTTTTCGAATTTAGAAAAACGTTACTGGGATTCTGCGTCGAATTTTTCAACCTCTCATCAAAAATGTGTCTAAACAAAAGAAAAAAATAATTACTTCTCGACTTAAAATAGCGCGCCTCTTTAAATAAGCCTGCCTCGCCTTCTTTTAAATCTGATTCTCAATATATAATCAACCGGCCATAAGGGTAATTAAAAGGACGTTTCACAACTAGGTCAAAATTTCTCTACCGCCGTCTGAATCAACAAGATATCAAAAGTGTAGGTTTTTTTAACTACTCGGCCTTTTCTATGTCCTCCCAGCTTTTTATTCCATGGTTTCTACTCATTTCCTGGCAATAGTATTTTTCACGTTGTCACTATTAAGGAAGAGGAACACCATTCCCTGGAGCTATTTGCCTGCCTTGACTTACTCCGTTGGCGTTCTCTTGCTTTGTTCATGAGAGAGAAATCTGATTTTGCTCTAGAAATTCGAGTTGAGTCTTTTTTACTGTCAATTATAGGGATTTAATCAAATTTTTCCTATTCCATGACTTGTTACGCCAGATTTGGTATAAAAAAATTCTTGAACGTTTAGTCAAGTGGACTTTGTAAATGTTGTACGAACTTAACTGCGACATCCCGACGTTCGAATAAAGCCACTTTCTGTATGCAGGTGATAGTATTTAAGGTTTTAATTACATGTGTAGAGGAAGATCTCAGACCGTAGGTTTATTTCGCTTTTTAGAATTCAGCTATGTGTAAAAATATATAAAACTGTATTTCTGATCAACTTGCTTTGTGAATTCAAACTTCCCACGGAAGGGGCAAATTTTTATCTACAGGAACGTAATATACACACGGCTGATATTTCTAAATATAGAAGTTAACAAACAACTTTATTGCTTGCTGTCCATTTTTATTTATATTCAATTGACGTAATTTTGAATAAACGTTCATATATCTTAGCATTTATTTTGAGATTTATGATAATATATGGGCATATATATTGGAAAATTAAATGAGTGTTTACTGAGAAAACTGGCATATGCACTAGGGGATCAGAAAGCTATTTTTCATGTGTGATTAAATTTTCTGAATGTAATATATCTGTTCAAAAAGGGGTAATTCTAAAAATACTCTATACATATTCCAACTTTCCGTAATTGTCCCTTAAGGGATGGCCTGAATGTCATAGGGTGCAGACAACATATATCGATTTCGATCTCTTCTAGATGCTTATTTTTATTCTAAAACTGGATTAATTTTATTATTAGATCAACTGTGGAGTGGAAGCTCGATATGATTATTATAAGTCGTTTATCCAAAATTATCACGTACGCTACAGATAAACACGTGTGCTGCATTTATAATTTCCTTTCGGGTGCATAAAATATTTTAATCCGGCATTTTGATAAAAATTTGGATTATAAAAAATTTCCTTAATAAGGACATGATGTGAAGAAAAAAATTATTTTTTTAAATTTTTCTAAATTTGTTTCCATGGGCAGTACCTTTTTCAATATTGGACATATATATATATAATACTTCCCACGCCAATTTCGGTTTTCGGGAGCGAAGAATCGCCTCACAACTTCGCCAAAATCTCTACAAAACGGTCCGGATTTTGGACCTTAGCCCATTTTTCTTTCCTTTCATGGTAACGGCACAGGATGTTGTCCGAATATATTCAGGATAAATATTTTTTGTTCGGTCCCGTTTTATACCCGTAGATTTATCATTAAATTCAAGAAACTGATCATAAGCTTTTTTTTTTTTAATCGACGTTAGCGCATCACTACCATTACCTCATATCTCCCATTTGTCAGATGGTTCCTTTAACTATTAAAATACCTTACTAGGAATTTCCTCTCGGGAAATCTTATTTCAAATGGCTTGCCCCCATGCGGTCAGAGTCTTTCTTTAGATGTACATCAAAATTTCATTCTTTTGAGTGTGCGATAATTTTATAACCATGAACGGTAACGGAGAAAAAAAAAATGTGATGTATTTTTCAAACGTAGGCATAGCGTGCTTCTAACCTTTTTTTTTGAGGGGGGGGGGGGCACGAATTGAATTCAGTAATGGCCCTCTTCCGCGCATTGACTGCCTGGCGGTCCTTAAAATATGAAATGTTATGATTTTTTAAAAGTTGAATAACAATAGAATTTAGTATTCAAAAGTTATACAACGAGAAAAATAAATATAATATAAATAAAATGAGAAACAAAATAGCATCGAATTTTTGTCATGGATCATATCATTGTTTAAAACTATGCTAAGGCTAAAGACATAATCGGAAACTTCAGTTTCACAGTTTGAAAAAGCGGGGGCAACCCACCTTTATTAATAGTTTTCTATAATTTTCTGATTTTAACTGAACTTCTATTGACGTTTTAATTTATTTCAAGTTCAGTTGGGGGGGGGGGGGGCCCAACTTAAAGGGCTTAAGGAAAAATGCAATATTTGTCTTAAGCCCCTCAAAACTTCTGGCAATGCCACGAATTTATCTGGACATTTGAAGGCAAAACATGGCGATATTTATAACGAGAATTATGAGTCGTCAATGTAGCCCAAGGCAAAAGCAACCAAGTTTTTTGTCATTTGTGTCAGCCCAATCAGACAGTAAAATTAAATCATCCCCCCCCCCAAAGTAACATTAATGTTAGAGATTACTAAACCAGTTTTAAAAAATGGATGTTCTAAAACATCGATGGGCGATATTTTATTGGCATCGATGTTTTAATACTGAACATCGATGTTTTGTTATCGATGTCGCAGCCCTAGGTCCTTGGCGAATGGTAATCACTTTAAGGCGAGGTACCACTAGGGCTGAAGTTTGACTTGACCTCGAAGAACATCTTTTTTAACCGAGTCAAGTGACCAGACCAGAACACTCGACCCCGCACCTCCAGATGTAAATTTGAGAACTTGGAGGACATTGTAGCCACGACCTATTTTACGTGCCCCGGCCGCCATGAGTGAACACGGGGGTGGATTTGCATCGAACCAGGGATGTTCAGATCACTGGCGCCAACTGGGCCACCACGCCCTCCCCCCTCCACCGGCAACTTTTTTGACCCGAAGCAACATTTCATTTTTATAGTGTAAGGGCTGAGCTTTGACGCTTCTTCGTAACTGGGCAATTTAAAAAAAAAAAATATTTAACTCAAACGAGATTTCTGAAACCGCATCGAATCACAGCCTGTATAAATCTTGTTCAAGTCTCTATTGTTCAAATTCAATTAAATTTTGAGAAAGGCTACAACACTAGTCGTATAAAACAACAACGGTCCATAGGGTTTTAACACGTCACTGCCAGTGCCAGCTTTTCGATCGGCAGATGTACTAAATTGCAAAAATTTAAGGTTAATTCTTATTTTATTACTTTTTTTTAATCGAACCAAAGACATAAGATGCCACGGAAACACGTATTTTTAATTTTATTTATTTATGTTTCTATACTTTGGGATGATTCTTTTAGTTAGTTTATCATTTATTTACTCAACGCTTCATGTTGGCGGCCATGTGCTATTATAACGCTTCAAATAGGTCCTTTCGATATCGACAGATGTGCACTATTGCCAAATGAGAAACTCGCATGTGATATTAGGCAATACATAACCTAACAAAACTTTAAAAATTTCTCTTACAACGCTACACGTCGAACTTAAAGAATTTTCAGAGGATTGTACATGAGTGAACAATTCCTGGTGTTTTGGGGATCAACTGCGGCCGATTCAGTCGAAGAGACGAGGATAGGGTAAAGACTCTCCACTGCATCAGCTTTGGCTTCAGAGGCGACTCAATTCATTACAGTACCCGGAAAATTCATCGGGAACTGCATTAAACCGGTTACACATGAGCCCTACGTAAATCGTCTAAATGCCAGAGAATGACTACAGTACTACTCAGCGCGTCGTTCATAGACAATAGAAGAGAGAGCCAATGGTTTTGGGGGTGTGACGAAATCGTCCTTCAAACTTTTCGAAGTGCCCTTGCCCAGGGTGCGTTTTCTTTTCCCCACTGAAATATGTTTAATGTTAAATTCAGAAGTGGTTTTATGATTGTTGCGGTTGGTTGTTGGTGCGGTGCTTAGCGTTAAAAAGGAAACTGAGATAAATTACGTAAAGTTATATTTACAAAAAATATTTACAATTTAAGTATTGAGTTTGCGTTAACATAGTAAAAGGTTGCGGTGACAAAATAAGACGCTCCGGTGCGAAGTTGCGTCTAGAGACAAAGGAGTCTTCTAGTGAAGTGTTCGAAGGGGGCTCAAGTTCAATGACCGGAGCTGGAGATAAGAGTCAGCGAGCGCCTCCTGCTGGAAGCACAGAGGGGTGTGGGAGGAACAATGATTGTGCCGTCAAGGGTTGAGTTCTTCGATTGTTTTGCTTTTATGTGTGAACCCTGGGAGTTAAAAATAAACATATTAAATGACTGTACACTTCATATGTGACAGTACATCGGAACAAACTCTCGTTTCTGTCGGCATCACCTGGCCCCATGTCACACCTTTTTCACAAAATGTTACACAATTTCTTTCAACTTTCATTCTCTGAAAGAATTTTGGAAACTATTTCACTTTTTCAACATTCTCATAACTTTTATTTATTTATTTATTTTTTTTTATCTTTCCTTATTTTCAAAATGTTTCCAATTCCTTTTCCCCCCAAAAGTGTTTATTTTATTTAAAAATTCTTCGCATAATCTTGTATTAAAAAATTCTTCTATCCTTTTATTATTTTCCCTACTTGGTATCCCCGCAGCAATTTTCTTCATATAGTTACCCTGCTATCTTATTTTAAGTTACTTATTTTCAGTTGTTTTTCTATATTTATTCAAAATTTTACCCTTCCCATCTCTGATGCTATTCACTGTATAACTTTAAAACTTTTCATCATGAAGTTGTAAAGTTCACTGTTTCCTTTACCCTTAAGGTAATGTATGTACTAAACAATCAACTCACCATTAACAAGATCCGACGAGGTTTTTTGCACTAAACTATTTATTACAACACAATTAGACTACATAAATACCGTACTCAACTGCTAGCAGGCAACGGAGAATTATTTATCGCGCGGGTTAATCCCGATAGTTATATTACGGAAACCCTACCAGTATTCAGCCACGCCACTGATTATACATGCGCCACACTAACCTTTCTGTCTTCACTTTATCACCAGGTCGCTGGAACGATAGCTGACTTCAAAACGCCATTCGGTAGACTTGATATTGTCCGGTTGCTGTACGGCAAAGCGATCTTCGCTCCAATTGTTTTTCCGTTCGCCGCTTGCCTCCGTCCGACCTCGCCTCGTAGAGTTTCACTCTCACTTTCAAGCGTGTACGCTACCCTCAGGGATTCCCGTCTAGTAAAAAAACGCCGCTCAGTTGCATAAGGCGCTTCTTCTTCAAACAACGATTTATTTAAAACGGGGGGGGGGGGCGGCGTTAATTTTGATTCAATACCTCACAAAGTGTTTAATTTTTTTTTATTTTGTATAATATTTTTTCTCTATTTTCAACTTTATTTAAAAAATTTAAAAACTATTTCACCATCTTAAAATTCTTACCAATTATTTTACTTTCTTTCGTCTTTCTGTTCTTTATCAAAAACCTTCGGTCTATTTTTCAAACGATTTCCCTTTTATGTAAAATCCTCTTTTATATAATTTATTAAAAAAAATTTCATCTTTATTATCATACATGTCACAATATTATTTCGTAACAATAGTCTTCACAAAATTTTTCAATAGTTTTCTTCATCAAGCTACCCTGTTCAAGTGATGAGGTCTTAATTTCAAAGACTTCCATCAGACTGTTTATCCAAAATTTTAATACCCTGCTGTATATTTGTCAATAAAATTTAACCCCATTTCTCCTTTTGAAATTAAAAAAAAATTCCTATTTTCAGAATTTAAAGTTCTTTTCCATTCTTTCAACTCTCTTCTTTTTTAAAAATATTTGTTTTAAAATATGTATTATCTTTTCTTCCATTTTTTTTTCTCTTTCCGCCTATACTATTCGCTGCACTATATCACAACAATTTTCTTTATACAGCTGCTTCGCTGATGTGAGGAAGTCTCATCTTCAGTATCTATTTTCAAAGAGACCTTATTCAAACTTTTTACCTTTTCCTCTTCCAGTTTCCATTACATTCTTTGCTTAGCATTTTTCTCCCTAAAATTCCCCATTCGTCGCCCCAAAGTACGATACGTTACTTCTCTGATCATACATGACAATGAAAAATGCCTTTCCACGACAAAGTTTCGAGTGGTTACCGTGTTTCCCCACACAGAGAATCTAGAAACAAAAGTTTTTAAACTTTCCCATAATGCCTGCGGTGTGGGCTTCCGTCCTGCACACGAGTCGTACAGTCAATATTTGCGTTGTGTGGAAGAAAATATTCAAAATATCCGACGCGTACTGCAAAATGAGCTCTGAATATTCCGTGCCGCATGTCCGATTCTGTCATGAAGAACTGAGCTAGAACGAACGGATGGAGCGGTAAAAAATGCGGCATATTTTCAGCGCGGGAAACATGTGGTGTGTGTTAAAATATGTTTGGAATTTCTATGCGAAGCTGCATTTTCGGATAGTGTTTAGACCTAGCGTTTGTTATGGCCCGTATGCTAGTATAAAACTATTGGGATTATCTAGAGTGTTTTTTTCATCTTCGGAATGTGGTTGAAAGAGTAGAAAGTTCACTTAAGGGGACAGTGGACCTTCAAACATAACTTTTTTTATTTTGAACAGATTTGCTTGAAATTTGAATATGTGATTAGTACCATAGATATGTAAAAGTGGTTAAAGTTTAAAGATAAAATATTAATAATTTATGAATTGTGAATTATTAATTATATCAAAAATTGGCCTCATTAAAAATGTTCCACGCGCATTTCTTTCGCATATAATATGGTAATTTTTATTTACAGGATACCTTATAGAACTAACAAGGAAACTTATTGCTTATTTTAGCATTCATTAAAAATATAAAGAGAAAAAATAATAACAGGGGAAATACACTTTTTATGACGCAAAATACCTATAAATCATCTTGTCGAGTACAAAATTTAGAAATTCTGAGCTACGAAGCATAAGTTTTTTCAATAAGATTTATTTGATAAACAGTTAAGTATATAAAACTTAAATTTCAAAGCAATACGATCATTAGAAATGCGTCCGGAGCAGTTTGAATATTCGCATGACATGAAAATTTTTGTTTTGAGAAAAACGCATTTAAAGTGATTGCTATTAGTAACAACATATTATCTAAATTAAATGCAAGTGTCTATAACTAGGAAAGTAACCGCAGAAATTAAAAATTCTTTTCAGTAGTTTCACAATTCAATAAAATAAAAAAATGGAATTTTTGGAGAAATTTCACAATTTTGAAAGTCCACTGTCCCCTTAAGTTCCTTATAAGAGTTCTCTTTCTCTAAAGGCCGATTGCAATACATTGAATGTTACGGTAGAGTCAATAAACTTAGATATTAGTTAAATGGATTTCAGATAATTAATTCTAAGTATAAATAAAACTTTTGTATTCGCTCAGTATATTTCATCACTGAAAAAATCCTGTTAATGTGAACAACTAGCTCTTCCATTCTGATATTTTTCAGACTTTGTTTACAAAACTGGGAAAGTTTTATGTCAGGAATGGACTCCTATCCTTCCCTTCCCCTATTTCTCCCCCGATGACTGACTGACCGGAACTGATTGCTTGGGTGTGGTCGAGCGAGGGGGGGGGGAGAGGAACCCGCTTGACAGGGAGTGAGAAAAAGACAGGTTCGGGACATTGTCTCTCCGGCTTTAAAGGTGAAAGGTAGGTGTAGGGGGGGCTCGCCACGTGGAAATTGCTTGCACGTGACTTTACCGTTCAATGAAAATTTGTAATGTATAAGTGTATATAGTAACGTGGGGTATGTCCCAATAGAAATATATGTCTAACTAGCTAAAAACCCGCACTTCGCTACGGAGTACATTCAAATTAAATACAACGGTCAATGTATGCAATTAATGCCAAACAACAATAAATATGTATTTATAATAAATATGACGATCAATGTATGCAATTGATGTAAAAAAATATATATATATTTATAAAAAAATGGTAAGGGATACTTTTATAGACAAAATAATGTCCAATCGTCTGCCACATTAGCAAGAAAAAAATATTTTTTTGTCTATTTAGTTGTTATGCACGCGACGATAAATTTATTTAACCAGAAAAAGAAATCGCGTGATCGGCATTTAATAAATTAAATTCTAAAAATTAATCTTTAAAATTTCACCAAAAATCAGGAAATAGAGGTAAAAATCCGAAAAAGATTTCATTTTAAAGGCATGTTTAGGATCTTTCTCGTGGTATAAATATTATAACCCTGAAATTATTATTTTAAATGCAAACTTAAAAAACTTAAATTTTTAAGCTGTTTCAAGTTACTAAAACAGCTTAAAAATTTAATTTTAAAAAATGTAAGAAGAATTTTTCAAAAATCTCTCTTAGTGCTTCCCTACACCATAAGAAAAATTGCCATGCAAAATGTCAGTCCTTTAGGTCCAGCGGTATGGTCTGTGTGTTGTATGTCAGTGAGTGAGTGAGTGAGTTAGTTACGGAACTGTTTTATATATATAGATTTAGAAACTTCTGCTATGCTTCCGTTTTCTTCTTCTCTTTGCATACAGGAATAACTATCGACTTTATTAAAACCTTTTGTTCGTTTTTTTTGCACTTTGTTCAAGGCTTTTCTATAGGCGCCTATTTCGTGAAAAGATGCCGCTAGACTTAACGAAATGTTTCGAATAAAGTAATTGAGCTTTTTAAAGAAGTTGACAGTATTCCTGCACCGAGACCGGAAAAACATGCTGAAAAGAAGGAAAGCACTCTTCAGGTTTACTAGAGTGGATTCAGTAATTATAAGTAGACTTTTTTTTTAGTAAAATATAAGATTTACTTATTTTGAAATGAAGGAAAAAGTACAAAACGTGGATAGATGATAAATAGAAAAAAAGGAATTTTCTCAGTAATAAACGCTTCTTATTGTTAACGAAGAGATTCCTCGGCACGTCCCACTAAAATGTTCTCTCGTACCATCTTAACATTCTGGAAAAAGGTGCATTCGAGTCTGTTGTCTCTTCAAGATTTTGGTATACTTAAAATATGGCTTTGGAGTAATTTAACGTAGGATTACGTTCCACCATAGCGGTTCTCCAGAAAGCAAAATTTCAGACGCTAAAACCGCCAGTCGTCTCGAAGTATGATTTTGGCAGCGCGCCAAACCCAGCCTGTATCGCTTGGGCAAGCAGTAAACAGTTAAACAGAAAAGTACCAAAATGCGTCAAAATTTTGACTGACACACACACACACACACACACACACACACACACATATATATATATATATATATATATATATATGCATATATATAACAAGAAAACGCGTCTTTCTAAATTACTTTTCTTTAAAGCCTATTCTCTTGTTAATAAAGTACGACCCCTTTTCCAAAAATTGCAACCTAAAAGTAAAGTAAGTATAATTTATATTAGCCCTGCAGATCATTAAACAGGCATGTGAAGTATCTGAACTCAATAACATCCCCAGATATGAGTGTTCGAAGTTTATGAGATTTCGAATGTCAGTATAGTGTCAAAATTCTTGAAGAGCCCTGGAATCACTCTGTCTTTATAACCCCACTTTGCAAGAACTTTATGGCCACTTATCCTATGCCCAGTTCAACAGTTCACAGCTCTAACAAGCGCCGGATCTATCAGTCCCCGATAAACTTAAATGGACACGTGAACTCCACGAATCTAAAGTCGCCCAATTAAAAATTAAGTAGTTTAGGCCCTCTGGCGTAAATATCGCAAAACACCCATTTAATATTGCATGAACGGAATACTTTTGTCTCTCTTCGTTTTTAACTCTTGTTGCTGTAGGACCTACTGTCCACAGTCTGGTGGTTACAACGCTTTTCTCTTAACTCTCCAATGTAAGCACTGCTGTTTTTACGTCCCGTCCTGGCATGGACGCCGGACACGTCATGTGGTCACTGCAGCTAATGCCTTCTGATAAATAAAGCACGTCTTGGAATTTGTGCATTTCATCAATGGCTCTATGTTTGTGCTTCCCTGGATCAACACTACCCTCGGCTGCATCTTTCCAATTTGTGCGCAGCGATTTACTGTATGATCAACACCCTCGTGCCGACTGCATCTGCATAAGTTCTACGCGTTCCAAATATGATTATTATCACATATATATATAAATATATATAAATATAAATAAATATATATATATATATATATATATATATAAATATTTATATATATAAATATATATATATATATATATATATATATATATATATATATATATATACATATATAAATATATATATATATACACATATATAAATATATATATATATATATATATATATATATATATATATATATATATATATATATATATATATATATATATATAGATACATATATATATATATATATATAGATACATATATATATATATATATATATATATAGATACATATATATATATAGATACATATATATATAGATACATATATACACAACACATGCATACATATACGCATACAAAAGAGGTAAGCAACACGAAGTAATCCTACGTTAATAACCCGCGGTAGTTTCGTTAGAAGAGACTACCTGAATCTTTTTTTCGTTTTAGTACGCAGCAAAGTATGTATTGAAACAAATGTGGACGAAGGAAATAAAATTTTTCAGCAGGATTTGAGCCTTACCATAAAGTTAAAACATCTGTGAGCCTTATATTGCACGCTATCTACAATGGATAATACCCCTTGAAGTGTGCCCTTCTGCGAGTCTTACTAATTTGTAAGGCCCGTTATTCGAAAACAGAAATATAATTCGCACTGGAAATACTACTCATTTTGGCGACCGCAGAAAATTAAGATCTGATAAATGGTTTCGAAATCTGAATTCCGAATATAATAATGATGGCATCTCAATTATAAATTGCATTTTAATGCATTTCTGTGTCATTTGCTCTCTAAAGCATTAAGAATATGTTTCGTTCCCCCCCCCCCTTTCTTTTAATATAACTTCCCTTACGGTCATTCGAAACTGTAGAAACTTCATTACTTCACAGATTTGATAGTCCAGATTTTCATGTTAAGATCATTGTGAGGATGTTAAAATTTGCTGTCGAGTTTCTGCGATAATAGATGGCCAGAAATCTCGACAATTGGTGATGCGGCCGCTCTTCGTATTCTTTGAAGTATAGTTTTCGCCACTGAAAATATTCTATAAATCTCCCGCGTTGACTTCCAAAGCGTGATTCATTATCTCTCGCGGAGAAAGAAGTTCCGTGCTTCACGAATAAAGATGGAGTATGCTTTGAAATTCCTAAAAGGAAAAGTTTTCGAAAGGCCTAGTTCCCTAGCCATGAAATTAATTTAGTTTAACTTAATGATTAAAAGATAAAAATGGGAATGAATGTCATAAATGTTTATTGCCTTTGGATTGCTATCTTTTTTCCGTAATTCAATTAACATGTAATCTATATATAAAAAACGGTTCCGTAACTGACTCATTCACTGACTGACATACAACGCACAGACCAAACCGCTGGACCTAAAGGGCTGACATTTTGTATGGCGATTCTTCTTATAGTGTAGGGGTGCACTAAGAAAAATTTTTGAAAAATTCTTCTGAGATTTTTTTAATTAAATTTTTAAACTGTTTTTGTAACTTTTTTTAAGTTTGCATTTAAAATAATAAATTGAGCGTTATAAAATTTATACCACGAGAAAGAAAAATTCCTTTAAAATGAGATCTTTTTCGAATCTTTACCTCCCTTTTCTGATTTTTGGAGAATTTTTAAAGATTCATTTTTAGAAATTAATTTACTAAATGCCGATCACGCGATTTCTTTTTCTGGTACTTTAAATAAATTTATCGTCACGTGCATAACAACTAAATAGACCAAAAAAAATTTTTTTTCTTGCTAATCCGGCAGACGATTGGACATTATTTTGTCTATAAAAATATCCCTTTTTTATAAATATATATATTTTTTTCTACATCAATTGTATATATTGATCGTCGTATTTATTATAAATATATATATATATATATATTTATTTTTTTTTGGCATTAATTGCTTATATTGACCGTTGTATTTAATTTGAATGTACTCCGTAGCGAAGTGCGGGTTTTCAGCTAGTGGAAGTATATTTGTCGACAAATTAGTTATACAACGGTATGTAACTTTTAATATTTAAAAAATAATTTTGTGCTGAGATTTTCGGAAATGTAGCTGCCCTAGTGAATTCCTGAAAGTACTGCGATTCCCTGAATTTTTTGACAGATATTTCAAGTCCCAAACTAAGGATTAAGTTCAGCGCTTGAGCATAATATGTAGATACATAGTTTGATTCCACCTGTTTCTTACAAGACAGCAATGATACTGATTTTATTTCCCCAACCATCCACATTATATAACACTTCGCTTTAATTTATTCTAATAGCTTGGCCTATAACGGAACCAAAACAATAAGTCAGGAGATTAATTCAAGGTACCTCATGGTTCTAAATTATCTGCTTTAACCTTTTCCTTACGGGGTGGGATAGCATGTATCCCAAGAATACGGGATCAAGAAGGAATATATATATATATATATATATATACACACACACACACACACACACACACATATATATATATATATATATATATATATATATACACACACACACACACATATATATATATATATATATATATATATATATATTTTATATATACGTGTGTGTACACATATGTATATATATATAGATATAGATATATACCCAACAAACACAAGACTGACGGCAACTTGACGGGCCGGTTCTGGAGGCGCCGGTAGAACGATAGGCTCGGGGAAAATGATCCTTACCGTTGCCGGGTGATTTACGAAAGTCCGACGCGGAATCCCGTAGTGTGTACCCGTTTGAGGGCCGGTGATGGTTGGATAGGAATCGAACCGAAACCGCTCTCCCTGTAACGTCCCGGAATCGATAGTCCGATTCGTAACCACAAGTAACAGAAATCTGCATCAGAATTATGGATTTGAAAGGGAAGGCGAAGATTAGATTAAACAGACTTTTCATAAATATTTATTTCACTTTTGTGAAACTTCTTTTGCACGAAAAATTCACATAATTTTCCTTGTATGAAAAGATTGAATTATATCAGAAGTATACGGCTGATATAATATAATCTTTCGGTTATACTATGTGATATATGCATAATATATATCATCTATATATTTAATTTTCTAAGCCGACTTTTTGGGCAGTCCGTGAGAGAAAACTACTGCATCAATTTACTTCATTTTGGTCTTAAACGAAAGATTGTAATCTGTAGATTTGTTAAATTTGGTTTTTGTGACAGCAATTTCCATTAATTAGCAATAATTTACAATTGATTTTTACGCATGCTCAGTGGCATGTTTAAATCTGTCTTTAGACACTCACTGTTTCCGCGCACGCTCAGTGACATGTTTTAATGGTAAACACGTTTATTCCGAGAAGTCTCTCTAGATCTATCTCTGCCTTATTTATTTTTATGATAATTATATTTGTGAAATACAATAGTAAACCTCATGGAAACTGTTTATTTCATGCTGTTTAATTAGCGATAATTTACAATTTAAAAAAATTGCTTTCTGCACATGCTCAGTGACATTTTAAAATCTGTCTTTAGATACTCACTAAGCGCGAGGCCGCTTAATCACAATTTGTTTCTGCGCATTATTATGATTTTCAACATTTGACAATGATGTGTTGAATATAATTTGTGTATTAGTACATTCATTTACTATCTAGCCGTCGTGTTTCGACAGACATCAACTATTGTTAGATTATATTAATTTATTTTTGGCTTTTATATAGAAATGAAATAAACATGCACTTACAAATGGATAATTTTTTTGATCAAGAGTTTATGCACAAGAGAGTAAAGAGTAGTACCTGCCTAAATTTGTTTTTCATTTTGATTAAGACGGACTTTTCGGCAGACTCTCTTGGATGCCAAAGTGGGTATCTATCTGGCGCTTCATTTCATACTCAGGTTCTCTGAGATTTACTTGGCAACCCTACCACCAGTTCCATTGGGCCAATATCAATTTCGTTAGGCGCTACATTTCGTTTTTTGGTAGACCGCTGGGTTACACTTATTTGGACTTCAAATTTTTAGGTGATGGTGTTGATAATTATTTCATGATTTAAATATTTCGTGACGCAGGAATTGGAGCCATTTTTTTTATAGAAACATGACCATTTTAGCTTATTTTCAGCACTTTTTTTTTGCGGGGGGGGGGGGGTAAGTATATTGATTTTGTAATGAATAACATGACCGTTTTTATTTATCAGAAGATAGATATATTCATAGCATAAAGTAAAATACTTCGAGTGACAGTTCTCTTTTAAATGAAATTGCGTCCGAATGCATTTCAATAAATGTTTAACAGATTAAACACTAAAAACATATCATACATTTTTAAACCTCTATACAGTCATAATATTGTTATTAAAATATTGAGGTACATTGAATTTTATTCGTCATTTTTACAGTATTTATTCGCATACTTTATAGCTAGTGATGTATAGAACAATAAAGAATGAATCTAGGAAATGAAATAAAAATAATTGATGACTGAAAATAAATTTCATATAGCAGACCAACGTATATGTAAATGTAGGTACAAATACTTTATAAGTTTTAACACCCATTGATATGAACTGTATTCATATTTTTCGAATATGCTTCATAAAAACAAACTCCATCTCATCAGAGATAAAATTAGAAAGTGTGTGTTTGTATGTATGTAAATGTTGACAGTAATTTAGTAGCTTTTAATGTGCTAGTAAATACAGGGCAGTTTCTAGGGTAGCTGCCATACGTGTGCGAGAATAATTCCCCCACCCCCTCATACCGTATGGATTAATTGAAATTTCTCTGAATTATTTTTACCTTAAATGAAACAACGAATTACAGAAAATATTATAAATTCAGTTTATTTTTTAATTTTATAACCTAACATAATAATTATTAATGTATTGATATAACAACTAAATGAATACGTTATATTAAATACATACAACACATATCTATTAATACATATACTTAATAAGTCAGTCAAAAAGATAATCTTTGCTTTCCTTGCTTTTTTTAATGCAAATTCTGTTATAATATCTGATCATCTATATCTTCCGAAATGTCCTTTTCGATGCTAATAATAGATAAGTCTGAAAGCCTTTCTTGTCCCATTGTAGACCTCAAATAATTTTTTATTATTTTAAGTTTTGAAAAGCTTCTTTCCCCGCTAGCCACAGTCACAGGCAATGTTAATAAAATTCGTATGGTAATCACTAAATTTGGACACAGATAGATGAGGTTGTTTGTAAATAGGTATTGAATCACATTTAACGCGTTCATTTCAAGGGAAGGTTTTCCCTATTAGCGGGTAAATCCCGGGTATTATTGTTGTCCATGTAAACGCAGCTAACGAGGGCAATGTTGTCAGTTTCATCGCATAAATCTTCAGCTATAATATATTTTTCATTTTTAAATGGATCATGTTACATACTTTCCACAAATTTACATTTTGTAGACCTATTTGATTTATCTGTTTCAAGGAAATCTGATATTGAAATAAATCCCCAAAAAATGCTCCCTAATTTCCATTTGCTTTGATTTATTACTTAATAGAACAAATCTTACTACAACAGTAAGTCGGTCTTGGTTGCTTAGATCAGGGGTGGAATCTAAAATAGTAGAATAATATTTACAAAATTTTAAGAATGATATTATTTCATGTCTTATTTTTTGTTCCAAAAGGGAAATAGGTCATTTTCAATATGAACACCTACAGTGGCTCCAAAATGTGTTCGTACACTTACGATTTTCAATGAAATAGGGATCTATCTGTTGTGTCTCACACGTTCAAGGACTACATTCCAACTGAGTTTTATTTACAGAAAATATACATTTACATACAAAAGGACAAATACAGACACTTAGCACCATCTGGTGTGAAAAGTTAAAAACACTTTGTAGCATTTATATATATATACCAACACTCTCCCCCTGCGAAAAGGGGTTTTATCTTTTCAGAACATTAACAGCACATTTACATTAAACATATATTCTTCAATGAGAATAACAATTTATCAAATGTTACAGCCTTGGTTAAGAAATCAGAAATCATCTCATTAGTATTCACATATTTAGTCTTTATAGTATCATTTTCAATGAGATCTTTGACAAAATGGAATTTCAGATTCACATGTCTAGTTTTATTTGATGACTTACCACTATTTAACCAATCGATGGCTGATTGACTATCACTATATAAGACTACAGGTCTCTTAACAAAATTTTCACATTTTAATTCAGTTAACATGTTTAGAGTCCAAGTTAATTCTCTTGCAACATCGGCGATAGCTAGCAGTTCTGCTTCACATGTAGAAAACAAAAATGTGTTGGACTATCCACTTTTCCACGTAAGAAGTGAATTACCAATCATTATAACACAACCTGAAAATGATTTGCCTCCCTCAGCATTTCCCCAACTGGCATCTGCGCAACAATTTAAAAATCCATTTTCTCTGTCATAAAACAAAACTTTATTTTTTGTTGCGTTTAAATACTTCAAAACTCTTTTAGCTAATGTATAATGCCTTTTTTCCGGTCGTTTATTAAATTGTGATAAATAGCTAGTGACAAAAGCGAGATCTGGGCGAGTTCTATTAGCCAAATATAAAATCTCACCTTTAGTTATTGGTGTATTAGCTTTCTTACAGTTTTCCAATCCATATTTATTTATCAGAGATTCAATGTAATGCGTTTGCGATAAACTAATACCATTTTCATTTTGTAGAACTTCTATACCTAAAAATTTGGAATTTTCTGTAGTTTCATTTAATTCAAAAGTTTTTCTAAGCTTAAGTATTATCTCTTCACATAATTTAGAATTATTTGAAAATATTGCCAAATCATCTACATAAATACAAATTGCGAAAAAATCAGTTTCATTACTTGTAATAAAAACACAATTGTCAGATGCAAGCTGGTTGAGGCCAATCCTTTTCAGTTCATTTTTAAGTTTAATATGCCAATTTCTACCAGATTGTGGTAAACCATATAAGCTACGCTTTAATTTACATACATTGTTCTTACCAAATTGTTCTTCATAACCTGGTGGGATTTCCATGTAAACAGTTTCTTCAATATCGCCATACAAGTAAGCTGTCTTGACATCAAAAAATCTTACAGATAAATTTAATTTTGCAGCTAATGATATCAATAATCTAAATGATTCTATATTAACAACAGGCGAAAAAGACTCTGAATAGTCTTTATTTTTAATTAAATTAAAACCTGCCGCTACGAGTCTTGCTTTATAAATTTCCTCGTCATTAATTGTTTTAACTGAATAAATCCACTTACTTTTGATTATTTTTACATTTTTAGGTCTTTCAATTATTTCAAAGACATTATGCTTATTCATTGACTCTAATTCTTTTTGCATCGCGATTTTCCACTTATTATGTTTAATGCTATTCATTGCTTGCTCATAATTTTCAGGTATTGAATTATTTTCCTCCCGAGTAGAGTTACTTAAGGCCAAATTCGCCGTTGACTTATTTTTTATACGTTCGGAACGCCTTAATTTAGGTGATAACTCATGATTTGAGTTTTCCACTCTTTGATCGTTTGTGGTTTCATTTTGTAATGATTTTGTGTCATTAATTTCACTTTGATTATTTTCACGCGGGTTAATTTCTGTTTCTGCTTCTAAATTTGAAAAATTGAACTGACTCAGATTTTCAACATTCCATAAATAGGATTCTGAATTTTTCGTTATGAATTCGCTGCCTTTTAATTTTTCGTCAAATTTAACTGATCGTTCCTCAATCACTGTATTTTTTGCGATGTCATAAATCCTATATGCTATTCTATCTCTGGAATAACCGACAAAAATTCCGCGTTTCCCTGGAACATCAAATTTATTGCGAAATTGTTTAGGAATATGATAATAAGCTACACAGCCAAAAGTTTTTAAATAACTTATTTTGGGTTCTTTACCTGTCCATATTTCCATCGGAAGTTTATTTTTATATTTGCGCGGTGTAATATTCGATACATGAGTACTGCAGGATATGGCTTCCGCCCAAAATTTTTGAGGTAGTCTACTCTCATATAGTAAGGTTCTTGCGCGTTCTACTAAAACTCCTATAGCCCTCTCGGCTTTTCCGTTTGATTCTGGGTTGTACGGTACTGTTTTTTCATGAGATATGCCAAATTTCAGTAAGAATTTAGTCATTTCCTTATTCACAAATTCTAATCCATTATCGGTTCTTAAGCGTTTGATTTTTCGGCTTGTTAGGTTTTCATACCTTTCTTTAAAATTTTTAAACACATCAAATACTTCATACTTATGTTTTATAAAATAAGAAAAATACATACCAGAATAATCATCTACAAGCATTAAAAAATATTTAGAACCACCCAATGAATCAATATTTATAGGACCAGCTAAGTCAGCATGAATTAATTCCAAAACAGAATTACTTTGATCAATATTAATTTTGCAATGTTTTTTACGAGTTAATTTACTGATATTACATGATTCACAATTTAAAATTTCAGATTCTTTAACATTTATATCAATTATATCTTTCATTTTAGACATATATTGAGGATTCAAGTGACAAAGTCTTTTATGCCATAATTCATAATTTTCTACATTTTTAACAAAGTGACACTCTAATAATTCAGATGAATTATTATCAATACAAGGTTTCATTATAATTTCTAAGCGATTATTTACTTTCTCAGCTTTTAAAACAATTTGACCAGTTTTGCTTAAAACCAAAACATAATTATCATATGATTGAATACTATAACCTCTTTCCATTAATTTAGTCATGGATAACAAATTACATCTTAAATCAGGTACATAAATCACATTATCAATAGTTAATGTATTTTCAATATTGTTTACAAATGTCTTAGCTTTAACTTTTCCTTCGCCAATAGATTTTAAAACAGAATTCTTACCTGCTAAGTTAATATGACCAACATCGGAATAAAAGTTTTCAAAAAATTTAAGGTCCTTGCACATATGTGAGCTGCTTCCAGAATCCAAAATCCAAATATCCTCACAAGTAGCGTCGGAATGTTCTGGGTCTGTCATAAGGGCAAAGTTCTGATTTTCGTTTTCAAATGCTGCGTTCGCGAATCTCATTTTTTGCTTGTTTTTGGTTTTGTCGTTAGGTAATGTTCTTATCACGTTGTCGGGTGCATTTCCACTCCTGTTTCCTGTTTTATTCCTGAAAAAACAATTTCTGGCTATGTGATTGGATTTGTTGCAGATCCAGCAAAGTTTTACGTTTCTATTACTGTTTTTAACATGGAAAGCTTCTCCTTTTCTGGATATGGAATTTGAGTTCATTTTTAAATGGGTATTCTCTTCTTCGCGTAAAATTTCTAATATTTCATCAATTTCTTTTTCTCTTTGCGTCTTCAATATTTCTCTTATTTTCCCGAATTTATGGTTAAGTCCACGAACTGTGTAGTAAACCAGTTCACGTTCTGAAATGTTCAAACCAAGTGCGCTACACTTCATAGAAAGTCCCCTTGCTCTGGCTATGTAGTCAGATACATTTTCGTTTTCTTGCATTTCTATATTCTTTAGCTCATTTCCAGCATCTATCTTCCGGTCTTCATTTTTTCCTGTGAAAACCCTTTTTATTTTTTCCCATAAATTTTTGGCATTGGTTTCTTCTGCAAATTGGAGACTCTGTTCATCTGAAAGTGATAGCAAAATATAGGCTACAGCGTCATCATTCTTTGTTTTCCAATCTTCTAGTAATTTTAAATCCTGTGGTCTATCTTCATAGATAACATCTATTAATCTTTTTAAAGTTAAAATTGCCTTGATTTTCATAGACCAGAGTAAATAATTTCCACTATTCAACAACGGAATGCTTTTCATGTTATCCATTTTCTTCGCTATCGTTTAAACTTTCGCTTTAGGAAATCTCACAGTTGCATTTTGAATTCATCGGCGACCGGATGTCGATGCGACTGGCTCTTCGAGGAGAAAAACAACCACGAAGCTCTGCTGCCAAATGTTGTGTCTCACACGTTCAAGGACTACATTCCAACTGAGTTTTATTTACAGAAAATATACATTTACATACAAAAGGACAAATACAGACACTTAGCACCATCTGGTGTGAAAAGTTAAAAACACTTTGTAGCATTTATATATATATACCAACACTATCCATTAATTAAAATGAATATTACAGAATGGGCATTTAATAATAAGATTTATAATCTATTCTTAACAAAACTATATGAAATATTTTGAAAACATAGTAAAACTTTATTTTTAAAACACCAATAATCAAAAAGTAACAAAAACTATCTCACAAAAGTCATCGTACACTGAAATATTTTCGGATAAATTCATAACTAAAATTATCGCCTGGCGCTTTATTTTTATTTTTGAATTGTGGTGGCATTTAAAATATCATTTGGCTTTAATTTTTGCTTGCCTATTCCGTAATATTCTATTTATTATTTAAAAATGGCTTGCAAAGAAACAACAAACAGCATTGATCGAAAATTGATTATTTTTCATCATAGTTGTGGTAAATCAGTTCGGAATGTTGCTAAATTACTTAATTTATCCCATTATACTGTGCAGTATGTGATAAAACGCTTTAAAGAAGAAAATCGGATAAAAATCAAGATAAGAAAAGGTCGTCCGGCAAAGTTAACAAAACGTGATGAGAGATTTTTAATTAGAAAATTTGTGAAAAATCTACGTTTGAGTGCTGTAAAACTTTCTGCAGAATTTAATGAAACATTTTCTACTTCAATTTCACCTGAAACTGTTCGACGAGTTCTCAGAGCAGCTGGATTATATGGGCGTTCTGCCCGTAGAATCTTTTTTGTGAGTGAGAAAAACAGAAAGCTCGGGCTTTCCTTCGCACTATCAATGATTAATAAGCCCCAAACCTATTGGAATAATGTCTTATTTGCCGATGAAAGCAAGTTTATCATTTTTGGTTCCGATGGGCGTATAATTGTATGGAGAAGAAAAAATGAGGAACTTAATCCTAAGAACTTAGTAGAAACAGTTAAGCATGGCGGTGGAGGTGTCCTTGTGTGGGAGTGCATGTCAACATCAGGACTAAGTAATTTGGTATTTATTGATGGCATAATGAATCGTGCTGTTTATATATATATTTTAAGAGACAATTTAAAATTATCAGCCTAAAATTTGGGTATTTGAAATTTTTAATTTTTTTTAATCAAGATAACGATCCTAAGCCCACGGCTCTCAACGTTCGCCTCTGGTGTCTCTATAATTGTCCACAAGTTTTGAAAACACTACCTCAATCGCCAGATTTAAACTCAATAGAACATTTTTGGAGAGAACTGGAGGTTCGAGTACGAAAACACGACATTTTTAAAAGAAAAAGCGAACTAAAAACAATTATGATGGAAGAATGGATGAACATTGATGCAGAAATTACAAAAGAACTAGTGCAATCTATTCCCAGACGTTTAAAAGCTGTTGTCGATGCTAAAGGATATCCTACTAAATATTAATTTAACGAAAAATTAGAATATTTTCTTATAAGTAGAGATTTTTTTACAAGTGTTCGATGACTGTTGTGGGATAAAGTTTTTGTTACTTTTTGATTACTGGTTTCTTAAAAATAGTTTTACTATGTTTTTAAAATATTTCATGTAGATTTGTTAAGAATAGATTATACATCTTATTGTTAAATACGCATTCTGAAATATTCATTTTAATTAATGGATAGACCCCTATTTCATTGAAAATCGTAAGTGTACGAACACTTTTGGGAGCCACTGTAAATAATGAGGCATATTTGATGGATTTCTGCTGATTCTAGTGAGGTGCTGTGATATTTTAATGAAAAAATATCATCAAGTTTCCTTACCTGTGAAATATTTTTATTGGTCAGCAATCACAAAATCCAGCACAAAAATTAGAGACAAAAAGCTTTGTTTTTCAGTTGTTGAGGTGGACACGTTCAAAATTAATATAGTGCAAATTATCCCGGGCCGTGATTTATAGGCTCAGGGCATAAAATAGTATTTTCCTGCAACCTGACAAAAACCGCCCTAACCGACGCTATTTGATGGGTTAAAACGTGTTAAAACAAAAACGAAAAATGTATTTCCCAACTGGTTGCTACGTGGAGTAGCGTTTTAAAAACCAATGTAGTTTTGTTTATTTCCAGTTATACTTGTAAAATTCATTTTTAACTCTAAGTAGTTATCTAGCATAATGATAATATTTTTATATTCATTATTTTACTAATAAATTAGTTTTAAGTTTTTTTAACCGCGCATCCGCAACCCCCACCCCACCCCACCCCCCATCTCGACTTTCCAGCTGTGTGCTGTGCCTCGCTTGGGGTGGTGAAATTCCTTTGTGTCCTCCCTCCGTGGACATTTGCAGGTGCAAGTAAGAGTGTGTGTGTGTGTGTGGGGGGGGGAATTCTAAAAATAGACGGGAATGCTCTTTGGGCAGTCGCCAATCTTTTATACAGGCGGTATAAAAATTGGCGATGTTGTTTTGGCGAAACCTATGGCGCACGCTATTCATGCCAATTATATTCCGACACAGTTAATGTCTGCAGTTCTCTACATGGTTGAACATTTCCTATCTCTCCGACGCTCGACTGTGTGGGATTTTCTTTATTTCCAACATTTTTTTAATATACCGTCATTGGACAATGACCGAGAGGTATGTTTATATTTTATACTTGTTATTTTAAGTAAACTTCGTAAATTTTCTCGAGAAAAGAAAATTATAATATTTTCTATAGAGGAAATTTATTTCATTCTTCTCAAAGTTAAAAGTGAGGTGTAATATATATTTGAAAATCACGAATTACCCGATTATATAATCTTAATTTATATAATTTATTTGAAAATGATTTAAAATTAAAATTGAATGTAGTTCAATGTTTTATAAATTTTGTTCAGTCCTTTTTTCAGTCTTATCGTATTCAGCAATATAAGACTGTAGGATGACAGATTATTATTATTTTTATCACCCAAGAATAAACTTACCAAGACGTATTTGAAGATGTCTCAAAACAAAATATTTCTTGAACAGCTAAGCTTTAACAATGAACTATTCTTTGATATGCAAAACTATGAAATTTTTTCACTTGTCAACTACTAAAAAAGTACTGAACAAAATTTATAAAACATTGAACTACTTTCAATTTTAATTTTAAATCATTTTCAAATAAATTATAACAATTAAAGTTATATAATCGGGTAATTCCTGGTTTTCAAATATATAATACACCTCACTTTTAACTTTGAGAAGAATGAAATAAATTTCCTCTATGGAAAATATTATAATTTTCTTATCTCGAGAACATTTACGAACTTTACTTGAAATAACATGTACAAAATATAATTTTAAGGGATTATTCTGAACAAAAATTTTAGATTTTAGCAGAGATTAATATTTTCTATTACCTGAAAATACACGAGAAAAAGAGAAAAGTTAAAAATATTAATACTAGTTATACATGGAGAGCCAGAAAAAAAAAGAAATAAAGTGTAAGGGTAGATATCAGATGTTATATATATCAAGTATTATATATATAACATCTGATATCTACAGATATATATCAGATATATATCATCTGATGTATATCAAATGTTATCATAAACACTGTTATCACAAGTACTGTTATCATAAACAATATCATTAATAAAAATAAAAAGCATGTGAAAGGAAGGGGTCTAAGAAAAACTTAGAAAATCTGTCGGAATTCCAATTATGGCCCAGCACTGGAAAGTAACCCTGATCGACGGCTCTTTGATGGTTTCGAGATGGGTATTTGACGGCCTGTCGACACGAATTATTGCTCCCGTAACCGACCCATCAGCCTCCGGCAATGGTGAGGCTGTATGTCCACATCGACGGGAACTTTGCGGTTCAATCACGGTACGCAGTCGGATGCACGATAGCTTCATTGTTACCGGAAGCGGCCCAGAACTCGACGGGGAAGTCGCGGGCGAGAGGACAAGCCCGTGACGGATCCGATACTGACCTAATGCGCCGGCCCGGCAATGGAGAAATCGGCTGGCCGGAATCATCCGGCCCCGGCCCGATGCCTCTGTGTTTGTTGGGTATATATATGTATGTATGTATGTATGTATGTATGTATGTATGTATAATATAATATATATATATATATATATATATATATATATATATATATATATATATATATATATATATATATATATATATATATATATAATCCACCTAAATGGCCGTTCTTACAAAGGGGTATGGCATTCCGTTCTAAAGGGGGAATTGGAAAAATAGTCCCCATAAGCTAAAGGTTAAAACATTGCTATGAGCTCGAATATTAGTTTTGCATATAATCTAACTGATTCATCTAGCTAACTCAGTGATTCTCACACTTTTTTTCGTCACGGTTAACTTTTAATAATTTATAAATTTGACGGCACACAAAAAGTAAGATAAATTCAAAAGAATTCTACTTGGATAATTGATTGATGTACCTATAATATATTTTGTAAAAATACAGGAGGTCGTTCGCAATTTATGGAAACAATTTGGTATTCATTTTTGTAAATTTCAAGAAAGGGACGTCTCTGATCCTAAAAGAAAATCCGCCGAATCAAAGATTCATTGCATCGAAACTAGGAATGTCTTCTGGCACTGTAAGTAAAATCATTCATAAAGATTTGAAGTTGTAAAAGATGTTTAAACCTAAAGTTCATCTGCTTTTGCCAAAGCATAGTGCTGAAAGAAAAACAAATTGTATAAAATTATATGAAAAACACCTGGCTGCTGAAAAAAGGAAATTTGTAGCGCGGTCACCGCGCAGTGTTACTAAAAATGTCTCTTCCCAAATTTCTCACCCCATTTTACTTTTTGCTTATGGGGACACATAAAACGGCAGGTATATGCTACTCCTCCGCCAACATACCGCCAACAACCGTAGCACCTGCCATGTTAGCCCGGCCACACGCCGAATGCAACAAAACAGTGCGCAACGTTTCTGTTGCTAGGCGTTGCGCAACCAAAATGTTTTATCGTGGAAAATGGTGATACATTGGGACTCGCAACGCTAGGTTGATTTGATATTTCAGCATTAGTAAGAAAGAACACGGGAGTTGAAGAGGTCTGCAGTATTTTGTTCTTTGTTGAGGGAAGTGTTTAATTTTGGGAAAGTAGTTTGGTCATAACTGTGGGTGATATGGCAAGTGAGGAAGTAGAGGTAGCTATTCTTTTGTGGCAATTTATACAATTTTTGGATGAAAAACCAGAAAGAAGTTGTTTCATCCATCCAATCAATAAAAGAGACATTGGCAGTTTTATTAAAGAACTTAGAAATGACCCAGGTAAGTTTTGCAGTTTATTGTATTTAAAGCATATCTACGTTTGATTATCTCTTGGGACTTGTTGAAGACTAGATTCGGTAAAAGAACACCAACTACCGGAAGAGTATACCCCCAGAAGAAAAGCTTTTAATAACATTACGGAATAACTTTTAATAACATTGTTTAATAACAAAAGCTTTTTGTTTTCTCCTTTGATTACATTGCAGATGATGCGTCGGATACAGAAAGCTAGAAACAGAAACGTTGCGCACTGTTTTGTCGCATTCGGTGTGTGGCCGGGCTTACACAATGTGCAGCGAGAAATCCAGTCCAGGGTGCAAATGTGTACAGTGGCTAATGGAGAGCATTTTCAGCAACATCAATAGAAGATCCTGAAGATAGGGAAGTGTCTAAGTTTCTTTCTTCCACTCTTTATGACATGACAGTTTTCGAAATCGTGACCAAACAAATGTCCATTTCCTACATTCTGTTTTATTAAGTATTAATGTGCGCGAGGTGTCTTTTCTTACTAAATAGATGATGCTGAACAACTTTGTAACTGATCTTTTTTACCGTCTCTCGTATCGTTTTTGAGATAAAAACGCTCATTCCAAAATTTGCCGATAAATGGCGTTGTAAGTTGTCTCGTCGAGTAGCTCATAGCCTTTTTTACTATACCTAGACACCCACTTTATGGCCTAAGCTGTCACCGTTTAGAAGTTAAGAGGGGGGGGGGCGTAACGGATATAGGTGGGAACCCTGTATGTGTGTTCTAAACGCAAAAAGGCGGCGTATGTTTAATGACTTTAATCGCAGTGATGTACCCCGATTCCGCTTTCATTATGAACACCTTAGTATGTGATAACCGCTGGTAGCATATGAGACAACGTGGTTGCATAACTCTGCGAGATAGCTTCGAAACGTTACCGGTAATGTAATTTATATCTGACATTAGAATTGATCACAGTGGAAAAAACTGAATCCCCAGGGAAAGTCGACAAAAAGCTGCTGTAAAAGCAATTTCACATTCATTGTTTTCAGATATTAACGTAGAAAAAGTCACAAAGCTGCAGTGCATATATATATATATATATATATATATATATATATATATATATATATATATACAGTGATTTCCGCTTATAAGAATCACGTTTGTTATTACTGTTTTTGATTCTTATAAGCGGTTGATTCTTATAACCGAAACTTCCCTTTGGACAGGCACACATACACAAATATATACTTGTACATATATATAAACACACAGGCACATATATACATAATTTACCATTAAATACTCTTTAATTTACGTTATTTATCATTTATTAAAATTATTTTTTATAATTATAAAAATACTCAATTTCTAGACCTATAAGTAACAACACATGATTATAAAATCAACAAGAGGCAGCTTCTCTTTGACTACACTTTGGAAGAGCATCATATCTAATTAACAAGTTCTGTTTTTCAGAAAAACTAAGAGTTTTCCTTGTTTTTATCATATTTGAATTCGACTATCAAAAAGTTCTAACACTAACTGGCGATTTTGTTAGAATACTAAAGTGAATACTAGCGACGTATGCTTATTACAGTCTCAGACGAAGATTCACTTTATAGCTTACGTTTCACTGTTTGATTCTGAATCAAACCGTGAAACGTTTGATTCAGCATCTGGTTCATCTGATTCAGCAAAATGGATCCGTTTACGTTTCACGGTTTGAAGTGCTGAATCCACTGTCCCGTTTGCGTAATTGATGGTGGACACTTTGCGGAAGATTTATGTGTTTCAGGGTCCAGAAATCCGCAACCAGGAAGTAAGTGGTGGGAAAAAAGGAGTGCCTGTCTGGAGAAAAGCGAAATCGGACCCGGGCGGGTTAGATGCCCCTGGGTAAAGTTAATAAGACAGTGTTTAGCAAAAATGTATAAGGAGAAACTCTTATGTTATGTCTAAAGGAATGTATTTTACGACTGTTTTCCACCCCAAAGTTTTATCAATCTTTCTTTTCAAAAACTTAAGAAAGAATTTCGTACCTTTTGAGAGTTCAAGTGGCATTTTTTGGAAAAATGAAAAGAAGGCGAAGATTGCAAACTGATTCTTATAACCGGTGGATTGATTCTTTAAAGCGGAAATTTTAACATGGAAATTATACATTTGTTTTTGTTTTTGCGATATTGATTCTTATAAACGGTTGATTCTTATAACCACTGATCACTATAAGCGGTGGTTACTGTATATATATATATATATATATATCCAACGCGGCAGGTACCCTATCGGGAGAACATTGACCTCCATGTGGCGATTTCGTCGTCTATTATATTATGGAGGCACCATATGGGGGATCGAACACTGTTTCCTATGAGAGGAGAATACATGAACTTCCATTCTGTATCCGGAATTCGAACTCGAATCCTCTTTTGTGGATGCCTGATACACTGACCACTATATGACGAGTGTGGTGCACTGCAGTATTTGGCTTCTAAATTTATACGTGATGTATGAGATAATAGAAAATCAAGAATTCAAGATAATATGCAAGTATATCTCCGTCCCGGCGTTAGCCACACGGAATTCAACTGATGCCTGGCCACCACAACACAATCTCCCCAGACGCCGACCCAAAAGATCGAAGTCTAGGTCACATAGACCCCTCGAGTCCATTAAATAGCTACCAAATTTCAAATTAAGATAAAATTAACAATTTAATAATAAATAATAACTTAAATTCCAGAATCCAGAGCCAGTTCCTGTGCTCCGCTTGAACCTAGTCACTGCTTTATCACTTTAAACTTCAACAACAAAATTTTAACTACAATTTAGTTAACAATTCATAAGTGAACATTTAACTTCATATAAGTATATACATGCATAAAGGCATCTGCGCTTACATAACAAAATATAAGCATTTATATACTGACATAAAAGCAACTGCTTTATATAACATAATTTAAACAATTATAAACACATATACATACATAAATTAATATTTGTAAACCACGTATAGCAAACAAATTCACAATTCGCAATATCTGTATTACTTACATTACTTTTACACATTCAGTTATTTAATATTACAACAATTTCATACAAATTATTCTATTAAATTCAATCAATTTTCAAGTTAATTACTTTTACAAGCCATATAATTCGATATTTAATAGCATACCATATTAATTCATATATTGTTTTAAAACACAAAGATAAGAACAAAAAAAACCCTCAACGGGAAAAAAAAGGGATGTGGACATCCATCAGAACCCCCACTATATCTTTTATTACTTTTTTACTATAATAGTCAACAAAGAGTTTGTGTTTACTCCAGCTTGTGTAATCTGAGGGAAATCTTTCTCTATAAGCCTGTAGATCTATACATTCATAGATGCAATGCTCTACAGTCTGTTTCTCCCCACACCAACATTTATCATCTTTCTTGTGTATTCTGTGCTGGTATTCCGCAAAGCACCCATGTCCTGTAATAGCTTGATTTAACTTGAAATCATTACAAAGTCTGTCTTCTGAAACTTCAGGATATATTTCATACACTCTCCTGCCCTTATCAGACTCATTCCATAACTCCTGTCAATTGGTCATTTCCTCTCTTTTAATCTTTCCCTTAACTCTTTTCTTAGAGTGTTTATAAGTTGTGCCAGCATATTCGAGCTCTGTTGCCTCTTTCGCGACTCTGTCAGCCTCCTCATTCCCCTCTTCACCAACATGCGCTTTAACCCAATGGAAGCTGATATTCATATCTTCATTACTTATAACCTCTTTAATTTTTTCCGAAATTTCGCCTTTATAATTAACCGCCTTTAATGTTTCCAACGCACTTCTAGAGTCCGTATAGATATCAAAACTCTTAACTTCTTTCATTTTCATAACATCTATCGCAATTTGAATAGCTCTCATTTCTGCCAGATAAGAGTTGCCATTTATAATCTTTTCCCTATATATCTCCTTTTCATTGTCTTGCATGTATACCACAACACCAGCTCCCGCGTTTTCCTCAATCTTAGAGCCGTCTGTATATATTCTTACTTGTGTCTTCGGCGTATTATCATACGTCCATTCAATACTCATTAAATCTTTCCATTTTCTTATTCTGCTTGTTCTTACTTCACAATTTGCTCTATTCAATACTTCATCACCTATTTCAATCTCTACACCTTCATCATATATTTTAAACATTTTACAATTTATTCTTGCTTTCAGATGCAGTGGCATACAGCCTGATAGTACGTTTAGGGCATCCGTAGACACGGTTCTATAACATTTCGTTATAGCCAACATAAATGGTCTCTGTTTGTTTCAATTTTCTATCTATAACTACACCTTCGTTATACCAAATTTCCACAGCATACAGTAGTATTTTCTCAATTACAGTGAGGTAAATTTGTTTTATAATGCTGCCCCGTATTCCCCATGTCTTTTAATAATTCTCGTTAATTTATAAAAGAACTTTAATGATTTTTCCTTAACCATATCCAGATGCTGTAAATATTTCAACTTGCAATCAATTAACACCCCTAAATACTTTAATTCTTTATGATACTTTATATTTTCCCCCGCCAGCTTAATTGTTGGTTTGGTTTTGATAACACCTTTACTAGCAATTATTGTATAAGCACACTTATCAATACTGAAATTTAATTCATTCCTATTTGCCCAATCGTAACATCTATCCAATACTTCTCTTGAAATTTCCTTAAACTTATAACTAACCTTACTATTAATCATTATCATTAGGTCATCAGCAAAAGCTTGCATATACCAATTTTTACTGTAACTATCAATGTCTAGTAATTCGTTAATTATTATGAGCCACAATATAGGGCCGAGGGAAGATCCCTGAGGGACCCCTACGTTATACTCATGCTCACCACTTCTCATAATAACTTTTCTATCGCTAATATAACTAATTATTAATTTATATAACTTAGGTTCAATCTTTAATTTATTTAACTCCCTTATTACATTACTTCTTCTCACAGTATTAAAAGCATTCTTAATGTCCAATGAAATAAGACAAGTATGTTCATCCCTACTTTTATTTTCATAAATTATTTTCTTGATGTTATTGAGCGCATGAAGAGTGCTCAGGTTCCTTCTGAACCCATATTGTGCTTTCGATAGCAAATTGTTTGATTCCAAATGCGTAACCAGCCTGTTTGTAATTATTTTATCGAGTATCTTACCCAGTACAGGTAGCAGACATATAGGCCTATACGAACTCGGAAGTAATGGATCTTTCTCCCCTTTTCTAAAATAAATAACCTTAGCCTTCTTCCATTCCTTTGGAAAGTAGCCATCGTTCAAGCATCTATTAAATAAGCAGTACATCACTCTCTTATTAATATTATATGTTTCTTGAATAATACTTAGTGTAAATCCCTCATATCCAGGTGCTTTACCTTTTGACATTTCACTCATAGTTAATTCAATTTCAAGATTAGTTATTTCAATAGTATTTTCACTATTATCACTTACTTCCGTGTCCTCTTCCTCTTCTACTATCCTATTAAAATGATATTCCGTTAGAACTCGTTCTATTTCTTCTTCATTATCCACAATTACGCCGTTTAAATCCTGTACTCTTTCAGTTACATTTTGTCTTTTATCAGAAATGATATTCGTTACTGCACCAAAAGTATCTTTCACAGTTAATTTATCTAAATATTCCTTGAAAGTACTTCTTTTCGCATTATTGATCAACTTCTTATACCTTGCACTCTCTTCTTTGAATTTAATCAGCCTATTCTTTCTATCTTGGGGGTCAGTCGTCTTTTGATACAATCTCCTAAGTGCTCTCACTTTGCTTCTTTTTATTCTTAAGTCCTCATTCCACCAATAAGCGTTGGACTGATTCTTCTTACTTCTTTTCTTCCTATGTTTCTTACATAATTTCGTAATTTCCTCATTAAATTTCTCTATTACACCATCAATGCTCATTTCTTCCATATCTTGCTCTAACTTTTCCATTACTTTTCTAAGTTCCATTCTAAAACTCCACCATCTCATATTCTTTATCTCCCATCTTGGATCAGTATCTCTTCTTTTACTTACATCATCCATTACTATATCAAATAGTATAGCGTTGTGATCTGTCAGTACATACTCGTCTACTACTCTCCACTCTCTTATGTACTCTTGCTTCATTCCAAAAGTGATTGTCAAATCAGGCCAGCCTTGTCCTGCTGGACCATAATATGTAGGTAAGCTTGTAGGGTCATTGTGTATAATGCCATCTAATCTAATAACTAAATCTATTATTGCCGCACCCCGTACGTCAGTGGGCCTCCTTCCCCAAACCGTAGACTTTGCATTAAAATCTCCTAATAAAACAATTTTCTTTCCTTTATTTCTCTCTAGAATGTCTAGCAGCTGACCCCACTGTGGATCTACTCTTTCCATTTTTCCACCTGCAGGCGGTAAATAAACAGTTATAAATAAAATTTCTTTATCACCATTTCCACACTTAATACCTACCAGATATTCCGTGTTAATCAAATTAACATACTTGATACTTCTTTTAATGATTAACGCCGCTTTAGGTTCATGACAAAAATAGATACTCTGATAGTTACTCGGGAAATCTTCCAACATATGTTTCTCACCCCTTTTAAAATAAGGCTCGCTTGCAGAAATAATATCAAAATCTAAACTACTTGTAAATTCCTTTACTGCATTAATAGACTTATTAAAATTAAGATGTGTGCATTTATACACAACTGGATTGCCATAGTCAGAATTAGAAACAAGACTGTGGGAACCACCAACAAAAGAATGCTGAACACAAGTAAGAGACAAAAAGTTACTCGCCATAAAATGTAAGATTCTTAATGCGCTCCACCTCGGCACAATATTTAGGGCACCTCATATCGGTGGGCATATGTTTATCGTCAATTTTCACTTTATTTACCGCATTAAACCTCAAGCAGTTCACACAGCATGTCTCTTTTACACATTCTTTCATTTCATGTCCTTCAGTCCCACAGTTTTTACAAATACTATTTGTTTGCCTGCAATACTTCTTTGGGTGCCCGAACCGCCAACATTTATAACAGATTCGGGGCCTTACATAGTCACGAAAATTATAACATTCCCACTCTAGTTTAAAACGCTTTAGGTTCTTAATTTTTGGGTACGCCTCACCATTTATGCTTAATACCCAATTCATCCCTCTCTCAGTTTTATACTTACTTAGTACTCTTAATTCCACTCCTTCCAATTGTTCATTATGAACAGATAACTTTTCTATTAGTTCCTTATCCTCATATTCTCTTTGAACATTATATATTACAATATTTGGATCTTTTTTGGGGGGCTTCTCTATTTTATATTCACTTTTCAACACATCATTCTTTTCTACTTCTTCAATAATTTTGTCAATTTCTTCTTCTTTCTCAACCCCTATTAGAACTCCCCCTCTGTTAATTTTTTTTAACATTGTAACTCCAATCTTCAATTTACATGGATCTATATACTTCCGTACCGTTTCTTTTGTATCTTCTGTCGATTGCTCTAACTTAGGGTATACAGCAATAACATGCTTTTCCTTATCAGCCCTAGTTCGCGATCTTGATCTCGACTTACCTCTCGATTTCTGTTTCACCACATCAGCATATGTAGTACCTGAACTCTTTTCTAAACCTCTTACTAATCCTGTAAGGTATTGCGAGTGTCCCTGCTGTTTTTTGAAAATTGACACAATTGTATTGATATGGCCTATAACTTCCTCCTTTAACTCTTTTTCCAATTTCTTAGAGTTAAGCAATTGTATTGCTCTCTTCTGGCATTGATTCACTGTTTGTTCATTACTCATGAACATATTTTCGTATACATTTTCCTGCTCTTTTTTCTCCCCTTCAACTTTCTTTTCATCTTCAACACTCACTGTGCTGTCTGTACTTCCTCTAGCAGAGCCCCTAGCAACTACGGCATTCCTCGTGGTCCTTACTCTGCTTCTTACACCACCACTTTTTATATCCATTTTTTAACTACTTATATATATATATATACATATATATTCAAAATAAGTTGCCGTGTTGATAAGCAATCACAAACAAGTTCATATATCTATCATTATCGAGTGGACATCAAAATATTGTATGTATCAAAATTAACGTCAAAAAACGTTATTGATCACTATTAAATATCTGTCTGACTGCTCAATTTGAGCATATAAACAAATGCTAATAACACATCCTACCTTATCTTCAATGCCGCTTGGCTGGCGCAGTCAAAAATGCCCCGAAGTGCTACAATTCTTCCCGGGCGAAACCGCCCATTCAGCCGCTATGTCAGCGGCTTACCGTCACCAGTTAAGCCTTCCACGTACTTTTTCTTCTAAGTCCTTATTTTCAGTAAAATATACATCCAAATTGAATAAATTTTACATCTGTGTATTCCTCAAAGCTAAAACTGTCTAATAATAGACAAATAAACGCAATTCAATCAAGAATAACATATGAAATCAGCATATATGCGGAGCGCCGAAAAAACCGTCATTCACTCATGGCCGCCATTATCAGTCCGAATTCAAGATAAAAAGAACTTTTTATATACCATGTTTTTAAATTTTCTCTTGAATCATATAAACTTGACAATTCTATGTATTAATACTTTTTTTAAATTTATTGATGAATTATCCCATCAACCTGAAAGAAGATGAAGTTAATTGGAAGTCAACTCGTGTTTAACTTTTCGTTCCCGTCCCGGCCGACAGATGGCTGCACCAGTCTACGAAACAAAATTAACAGAAAAATAATTCAATTCTGCTTAAAGTTGGCTAAAAGTATTAAGATAATGCATTGTCATCGTGTTCCGAGCTATTCTAAAAGTTTGAAATGTCTAGCGAGTCGGGAAGTTGGTTAAAAATCGATTGTAAGATTTGTACTAGACAAATACACACACAAACAAGTAAGCGAGTTAATGAAAACATGGAAAAAATACATCTAACGGTGTCTTCCACATTTTTCAGTGGTTCAAAGTCGACGAAAGGCTCAACTCCCGTGATGAGACGTGCAGTTTCAAACTGTTAAATAACCGCCTACCCTATTCTGCATCTCGAAAATGTGTCGTTTCAGCATCACGCGCGACGTTTTTCTCCGGAGTGTGTCTAAACTTTCAAAAGCTCCGTTGACCTTTTACCGCAATTTCTATCTCCGGACTTGATCGGGGGGCATTTTCATCCCGGGAAAAGGAGTTATCTCAGCGGTCTATCTCCGCAACATTTCAACGTAGGTGACTATCTCCGGCTCCATCGGCACGTTCTTAGTTTTCGCGGGAGAATAGGGCGGGAAAGACCGAAAATTTATAAATAACTGGCGACGCTTTTCGCGAACAATATGAAATGCCACCATCGCTGGGGGTGTGGGGGAACAAAAGCTATACAGCGGAACCTCGCATAACGATCATAATTCGTTCTAGAGTCTTACTCGCAATGCGAAACACTCGTTAAGCGAAACAATTTTTCCCATATAAATTAATGTAAAATACGATAATGCGTTCCATGCCAAAAATTACTCAAATTTTTTTAGACGCAACGTTTATTATTTAAAGAAAATTACTTATACTCTTAAGGAGCAAAATCATCCGTATGTAGTTCATTATTTACGAGTTTATGACACATATCTAATTTTTTTACTAGAAAGCTATGTAGCGACATTTGTTTTTCTCGGCGCTTCAAAATTTGCCGAAAATGTGTCACCGCATTGTCATCTAATAAATTTATAGCGCGCATAGCCACCGTCTTATCGGGGTGATGCTTTGTAACTTACGATGCAACTGTTTCCCATGCTTTCAGCATTTCTTTTATTGCGCCATTTCTTTGCTGTTTCTTCGTCCTTCTCCACTGACAAACTCTCCTCTACAACTGCTTGCCGTGAAAGACGCTACAATTCTATTAGCTGTTCGGTGGTCAGCTCTTGGTTGTGCTCTTCCACGAGCTCCTCGATATCATTGTTATCCTCCAGTCCCATGATATTTGCTTCTCGAACCATCCCTTAAATACTTATTTTTCGGCCGTCGATGATCCTGGTGACGTGAAGATCCGAGTGACGTGAAGAGGGGACTTCCTTCCACGTCACTCGTTATGCGAAATGTTGCTCGTTAAGCGAGCCATTTTTTTTACGATTTATTTTGCTCGTTATGCGAAATACTCGTTAAGCGAGGTGCTCGTTAAGCGAGGTTCCACTGTATATAAATTTTAGAGGCATTTCCAAGTATTTAGAACAAGATAAATAAATTATCTTACCACGCACCTTTTGTTGCCTGAAAGAAATTCTAACCCCCACAGAAAACTAAAAAATATCCGAGCAGTGCTGAATATTCAGACCCTTTCAAAGGAAAATTTAAAAAAAAATTAAATAATCAATCAATTAGAATTTTTTAAAAATTGCCCATGAAAACGTTTTTTGTAAGAAAGTAAGATAAAAAGAAACCCAGGGAAAAAGAATTGTAAGGGGGCGTCCATTAATTACGTGAGGCCATTTTGGCGATTTTTTTACCCCCTGGTGAGATGTAGTGAGATTTGGCTCAACCCCCCTCCCCTCTCCCCTAATCTCACGTGAGATTTTTCAAAATGCATATTTTTAGTGTAAATACGTTAATCTGTGCTTGATTGCGTTGGATTTATTTTAAAAAAACATAATTTGCTTAATTATTTTTATTTAAGACTAGCTGAAAAACCGCGCTTCGCTACGAATTACATTCAAATTAAATACAACGGTCAATGTATGCAATTAATGCCAAAAAGGTAAATATATATATTTGTAATAAATGCGATGATCAATGCATACAATTGATAGAATATATATATATATATATATTTTTTTTTTTTTAAATTGAAAGTGATATTTATTTTTTTTTGGATAATATCATATTCATCTTAGAAACCAAAGGTAATTATATTCGTTTAAAACGACGCATTTTTTCTCGTATTATTCAAAGTTAAAAATATCATTAACGTTTCTTTTAAGGGAACAGTGGACTTTCAAAATTGTGAAATTTGTCCAAAAATTCGATTTTAAAAATTTTTTTTTTGAATTGTGAAACTACTGACGAGTAGGAATGTGTCGCAAAAAGAATTTTTAATTTCTGCGATTCCTTTCCTAGTTATAGACATTTGTATCTAATTTAGATATTATGCGGTTACCAATAGCAATGACTTTAAATGTGTTTTTCTAAAAATAAAAATTTTCGTGTCATACGAATATTCAAACTGCTCCGGGCGCATTTCTAACGATCGTATTGCTTTGAAATTTAAGTTTTATATACTTAACTGTATATCAAATAAATGTTATGGAAAAAATTTTGCTTCATAGCTCAGAATTTCTAGATTTTGCACTTTAAAAGATGATTTATAGGTATTTTGCGTCATAAAAAGGGTGTTTTCACTATTATTATTTTTTTTCTTTATAATTTTAATGAATGCTTAAAATAAGCAATAAGTTTCATTGTTAGTTCTATAAGGTATCCCGTAAATAAAAATTACCATATTATATGCGAAAGAAATGCGCCTGGGACATTTTTAATGAGGCTAATCTTTGATATAATTAATAATTCATAATTCATAAATTAGCAATATTTCATCTTTAAATTTTAACCACTTTTACATATCTATGGTACTAATCATATATTCAAATTTCAAGCAAATCCATTCAAAACAAAAAAAGTTTAGGCACTGTCCCCTTAAAACGTCATTTTTCGCATTTTATGCTGAATTCTAGATTAGGACAATCCCCTGTTCTCCGGACAGAAAATGAGTATAAGTCATTAAGTCTGACTTATGTTACCAACGGCGAAAGCTACTATCTTCAACAATGTGAGTCTCACTCTCTTCTGTATTTTTAATACAGTCAAACCTTTATTTAACGAAGTCGCTAAATCCCGAAATAAATTTCGTTTTATGGAAAATTCGTTAAATAGAAATTCCCCTTTTAAAATACATTAAACTATACAAAACAGATTTTAAATTCATAAACACCAAATATTATTTTAAAAAGTAATTAATCACACCTTTATTTTGTAAATTAATATCCATTTGTTTTATATATCTTACCCATCAAAAAGAAATCTGCAAGGAAAACAAGAATAAAACAAAACATTGTCCGGAAATACGCTGTATTTTCAATTAAAAAAATAACATTAAAATGAATGAAATTAATGACATTATTACATTTATTATACCAAGTAATTTTAAGCATACATTACCCCATGCGTCCCTAAATTTAATTACTGATAAAGTCTATTAATTTTGTCCGAGTTTTTTGTTTGAATAATAGGAGAACCAAAGTAAGACATGTCTCATCTTCGTCGGTCTTTAAGATTTTTTTAAATTTTATGTTTTGTGGGAAAATATTGACTTTTTCATCTTCAGATTACGATAACTCGCCCAAAAATGATCGTAGAATTTTGATCTTTTTACAGTCTAAGACTACAGACATTTCTCTTTCGAACTAGACCTCAGTTGTTTAAAAATATTTTAAAACAGACTCATATTTTCACCCAAAAATGAAACACAGTTTTTCGAGAAATATCGTCCCCTATGTGGATGTCATATCGACGCTCCTCGAGTTTTTATCTTACAAAGAAAATATTTACATCATCTGGAAGCCGAAAGCTTTCTTATTCATATAAACCTCATTTCAAGTCTATATCTTAAATTTTCGATTTTTAATTAAATTTTAAATCTTATAATTCAACAGTGATGACACGCCCTTCGCATTAAGGGATAACAGTAAATGGATGGAAGCTGTTAAATTGCCCGAGAATCATCCCTATGTATTTCCCACAAAGCACAAGCCGGGCCCGACCTTGCCAAAGCCCCACTGGGTTAATCCCGGCTGTGCGAATAGACCCACAGCAGGCGACCACCCCGCGCACGGCCCAGACAAGCCCCCACCGCGCCAACACCAGGACAAGCCCCACAAAGAAAGGCACATGCGGACTCCAAGCAGAACAGACGGAATGGCCATAAAAAAAAGAAAATTTTTGAAGAAACCCCTATGTATCTCGCTATTAGCCATAACAGAGGAGCGGGCCTAGGGCCGAAGCCCCTAGTGTGTTAAAAGAAAGTTAATGTTTTAAATGTGTCAAAAGAAAGAATAAGTTTGAAATGTTCAGAAATATTTCCAGAAATTTGAAGAAAAAAATATTGGATCACAAGAAATAGTTCGTTAAATAGAGAATGCACTTCGCTATTTGTAGGTTATTTTACGGAGAAATTCGCAAAATGTTCTTGGTTCCAAGGAAAATTTCGCAAAATAGAGAAATTCGCAAAACATAGGTTCGTTAAATAGAGGTCCGACAGTATATCTTTTTGTCACTGTAAAAACCGTAAATTAAGTCGGCAGTGTGTTTTGACTCAACCAGTCTTACGGAGCATGTAGAAAACAAATGAGGCGGTAAGTTTCAAAACTTCCGTATCAACTATAAGGGATTTTTCGTAAATTGCTAAATAATCTACGTATATATATAAAACAGTTCCGTAACTGACTCACTGACTGACTGACATACAACACACAGACCAAACCGCTGGACCTAAAGGGCGACATTTTGCATGGCGATTCTTCTTATAGTGTAGAGGTGCACTAAGAGAGATTTTTGAAAAATTCTTCTTAGATTATTTTAAATTACATTTTTAAGCTGTTTTAGTATCTTTTTTTAAGTTTGCATTTAAAATAATAAAATGGGGGTTATAAAATTTATATCACGAGAAAGATCATAAAAATGCCTTTAAAATGAAATCTTTTTCGAATCTTTACATCGATTTTCTGATTTTTGGTGAATTTTTCAAGATTCATTTTTAGAATTTAATTTATTAACTGCCGATCACGTGATTTCCTTTTCTGGTACTTTAAATAAATGTATCGTCACGTGCATAACGACTAAATAGACAAAAAAAAATTTTTTTTTCTTGCTAATGCGGCAGACGATTGTACGTTATTTTGTCTATAAAAATATCCCTTACGATTTTTTTATAAATATATATATTTTTTTCTACATCAATTGTATACATTGATCGTCGTATTTATTATACATATATATATCTATTTGTCTTGGCATTAATTGCATACATTGACCGTTGAATTTAATTTGAATGTACTCCGTAGCGAAGTGTGGGTTTTCAGCTAGTTATGCATAAAAGGTGTCCTTTTCTAGGTGTTTCGCCCTACAAGATAAGCGCATGTGTGGCAGACACCTCATTTCATTAATAAAGTTCGAGAACATTCTCCTCATGTTTTATGCAAAAGGAAAAACGAAATGAGACGGCTTATACATGGTTCCCATTGCTTTCGAAGCGCTAAAAAATTGAACTAATCACTGAGCAGAACCAATGACCACGTGATATGTCAAACTAGTTACAGGTCTTATCATCAATCACTGCCCGACGGAGGAACGCTACACTGTGGCAATGTGAACCCAATCAGCACCGAGTAACCGCGGCTGAATCTGGAGCTGGTTTGATTTCCAGGGAAGTCACACTCTCAACTGGGATACTAGCACCTCGAAAAAAATATATTTAATCATTCGGCTTAACAGATTTATGTAGTGACTCGTAAAAGACCATCCCTAATGTTATAAGTACATGCTCTACATCACTCTACCGAACCACGTGTGAAATATGCAGATATGCAGATCTTCAGATTGTCCATTCGATTATGGCGGTACCAACGATCTGGGGAAATGGGATAGTTTCAAAATCAGATTTTCTGTCCAAATGACAAAATTTTCCTCTGTCGCTAATACTTTACTTTTTATCATGTTTTTATTAACTAGCTTTCTTGCGTGTTTGTATGTGTGTGTGTTTGTCCGGTACAAATCTTGCAATCGATTTTTCACTAACTTCCCGGCTAGCTAGACATTTTAAACATTTAGAGTAGCTCGGGACATGATGACAATGCATTTTTTAAATACTTCTAGCCATCTTTAAGCAGCAATGAATTAATTTTCAGTTAATTTTCAGTTAATTTCGTTTTGTAGACTGTTGCAGCCATCTATTGGCCGGAAAGGGAACTAGTCAAATGCAACAAGTCAAACAAGTCAAATGCAAGTTAACTTCCAATGAACTTCATTTTCTTTCAAGTGGATAATTCATTAAAAAAGTTTTAAAAAGTATTTATTAATACATAGAATTGACAAGTTTATATGGAGTGAACAGAAAATTTAAAAACATGGTATATTAAAAGTTCTTTTTATCTTGTAATTATTCTTTTTCAGAAGAAAGGATTTTGAATGGGGAAGTAATGATTATCGAAAATGTAAAAAGTATGAAGTAAAGTCAACTTTTAAATGAAAATGTTCAACAGCATTATAAACTATATATTTTCATAAACAGTTTGTTTTTAACATTATAAACTACTCTCCTTGTATCGTAGAATACGCGGAAGTTTTCATCAAAAATATACATAAAAACGTAAAAGGAATTCTTACACTTTCCCCAGAAGAATTGAAATGGTAAAAGATTTAAAAATGTCTCGAGACATGAATCGAAGTTTCATTTCATTTTTTGGATCCCGTCCAAATTCTTTGAAATTTCGCTGTACGATACTTCATGTTCTCTCGGACCTAAAAGATGTGATTTATGCATGTCTGTTACAGATTTAATGAGTGGACATTGCAGTTTCGAGGTCTCAGGTAATGTGATTTACAATGGCACTGTCTCCAAGAATATTTCGCTAATTATTTTGGAAGAGTTAGAATTTTGACTTATTGTCTCTCCTTCCACTAAACTGATACCCAGTGAAACCACTGCTCTCAAATGTTTTGTTTAATAAATTTCAAGCGCAACTGTCTTTAACCTTTAGCTTACGGGGCCTATATATATATATATATATATATATATATATATATATATATATATATATATATATATATATATATATATATACATATATATATATATATATATATATATATATATACATATATATATATATATATATATATATATATATATATATATATATATATATATATATATATATTTATATATATATATATTTATATATATATATGTATATATATATATGTATGTATATATATATATATGTATATATATATATGTATATGTATATATATGTATATATATATATATATATATATATATATATATATGTATATGTATATATATATGTATATATATATATATATATATGTATATATATATATATATATATATATATATATATATGTATATATTATATATATATATATATATATATATATATATATATATATATATGTATATGTATATATATATGTATATATTATGTATATATATTATATATATATATATGTAATATATATATATATATAT
>OU015498.1:2614434-2623060 GCA_907164885.2 Dolomedes plantarius | reverse complement strand
AATTTATGTACAATTTTATGCACACAATTTGCCAAATCGAACTTGAATAATGAACGTATTCAAAAATTAGGGTGTTTCATTGAAACTGTGAAATTTATTGATTATTTCGAATAGGACAATGTTTGTTCCTTTATAAGTGAAAAAGTATTGCTTCAATTGAGCTGAAATTATGTATAGATATAGTTGATAGTTCAGATTAAAACATAGGCATATTATTTTTTGAAAATCGAGCCCCGGAGTACTTTTAATTAATGTTTTAATCATTTTGCCCCTAAAAGTTGCTTATTTCGACAGCTTCCGTGGCTGTCCTCGCTGATAGCGAGATTATGGGGCCGCGTCGTACCAAAATCGGCACGCGGGTGGCCCCGGACACGATTCAGTACTTGACGTAGCCGGATATTTTAATTTTTAATTTAAAAAAAGTTATTAAATTTTTTGTGCCATTTATGCTGCTTTTTTCATGTTTTTTCGTGAGTGGATTCTGTAGGGTATAAGCTATGGAGCCGAATCGTATCAAAATCGACATGCGGGTGGCCCCAGGAAACAATTCAGTGCCTGACGTCACAGTTTCCAATAAAAATTTCTGTTGCCATCACCATCAACAAATCCCAAGGTCAAACATACAAATATACTCGACTTGACTTACGGAAAGATTGCCTTACTCATGGACAATTATATGTTGGTCTCTCTAGGTCAGGAAATCCGGAGAATCAGTTTATTTTAAAATCTCAGAAAAACGAAACAAAAAATGTGGTATACCATGAGGTTTTAAAATAAATTAAATCTACCTAATATCTACTTAAGATAGATAATTCTTCAACCCGGAAAAAGTCGGGACGGGGTGCTAGTATATATATATATATATATATATATATATATATATATATATATATATATATATATATATATATATATATATATATATTTAATATATATATATATATTTTTTTTTGGCATTAATTGCATACATTGATCGTTGTATTTGATTTGAATGTACTCCGTAACGAAGTGCGGGTTTTCAGTTAGTCATAATTATAATGTTTAATTTCATTATGCAAATTACTTATGTATGTCACTTATTGTAAGTTTTTAAGGATAAATCTCGTATCATTAATTACAGTTAAAGTTTTCAATTTCATTATGTATGTCAGTTATTGTGTTTCTTACTTGGTCGTTAGATAAAAACATCTGATTATTATTTTTATGATTTACTTGTATTGTAAATTTTACAATGTAATCAAAATAATCTATGGCGGGCCGGATACCGGGCCATATTGGTGGTGTTCACGGGTCGTAGTTTGGAGACCCCTGGTATAAGGGAATGGTGATTAGTACCGAAATATTGTTTTAAACTGGAGATGAATGCGAAGTATATGAGATATAGATTGATTACAATTGAAACTTTCTAAAAGTATACTTTTCTGAGCTTACTGATCTTAAGATCTGAGTTATGTACCTTAATATATGAAAAAATCCTAAGTGCGCCACTGTCTATATATATATATATATATATATATATATATATATATATATATATATATATATATATATATATATATATATATATATATATATATATATATATATATATATATATATAATATCAAGTTAATTAACTTCTAGAATAAATTAATTTTACTTTTTAACTGGTGTATGGTTGTCGCCGCAAATATCTTTAACTCCTAAATTTATTTATTTTTAATTTAACGCTAAAATCGGCAAAAACTGCCCACTTTTTGAATATCCATTAAAAGGTTCCCCTTTCTGCCGATAGATGGCGGCAGAGGTCCTTAACCCTTTCCCTTGATAGCAAATCCTCGCACGGCCTGATGGGAAGCTCATGCGCAGGGAAGATCGTTTTTGCGAGACTGCGCACAAGTAAAATTTATATATTACTAACGAAGATAACATTATTGGGATAGTGGCCGAGAGCGTTGGAGCCTCCGTCCAATAATCTCGGGGTCCCGGGTTCTGTCCTAGCTCGGAAAGGGGGTGCCTTCGATGGGATATATATATGTATATATATATATATATATATGTATATATATATATGTGCGTGTGCCTATACAATGGAGGCTCTGTATGTAAGGTGAATACCACCCCCTGGATATAGCTGGAGCAGAGCCATTTTTTTTAATTATTGTTATCAATAAACGAAAGGGTAATCGATAAGATTACAAATGCCTGAAGGATTTATAGCTTCATAGCGGAAGGATACTTTTTTTGCCTATTTTAATATATATATATATATATATATATATATATGGTAGACAGGGGCTTGTTGCCCCAATTTTTCTTCAATATTTAAAACAAAATTATTAAAATTTTAAATTTTTCTTTTAGTTTGTACAATTAGCACATCTTAAAACATAACCACGAATGAGAAAATAAAAAAAAATAATAATTAATAGTTTCTTTATGAAGCTCAGCAGGAAATCAAGTCACTGGACTAACCTGCCCTATCTAATGGAGCAGGCTGGCCCTCTCAGTTGATTTGATTTTCGGATTACTAGCGAAAATGAAAAAACACATAAAATATGTAATTTTATTATGGTAATTCATTATGGTAAACATGTAATTTTATTATGGTATATAAAAGACACAAAGGATTAGAAAAGATATTTTGTCCAACTTAACTACTGCATTCATCTAGCTTTCTCATCATCGCAATGAATGCAAACAGAAAATAACGTGTACCCAGTGACACATGATTCATGTGCCCAACGATTGCACCCGGTACATTGAATCCAGTCATCTAGTGATTCATTGACAATTTTATTGACTTTTACAGGCTTATGAATGTAGAAAAGAAACTCTAGGACTGCGGGACCACTTGGGCCACCGGATTAAATCGGCCAACTTGCCCCATATCGCCATTTTGGATTTTGATCGTTGTATCAAATATTCTGTAAATATTTTATCAAATCAGTAGGTAGAAAATTAGCTCTGAACAACGATCTTTTAGACTGCTATTCACCTAAGTGAAACTTTAATTTAGAAACAAATCAGAAACGATTATTTATAAGTGAAAAAAAAAAAACTCCATTGAAAATTTGAAGTGGCTTTCATTTGATTGCTTCTTCGCTGCTGACGCTGTTATGGGTGAAAGAAAACGGGCTAAAACACGCGTCGCACAGTGGAGTATTTGAGGAAAAAACCTGGCCAAAAGTGTCAAAATTAAAAATTGCTCAACAATTGTAAAAAGTGGATTTTATAATTTCTGACTAGCTGGTGCGTTAATCATATCATTTCCAGGAGCATAAGTAGCATCCAGCAGCTCCTAGCCTCAGTTGAAGAGTAGGTTTATTTACGAGTGGACCAGTAATTTGATTACGTTTCAGCTTTGTTGTTAGTTTAAATCTATATTTTTCGTGGCGTTAAGAATTAATGTTTTGAAATTGAATCAGTTTTACATGTTAAAAAAGGGTATGAGCTTTGTTTTAAAATATATAATAATTTACTTATTATTAACATATTAAAAAATTTTATTATTAACATATTAAAAAAATTGAAAGCTTAAAAAATGTGATTTTAAGTCTTTTTAAATGTAAGTTAGATTTCTTAAATGCTTTATGAAGGTGTGTCGGGGCTTGTCGGACCTAAATGGAATTATAATTGTAATGATTACAGTATTGAGAGTCAATTTCAAAGAAAAAATGTTCCGCAAACAGTTGCTTATAGATTTTTTTTTTTTATAAAGAACCCTTTTTATTTTCATGAAAATTTCTTGACGGGTAGGATAATTGAAAACGACTTACAACCATAGATGTAATGTGTATAAATCTTGTTAACATACAAATTTTTATTTCTTCTTAAGCCTTTCAGACAAAAAAAATCAAATTTTAAGAAATAAGAGTAAATACAGTGTTGAACTTCACCAGACAAAAACATCAAGGATAGTATAAAACTTTTTTTATATAATAATAATAATAATGGATTACATCGTATTTCATTTAATAAATTTATTACTATTAGTCACGAATAAAAAAATATTCCTTAAAACAGTTTATACTATTGTAGGATAAAGTGCACAATCAGTAAATAAATTAAAATATTTTGTTATATCACAACTTAAAATTTGACTCCTTCAATACTGATATTGGTTTTAGTGATTCTTTAATACCCTTTTATCTTAACCAAATTGCAGAGATAAAAACTATATTTTTACTGGCACATTACAGGTTTTACGTTTTTCAATTTCTGAAGATGGAAAGGGAATTTATTAGACTAACTTTGTACGAATTGGTTAAGGAATCTACCGAAAACTCAATTGATGAAAACCTTCAGTTTATGGAAAACCGAGTGGCTGATATAACGGGGTGCCCAGATGCTAAAACAAGTTTACTCACTCGTTCCCTCAGGTATTTTAAAACTGATTTTAAGAATAAGTGGACTTCAGCAAATTACAAAGAGGAGAGGTTCCCGGAGACGAATGGTGATTGGTTGGCAAATAACGTCAAGGTACCTATAATTTCTATTGCCACCCCAGGCCGCCCTCAAAAAGATTTCATTGAGTCAAGTGAAAGGAGTAAACGCAGGAAAACCAAGAAACTGCGACAATTAGAAACCCCTAAAGAGCTGAAATTTGCTGCAACTGTGAGTCCACAGAACTGCTGGAAATCCTGATGTGGCTGACTTGATGAAAAAAAGTCACAGAAACTCCAAGAAGAGCTACAAAATTATATGAGCTGCTCTAGACAAAGGCCAAGGAAAAAGAGGAAGCCTTATAGTAGTCAGATCCTACAACTTCTTCTTGCAGAGGGGTATGATGGTGGTCCTTCTAAAAAAAACCAAGAGAGTGATGAAGAAGATGAATTTGGAGAAGATGACGAAGATCAGAATTCACGAGCATCAGATGGAAAAATTAATCTTCTGAAAATTAAACTAAGATCCCTTTGGTATACTTTGGTAAATATTAAATGTAATATATATATATATATATATAATAAAGATTGATTTATAGAGATAATTTTTTAAAGTTTGATTTTTAAAAAGTTAACATTTTAAAAAAATTTAAAAATTAAAATTTTTTATTTTTTTAAAATTTTAATGTTTTTAAAAAAGGAGTATTTACTATTACAAAGTAAGTCAAAAGTCAAAAGTAACGGTTTTAACTTTAAAAATCATGAAAAATAATTTTGGCCAGGTTTTTGCTACAAATGTTTTGCTACACTGTGCGTCATTTTAATAAAGTTTTTCATTTGGGTTGTTTTTATAAGGAAAGGAATGACGAATCGGGGAAATTTTTCATATTGGAACATAAAATTGCGTGTATTATTTTTGCATTTTAAAATTTTTCTCTTAGATTGTAGGTCATGCTGAAGATAACCGTCATGTGTGAGAAGAAAATTAAAATAGTAGCTTAGGATTTTGTGCAGAGTGATAGGCGTTTTAGCTAAATTTCATTAAAAATTTCTTCAAATTGACCAACTTATAAAAAAAGTATGCTATTTACAGGAAAGTTTTAATTTCTTTTTTTTTTTATTTTTAAGTGCTATTTTACCATAAAAGACCAAAAAAATTGACTCCGAACTTTCTTTAAAAAATTGTTATCTTTAAAAAAATTGACTCCGAACGTAGGCAGTCACCTTAAGTCTGCTATGTACTAACCCCATTGGATTCGCTCACCTCAATGTTAACCTATGGAGAAAATGTGTCCACGGATTCAAAGACTTCCATTCAAAGATTTCTTTTTTTAAATTGTACTCCGTCATAGAGAAAGAAATTTTACATTTGTGTACATTTTTGGTTTCTTTTAAAAATGCAATTAATATTTTAAAATTTAAATCATTCGGGGAAAAATCTGTTATAGTGTGTTTTAAACGCTCATAAATTCCTTCGGTAGACGAAATTTATAAAATGAATCCCGTAGCGCTTTGCAGAAAAGTTCGGGCTATCTGACGATACCAATTTTATTGGATTATCGGCATTTATGTACTTGGAAATGGTTGACAAAAATATATTTTAAATGAAAAATTTGTTTGCAGCACTTAACCCCCCTATATAGAGAGAGCCATTACAATCCCTCAAAACGCCAATCCTGAGGGGTGTGGAATTCTCGAACTGTCTGCTGGACTCCTCCCACCACACGAGAGTCTTCAAGAAGAGGAAAAGGGAAATACGTTTTTTTGCTAGTACATAGCAGCCTTAACTCTAGCATCTGACGCACACGTCACGAATAAACGATATGGAGTAGAATGATGAGTCGCTATCCCTTTCGGGAATGTTAATAGCGCCCTTTACACGTACGCTCTTTCCCGCGTGAAACCCCGATCCCGCGCGATTGACTGCGCGTATGAAGGCGCCGGAGAGGAAGGGAAAGCTTCTTTTGAGCGTACTGCAAGTTTTCCCCGCGCGCAATCGCGTACGCTCCAAGAACTCCAAGAGCGCACGTGTGAAGGGCGCTAATGACTCACAATCTAGAAGTGATAACAGTCCCAGATTGTCGCACCGCCTACATAAGGAGCCTTCATTTTCTGACTTCCACTTGCAGACACTGATCTGGGGGTGTTTAGAATTTATAACGACCACTAGCAAGCAGTCCTTGATCCATTATTCATGATCCCGTTAGAGGGTCAACTCGTCAACGAGGCTTATCTGAGCAACGCCAGGCCCATTTGATATGCTAACGAGAGAATGAACGCCGAATCTCCGCCAACACAGGAGCGAATAACTCGAGTATCACAAAATGCACTAATTGAACGCCACATCTGAATGGGTCATGTGACATATTATATAACGAACGGCGTGCTACCTGAAATGCGTTTCATCGTAGAATAATTACAAGATAAAAAGAACTTCTTATATACTACGTTTTTAAATTTTCTGTTGAATCATATAAACTTCCAACGCATCGTGTGTGACAATGCGTCTTCAAAGTTCGGCCTATCTATTACCTATTAAACTGTTTCTAAGGGTTGGCGACTTTTCATTCTCGCCAATGGCGATACTTGTTTGGACAAACGCCAAATGCACTGGCTAACGCAAAAGTACCAATTTAAGTGGTGAAAAAAATTTAATAATAAATAATTGCGACAGCAGACGATTGGATATTATCCAAAAAAAATAAATATCCCTTACGATTTATATATATATATAATTTTTTTTTTACATCAAATGTATACATTGATCGTCGCATTTATTATAAATATATATATTTATTTATTTTGGCATTAATTGCATACGTTGACCGTTGTATTTAATTTGAATGTACTCCGTAGCTAAGCGCGGGTTTTTAGCTAGTAATGTTAAATAGATAGTAAGTAAAGAGTAGTAAAGTAAAACATAGTAAGATAAAAAGAACTTTTTATATACTATGTTTTTAAATTTTCAGTTGAATCATATAAACTCGACAATTCTATGTATTAATAAATACTTAAAACAAAAATATGATGAATTATCCCATCCACTTGAAAGAAAATGAAGTTAATTGGAAGTTAACTCGCGTTTAAATTTTCGTTCCCGTCCCGACCGATAGATGGCTGCATCAGTCTACAAAACAAAATTGACTGAAAATGAATTAAAATCCTACTTAAAGATGGCTAAAAGTATTAAAATAATGCAATGTCATCGTGTTGTGAGCTATTCTAAAAGTTTCAAATGTCTAGCGAGTCGGCAAGTGAATTAAAAATGGATAGCAAGATTTGTACGGGACAAACACACACACAAACAAGAAAGCGAGTTCATAAAAACATGGTAAAAATAATCTGAATGAATCGAATGTGCAAAATTAATACGAATAATATGAATGTGCAATTACAATACTATATGATATATTTATTAATATTAATATATAATACTAATTTTATTTACCTAGCTAATAACTTTTAACAAGTAACAATAATATTGGTGTTGTTGTCTCCTGGCCGGAAGTTCCAGACCAGTTCCATCGAGGCTGAGGCTCCAGTTTATGATATCCCCACAAGGGGCGATGTCCAAATTGGCCTGGTGCCACCACAATTTTGACCGAGTACTCCAAGGGATGTCATTCGAATCGTACCTACCCCACCCTCGGACCTCATAGAAGGACTTTCCGATCTACGGATTTAACGTGCCCCTATTCGGCCTAGACACGAAGGTATTTAGCGGCACTTGTTGGGATTCGATCCGAGCACCCCCAGTTACGAAAGCCGACGCGCTACCGGTAGGCTACCTCGGGTCAAACGATAGAATTAAAATTAAGTTAAGTCTCTCGTAAGAGGTAACACATTAGAATATAATTTTTGTAAAAGTATAAATTACTAGCTGAAATCCCCCGCTTCGTTACGGAGTACATTCAAATTAAATACAACGTCAATGTATGCAATTAATGGCAAAATATATATATATATATATAATAAATACGACGATCAATGTATACAATTGATGTAGAAAAAAATATATATTTTTAAAAAAATCGTAAGGGATATTTTTATAGATAAAATAATGTCCAATCGTCTGCAGCATTAGCAAAAAAGAAAAAAAATTTTTTTTGTCTATTTAGTTGTTATGCACGTGACGATAAATTTATTTAAAGTACCGGAAAAAGAAATCGCGTGATCACCATTTAATAAATTAAATTCTAACAATTCATCTTTAAAAATTCATCAAAACTCAGGAAATAGAGGTAAAGATTCGAAAAAGATTT
>OU015498.1:2421934-2609434 GCA_907164885.2 Dolomedes plantarius | reverse complement strand
TTATTCTTTATTTGGCGACACTCGCATATTTTCATTATTCTGCAGTCTAATCACATTTCCGATACGGATTCTTGAATCTTAAGACTTTAGCGCGATATTTATGGAGCATTGAAACAATAAACGTTATTGTCAAAGGGTAGAAAAATATTTGACACGATGAAAATGCCCATAAAAATAATCATTCGGAGCGTGTGATTAATAAAATCTGCACTTGATGAGACGGCAAAAATAATAACAGTTTTAATACAGGAATAAAAATTTATTAGTCAGAACCACCGGAATAAATAATGCGTACAAGAGAATGAGAATACAACAGCAGATGGTGAGAACGTCAAGTCCTGCAATTGCGTCATGTTTGTACTCTTTTTATTTACGTCCAATCAACGTTATTGGCCCGACTATTGCCCAATGACTAGGGCGCGAACAACCACTAGACTAGGTTATATCTTTACTTATATAAAAGCCTAGAGTAGAAAAAGTGTAGGTAACCATTCCGGGACGGACCAAGTCGGAAACATCTTAACATTGCGACGCCATTTTCTGAAATTTTTCTCGAAAAATAATACCACAAAAGTTACATATTTTGAAAGCCCTTTAAAAAATATGAAAATTTCGAGCGAACAACCTAGCTCAAAACCGTTTAGTTTTTGGAAATATCTTCAAATTAAAATATCCATCGAAAAGAATCATTTATTCAATCGAGTCATTCACTCGAATTTCGAATTCATTCTACTCCATGTTTTTTCATATTCCCATTAAATAACTACATTTTAAATGTTTAATTTGAATGTCAATTAAATTGTGTTTCACGTTTTATTTTTGTTTTATTTTATTGTTGTTTACTGCCGTTTAAGTATCGTTTTCAGCAATGCCTGCTGTGTGGCGAGTCATTCACTTTTGAAACAGTTTTGGTTTAGTTTTGTTTTGTTGTTGACTGCTGTTAAAGTACAGTTTTCAGCAATGCCCGATGAAAATGATGAATCACCTCTTGAAACGCTGATCAGCATTCCGTCATTTTTGAAGAGGGTTATATACTAGTTAATAATATTTCAATAATAGCCGCGGATTTCAGTACGGTATTACATTAGAGACCTAATGTGGAAATCTCTAAAAAGTGTTTTGTTTTATGAATGGGGGACTTGCGATGGATGCTTAGGGGGGAACAAATGTTTGCTATCGAGCCTAACAGTTGTGGTATCTACATAATCCATCGTCTGGAGCGAATGCATCGATTTGTGTCACAATCTGTCGGGCGGAAGAGTCATTCATTCAGCTTAATATTTATTTATGTGGCCCTATTAATATTTCTTTGTTCACAAAGGAAAAAATATCTCGTGGCACCCCTGGCATATCTCACGGCACCCTATACCGGTTGGGAATCACTGCTCTAATTTTTGATATTGCTAAATGACTTCCGCAATACCACGCTGATCCAATGGCGGCTCAAAGGGGGGGGGCTGTAGGAGCAATTGCCTCTCCCAAAATGCCTGGCGTATTTTTCTTTCATAGCCTAAAATTATATAATCGTAGACCTAATACTAAATGAGTTTAAATTCAAAATGAGAGGATGTTTATTTCTTTTATATACATATACATACCTACATACATACGTATATATATATATATATATATATATATATATATATATATATATATATATATATATATATGTATATATATATGTGTGTGTGTGTAGAGCGGGCCGCCTTCCTCCATCCCATTCTCATAATGTATTCGCCTGTGACGTCATGCTGATGACGTAGCTTTTGCCTCGCTTGAATTGAACTTAGATTCTTGGCGGGCAGACGAGAACGGAAGTCGATTCCAGTAAAGACGGACTGATATTGTTGTGCAATGCCAAACGATGGCGTACTGATTTGTTTAAAGAAATTATGTTTAAGACGTGTGCAATGAAGACCATATTAATTTTCTTGTAAATATTCTACGTAACTGTGTCGTCCATATATATACAAGAACTTTTAACTAAATGTATTGTTTTCGTATTATCCCTCTCGACTTAATTCCTGACCTACACACACACACACACACACACACATATATATATATATAAATATGTATAACCCTAAGAGCCAACGTTGCTACCACCCCCCTCCCAAATCTCTGGCCTGGAGCCACCACTGCTCTGATCTTTGGATTTTCTGGTACTTCTTTTTCAGAAAAGGGACTACTATTTCAATCGCTAGTGATGGATTGGAACCAGTGGAGGTGTGTTCAGGATCAATTTTTAAAGTCCGAACCCGGAAATACTAAGCCCGGTCGAGCTCGGGTGATTTTGATTTGAAGTGAACCAGAGCCCACGTGGGTCCTAAAATGATTGCTCTTGTAGTTTGTGCATGTAAGAGCAAAACAGTGTCTTTTGCATAAACAAAAACAAAGAAATGTTTCGAAAATAGTACGTTCACTGTAAAATATTTTGATATTTTATTTCACTAAAAGCAACAATAATTAATGTATTTTAAATTTCTGAGAGTATTCTGGACTCTGTTACTAGCTTGGGACCGATCCCATCTAGGTCCAAAGTTTGTTCTAAGCCATAGAAATCGCACCCGTGAGGAACCCAGGTTCAGTCTTTCTCACTTCTATGTACAAATGCCACTGTGTAATGTTTAGAAATAGACAAGCTGTAATGCTTGCGCGAAATGGCTCTGAAATTACGCTTCTGACAAATTATCGTACAACAAAGTTATGTGTATGGATATTCTAGACTCTGAGACATTCCCAGTATTTAAAAATTTGAATTTCCAGACAGAACTGAAGAGCACGTCAACATTTTGACGAGGGAGATGCACTTCGTTATAGAGTTGTTACACAGTTTCGTCTCCTAGCCATACATGGCCGGACTACGGCCGAATGGCTAGAACGCCGGATTACGGTACCCAGGGACCGATTATGAACGCTGGGGGCCCCTGGGCAGATGCTATTTGCCCCCCCTTACGAACATTTATGAAAATAAGAACTATCCATAGGCTATACATACTATTAGAAGTACTAGGTGCATACACCCAGGGGGTTATGGGGCCCCCTAGCATCAGGGGGCCTGGGCAAAGTCCCGATTTGCCTTTCAATAATAAGGCCCTGACGGTACTAGAGTCAGTGGGTTCGAGTTCCATTGTTGCCATAGGTGTTTGTAGCCGTTCAGTAACTTCCGGAGTAATTATCCTTCGTGCAACAGAAAAAAATGACCGTAGTGACCCCAAGCAACCCAACCCTATAGCCATACATGACTGACATGTGGGATACTTATTGCGCATCCAAAAACTGGCATCTCTGAGCACTGGAAGAAAACATGGACATATGCCACTTTCTACAAAGCAGGACAATCAATGCAGGTCCTCTTAAAGGGATACTGGTAGGCGAGATTACAACGGGAGTGTGACGTCATGTCTTTACGGGGGTGCGTTCTCACACCCCACGGACCAGCTGCATATTTTTTGGGGGAAATACCATTTTCCAGTTCCCACCGTTTTTAAACACGTGCAGAGTTTTGGCCTGAAAGTTAAGCCCATGCATATCGGGTTCTCAAGCAATCGTCTCCCACCATAGTCGTAAAGCTGTCTTTTCTTTCGATAGCTTGATGCGAGTGACATCGTCTGGCCATAAAGATGGCTTAACTATGCTTCGCTACGAAGAACTGTCACAAACTGGGTTGCCGGCCCCCTCTCTGATAAACAGTCGCATTTTCGAGGAATTGGGAGAGTCGCCGACAAAGAAAACGCCACAAGATATAGGCAGAGAGTTGGAGAAATTTTGGGAGATATCGGCACGTAACATCCAGCCGAACAGAGGTGGTTTTTAGGAGATCTTGTTTGAGACCATGGGTCCCGGAACCTGTATTGGGAATCTGCACTTAACGGCGAAGTCAGAATATATATATATATATATATATATATATATATATACATATATATATATATATATACATATATATATATATATATATATATATATATATATATATATATATATATATATACATATATATATATATATATATATATATATATATATATATATATATATATATATATATATACATATATATATATGTATATATATATATATATATGAATATATATATGAATATATATATATATATATGAATATATATATATATATATATATATATATATATATATATATATATATATATATATATATATATATATATGTACTACCATTATTGCCCGGCGTTGCCCAGGTAGATATATAGATATAAAATTTTTCATGCATTCCATCAAAAAAATACTGGGCTGCGTCTGATTATGCGTCTGATTTTATTGAGAATTAATAACTCAGTGTTGGGCACGTTTGGATTGAATAAGTTAACTGTTTAATTATATTTAATTAGATTTGTTTGATCCACTGTTTAATTAGAAGTAAGTTTTATAATTTACATTTGCCTTTATTTTTTATTTTTCCGTTAAACCTGTACTATTTTGGATGACTCTTATGCTTCAGTCTCTATGCTGCAGTGTCAAGAGAAGCCGCAATAAGGGGGAAAAATGAAAAATAGTTTTAGATGCCGTTTCTCCCTCCTTTGTCGTTCGATTGCGCTTAAATGCTAATCATCTTTCAGCTTCCAGCCTTGCATTTCTTTCTTCCTGAGGTTCTTCAGCTCTCGCAACAGCATGAGCTGTTCGATCAGCTTCCAGCCTTGCATTTCTTTCCTCCTGGGATTCTTGAGATATCGCAACAGCATGAGCTATGCGATCAGCTTCCAGCCTACGAAATCTGTGTTCTTCAGATTCCACATTCCGAGAAGCTTGTTGATAGGCCGATAATCTTCTATTCCTTGGGGAATTTTTTTCCCACCAAATCTAGTCCTTTTTTGGGTGGCATTTTATTTTTTCAATGTATATATAGCAGTATATATAACATCAAGTTATACATACACAAATGTATATCTATGTATATATAGCAGTACATATAACATTTAGATATACATACACAAATGTATATCTAAGTGTTATACAGATAAAATTAAAAAGCGTATGAAAATTAAGCATATGAAAAGTATGAATACTAAAAGCGTATGAAAATTAAGCATATGAAAAGCAAAAATACATAAATCAAAAAAGAATGCAAGAAAAAAATACAAATCTATAAAGATTCCAAACGGATTATTGCTTCTTATAGGAAACAGCAAAACAATGTTTTAGATTCCAACTTGTGTAACTACTGCCACTCGCTGCTACTGTCGTCTGATGAGCAAAAAAAATTAAATAATTCAATATTATTCTGATTTTTCACGCTAGTGGAAAAAATGCCACGCCCACTTTAGAGTCACTTGAAATAATTAAACACACACAAATATGTAAATTACACAAAAGGTTTTTTTTTAAATTCTGTAATGTGTCTAAATCTCTACTATGGAAATATATCGGAGAATTCCATCATTTTAATAAGAAATTTCTAAAATGAAAATAGCAAGAAATAACGTCTGTTTATAATCTGAAGGCGATGTTAATTTCACTGAAATGTTTTAAAATATAAATTTTAGATAAGAAATATTTAACGCATTTACTTCGCATTACATCGTTTCAATAAGAAATGTCTGAAATGAAAATGGCAACAGAGAACGTTTGTTTACAAATAACGCGGCGAAAACAAACGACGATCGTTAATCGAAATGTCTTAAAGTATAAATTTTAAAGTATAAAGTCAGACTTGAAAGATTATTATTTTCATTTATTATTCTGGTTTAATATATAACTTGAAACTTTTTGATTTTATATATTTTTATCTTTTCGATCGCTGTTTGCCAGCTAACCCTAACGTGGACGCCATATTCAGAGGGGTGATTCCACAAAGTGTAACAGCTTACATTTAGTTTCAAAATTGTTGGTTTTTTATTAATTAAAAATCAACGGTAATTAATTTCGATTTTTGAAGTTCTTCAGACCCTCGGCTGTTTTTAAAGACGCCTGTATGTAAAATTTCACGATCGGTGCTCCTAAACTGTGGATTTCTATACAATTACAAAGAGACAAACATTCATTTTTATATATTAGATATATATATATATATATATATATATATATATTAACTAATTATGTTGTACCGTTTAATGTTAACTTTTTTTCTAAATAAATTTCATTGTTAAGTTTCTGTTTAAAAATTGGCTGTTGCATTTTAATTAGGACTCTGTCTTTCTTAGTTATGAATTCAATAGAGGAAATTTTAGCAAAGCCTCAGAGAACTGCCTTACCTACTTATCGTTACGCCACAGAAGGAAAGGCCAGGAAAATATAAGGAGAGGTATGTTTTCTAAACTTCTGCTGTTTTCTACAGCAAGAGTAAAAGATCGTACTGACCATTTCCTCATAGAAGTACTCCTCTAGAAAGTCTATTTTTATCCTTTCTCTGATACATAATCGTAATTCCATGTTTTGCTTCCACTCCTATATTAAATGAGAATTTCAATATACATTGGGTCCAAAATGGTGGATCCATCAACTCATCTTTTCAGGACGCCGATTGAACACGACCCGTTAATAAGCAGACTGACTGGCTGTTGACACGTCATTATCAAGCAGAGAATTTAAGAAGCTTTGAATAAGAAAACATTTCCATAGAAATCTCTTTTTCTAATTATTTCCCTATAATTTGAAGCGAGACATCGCTAACTATATTCAACTAAAATTTATGAATCCTGACAAACGAAAAAAAAATGTATGTCATGAGGAAAGACGAGATCACTAAGAACGATAAAAATAGATTTTTTTTCCTAATAATATGTAATCCTAACATTTTTCAAAAGTGTTCTGTCTGAGAGAGAAATATATAGTGTATATTTTGAGAAAAGGGAACATTTCAATATATATATATATGTGTGTGTGTGTGTGTGTATTAGAATATGTGACGTCCGCATTTTTCATCCTTAATGATGATATTGTACGTGCTTCGCGAAATTTTCTTTTGCCGTTATAATTCACTATTTCAGTGCATCCCAGAATGAAGTTAATTGTCAGCAAGCTGATTGAATGGCAACTTAAGGAATCTTGTCTAGTTTTCTATGTGGATAGTCAGCTGCAGGGATCACTATTTTATAATCTTCCTCGTGATGTAACGGGCTAAAATGGATTGTTAAATTTATTATTTTGTGGCCATTAATGAAGACTGCCATTCGCACAAATGGGGGGTTAAGTTTTCAAAGTCAGTGCAGAATATAGCAAAAATTTTGTAGTTTATTTTTCTAAAATTTCTCCGGAGAGGTAAGATGGCATCGGTAAAATTAACTACGACGCTGCTGTAGTTTTAATGCTGTTCAATTGTATGTCTTTAAGATGGATAATTTTAATAATCAGTTATAACTAAAAATAAATAATACAACAGAGTTAGATAAATACAATAAGAATATAGACAAAAAACAAACAGAAATCAAGCACTGAGGGCTTCCACGCACCAGAGGCAAGATTCTGTAGTAGTGCCGGAACTGAACCATAAAAAGACATAGAGGTAACCGACAGGTCCCGTCATCAGGGAGCCTAACCAAATCAGTTACCTCAAGGGGAACTTTCTCAATAGGATGCAGGTAAGACCAAAAGACACCCCAAGGCCCCGAGATCAACATGGAAACATTTAGTCGAAAGAAAATGAAAAGACAAGCACAATTACAGTAAGGGCTCAACTCACCGTACATGCAAGCACACAAAAAATCCCAATGTAAAGCCAAATATGCATACATACCCTAATTCCGTAAGTGACCCAGGATTCCGTAAGCACCCAGGATTTTTTCTTGGGGGGTGCGAGATGAACGGATAAAAATATTTATAATGTAAAATCAATATTCCTAATGCAATTTTTATATCTTTGGGGGGGGGGGGCTTCGATTAACTTGAATTGTCTTTAGCAGTTACCATTAAGCTATAGAATTTCAATGTCTATGGCCTCGTGACTTGTGATTTCGGATGGAAATGGGAAAACAGTTGCATGAACGATGAAGCAGTTACGGTTGCAATGAGACAGTTGTCATCGACTTGAAATTTAATAGCTTTCTGAGATCACGGAACTCTGTACAAGGCATCGAAATTACTTAAAATAATTTTTGTCACTATTTTTTCGTCGGAGTTCGGGTAATAGCCCGTTTTGGTTTATTGCGTGAATACGAACAAAGGAACGGATAACGATCTAAGCTGATAAGATTCGCCTTCACTAAAGGAAATGCGGTTTACAGGATTTATTGTATATACATGTCAGAAAACAAAATATCACCGCATGACAAAGCGAAAGAGATTTTCAAAAACTTCTAAACGGAATTTTGGATTCATCGACCTAACTGATGGTAAAACCGAGGTCTGTGTCCACAAAGTACGCCAGAGATGTCTATCTTTGCCGTAATAATGTTGCTTGACTTTTTTCTATAGAAATACTTTAAATATCTGTAAAAATTCAGTGAGGTAATTACGCCTTTTTTTATTATTTTCTGAGCGTATTTAAGTTCTTACAGCTGTAAAAAATTCTCAATTTACAGAAAAATATGTTTGAATGATAAGGTGCTCCGTTTAAATTTCGAAGGACAGTACATTTGAATAAATCCTAATTTCTGAGATAGATAAAAGTTTAACGATTCTTTTAATGTCCTTTTTTTTATTCCCGTCTAGTTTCAGAAGACCCGTAGCATTTATTGCTTCGCGTTTCTTGTACTTAGCTGGTCTGATTTATGACCACATAGAAAAAATAATAAATACTTTGTTCCACCCACAAAAAAATATTGGACTAAAATGTTTTCTCGGATATGGGAAGGCCTGATATGTGGGGAGTAATAAAATAATATATGAAAACATTTCGCTGATAACGTCGACTTCTTTTTGCATGCGATAAGTACCCGTCGAAAATGTTTTCTATTAAGATAAAAAGCTGCGAAACAGTTTATACGTGCGTAATTATTCTGCAATCAAAGTTATCTCGAATACATTTCGCGCTCGTTGCAAGGCAGTTCTTGGCGCCTTACGAGAAAAGAATAAGTTGTGAAAAAGTAATATATCTGTTTTATATATTCAATAAAAATATCCTTAAACCCACGAAAAATGTTTGCTAAAAATATTTCTCAATATTAATGGACTGTTTTTTTTTCAAATCGTCTGCTTTAAGAATCTGAATTATTTTTTAACTCTTGTTGAAAATTACCAAATCTTTTCAATCGATAACGTTAAGAGGATATGGAATGTGGATACCATTTTACTTCAAAATCCACGAAGAGGAAATTTTTACATTTTGAATGTGTACTAACTCGAAATGGCTGCACGAGAATATCTTTGGCAATCAATTACTTTATTGGTATACGTTATTTTTCATGTTACGATTTTTAGCGAGCATTTGAAATTTATGGTAAATTATGCGAAGAGTTAAACAGAGGGAGGAGTAACTTGAGTGGCGATCTAATATAAATATATTCTTCGGGGAAAATTTGATTTCTGTTTGGTTTCATATCCAACTATTTCTCGCGACTCGCAAAGAAGTATCCATTTGCTACTAAGATATCTATTAACAAAACATATATAAATACGATCACGTTCTTCATGTTAGATATGCCAGATACGAAGGTTAGCTCATATCGTGGAAAGCATTATCGAAGAAAAAGGTGGTGCAATTTCGTGCAAATTTTAAACATTTTATTGACGACTCCCTCACCAACTCTTACAGTTAGTTACACATATTTAATGGATGTAATCAGGGCTCACACAGAGAAAAACGTAAAAAACCCAGCTTTTTTAAAAATGCATTTTTAATCACTTTTTATATTTAAAAATAGATTTCAAAGAAGCTATTTTTTATTATTAAGTTTTTTTACTATTAAAAGTGATAAAAAATACACAAATAAATATAATGCACACCCATTTTTTAAGCTTACTCGAGGTTAAATTAAAGTTATTTTATTTGAATGTCGTCAAATTGAATCCATTTAATCATTCATCTCCTACTTAATTTACTGATAATCTTTTCTATTTTTTAATGCGCGCTTTTTATTTTGTAGAAGATGCATCTATTTATTTTTTCATCATACGATCGTTTACGCTTAAGGCTGCTATGTACTAAGAAAAAAAATCGTATTTCCCTTTTCCTCTTCTTGCAGACTCTTGTGGTGGGAGGAGTCCAGTTGACAGTTCGAGAATTCCACCCCCCTTAGGATTGACATTTTCAGGGATCGTAATGGCTCTCTCTCTATAGGGGGGGTTAAGTGCTGCCCCCAAATTGATTATTTAAAATATATTTTTGTCAACTATTTACTCGAAATACTTCCCGCTAGCTGCACAAGAATATCTTTGGCAATCAATTACTTTATTGATATACGTTATTTTTCACGTTACGATTTTCAGCATGCCTTCGAAATTTATGGTAAATTATGCGAAGAGTTAAATAGGAAGGAGTAACGTGAGTTGCGATCTACACTCATGTCCATAAATTAAGGATAATGCCAGCTCCGGCAAATAAAGTTTCAGAAACAAAACAAACGTGACTTATTCATAAAGCCCATTTATTAAACAAAAGATAAAGAACAAAAAAGAGGGTGTATGTATGATACCATTCATAAAAACTTCGATTTTTGCTCCCTTGAGCAATTGTAAAAAATATCTCCTTTACAAAAACTTAATATTACATGGTTGGTATGATGGTTAATAGATTGTATGTCTCCCATGCGATGAATTACAGTCCATACAACTCCTAGGCATGCTGAGTATCAAATTATCGAGCTGATCTTGGGGAAGATTACTCCAATCAGCAAGCAATGCTCTGCCAAGTTACGGTACACATGTAGGAGGTGGTTGAGGGGCTGCAACCAAGCATGTACCACACATGCTCTATCGGATTCAAGTCAGGTGAGAACGCTGGCCATTCCATACGAGTGATATCCTCAGATTGAAGGCATTCGTTTACGACGTTTGCTCGGCGAGGACGGGCGTTGTCATCCATATGCACAAATTCTGCGCCATTGGCACCCCCCAAAAAACGTACATGTTGTTCCAAAATGATGTCCCGATAAATGTGGCCGTCCATGGTTCCGATTTAAACATGAAGATCTGTCTGGAGCCCAGTATACTTCCACCCCAAACGAGCAATCTTGTACCACCGTAACGGTGTCTTTCAATGATGTTGTCTTGGTGGTAACGGGTACCTGGCGTTCTCCATATGAAAGTCCGACGTGAATCAGAGTGCAAGCTAAACCTGGACTCGTCGGAAAACATCACACAAGCCCACTGTGACGATGTCCACATTGCATGTTCGCTACTCCAGGCTAATCGCTGCCGACAGTGAGTTGCCGTGAGAGGAACACATCTGACAGGTCTTCGAGCATATAGACCAATATTCCCCAAACGTCTGTACACGGTTTGCCTTGAAACTGTGGTACCCGTGGCTGCAGATAGCTGACGAGACAGGTCGGATGCTGTGGTCCATCTGCTTCTTTTGGCAGTTACTGCCTAATGCCGGTCTTCTTTAGGCGTTGTAACTCGGGAGCGACCTGTACTGTAACGTCTACTGACATTTCCATCATCTTGGAATCGTTGCCAAAGCCTAGCGATGATACTTTGGGCAATTCCAAGTTCCACGGATACTTCCATCTGGGTACGCCCATATTCCAGGCAACCTATAATTCCAGCACGTAAAAAATCCCCCACATGCGTTCTCTGTGTCATAACTATTCGGTCATGGCACTGAGCGGGTTACACAACGCTTGTGAACAATTTTACTTCTTTGCCACCATTCCTTATATACCCCTCTCTTACACACTCTGTCATTGCGACGTACTATCGGCGTCATCTGGTAGCTTCCTGTAATTTGCATATTATTCTTGAAGATGTGTATGATAATTCTACAGGTGAAATTTTTACTTTAGAGTTTGATTACCGTCTGATTCTGAATTATCCTTAATTTATGGAAACCGGTGTAATATAAATATATTCTTCGGGGAAAATTTGACTTCTGTCTGGTTTCATATCCAGCTATTTCTCGCGACTCGCAAAGAAGTATCCATTTGCTACTAAGATACATATTAACAAAACATATATAAATACGATCACGTTCTGCATGATAGATATGCCAGATACGAAGGTTAGCGCATTTCGCGGAAAATATTATCAAGGAAAAGTGTTGCAATTTCGTGCAAATTTTAAACATTTTATTGTCGACTCCCTCACCAACTCTTACAGTTAGTTACACATATTTAATGGATGTAATCAGGGCTCACACAGAGAAAAACGTAAAAAACCCAGCTTTTTTTAAAAAGGCATTTTTAATCACTTTTTATATTGAAAAATATATTTCAAAGAAGCTATTTTTTATTATTAAATATTTTTTATTGTTAAAAGTGATAAAAAAATACACAAATAAAGATAATGCACACCCATTTTCTAAGGTTACTCGAGGTTAAATTAAAGTTATTTTATTTGAATGTCGTCAAATTCAATCCATTTAATCATTCATCTCTAAATTAATTTGCTGATAATCTTTTCTATTTTTTACCATGTTTTTATTAACTGGCTTTCTTGTTTGTTTGTTTGTGTGTTTGTCCAGTACAAATCTTGCAATCGATTTTTAACTAACTTCCCGACTCGCTAGACATTTGAAACTTTTTTGAATAGCTCAGAACACGATGACAATGCATTATTTTAAGACTTTTAGCCATCCTTAAGCAGGATTGAATTCTTTTTCAGTTAATTTTGTTTTGAAGAATGGTGTAGCCATCTATCGGCCGGGACGGGAAGGAAAAGTTAAACGCAAGTTAACTTCCAATTCTCGAGCTAAACGATTGATTATGCATTTGATCATTTTCTTTCAAGTTGATTGGATAATTCATCAAAAAAAATTTTTTTAAGTATTTATTAATACATAGAATTGTCAAGTTTATATGATTCGACAGAAAATTTAAAAACATGGCATATAAAAAGTTTTTTTTATCTTGTAGAAGATGTATGTATTTATTTTTCCACCATACGATCGTTTACTGTTTCAGTTTTAAGAGAATATGTTTCTTTTATCGTGGCTCCATTAACTTATGGAAAAAACTCTACGCATTCAGAAGAGTAGAGAGGTAACATAGTCAAATGGATAATCGAGAGTGATAAGATTCCGTATTTGGGATTATTCAATCCATCTTTGGTATGACGTCACAGATACCGAAATTCTGGGATGGTTTCGCAAAAGGGTGATATATTGCGATTCAATCGAAATGATCTCCACTAGTATCATTTTTACAGACATTAATTTACATAATTACATAATCAAATGAGATAATTGCATTTACATAAATAATTATTCTTAGAATGAAAAATAAATTTTAATTTTTCGCTATATTCATAACCTACAAGGGAAAATTCCCCAGATTCTGAAATGTTTTTGAAATATTTCATAAACCCATACGGTCACTGAAAAACTCAGTTCTGGGATGCAAGCAGTATTTGTAACTTTTGTTTCTTAAAATCTTGTGACTTTTTCAATTCCTACTATTAGTTCACGCTCTCCCTTTATATATCTTGTTCAAATTTTCAATCGTTAATAAAATACTTTTTATTCATCCACTCAAGTTCAAATACATTTTTTTAAACTTGTAGTGGCTGACACTTGATGTTAATACAGTTTTTTCAAATATTAATTCATTCATTAAATTAAATTAAATAATTTTAGTTTTATATGGAAGAAAAAAATTTCTCTTATAAGATATATAAGATATTAAGATTAGGGTTTATAGAAAAACCTACTTTTTGAAAAACCGGTTTTCGAATTCCAGATTTCCTAAAAAACCGCTCTTAGCCGGCTTTTGAATTTTTGTCCAAAAAATAGAATAGGGAAAAATATTTTATTTAATTTATATAAAATAACAAAAAACGAAATCAATATCAAAGTCAAAATATATAAAAAAAAAATTAAGGATTACACATTAATTACTCAAAATAATGAAAACTCAAACAAAAATTTCAAATTTCAAATAATATTTATATTTATTTCATTAATTTTAATTTCTCCTAAGAAAATAGGATTTTAAAAAACATAAAATATCCACTGAACGGTGGCTAAGTGTTGTACTTAATTTGGACACAATATGGCCTGAAATTGAAAATACTCGTTCACTAGCTACCGAGCTTGGTTTTATAGTTTTCAGGGCATCAAATAACAAATCTAAGTTTTGGGTTCTTTTATTCGTTGCCTCAAATAATGAAAATTCAGCTTTCAGTGTCTTTGGATTTGTAAGTTTTTCTTCGGGGGTCTTCAAGAAATCAAATAAGTTAAAAATTAATTTTTACATAATAATTTGAATTCTTTTAAACCGGTTTTCTTAATTCCAAAAACCGGTTTTAATATGTGACAAATTTATTTTAAAAACCGGTTTTTTAAACCCGGGTTTGAAAGACCGTCAAACCCTAATTAAGATGTTGACCTAAGTAGGAATTGATTTTAAAATTTTTTTTTAATATTACTTGTTTCTTTTGAAGTTAATTTCAGCCGATTATTGTTTTTTTAATATTTGGATATCTATACAGTCAATAAGAGCATTTAAAATGTGATTTGATTTTTTTTAATATTTGGATATCTATACAGTCAATAAGAGCATTTAAAATGTGATTTGATTTTTTTTCATACAGAGTCGGTCGGATTCATTTTTGGTCGTTTTCTCGTATTCTGATTCGTTCCTGAAACCCGCTCCAGGATCCGATAAGTTTAATTATTCCCTTTTCCCTCTTCACTGCAATTCATTTCTCATTGGTGCAAGTCATTTCCTATTCCGATTAAGGGGACAGTGGACTTTCAAAATTGTGAAATTTGTCCAAAAATTCGATTTTTTTTATTTTATTGAATTGTGAAACTACGGACGAGTAGGAATGTGTCGCAAAAAGAATTTTTCATTTCTGCGATTCCTTTCCTAGTTGTAGGCATTTGTATTTAATTTAGATATTATGTGGTTACTAATAGCAATAACTTTAAATGTGTTTTTCTCAAAATAAATATTTTCGTGTCGTACGAATATTCAAACTGCTCCGGGCGCATTTCTCATTATCGTATTGCTTTGAAATTTAAGTTTTGTATACTTAACTGTATATCAAATAAATCTTATGGAAAAAAATTATGCTTCGTAGCTCAGAATTTCTAAATTTTGCACTTTAAAAGATGATTTATAGGTATTTTGCGTCATAAAAAGGGTATTTTCACTATTATTATTTTTTCTCTTTATATTTTTAATGAATGCTTAAACTATGCAATAAATTTCATTGTTAGTTCTATAAGGTATCTCGTAAATAAAAATGACCATATTATATGCGAAAGAAATGCGCGTGGAACATTTTTAATGAGGCCAATTTTTGATATATTTAATAATTCATAATTCATAAATTATTAATATTTCATCTTTAAATGTTAACCACTTTTACACATCTATGGTACTAATCACATATTCAAATTTCAAGAAAATCCATTCAAAACAAAAAAAAGTTAGGTTTGAAGTTCCACTATCCCTGAATCTTGTAAAAAAATAGAAAAGAAATGTTTTTAAATAAAAGTGTAAGAAATTCGTGATTTTAAATACATTGTTTGGTTATTGGAATATTATATATGTCCTCCTGAACCTATGATTTTCTTGGAAAGTTGATTCCTAAAGTTATGAAAGATAGAGCTGAGAACAGAATTAAATAAAGTAAAAAACCTTAAAATTTGAAAAGGAGAAAAACATTTTTTACTTTATCAGATATTTAGGTATTAATTCAGTTTTTGCTTTGGAAATTCATTTGATTCATAACATTTTGTATGACATGTGAAAAAAAAAAGACTTAAATACACTAGGACGGCGATTCCCCCTTAAGAATGAAAATTAAATTAGAAAGGAAATGCGAAACAATGTTTAAAATAAGTACTGACAAGTGCTTTATCATAATACAAATATTCTTTACTCATTTTAGGCCATGATTAGCAAAAAACAAAAAAAAAAATGGTTCTAGAATAATGTTCGGAAAATTTTAGAAATCCTTGGGAATAACTTTCTCGTGTCTTATTAGTTCGAACCCAGTGATTCATTAATCCATCTGCATATATACTTTTTTCGAGTGGAAGTCATTAGGGTTAGACTACACAAAGAACATTAGCTGAACTAATTAACGATGGTTTGTTTTCCAGATTGAAATGTTCATTCTTCGGTTACAAAATTAGCCTCAAGATGTCAGGCTTAACAGAATTATGATTGAAATAATTCAATTTATTCAACTTTTGCCGGGTAATTTTAGTGGCAGCGTATAGCTTTAAATAAATTTCCAGCATTTGCTTGATTGACGCTGTTTCTAGCTATGTGATTTCCCAATAAAAATCATTTTAAGTATTAAGGAAAGACATAATATATTCTTTTGCCGATGTAATGCAAATGAAATTTCTTAACCATGGAGCCGAGGATGAAATAAATTACGTATTATGACATTGCTTTTATGATATGTTTTGTGAATTGAAAGAAAATAAAAAGAAATTTTACTCATAAACAGGCACACATATGCATAAATCTCTATCTCTCTTCAGATATATATATATATATATATATATATATATATATATATATATATATGTATGTATGTATGTATGTATGTATATATATATATATATATATATATATATATATATATATATATATATTGTAACGTCCTCGGTGGAAAAAGAAGACACACGAGAGACAATTTTGTAACACAGAGCTTGTATTAAACCAATAAAACTGTACACTATGTACAAGACAGAGAGTCAAGGCTCCTCTGCATATGAGAGGTTCTATAGGAACCAAAATATCGTTTACAATAGCAGATGTATCTCTCCACTTCTCCACCTGAAAATTCCTCTCTCGCCGAGAGAGGAATTTTCAGGCCTTCGGTCCGCACAGCGCCCTATCGGCCCTGCTTGTCGACGGACAGATGCGAGGCTCAAAATCAGCTACCTCTCTCCGTGCTTCCCCCAAAATCTCTGCGTCTCCTTTTCAGCCAGCTGGCCGGCGTGAGGGGGTTGCAGGAGCCACCCCCGATCGTTTCTTGGAAACGGGAAGAATTCGCAAAGGGATGGGCTTTTGCTTGGGTGGCCTTTTTCCCCCGAAAAGGGCCAAGACGTAACAGTCTTTCCTTCCCCCTCCAATAAGTTTTCTTGCAGGGCTGGAAGAAAACTCGCTCACAAACACAAGAAAACTGCCCATGAAGATATTCACGGTAAAAGCGCTTAGCATTAAACATAAGGCAAGTGACCCACTAAAACATAATGGTACTAGTACTTTTACCATGCGAAACACATTATTAAGAAATTAAAAAATATATATTTATACACTCCACTTAACCTACAATTAACTTACTCCACTCTATATATATATTCAAGAACAATTTTTTTCTCTTTTAAACATAAAAAAAAAACACAGTACACATTATTATTACAATTAATTCCTAAATTAATTTGTACATTAATAGGCATAAATTTTAGCGCGTCGATTGACATTGACATGAATCTAATAAACTGCTGACCGGCTCAGACTGTCCGCATTTTTGTTCAATCTACCAAGCCGCTGTACAATCTCAAAGGAATACGGTTGCATCGCGAGAGACCAACGCATCAAACTTGGATTATTTCCCGCAAACTTTAAATTTCTGCCACTACAGGGGCTCACCATTCGGCTCCGTAACTTTCCCGGTGGTACAATCCACTTCTTAGTTATGCCCGTGAGTCGTTTCCGACTCCTCAGTAAAAATCCCCTTTTCCCAGAGTACATATTCGTAAAGGCACGAGTCGGGAATCCCTTCTCTTTAAGCACCTGTACTCTAGATTTCTCCATCGCAAGCGGACAATTCTGGGTCGTAAAAGACGTTACTTTCCCCACTTTTTCGCTTCTGCTAAACTCTCTTTCGTTGACATTATTCTGAACCAACAAACGCTGAAGTCTAACTACACTCTGCTTTCCACACTGGTCCCTAATTGAGTGGGGCACCCGTTTCTCATCACTGCTTTCGATTTTCCTGCGGAATTTGCACAAGACGACTCCTACAGATAAGAAAGCCTCATCCCCGGACTCAACACAATAGCCGTTGGTCTTTAATTGACTCGCGTCCCCTGTCTCCGCACAATATCCCGTGGTCATTATCTGACCCTCGTTTTCCCCCCGCTCTGGACACAACAATCCAGTTTTCACCTCCTGCAAATGAGCGAGCGAAAAACCCTCTATGCTCCGGGGCAAATTAAGGCCTCCGGTTTCGGGGTTACTTTCAGGAAAACTAACCGCAAGGTCCCCTTTGTTGTTGTTGCAAACGGAAAAGTTCGCCCCTTCGACCAATGGAGATTCACTCTCCTCAGGAATGATCAATTTAGCGTTTTCGCCTAACGGGGAATCATTTCCCTTTCTCTCCATAACTTTGCAGGGTAACTCAGTTTGCTGATGATTTACGGTTTTGATTTTTTCGGTCAAGTCCGTAAAAGACAACTCCTCGTTTCCGTCGCTAATATTAGCCGAAACAGTATCCAAGCAACTACTATTAATTGCCTGCTCCTCACTAGAAGAAGACTTCATGTGTGTTTCCCGGAACTTTTGCAAGTGCATTCTTAAAAACATCAATTCTTCCGCTTTCTGCTTCCGAACCGAATCACAAACAGAGTATTTGGACTCATATTCCAGGTCATGCTCAACTCTTTTTAGCACCCACTTATAGCTTAATCTGAACGATCCGGGGTCCGATTCAAATTGCTCGAACATTTTAGAGATTACCTCCTTAAAACAAGGATCCGAGGAATTTTCTGCCCCTATCCTCAATTTTGCCAGTTCAAAATCTCTGTCCTCCTGACGTTGTTTTTCTAACAATTCCTCCTGACGTTTTTGCTCTAATTGGTCCCGAAAAGCTTCCAGACGCCCCTGAATTATTTCTTCATCAAATTCGGGGCTTTTTTTAATGAGAGAAATTAATTGAATAGATCTTTTATTTTCCGATTCAATCCCTAATTCTTGCGCGAGATGCGCCAATTCGTGGTGCCGTGCTTTATTTAAGAAAGCCATCTCAAATTTAAAAATACCCAGAAACCAAACAAAACTTGCTCTTTAACATTCACAAATTAATTTAAAAGACCGAACTGTGTTACACAACATACCCTCAAAATATACTTAATAGTAATTTGATAAAACAGACTTTAAAAAAAAAAACAAGAATAATTCAGTTAAAAATTAAAGCATAACTTTTAAACATAACTTTCAAAATAACTTTAACTAGCTGCTAAAACACAATCAAATATCCTATTCTTAACATTTCACACAATAAAAAAAATAAAAAGAACTATCAAGTTTTAAATTTTCAAATGGTCTAAAACACTTAAACATAACTTTCAATTTTGAATTGCAATAAGTTTAGAACACAAAAAAAAAACACATAAAATTTCCTATCCAAAATTTAAAAAAATGGTCATTGCCTTAATGATTAGCTAAGCACTTACCCCGTTTTGCAGAACACATCAGCAGGACACATCACTTCCCCGGAACAAGGAGACAGTTCTTGTAAATTTCAAAGAACACCAAATTTTTTTACACGTTCACGGCACGCACAGTTTTTTTTTGTTGTTGTTGAAGAAACTTCGATGACACACAGGAACCAGGACTGGTGGCGTCCTCACACCTTTTCACGTAAGATGAAAGTCGAAGAGTCGAAGATAGCACGAGAGATAAGACTCTCAAACAGGACAGCGTCCTAAACACGTTCGAACTGAACACAAAATGAGATCTTGGCGTGATTTGCACGTATCTCGCCGGTGCCTCCAATTATAACTCTGTAACGTCCTCGGTGGAAAAAGAAGACACACGAGAGACAATTTTGTAACACAGAGCTTGTATTAAACCAATAAAACTGTACACTATGTACAAGACAGAGAGTCAAGGCTCCTCTGCATATGAGAGGTTCTATAGGAACCAAAATATCGTTTACAATAGCAGATGTATCTCTCCACTTGTAAAAACGGGAGCCGAGAGAGGAATTTTCAGGCCTTCGGTCCGCACAGCGCCCTATCGGCCCTGCTTGTCGACGGACAGATGCGAGGCTCAATAATCAGCTACCTCTCTCCTTGCTTCCCCAAAAATGAATGACACTATGTACAAGACAGAGAGTCCTACGCACCAGAGGCAAGATTCTGTAATAGTGCCGGAACTAAACCAGAAGTACGAGGTAACCGACCTTCATTGCAATATCAAGAGATAGTCAGTACTTATTTGACGTATTCTTCTTTCTGAAAGAAAGTTCATGTCTTTAGCGCAGTGAGTGCTGGCTGAATCGAAGACATCTTTGTCCCCCTCGCAAAACAAGTGGTAGCATTCAATCGGTCCACTTCTTTATATCTGCTTGTGTAAACTCAGCTTTTTCGGTTTCAATAACATTATCTTTCTTGCCCTTAGTGATGATTAAAGGAGGACCCTTCTTTCCATCCATGCGAATTGCCAGAATATAGGTACAAGTGCAATTTCGTAACCAGTGGAGGGAATGTAGATTGAAGAGACACCTCTCTGATTAACCTTTCAGCGGGCGCGCCCCTGTACAAAGTGCAACATTTTCGTCATTTTGAATGCTTTGTTTTTACATGTAAGGTTTGTGTGTTCTAAGCAGTTTCTATTTATAACTAAACCCTTTCAAATGTAGATCTGATTTTCTGACCCTCGTATTCCTTTCTCTTCATTGTTAGTCGTGATTTAACCGTGATAAACCAGCGATTAGACTGGATTACAATACGACAAAAGCAGAAGTCGATGTAGTCGATCCAATGTGCAGCTATGATACGGTATCCCACCTATCACGAAGAGGGACAATCTCCTTGTTTTATAGGTTTTTGGACATAATAGGAATCGATTGGTAAGTTGTCCTTAGATCCAATAAAAAGGATAGTTTTGAAATAAGGCGATTGTATCTGCATTCTTTGGCCTTTCATTATAAATATATCTCAGTATTATCGACATTTTATATCTTGTCGTAAAACGCAGAATTGTTATTTTGAGTTTGAAAAATAAAAGTTTATTACAAAAGGAATAATCAAGGTTGAAAGAGACGTTGCACTTTGTGCCGCACTCGCCTGCTGGTGTTCCGAAAATTGAGGCCCCGGCTGAAGGGTTAATGATGTATTTTTTAGAGCATAAGGACTATTGTAGGATACTAATTTTCACAACGTAACAAATATTTAATTATTTTACACTACGAGTATAAGGTCTATAGAGTGTGTGGTCAATTGTAGAGTGTTGTTTTACACACTGCAACAACCGATGTCATCTTTTGGCACTCATCAAAATAGTATTCCCTTTAAATCTACTTAGTAGGGGAGCATATGTCGAAAAAATGAGCTCCGTGGCGGTATTAATGATGGGAACATGGGTGGATATTTTTTTCATCAGAAACTACCTGTAGATGAATAATTTCCATGGTGTCACTCTTTGGTGTGTGGCGTATAGCAGTAATGACGTCATCAAGATGGCCGCCATGGAATTAAAAAAATCCACTTTATTTCGGTTATTTATCGGCCGATTTTCTTTCGTAATACCTCATATTGAAGATAAATAGAATGTCTAGATGACAGATGCAGAATCAAGGACGACGGAGTCATCACAGAGCACAAAAGGGAGAGAGCGCGTCCTGTGAAGAAGATGGTTGGCTCGCGGTTGGGACCTGTGTGTGATTCTTAGAAAAGAGAGGAAGAGCACCCCCAAAATGTGCCAATAAAAATGTGCCTCAATAAATGTGCCAATAGCACGTAATAAGGCCATACATATGTGTAACTCTCCAGGTCGTAGCACAAAGCGATCTCGAAGATTCTGTTGAGCCATGATAAGTTGCTGCACAGGACGGTAAAGACCCAAATCTAATGGAACAGCACATTTTGAATCTACTCCACACACATATATAGTCAATTTTTCAAAGTACGTCTAGAAAGTCAATTGTATGGAACGATCTGTTGGAGTAGCTGGTGTGATTGGTAGAGCACATATGTGAGTGATTGGTTTTTGGTCTTTTAACAGCTTTGCATTAAAGACAGTCCAAGTTGGATCAGATGCTGGATTATAACTACTTTCATGATTAGAACTTGAAGGTCGATTTCCGGAACTATCGGATATTTCTTCTGTATCACGTATTATTTTGTTTTTGCACAGACACCACGCTAAATCTTCTACATTATGTAGTTTTAAACGCTGAATTATATATATATATATATATATATATATATATATATATATATATATATATATATATATCTTAAAAGCAAAACTGTTAGGCTTTAAGAGTTTTGGCCCATTGTAGTGAATAAAGTCTGTCATGCATCTGGGTCGTTTCTGTAGCGAACGATTGGGTACCTGTGTTTCAGCATCAGACAGGGTTATAGATTGCAATTCGTTATATTCTTGATAAGAAGTCATCACAGTTGCGTGAAGGGTTCCTCGTTCATCAGGCGTGTCTCCAAGGAAGTCTAAATTATCTGCTGTACAAAAGATAATTCTCCCTTTCACAATATCGGGTGGGACATACAATCCGTCATTGTCTTCCATATGGTTCAGAACTTCATTGGCTATAGCAGTCTCAAGGCAGAAAACTTTATTATAATCAATCGAGTAACCCGAACCATGCATGAGCTGAACCAAGAATTTACTGCGAGTTTTACTATGTATCGTTAGGCCAACAGCAACTTGTAGAGGAAGGTCCCGTGAGTGTCTGTGTTTAACTAACGCCGTGCTACTATAAACGGTTTGTCTTTCAGTTTGGCACTCATACATAAGAGTTTGTGATAATGCAGCACCCCTTTGATTCAAATGTTTGTTATCTGCAAACTTTCCTTTTTTTTGTTCCCTCCAATATACCATTTGAAAAAGTATAGAACTTCTTTCGGTATGATATTTATGATTTTTTTTCTTCGTTATAGAACTTGTAAACTTCCATTTCTCCTCTGTCAGTATGGTTTTACGTAATAATTTAGCTGTTTGATACAGAACTTCCATACTCGCATTCATATCAGAATTGGATTCCACCCGCGACAACAAAACATCATTGACAAATTTTAAAGAAATACGCTGTGATTGATTTTTGGAGATAGGGTCGTTAAATACTACATTCATGTAAAATAATTCATGCTCAATAAGTATTTTAAGAGATTTTCTTGAAAACATGTCTTGCCGTTTAACACCATTCCAGTGACAGATATCTCTATAGTGTCTCTCAGGATATGCCATCGTGACAACATTACCTTCCAAAAAAGAATCTAGCAAACGATCTATGAATTCTACTTGACTAATACATTCTGGCAAGTTAGGTGTTGTTTCAACTTCATCAGTACTTCGTAATAACGTTTTTTGTGCAACATTCTTTGTGGTATGCTACATCATATGCATGTAGATCTTCTGGATTAATGAATCCACTCAGTTTTAACTTCCAATTGCTATTTTCACTTCGCTATAGACAGCATCAGATCCTCTGAACTACCTTTTTGATGGAAGCTGTATATAATGGATGTCTCCTAGCTTCAAGTCTATCGAAAAAGAAGCAGGCATTTTTATGTAGTTTCGTGCCAAGATTTTGGCCTCTTGTACACGGGTGGACCTTATTGCACACCGAGCCTGGGGAAGCTATTTCAATTTCCGCTTGTTGCTTTTTATACCTGGCCTGTAGTCTATAAATGTTACCTTTGTACGTGCATTTCTTGTGACAAGTTAAATGCCACCGGGCATTTGGCTGGGTTATTCCTTCCACTGTAAATTTTCGAGCGTATTCTTCGAGGTGCTGATAATCACTCTCTTTACACTTGTTTCGAACTCTCACTGCATCAAACAGTTTGTGCTGAGTACTTGAGGTTTTAACCAAATCCTCATTCAATAGATGTTGGCACAATATACACAATTCAAAGTCTATGTCCTTCACTCGCTTTCGCTTAGACGGTCGGTCGAATTTAATTACACCATCCATATTTTAAGTTAAAATTTACCACTTGAAACCAAAAAAAAAATATAGGCAATCTTGAACCGAACACAAGTTGTACTGTCTTTCGTTCAACAACAACTGTTGTAAATGCACTTATGTATTATGTGTAGATCACAATTCATGCATTTATAACTCATGCCTTTATAACTTTATATTGGTGAAATTTTTATATTTTTTCTTATTTTTGTATATCTCACCTGCCATTTTGTGAAGTGTATAAATCATTAACTTGTCCTTTTTGCAAACAAAATCATCATGTAATTTTGCTATACTGCGTAACATTTTTGAATAACATGCTGTTGCATATTTCTATGATTCGTTAAGTTTTTTTTAATGCTCTAGGGCAGGGGTGGGCAGACTTTTCCAAGGTACGGGCTACTTCTAATTTTGTCAAGGTGTTGCGGTCCACCCAGTGACGTAGGTGTGGTGAGCTAAAAAAAGGGTCTACAATATTTATTATAACTTAATAATAAATGCGGAATATGTACTTACCTACATAACTACAAGGAAAAAAAAACTTACTCTTTTAAAACCGCGTTTAAAGCAAATCGCGTCGGTGTTCCAAAAATATGTTTCTTTTAGTATGCGCGTTTTAGGTCTTAGTAAAGGCGGTCACCCCAAAATGTCTTGGTGGTCCACCGGTCGGTCGCGATCGCCAAAATTCCATCCCTGTTCTAGCGTATGTACTCATCTTAACATGTGTATCCCAATGTAATTTTTGCACTTGTTTTTTTAAGTTTGTAAGCACATTTCCTTTTTACTTTTTGTGCTAGGCATGGTACAGTGTTATACACTGTTTTGAGGGTTATGTTTTTCATGCAGACGTGTCTTGTAACCTTCCTTATATAGTAATGACACTTATTTTACTATGCAACCATGCTCTTTGTCACAAGGTTGACTCTTATAGTGCATTCATTTATGTATGACAGCAATTTAAGTTGTTTTGTAATTATTTTGTTGCCATTTTTCCATGTGTTTTGAATGAACAAAAACAGTCGAAAAAAATGATGATCACACTAAAGCGACAACACATTGCAGGCTCGAAATTCAGAAAACGTTTCTTTATTTCACTCGCAGTGCATTAGGTACGTCCGTTACAACACACGGCGTATTGAATTATGAAGATTCTGATGGGTCACAACCACGTCCGTTCATTATTAACCCTTGAGCGGGCGCGCCCGTGTATAAAGTGCAACATTTTCGTAATTTTGAATGGTTTGTTTTTACAAGTAATGTTTGAATGTTCTAGGCAGTTTCTATTTATAGCTACACCCTTTCTAGTGCAGGTCTGATTTTCTGACCAATGTATTCCTTTCCATTCATTGTTAGTCGTGATTTAACCGTGGTAAACCAACGATTATACTGGATTGCAATACGACAAAACTATGAGTTGACGTAGTAGATCAAATGTGCAGCTATTACACGGTATTCCGCATATCACGAAGACGGACGTTGTTTTTTAGGATTTTGGACAAAATAGGAATCGATTCGCACATTGTCCTTAGAGGCATTAAACCAGACAGTTTTGAAATAAGACGATTGTATCTGAATTCTGTGGCCTTTAATTATAAATATATCTCGATATTATCAACATGTTATACCTTGTTATAAAACGCAGAATTATTATTTTCAATTTGAAGAAAAAAGTTTATTTCAAAAGGAAGAGTCAAGGTTGGAAGAGACGTTGCACTTTGTGCAAAGCGCGCCTGCTGGTGTTCCAACAATTGGCATCCCGATTGTTTATAAATCTGGTACTAACTAGGGCTTACTTTTGGGGTAGAGCTTATATTACGAGCATCCAAAAAATTCATGCTAGGGCTTATTTTCCGATTACGTCTTATTTTCGGGGACACGTTTATATAATTTTTTTAATTCAAATGGTCCGTTTATAATCTTTTTTTTCTATTTATTTTTTTCCTCTTGATTTAATGTCCAAATTGAAACTTATTGAAGTCGATTTTGAAAAAAAAAAAAAAAAATTGAGCCTTTACTATTCCTCTTTTATACCCCTCCCCAAATTTGCCAAACAGACCTTTTCAGGAGCGAAAGTGAACATTTTTTAAAATCACAAACATCTTTTGCCTCCATACATTTGTATGGAGGGAGGTGGTGGTGACTATGCTTTTAAAGTCTTTAAACACTCAATCTTGTAACTTGCGGATATTAAACAAATGTTAAAAAATAAATTTCAGGTAGTCTCTTCTAACGAAACTACCACGGATTACTTATCGTTGCTTTCCTCTATTGTATGCATTAACGTATATTTTACGTATGCATTATGTATATGCATTACATTACATTATAAAATAAATTTTGACGCATTTTGGTACTTTTCTGTTTAACTGTTTACTGCTTGCCCAAGCGATACAGACTGGGTTTTAGCGTCTGAAATTTTGCTTTTCGAAGGACAGTTATGGAGGAACGTGATCATACGCTAAAAGTAGCAAACTAATATTCTCCGGTAGTGCAGTTAATGTAGTAAATCGACTTTCAGAATTTGGTACTTTGTAATAAGTGTTTCAAAAATGTACCTACGCTTAATTTACTTATTTTCTGCCTTGTTTAAATTTTGCCGTTGTCAAGTAAGCATTTCAAATCCATTGCAATCGGAATAAAAAACATCATTTGCGTTAATAATGTTGATCGTTGCGAATTTACAGATTTTCTAAGAATTACAGAATTTCTAAGAAATATGAATTGTAGTTTAATGAAGAATTATTTATTAAGCTCGTATATGTTTTGCAAGGCTTTTGTTAGAAAAACAAATGTCTCTGTTTATTAATAATTTTTATTAAATTTTCTTATCTTCTTGTTGATTTCACAGTTACCGGCATTTTTATATTAATTGGCTAGCTATGTTATTCGTAACGCAGCAAAAGATATATTTTCTTAGGAAACCCACACAGACAGGCTAGAAAGCAACTCGTACAGTTTTCAATTTTTACATTGCAATGCATAAAAAGGCACCTGACATGAGTTTGGTCAGGTTTCTGTGTCTCTCACTTGTCCAGAGAATGGTTAAAATGCCACTGGTTTTGGGGTGTTTCAAATTTCCGGACACCTTTTCTTGCATTTTAAGAATTGTAAAGGCTTTGACGCAATTTTTTTGTAATTTTCGAAACTGGGTTTAACATTTACCAGCGTATACTGAAAAAGAAAAAAGATTTACGGAAGAAACATGTTGCAAAGGTACGAAAACTTTTATTTTTGCAAAGTCTGATAATTACACACAATACACAATGATTGTCATAAAGACAATGAACCGCTTGTAATGTTTAACAGAGCTTGACAGTGTTTTTAGAGTCTAATATTTGCGAGCGATCATCGAGTATATATCGTAGTATAAAGGTTCCTCTCTAGGTTATTTTGATAAAACTTCCACTCTGCTCAACAGAAGACCAAGTTCCTTTTCTTACTATTGAAAACTGCGAATCAATTCAGCCCTTTCGCCGTTCCTTACGCGAGGAAGGAACGTTGCCCGGAGAGTACCGCTTGGAGGCGGGCTGTTCAACACTCCCCTTTACAGCGAGACCATCCGCGCGGCCCGATGGCAGTGGGCCGGCGTGCTTCTCACCTTTTTTTTTTGATGGAACAGGAGGCACGATGTTTGGAGGATACATTTCCAAGCCTGATGTTGTTGGCTCAGAAATAGAAAGATAATTGGTGGAGAAGAGGTTGACACGAACCAGATGGTAGCGTCTCTGGTGAAGAGGATGATACGAGCCAGATGGTAGCGTCTCTGGTGAAGAGGATGATACGAGCCAGATGGTAGCGGCTCTGGTGAAGAGGATGACACGAGCCAGATGGTAGCGGCTCTGGTGAAGAGGATGACACGAGCCAGATGGCAGCGGCTCTGGTGAAGAGGATGACACGAGCCAGATGGTAGCGGCTCTGGTGAAGAGGATGATACGACCCAGATGGTAGCGGCTCTGGTGAAGAAGATGATACGAGCCAGGTGGTGTCGGCTGTGGTGACGATGAGAAAGACATGAAGCAGATATTTAGGTGGTTTGGAGAAGAGTAAGAAGAAAGCAGACTTCAGTAACACTAATAAGCATGAGTAACCGATGATTTCTAGTTGCAGGCAACAAAGTGTTGGAAAAACTGAAGACAGTGTGCGATGAGTTGCAAAAATTTTAAATCCCAAATTGTACGGATATTTAAAGTTCTATAGAGAGACAGAGGATGATTACACATAATAAAAAAGCTGTTTTTGAAATTTAGTTCATCGATGGAAAATCTTCATACAATTTTGTCCATGTAGGCTTGTTTGGTTAGTCTTTTGCTGAAGGCCGGAAACAACTGCACAAAAGTCGCCGTATTCTTTTCTTTACACTAAGTCGAGGTACATCAGTTGTAGTTTGGATGTCGCAGTCATTCAAAAACCTTTCCATGAGCGGGTTTGGAGGTTTAGGAGCGTTACGCAATACCAGGGCAGAATTAGGAGGCTTTCGTGGAGGTTTAGGAGGTCTAGCATTAAAATATTCATCCATAGAGCTTTCAGTGGCAGTTTCATAAATGTCAACGTCATCTTCTTCCTCAACTGCCAGGCAAACTTCTTTTGACATTTTCCCCTTTATTTTTTTCTTTTCAATAAAAGCGTAAAATTGGTAAATCCAAAAGCCTGATAACGAAATTCAGTAGACGTCCGAAAGATAGCGAACAAGAATACAGCAGTCACGATAATAACTAACAGTCCAATGGTGATATTTCAACAAATAACAATAAAAAGATCTCGATGTCAAGAGATATAAGAAAATTTCAAAGAATTCTCAAATTAAAATAGAAGCAATTATGATAAGCTTTTAAGCGCTTAAACCTTCACACATAAGTTTTAGGTTTAAAATGGCGACTGTAAAAAACCTTTGTTGCGTAGCAGATCTGTTGTAAAAATATTTATGATTGTTAGCATTGTTGATGATTAACAATACTAAGAGCAGTCTACACAACAGTGAGAAATAACGATATCTTATGAACAATGCTTAATATTTTCTCTTTATTTCTGGCTATAATTAAGATTGTTGTTACGTATATTTTGACAGTGTGGCCATTCATAAATGATTACTACCTTTAAAGATGCATAGAAAAATTGAAAAGTTTTATGTAACACTGTCCAATTTGTACTAACCCACAAAAATTTTAAGTTCCACTTAAATATCTGGTAGATTTAGTGACATGTTTAGCTCTGTTTATTTTTCTACGCCAAATTACATTATTTTATTAACTGCATAACCAACGATCAGAAGTATTTAATTTAATGCTTTATTAAAATTCAATTTACTCAGTTTCAGTGAAGCGTTCCTTGTTGCATACCACTTCATTTATGGTTTGACCACTGGATTGAATTTTTCCAGCTTAAAGCTGCTATGTACTAACCGCATTGGATCCGCTCACCTCAATGTTAACCTATGGAGAAAATTTGCCCTCGGATTGCCGACTTTGATTCAAAGATTTTTTTTTAAAAATTGTACTCCGTCATAGAGAAAGAAATTTTACTTTTTTGTACATTTTTCGTTTTTTTAAATGCAATTAATATTTAAAAATTCTAATTATTCGGGGAAAAATCTGGTAGAGTGTGTTTTAAACGCTCCTAAATTCCTTCGGTGGACGAAATTTATAGAATGAATCCCGTAGCACTTTGCAGAAAAGTTCGGGCTATCCGACAATACCAATTTTATTGGATTATCGGCATTTATGTACCTGTAAATAGTTGACAAAAATATATTTTAAATAAAAAAATTTGGGGGAAGGGCTTAACCCCCCTATAGAGAGAGAGCCATTACAATCCCTCAAAATGTGAATCCTAAGGGGGGTGGAATTCTCGAACTGTCGACTGGACTCCTCCCACTACAAGAGTCTGCAAGAAGAGGAAAGGGGAAATACGTTTTTGTTCTTAGTACATAGAAGCCTTAAGGTTTGCAAAGACAGCGCGAGTCGCTGAGACACCCGAACTCTAACTATCGCTGGGATAAAACGATCTTGTTAGTCTGGAATTCCAAATCATACCGGATCGCAGTTTGCAGTTACGATAAAAAGTATCGACGTTGTCGTCTGGATTCACACATTGAAAAATTTTAAAATAATCCAATAAAAAAACTCTTTCTGGAGCACTGTAAAATACGGGCTTTAAATTTTATCCCTCAGTTAACGGATGGGAAACAAAAAGATTTTAAAAATTCCCCACACATAAACGATTTCAAAACTTCCAGCGCTCAATCATATTCTGGAGTACAGAGCTTCAATCGCAGTACGATGTTCCTAATTTAACTAGCCAAGGATTATAGGACGGGTTCTTAAGACCTCTTCTAGAATTTGTTTTTGTACTTCACTATACTTAATACAGTAACCACCGCTTATAGTGATCAGTGGTTATAAGAATCAACCGTTTATAAGAATCAATATCGCGAAAACAAAAACAAATGTATTATTTCCATGTTAAAATTTTCGCTTTAAAGAATCGATCCACCGGTTTTAAGAATCAGTTTACACTCTTCGCTTTCCTTTCATTTTTCCAAAAAATCAACTTAAACCCTCAAAAGGCACGAAGTTTTTTCTTTATTTTTTTTAAAAGAAAGAGTGATAAGATGGGATGGAATACAGTCGTAAAATGCATCCCTTTCTTTGTTAGACATAACATAATAGTTTCCCTTAAACGCTTTAGCTAAACACTGTCCTATTAGCTTGACCCAGGGGAATCTTTACCCGTCCGGATCCGATTTCACTTTTCTCCACTGACAAACAAAGACAGGGACTCTTTTTTCTCACCTCCCACTTCCTGGTTGCTGTTTCCTGGACCCTGAAACACATAAATCTTCGGCGAAGTGTCCACTATCACTTAGGCAAACGTGACATTATTAGATTCAGCACGTTATCAAACCGTGAAACGTAAGCTAGAAGGTGAATCTTGGTCTGAGACTATTGGTATTGGAAGAGGTATAAACAGCCTCCTGAAAACTTCATTACGTCAAACTACCATACAAAACTTTTTCTTGCACCCTTCCTGTAGTTGAAATGTTAAACTCTTAAGCAGGTATGTTGTAACAAATATTGAAATTTTTCTTCTCTTATTATAATCATGTGTATCTACTTATAGGTCTAGAAATTAAGTTGTATTTTTAAAATTATAAAGAATAATTTTAATAAAAGCTAATTAACGTAAATTAAAGAGTATTTTATGGTAAATTATCTAATATATGTATATATAGGTGTGCCTATCCAAAAACCTAAATTTCGGCTATAAGAATCAACCGCGTATAAGAATAAAAAACAGTACTAACAAACGTGATTCTTATAAGCGGAAATCACTGTGTATATATATATATATATATATATATATATATATATATATATATATATATATACACTCATGGACAAAAAAATTAGCGCACCAAGAAATAATTGCGGGATCGTAACGAAACTTACAATGAAGGTACATGTCGGGGAGATATGCAAATGATTAGAAATGCAGCGGGATTGCGCATTACGTATAGCCGGTAGAGGGCGTTGAACATCGTACTCTGTGGAGTATAAAACAGGTAACCAAAGCTTGTTTGAGTGTGCTAATCATTTACAAAGGAAGAGCTGAGATTCACATGCCATTAAGCCGTGTTCGAAGACAATATAAGCAGTAGTCGCAGTTTGAGAGGGGGAGAATCGTCGGGATGATGGAAGCTGGGTGGTCAGCTAGGCGAGTAGCTCGTCAATTAGGCCGCTCTGATTGTGTTGTGAGGAGGTGTTGGGACCAGTGGACCCGAGAGATGTCATGTACACGAAGACCAGGCTCAGGACGCCCTCGACAGACCAGTCGTCGAGAAGACCGCCACATCGTAAGAAATGCACGCGCACAGCCAACTGCTTCATCAGCCGCCATCCAGGCACAGGTAGCACCTTCACTAGGGGCCTCTGTGTCTTCTACTGACCATACGAAGGCGCCTGGCTGAAGGACAGTTGGTATCGCGGCGCCCATTACGTGTGCTGCCCTTGACGCCCACCCATCGACGCCTCCGTTTGGAGTCTTGCCGCGCACGAGGGAACTGGACTGCAGCGAAATGGAACCAGGTCGTCTTTAGCGACGAATCCAGATTAAATCTCGGCAGTGATGACAATCGTGTTAGTGTGTGGAGAGCCCGTGGTGAACGCTTCAATCCTGCCTTTGCTGTACAGCGACACATCGCTCCCACAGCTGGTGGGATGGTATGGGGTGCCATTGCCTACAATACACGGTCACCCCTAGTATTGTTCCGTGGCACCATGACAGCCCAGCGGTATGTTCATGAAATCCTGCAACCACATGTGTTGCCACTCATGCAACGGCTCCCAGGAGCCATTTTTCAACAAGACAATGCTCGGCCTCATACGGCAAGGGTGTCACAAGACTGTCTCCGCACTGTTACTACCCTTCCTTGGCCTGCCCGATCCCCAGATTTGTCTCCAATCGAGCATATCTGGGATCATTTGGGACGACGAGTTGGGCATCCCACTAGTTTGAACGAACTAGAGGCAAGGTTACAGCAAATATGGAACGAAATGTCTCAAGACATCATACAGAACTTGTATGACTCAATGCCCGATCGTATCGCATCGTGCATTCGCGCTAGAGGAGGTCCAACGGAGTATTAACGTTCTTTTGCCTTTTTCTCTGAAATAAATTATCCTTTTTCTTTGATTTTCTTATCATTTACTTATATCAAAATAGTCATTACGTATGTAAAATTTCGTTTCATTTTGATGACTCCTTCTTGGTGTGCTAATTTTTTTGTCCATGGGTGTACATAGCAGCCTTAACCGTAAACGATCGTATGATGAAAAAATAAATAGATGCATCTTCTACAAAATAAAAAGCGCGCATTAAAAAATAGAAAAGATTATCAGCAAATTAATTAGGACATGAATGATTAAATGGATTCAATTTGACGACATTCAAATAAAATAACTTTAATTTAACCTCGAGTAAGCTTAAAAAATGGGTGTGCATTATATTTATTTGTGCATTTTTTATCACTTTAAACAGTAAAAAAACTTAATAATAAAAAATAGCTTCTTTGAAATATATTTTTAATTATAAAAAGTGATTAAAAATGCAATTTAAAAGCTGGGTTTTTTACATTTTTCTCGGTGTGAGCCCTGATTACAACCATTAAATACAGAGGTTGTTCGCACATTTTTTAGACGATTTTGGTAAGCGGTAATAAAAAATCGTTTGCTGCAAAAGAAAAAATTGCAATTGTACTATGTTTTTAAAAGTCAAAATTATCGTTTGCGGCTTGAAAGTTTTGTTTTTATTCAAAATGCCGTTTTTAAGAAAGCTGTGGTTCGAAGGCTACATTTATGCTCTTTCCGAAGAGAAATATGCATACTCCGTTATCCAAAAACTATGTGAGAGTCATGGTTTTGTGATATCTAAAGCGTCGATAGGTAATATCGTCAACAAGAAAGGAAAAAAACGTCGAATTGGAGCCTCAAGTGGGACAAAAATTCCAAACAAGTATCCAAGGAAAAAACGGACATCTTCGACTATTGCAAAGGTACGTTGTTTAATGTTAAAAGAAAATCCCCCTAGTCAAAGGACAGTCGCAAAATCATTCAAATGCTCGGTATCCACTGTAAACAAAATGATAAACGTTGATTTAAATTGTTTATCATATGCACATTGCGTTTTTTCGCTTTAGAATGCGAAAAAACGTAATGTGCATCGTCTTCTTCAAAGTCATATCGCTGAACGCAGGACACGCTGCAGAATTCTATATGAGACACACTTATCCAAAGAAAAATGGAAAACAATTGTCACAATAGGTGAATCATGGGTGTATTTAAATGATTGCAACAAAAAAGAGCCATTTATTATCATAAAAGGGGAGAAATTAATTTAAGTACATGGTTCAAAGAATCGAAAGAAAGTTTTTCTAAGGGATTCATGATTGTTGCTGGTTTTTCTTATAATGGCAAGTTAAAAATAAAGAGAATGGAAAAAATGTCAAGATTAACTCCAAATACTATCAGGAACATATTTTATCGCCAATTTTCTGAATGAAATACCATCGCTTTACCCACTGTGCCATCAGTCTGTGAGACTCCATCAGGACAAAGCTAGCAGTCACATATCAAAATCCACTGTAAATTTCCTAAAAGAAATGGAGCAAAAAACTGGTATCAAGGCCATACCCTTCACTGATATCCCTACTAAATCTCCCGATGTATCACCTACGGATTTTTGTGCTTTCGGACTTTTAAAATCTGCATTCTCCAAACGTCATCCCAAAACCCTTACAGGACTCTGGAAAGCTGCTCAGGAGGAATGGGATAGAATACCTCTTCTGACACTTCAAAAGACATTATTATTCTGGAAATTGCGGTGTCTAAAGATAGTTCAGAATAAGGGATGTCAAATAGAACATTTAAAACACAAGAATTTTATGTAATTTAGTTTTGTGAATACAATATACATCGTCGAAAAAATGTGTGAACAGCCTCTGTATGTGTAACTAAGTGTAAGAGTTGGTGAGGGTAATGGCTGGGTGTCAATAAAATGTTTAAAATTTGCACTAAATTGCTCCACTTTTTCTTTGATAATGTTTTCCGCGAAATGCGCTAACCTTCGTCTCTGGCATATCTATCATGCAGAACGTGATCGTATTTATATATGTTTTGTTAATATGTATCTTAGTAGCAAATGGATGCTTCTTTGCGAGTCGCGAGGAATAGTTGGATATGAAACCAGACAGAAATCAAATTTTCCCCGAAGAATATATTTATATTAGATCGCCACTCAAGTTACTCCTTCCTCTGTTTAACTCTTCGCATAATTTACCATAAATTTCAAATGCTCGCTAAAAATCGTAACATGAAAAATAACGTATACCAATAAAGTAATTGATTGCCAAAGATATTCTCGTGCAGCCATTTCGAGTTAGTACACATTCAAAATGTAAAAATTTCCTGTCTGTGGATTTTGAAGTAAAATGGTATCCACATTCCATATCCTCTTAACGTTATCGATTAAAAAGATTTGGTAATTTTCAATAAGAATTAAAAAAATAATTCAGATCCTTAAAGCAGACGATTTGAAAAAAAAAGTCCATTAATATTCAGAAATATATTTTAGCAAAGCTTTTTCGTGGGTTTAAGGTTATTTTTATGGAATATATAAAACAGATATATTACTTTTTCACAACTTATTATTTTCTCGTAAGGCGCCAAGAACTGCCTTGCAACGAGCGCGAAATGTATTCGAGATAACTTTGATTGCAGAATAATTACGCACGCATAAACTGTTTCGCAGCTTTTTATCTTAATAGAAAACATTTTCGACGGGTACTTATCGCATGCAAAAAGAAGTCGACGTTATTAGCGAAATGTTTTCATATATTATTTTATTACCCCCCACATATCAGGCCTTCTCATATCCGAGAAAACATTTTAGTCTAAAATTTTTTTGCGGGTGGAACAAAGTATTTATTATTTTTTCTATGTGGTCATAAATCAGACCAGCTAAGTACAAGAAACGCGAAGCAATAAATGCTACGGGGTTCTGAAACTAGACGGGAATAAAAAAAGGACATTAAAAGAATCGTTAAACTTTTATCTATCAAAGAAATTAGGATTTATTCAAATGTACTGTCCTTCGAAATTTAAACGGAGCACCTTATCATTCAAACATATTTTTCTGTAAATTGAGAATTTTTTTCAGTTGTAGTGACTTAAATACGCTCACAAAATAAAAAAGCGTAATTACATTACTGAATTTTTACAGATATTTAAAGTATTTCTATAGAAAAAAGTGAAGCAACATTATTACGACAAAGATAGACATCTCTGGCGTACTTCGTGGCCACAGACCTCGGTTTTACCATCAGTTAGGTCGATGAATCCAAAATTCCGTTTAGAAAGTTTTTGAAAATCTCTTTCGCTTTGTCATAGGGTGATATTTTGGTTTATGATGTATATGTTCAACAAATCCTGTAAACCGCATTTCCTTTAGTGAAGGTGAATCTTATCAGCTTAGATCGTTATCCCTCCCTTTGTTCGTATTCACGCAATAAACCAAAATGCCCTATTACCCGAACTCCAGTGAAAAAATAGTGACAAAAATTATTATAAGTAATTTCGATGCCTTGTACAGAGTTCCGTGATCTCAGAAAGCTATTAAATTTCAAGTCGATGACAACTGTCTCATTGCAACCGTAACTGCTTCATTGTTCATGCAACTGTTTTCCCATTTCCATCCGAAATCACAAGTCACGAGGCCATAGACATTGAAATTCGATAGCTTAATGGTAACTGCTAAAGACAATTCAAGTTAATCGAAGCCCCCCCCCCAAAGATATAGAAATTGCATTAGGAATATTGATTTTACATTATAAATATTTTATCCGTTCATCTCGCCCCCCCCCCCCCAAGAAAAGATCCTGGGTGTTTACCGTCACTTACGGAATTAGGGTATGTATGTATCTTTGGCTTTACATTAGGATTTTTTGTGTGCTTGCATGTACGGTGCGTTGAGCCCTTACTGTAATTGTGCTTGTCTTTTCATTTTCTTTCTACTAAATGTTTCCATGTTGATCTGGAGGCCTTGGGGTGTGTTTTGGTCTTACCTGCATCCTATTGAGAAAGTTCCCCTTGAGGTAACTGATTTGGTTAGGCTCCCTGACGACGAGACCTGTCGGTTACCTCTATGTCTTTTTATGGTTCAGTTCCGGCACTACTACAGAATCTTGCCTCTGGTGCGTGGAAGCCCTCAGTGCTTGATTTCTGTTTGTTTTTTGTCTATATTCTTATTGTATTTATCTAACTCTGTTGTATAATTTATTTTTAGTTATAACTGATTATTAAAATTATCCATCTTAAAGACATACAATTGAACAGCATTAAAACTACAGCAGCGTCGTAGTTAATTTTACCGATGCCATCTTACCTCTCCGGAGAAATTTTAGAAAAATAAACTACAAAATTTTTGCTATATACTTCACCGACTTTGAAAACTTAACCCCCCATTTGTGCGAATGGCAGTCTTCATTAATGGCCACAAAACAATAAACTTAATAATCCATTTTTAAACCGTTACATCACGAGGAAGATTATAGAATAGTGATGCCAGCAGCTGACTATCGATATAGAGAACTAGACAAGTTTCCTTGAGTTGCCATTCAATCAGCTTGTTGACAATTAACTTCATTCTGGGATGCGCTAAAATAGTGAATTTTAACGGCAAAATAAAATTTCGCGAAGCACGTACAATCTCATCATTAAGGGTGAAATATGCGGACGTCACACACACACACACAAACATATACCGGGTGCGTCATAAATTCGTGCAAAGTTCAAAAATTCATAATAAAAAAAGCAATGCTCGGAAAAATTTTCTGTTTGCGCCAGTAAGATCGGAGGAACATTAGATTTTTTTCTATATATATAAAAAAAAAGTTTCCTAAAGTAACCGAAAGAGGGCGCTCCCACGTCATCCTGAGACGTTCTGTGCAAATCGGGCAAACTCAAACAGAAAAATCAAACAGATCACAATAACACGAGACTGTGCATTTATTTTAAAGTAACAGATGTTCAAGCACAAGGTAATAGGCAAGTGAGGCGCGGCACTAAGCCCATTACAGCGGATTGTAGCATCGATGGCAGTGACTGTCTGTCGAATGACATTTTTGAGTTCCATCAAAGTGGGTGGGGAGCCCCGATACACATGAGACTTTATGTAACACCCAACTAAAAATTTCCCGGGGTCAAGTCTGGTGATCGTGAGGGCCACTGAACCTTACAACCGAGACTTATAGAACTCGGTCTTCAATGAAAGATTCCATCAGGAAAAATGTTGTAAATACGTTACATAGGCCACGCCTTCCAACGTAGGTTTGCATAGTGATTTGACCATAGAAAGATGAAAGAGATAGGTGGAATTTGGATCCGGGGGAGTGGCTTGAGAATAGGAAGTTTAATTTGATATAAAATGCAAAGCTCGAGAAGAGCAGTGTGGGATTAAGTGAGAAAATACTTAATAATTTGAAAATTTAAAAAATAAGAGCTCACTGCTTACCGTAGTAAGCAGGAAGATTACAAAATGAATAAGGTAAATAAAAGTTAAAAATAATTAAGAACAGAGAACGGCTCTAGGCCATTTTCTGTTAGCAGGGTCATAGTTGGCAAGATTTAATAAGAGATCATTGTCTATCGAATTATGGGAATTAATAGTTAAATTTTTTAGAAAATTTGGAATAGTAAGGAGGCCAAGCTCCTCGTGGATTTCAGCATTCCTGAAATATCACGGTGCCTTAACGATTTGCCGAATAGTTATATTTTGAGCAACGGTGAGCTTTATAATATGAGAGTCTGCTGCATATGCCTATGCCGGCGCTGCGTAAGTGATGAGAGGTCTAACAAACGATTTGTAAATGAGCATTTTATTATTGAGCATTTTATTATTGTAAATATCAAAATATCAATTTACTGTTTCGAGCAATTAAGGGGAAGAGTAGACGTTTAGCAACTCGAAAATTGTCTCTTATTTGTGTGAAAGATTACTCCAGGAACGTCTTGATATCACGTGAAATGTGGGGCAGAGCACCATCCTGCATGAAGGTGACAACAGGTAACGCATGTCTTTCCTGCAATGCAGACTTAACGTGGTCACGCAAAAGCGCCCTCTTTCGGTTACTTTTGGAAACTTTTTATTTTTACATGGAAAAAAAATCCAATGTCCTTCTGATCCTATTCGCGCAAACAGAAGTTTTTCCGAGCATTATTTCTTTTATTACGAATTCTTGAACTTTGTACGAATTTATGACGCACCCGGTATAAAACAGTTCCGTAACTGACTGACTGACTGACAGATAACGCACAGATCAAACCGCTGGACCTAAAGGGCTGACATTTTGCATGGCGATTCTTCTTATAGTGTAGGGGTGCACTAAGAAATATTTTTGAAAAATTCTAAATTAGATTTTTTAAAATTTAATTTTGAAGTTGTTTTTGTAACTTTTTTTAAGTTTGCATTTAAAATAATAATCCGAGGGTTATAAAATTTATATCACGAGAAAGATCCTAAAAATTCCTTTAATGTGAAATCTTTTTCGAATCTTTACTACCATTTTCTGATTTTTGTTGAATTTTCAAACATTAATTTTTAGAATTTAATTTATTAAATGCCGATCACGTGGTCTCTTTTCTTTTTGTGATACTTTAAACTAATTTTGCGTCACGTGCATAAAAATAGACAAAGGAAAAATATTTTTTTCTTGTTAATGCGGCAGACGATTGAACATGTAATCCAAAAAAAATATCAAAATACAGTAAAAGAAATGTGTCCTCAAACTGTACTATATTAAATGTACTATATTCTTTAGTATGTTCTTTTAGATTCAATTTGAATATTTTCTTCTACATTATTTTGTCTTTAAAAATATCCGTTAAAAATTTTTTATAAATATACATTTTTTTGGCATTAATTGCATACATTGACCGTTGTATGTAATTTGAATGTACTCCTTAGCAAAGCACGGGTATTCAGCTAGTAATTTTATAAAAGCTTCAGTTCACATTCAAAGGGTCAAAATTGAAATAGAAGTACGTAAATTTTTCCCCTATCTCAGTTCTACTTTAAAATTTTTGAAAACATTAATTACGGAAGGAAATAATTATTATTACTAAAAGTCTTTCAAAACTAAAGGCATTTAGCAAATGCCTGGTTTTAAAGTTCAAAAGTTGAGTTGTGAAATGTTATTACTTTTCTAATAGTTTTCACACGTGACATAGAAAAATAACAAAGTCCTGCAAACTGCTTTCCCTTATAAATTAGTCGTTAACTAATTCAAACTTTATAATGCTTTAGTCTTTCTTTTCAGTTATTAAATTTAAACTTCCTTTAACTTCTGCGATTAACCTAAACTGAAATTCTACAGAAAGCAATGGAATATTCTAATTACTTTTTTCCAAAAGCATAATTTTGGGCTTTCAAATTCAAAAGTATTTTTTTTTTCGTGCTAAAATTAGCTATTGATTTTCAGGCAAAATATGTATAAACAAGGACAAAGGAGTTTTGAAAATTTCCTTTAACTCGTAAATTAATCTGAACATGGTAATTTCAGTGCCAAAGTAAGTTTTGAAACCAAGCTAAATTGTCTGTCGATAATTATCTTGCATTTCTTGATTAAATTGCATTAGAGGAAACTTTAACATGAACCAAAGAGTACAAAAGAACCTTATTTTTACTAATCAAAAACCACTGCACGGCAACTGGAAAAAATGCGCTTTTTAAGGCGTCTCCATTTAATTAAAATTAAACTAAATATTTAAATATGTTGAGTATTCTATTGAACAAAATTTGAACTTTTTTACAACCAGTTATCTTATTCATTTTTCAGTGCAAGCTTGGAATCAATGAGTAATTTGATCAGGTAATAGAATTAAGCAGAAAGCTTTTATGTCCTTTTCTGACATTTGAAACATTAATTGTGGGCCGATTAGAATAATTTGTTTAATACGTCATCTATGATTAAAATCAGTGCTAATTAATTCATTAATTATTGCTAATTAATTCATTTCTAAGTTGTTTAAAGTGAATCGTACGCTTTTAATATTGAAAAATTCTGAAGCTCTTAGCTCGAGAAGTTGGGTAAAAAATAAGCCAGAATGCTGTTTTAACATTTGATTTACGTATAAACTACAAATTACAAAAAGGACATATATATGTCGATACATAACATATTATACGAGGGTTGTAAATAAAGTAGTGACAACGTAGCCCAGAAAGTCGTAGAACACCGGGCATGCGCAAACAGGATATCGGAGGAGTGAGGTGGCACTGTCGTCGATGTGTATAGTACATATAACCGTCGATCCAGTAGAAGGGGTAGCTGACATGCCAATTACAGGCAGCCATTGACTCCACTCCCATCAGCGAATCAACACGAGGATCCTGGAGGCATCCAATGAGAACTCTTCTTTTCACCCTTCAAAGTTCTGACTCTCTGCTTCACTTTAGCGTTGCATTTTTTGGAACAGAAGTAGTTATTTTCGAGCATTCATTTCTCATTTCTGAGATACTTCCGCTCTCCGCTGACATTCTCCAGAAATATCTGTGTTAGAAGGCGTTGGCCTAGGAAACACAGTTAGTTACTCGCTCCTATGGTACTATGGTCCTAAGAGGTAGTTACTGCGTTGCGTTGAAGTGAACAGTGTCGTTTCTACTGCTCTAAATCATGTTTAAAAAAGGTGATGAGCGGTCGGGGATTAAAAGCGAGGTTGCCCGTGCCTGCAGCACCATCTGCGCTCGCCTATACCGTGCAAACTTCCACGTTTATTGCGGGACAATCTCCTTATCGTGTTGCTTGACAATGCTCGTTGTCGTGTTGCACGAGCTGTAAATGATCTTTTGCGAAGGTGGTCTTGGGAGGTGTTGGAACACCCTCCGTACTCTCCTGACACGACCTCTTTCCTGAGTACCCCTTCGAGGCATCCGATTTACTGACGTGCCGTATGAAGTGGCAACGGTGATTTGATGTTGTGTTCGACCTGTTTTGAGCTCCTGAAAAAAATCTTCGATTTATGGTGGAATTATTGAATTAAAGTCCTTATAATTGGTTTATTAATAATATTTATGAAGAGGGCATTGTGCCAATACTATTTTCAAGTGAAACCTATATACAAGTCACCTATATACAAGTGAAATTTCATTGTTAATTGAGAAATTCTGAGTTTGACGGCTAGGCCTAACCTGGCGATGGCCGCCGTGTGCATGAAGATCAACTAGTAGTTGGCTTCCATATGAGTGAACTGCTGGTGTGTGAATATTGTGCTTTTCTGTGAAGTCTTCGCTATCCAGACAATTGAGGATTATACTTCAGACGATATAGAGTGCTTGTTATGGTGTGAATTGCCTTGGATTAATTATGTGCCATGAGGGGAACGCCAGCTAACGCCATTGATCGATTGGTAGCTGTGTGTTTCAAGGTAGGACTATTAGATATATGTTCACTTATTTGATTTCCTCTTGCTGGGATAACATACTGTATTTTTTTTCTTTATTTTGTCCCAAATTATATGAGATACTTATTTACTTAAGGGGACAGTAGACTTTCAAAATTGTGAAATTTGTCCAAAAATTGGAATTTTTAATTTTATTGAATTGTGAAACTACTGACGAGTAGGAATGTGTTGCAAAAAGAATTTTTAATTTCTGCGATTACTTTCCCAGTTATAGGCATTTGTATTTAATTTAGATATTATGTGGTTACTAATAGCAATAACTTTAAATGTGTTTTTCTCAAAATAAAAATGTTCGTGTCATACGAATATTCAAACTGCTCCGGGCTCATTTCTAATGATCGTATTGCTTTCAAATTTAAGTTTTTTATATACTTAACTGTATATCAAATCTTATTGAAAAAAATGATGCTTCGTAGCTCAGAATTTCTAAATTTTGCACTCGAAAAGATGATTTATAGGTATTTTGCGTCATAAAAAGGGTGTTTTCACTATTATTATTTTTTTCTCTTTATATTTTTAATGAATGCTTAAAATATGCAATAAGTTTCGTTGTTAGTTCTATAAGGTATCCTGTAAATAAAAATTACCGTATTATATGCAAAAGAAATGAGCCTGGAACATTTTTAACGAGGCCAATTTTTGATATAATTCATAATTCATAAATTATTAATATTTCATCTTAAAATTTTAACCACTTTTACATATCTATGGTACTAATCACATATTCAAATTTCAAGCAAATCCATTCAAAACAAAAAAAGTTAGGTTTGAAGGTCCACTGTCCCCTTAACCCGAAAGTGTTGGCTTTGTGATTTGACAAACTGGCATAAACATTGAAACAATTGTCGTTGACTGTTACTTGCATCATATATGTATTTAAATTTGTATAGTGTCTAGTATTGTGTTTCTACCAAATTCATTTATTCTCGTCAATTTCTGCCTCCTTGTAAAGAGACATTAATTATTTAACTGTTTAACATTAGTCGAGTTTTGGAGTATTGTGATTTATGATACGATGCATTTATTTCCTTTTGATTATTCCGAGGTTTCATAATTATGATGTCGAAGCCAAGCAGACTCACAATGGATAATATTGAAAGCTATATATGCGACGTAGATCACCCTTGTCGTGATGAGACACTTGCGGAACTTGATCTGAAAAAAAGAATCAGTAATCTTAACGATGAAATTATAAATAACGATAGAATTAATAAAGGGGATAAAAAAGAATTTACCACCGAAATCTCTAAAAACTATTATTTAGTCAAACTACAAAGAACATTTATTACTGACTTGAAGAGACAAATTAAAGCCTTAGAGCGGCAGATAAAAAAAAACTTGTTCCAGGAGGCCAGAACAGACTATAAAAAACCCAAGAATACATATGGTGAAGCGACAAGAGAACCGGAAAAGAAAGTCTAGGTCTAGACTAAGAAAGAGTAATACCTTGCATTCAATCACTATCAAAGAGGAACAAAATTCAGACTATACTAAAAAAGAAATTCAAGATAATATAAAACAGGAAAATATAAGTGCTGGCATTAACTCCATAAGAAAAATCAATAAAGGAGGATTGGTTGCAGTGGCTTAGCTGCAACTTTTGCCGCCCGGGGCGGTCTCCAATTTGCCGCCCTTTCTAAGTCAATCAATTGGCGGTTTTTATAAATTAATAAACATAAATAAATAATTGTAATTGAGACAAACTGTAGGTGGGGAACTTTTTTTAACATTGGATGCCATATTTAAATTAGGCAGTAATAAAGGAAGCCGCTTAAGTTGATATACCTATAGTACATAGAACTTCTACTCGACACCATTGATGTCTGTATCCGAGCAAAATTTTTAGAGATAATATTTAAAACCCTACATTGACTTGAAGATGAGGAAAAATATTCGAAATCATATAGTAATTCATAATTCGTAGAAATCGAATAGTAAACTTATGAATTGAACAAGTGGATTTTACAACTAATACTAAATAAAAATATGCCGCCCGGTGCGGACCGCACCCATCGCACCCCCTAGCTACTCCACTGATTGGTTGTGAGCGTTTATAGGGAAGAGGACGCAGACAAATTGGTAAATGAGATTCAACACGTAGAAAATCTTCAGGACAAATATATTGTCTCGAAATCAAAGAAAAAAACCCGCACGTAATTATATTCGGAGTCGATTTAAGAATTAAGTAAAGAAGAACTGGGAAAAAAATAACTTTACAAAACGGAGAGTTAGATGAAAACCACACTAGAGTAATCTTTAAGTACAAGGCCAAACACAGATATAATTGGGTAGTTAATGTGGATGGTAAATCATTCAACAAGATAACAAAAAAAAAATAAAAATAAAAATAGGCTGGCAAAAACATAACGTCAGAGAATTTTTAAACCCCAAGATATGTTACAACTGCTATAGAACTGGCCATTTGGCTAGATTCTGTACCAGCAAGAAAAGGTGCAGTAGGAGCACGGGGAATGCGAGAGACCCATTTGCTGTAATAACTGTAAATTCACCAACGACAACTATAGCACTAACTTAGATACAGGTCATTTGCCCTACGATGGGGATGCGGCATCGATAACAAAACATCAATGTTTTGAAACATCGATATTCAATATGAAAACATCGATGCTAATAAAACATCGCCCAAAAACCATCGATATTTTAGAACATCCCTTTTTTAAAGCTGGTTTAGTAACCTCTAACATTAATGTTACTTCGGTTAGATGTGCGGGGGGGCGGGTGTGATTTAATTTTACTCTCTGATTTGGTTGACACAAATGGCAAAAACTTGGTTGCTTTTGCCTTAGGCTACATAGATGATTCAAAATTCTCGTTGTCAATATCGCCATGTTTTACCTTCAAATGCCCAGATAAATTCGTGGTATTGCCAAAAGTTTTGAGGGACTTAAGGTAAATATTGCACTTCGCCAATTTGTCAGAATTTTTGCAAAAATATTTCCAAACGGTACTTTTGGGAGGAATCTTACTAATAATATTAACGTCAACTTATATAAAACCAGAACAAAACAAAAATTTAAATGGTTGCTCTCGTGTATATACTATTGATAAAATAAAACCACATGGAAGGTTCTGGAGTGTCAGGATCATTCCAAGCGCTCTGATTGGTTCATTGGTCGTCGATTGCCATTTGTCTGTTTGCTGAGGAATCGTTCCCCCTTTTTTCCGTCCTTTTCAGACTTACATTTACTGAGTGTGAAAGTTATGCTACGTGGTAAATTTTTTTATTATGGTACTTGTTCGTTAAAAAAAACATCGAGACAAAGTAAAACACCGAGTACAAAGCATCAATGTTAAAAAAACCTTGGCTTCAATAAATCGATGTTTATAACATCGATGTCTCATCCCTACCCTACGATAACAAGTGCGATAATTGCATCAAGGCTATCGAGAGACTGAGGGACAGAACTGATTATGGGTTCACAGAATGATTCTGTTTCTGATTTGGGGGCTGTATCTTCCCCACCCGCCTTTTCGTGCCTTCTTTCTTGCATTCACCTTAATCTCAATAACTCATTCGACTTACGAACTGGCTGCCGATCCCAATTATGATATCATTTCGTTAGATGAGCCCTACTATAAAAGAGGGGACCATCACGAATTAATTGCTTTTCATTCATCTGGTCAAAAAATATACTTTGAGAAAAAACCCCAAAGGGGGCGTCCATTACTTACGTGAGGATGTTAGGGGGGGGGGGAGGAAGTGGAGCCGAATCTCACCCAGTCTCACGTAGGGGAGAGGGGTGGGGTATCGGCAAATATCACGTCATTTTTTTTTTCCCGCAAGAAACAGTGTAAAATTGCGAGAAAACTGGGTTATATTAAGTAAAACATGTTTCTACACTAAAATATGGCTAAATCCTACACAACAGTTCCAGTAGTCACTCTCGAGACCACACGAGAGTCCCCGTGGACTGAATTAGAATGAATATTCTTTTGCGAATTTTAGTAGTTCCTATTTAAATAAGTATTTTATTGTTCGATTTTCTCACTGAGATTCTAGACTGCGTTCTTAGTAGTCTTAAATACTAGTCTTAACTAGTCTTAAATAAAAATAATTAAGCAAATTATGTTTTTTCAAAATAAATCCGACGCAATCGAGCACAGATTAACGTATTTACACTAAATATACGCATTTTGAAAAAAAATCTCACGTGAGATTAAGGGGGGAGGAGGGGGTCGAGCCAAATCTCACGACATCTCACCAGGGAGGAGGGGGGGAGGGGGTCGAAAAATCGTCAAAATCGCTTAACGTAATTAATGGACGCCCCCAAAGTTCCTTTTGTCATCAAAAATCATTTAAAAATTTTCAAAATAATAATCATTGACCACATCATAGCTATTAAATTAATTATCGAGAAGGAGGATATGATTTTTGTTACAATATACATACCCCCTACCGATGGCTCGACGGACAGGTTGGAGCCCCAGTGGTCACATGAAAAATTTCTTGGAACATATTTACAACAAGAAAATAATTATTTTAGGAGACTTCAATGCCAAATCAATTCTCTGGGGGCAAAGACCAACTGACAAAAGAGGTGAAGAAATCCTAAAACTTATAATCCCGCCAGCCTGCTCACCTATAAGGAGAATCAGAAAATATCACGCATCTTTGGAACGTGATTGAGTAGCATTTATTTAAATATTATTTGAATATTATACACCTCTGTCTCCCTCTATCTGCATATATACATGTAATAAAGTTTTTACCCACCTCTAATCTTTAATCGCCGGTAATACGAATTTTCTCTCTATATGGTAACCTTTCCGTCCTTTGGCGATTTATCCCGTCTTTCCAATATTAACCTACCCCGCCCATTTCCGGCAACCCGTTTGGAGCTACTTCGGTGTGCTCGCCAGAAGAGCGTTGGACGTGCCCATTGTAAGGTGATGTTGTTTTGGTGGAATAAACTGCCTTTGTTCTTTGAATTAATAAAAAATAATCCTCTTTTCAACCCGTGAGATACTGTCGGCTCGAGATCTCTGTATCCGATATTGGGAGGCAAGAGGTAGGAGCAATGGATACGTTCTTTTTTCCTTCTACGTTTTACTATTTATTCTTTTTCTTGTCTGTTTTCTTGTATCTTCTTCCTTGTTTTTTTTGCTTGCCATTGGGAATAAAAATATATTTAAATAATATTAATTAGTACAGCATCTCGAAGATATTGATACAAGAACATTAACTATTTGGTTGAAGGTTGGCCTGACCTAACGATTACCGTGGGATTGGAAGATGAGCGTATTCGAAAACGGAATGTCCTAGATAAGTTTATAAACACTGATCATAACGCCATTTATTTTGAAGTTACACCTCGGGGGAATAGCAAGGGTGAGGGGGGGGATTGGCCATAGATGGAGTATAAATCATTAATTTGCTTGAATTTAGAATTTAACTAACAAAAAAATGAAAAGCCTGCTAGAAGAAATGCACGATCTAACAACTGACGAAATAGTAAATAAGATTAATAAAATAATCACTCAACGATGTAAAAAACATAGGAAGAAAGGTAAAAAGAAAAGCAAGCTAAACGCCCCTTGGTGGAATTTAGATTTGGAGGTTAAAAGGAAAAAATTAAGAGCAATGCGCAAAAGATTCCAAAAGGAAGAGGACATTGCTATGAGAAACAAATATAAGATAGAGTACATGAAAGGTAAGGCTATGTACATGAAAACCATCAAAAAAGCTAGAGGCTCTTCCCTTTTAAAAATTTTATAGAAAAACTTACTATTAAAGATACTTTCAGAAAGGTAAAAGGCTTGATAAGCACTAAAACATTAAATATGCAGGTTGGTATTCCATTGCGGAGGCACTTGTAATCAAACATTCGCCCTTACTACGCCGCAGTTTTGCTGTCCATTTTATTGTGGGGGCACCCTATAGGCGGACAGCATTACCCCCTATGAAGGCACGGCACGAACGGAGGCATTTTTCGTGGCGCAACGCTGGGATTCGATCTGAGTATCCTCAGCACCGAAAGCCAGCGCGCTGTACCACTAGGCCGCCACAAGCCCGGGTTGGTATTCAATTGGATAATGGCACACTACTTGATAATAAAGATGATATTGAAGATGCTTTGGTCAAATTTGAACAAGAGACAGAAGGCAACATTATTGGAGAGAATGGTGAGGAGGAATTCCAGGAAATTACTATAAACGAAACTAACCATAATTGGTAATAACCGTAATTGGTAATTACCATAATTGATATCTTACCATAATTGGTAAGAAAGCTAAAGACAAAGCTCCGGGCCGCGAAGGCTTTACTATTGGTACTGTCAAGGAGATTTACAATAGCAGCAAGCAATTAATCAAAAATCTTTTTAACAGATGCCTATATGAAAGATACTTTCCCAAGGAATGGAAAAAAGCGGTCATTATCTTCTTTCCGAAGGGAAATAAAGAACATGAACTCGTATAGACCAATTTGCCTCTTGCCTGTATTGGGAAAATATTAGATAAAATTTTAACTTATCTACTCACAATATACTTAGAAACGCACAATATTTTGTTTACCTACCAATACGGTTTCAGAAGGGGCATGGGTTAGCATCTAAACACACTGTGATGGGTATATAAACACTTCTTCTTTATAGTATTAATTACACACCTGGTGGGTGCATAGTCTGCACGATTATCCTCATAATCTATTTGATTCGCCATCTTGAATTTAATCCTTGGGTTGACGGGTCTTTCGGTTTATTTTAAAATTGCTTGTTCTGGGTTAATGCTCCATTTAATAAAACAATTTTCAGTTGGATAGGCTCAAATTGTGGCTTTGAGATAAACACCAGTATTGGTTTCCTTGCAATATTCTTGGTTCCTGCCTAAGTTTTTGGCTATATCAGTGTAATTCGTTTTTTGTGAATGTCTATTTGTTGCTGTGTAGCTACTTATTTATAAATATTAGGAGTAAACTTGTTAACTGAGTACAACCACTTACTAATGTGTATGCCCAGTCGGCGATACAAAACTAAAATTCTTTGGCGTAGCCATATTAGTCTTAGTGAAAGGCAATCTCATTATACAGAATACTTCTTTTGCTGTAGACCAGAGCTCCGCAACCTTTTATCTTCCACGACACAACGTTTTTTTGGATAATTCCGCCGCACACCACAAGAAAAAGCTTTCAAATATATAAATTACAATAAATACGTATATGTTTTTATTAGATAAAAAAACACAACAAAATAGCTCTATGTATCAAGATAATTATAATCATTTTATATAAATCATTTTGAACTGTACACCGACACAAGAACAAAAATATAAAATTATAGTTTGCAAGTAAAAAAATCTTCTCTTTAAATTTTTATATTAAAATTTGTGTTTTGGTCTTTACTTAAGCCTAATAAATCAAAGTTAATTTAAAATATAGACATAAAAATACAGATTAAAGATATAGATTAGAAAGAAAAATATAGATTTAGATGTTAATTCAAAATATAGATATTTTCTTTTTTACGGTATTGGGAACAATACCCTAAATAAATAAATATATATATATATATTATATATATATATATATATATATATATATATATATATATATATATATATATATATATATATATATATATATATATATATATATATATATATACGTTATTGTTTACTTTAGGGCGGTTGTGCTTCTGGACACACAAATTTTGCTGAGTGTTGTTACTGATTGTCATTGAAATCTTTATTCACATTTAAATACTCATTAAATATTCTCTTTAAGCTAGACCACGGTCAAGCTTGTTACTTAAATTTAATTAGCCCTATTCGGTTGGAGGCGTTAATTAGTTCAAATAGAACTTACTCTAGTCCTCTGTGTTAAAATTGCTAACTATGATTTAAATTTAGGCCCATCAATTGGACGGTGGCGCTGAAACTTGGAAATTTGAAAACTAGTACTGATTAATTTGCTTAGCCAGAGACAACTGGGTTAATGAATATTAAACTGGAAGATCTCGGTTGAAGTTTCGGTTTTAACTATTTGTGCCTTACTTGTGTAAGTGTAGGTCGGCATTGTGTGCTGCCGATTTGTTAATCAGCAAAATTAAATTGCATTGTGAAAACTATTGAGTTAACTTTTGGGATTTTATGTTCTTCACACACTGGGGTGTGGCCCTGTCTTGTACGGTTATAATATTTTAAAACGTGTACCTCAATTGTTAAACGGTATTTGTCTACAACTTGTATTGCCAACAACTTGAATTGTAAATTGTCAACAACTTGAATTGTATTTGTCTACTACTGGAATTGTAAATTGTCAATGTCATACCATGACTATTTCATGGTGTTTTGTGAATCTTTATTGTAATGTAATATATATATATATATATATATGTTTACAAAAGTATAACTCGAAATCAAACTAATGAACAATGGCAATCTTACTATGGCGCTACGCTGCTCAACCGTAAGCTGCTATATATTAAATAAAAACATTATTAAACCTGACAACACCAGCACAATTCATCAACCTGAAAGATGAATAATATAAATGACCGGGGGGAGTTGTGACCCCCAACACTCCGGTTAAACATGTTTGTACCTAGGCAACACTCCCGGAAGTCATTCTTCATCTGCAACCTGACGTAAAGTCAAAACAAAGCAAGGAGCGATGAAATAAAAAAAAATAAAGGAACTGGAACAACGTACATTAAAAACCTGGGTTAAATTATTTCAAAACAATTTGTCAATTCACTAAAACATTGCAGCAACCCCATATATTCACTACACCTATAAACAATGCATCATATAATAATTTTTTAAAAATATTTAGACTTATGACTAAATTATAACTGTATCCACATATAACCACTTCAAATAAGCACCTCCTAAGTATCGAAATATCCACACACAATACTCTAAACATTATCAAATATATACATTTAGAACCATAATTATAACTAAAATAGCAAGGACACATACCTAGTGCAACTCTACATTATAGACAGTAAAAGACTAACAGGTGCGAAACGTAACTTGCCAACTAATCATTTTATTACTTCAATTACTGAAATATCGTTTAAGACATTACTTTTCCATAATTACTTTTCCATTTATTAAATCTTCGTTGTCCACCTTCTTAGGTTGTGTTTCAAAATTATGTTTATTCCGACTTGGAGGTTGTTTAGTTATTTGCGCCTGTCCTGCGGACTATTGTCAGATCTGGCAAAAGGCACAATACTTTGCTGCTGATTATATTGAAGGAATGGAATGGAATTTTGCTTGTACGTTCATTAAAAAATTTTTTCCGGGTATGTTGCCATCACTTTATTTACAACCCTCGTATATTCAGCTCGGTAAAATATGCTGAAATGCCCTACATTTGCTTTAACAGATTGGTTCTCAAATCAAGCATCCCTGCTCTGGTCTCCTTAAGTTAACACTATAAGTTTGTTATAGCTGCAGGGTCCACGAACGTCGGCGCCAAGTCAGGCGAAAAAAATCGTGCCGGGTTTCTACGTACTGGGACCAGCTCGAGATTGGTGAATCTCACCATAGGAACGAGTAACTAACTGTGTTACCTAGACCAACGCCTTCTAACACAGATATTTCTGGAGAATGTCAGCGGAGAGCGGAAATATCTCAGAAATGAGAAATGATAGTTCGAGAATAACTTCATCTGTACCGAAAAATGCAACACTAAAGTGAAGCAGAGAGTCATTTGGTCAGAACTTTGGAGGGTGAAAAGAAGAGTTCTCATTGGATGCCTCCAGGATCTTCGTGTTGATTCGCTGATGGGGGTGGAGTCAATGGCTGTCCGTAAGCTGGATTTCAATTGGCAAGTTGAGAGAGGAGGAAGAAAAGTGATTGGATAGAGAGTTAAGGTTTGGAATCCGTGAATTCAATTACTAGAAAATGAGCAATTCCGAAAGGAAAAATCTCAGAGTTAAAAATAAAAGTGCTAGATGGAAGTTTAAGGATAGTAAATAGGTTTTTATTTAATATCCTTATATTTTATGGAATTTTTAAATGTTTTTTGCCTTGGCTATGCCAAGTATAGTTTTTTATATTTTGTATTTTATTTAAGTGACGAGGGCAAACAAAAAATTAATACGAAAGACTCAGGATGGCTCGAAGCCTTTTCCTGTTAGTGGGGTCGGCGTGATCATAATTTGCAAGATTAATTAAAAGTTCACTGTCAATAGAATTGTGAAAGTTAATAGCTTGTTTTTTGAGATAATTTCGAATAGTAGTGAATCTCACCCACTTCTCCCTCAGTCTTATAGAGCCTCTATAACTAGCTCGCATAATCACTGCGAAATCTGAATCCATAATCATTAAGCAAGGAGAAAAGATGTCTCTAATGGTGATATTTGACACGACACAGTGGTCGTTGAACAAACAGTTCATCTTGTATAGTTACCTGTCTACTGTAGCGTCTCATTTAGTTATTTTCGATATTTCCTGCTGCCCCATACTATGCCCTTCCATAAGCTTCCATATCATTCGATCCACAGTTAAAGGTCACCCATATTTCTTCTACTTCCTATTTCGTTGTCTTCGCTATGGTATGACATGAATCGAACCCTTCTGGCTTTCGTTTAATTTTACGTTTATGTCCTTTAAAACATAGTGTAAGGTATCACCTCTTACTATATTGAAGATCATCCCTTTCTTCTTCGTAAAAGGAAGAATAACAACACTAGTCGTTATTCTTTAGTCGAAGAATCACACTCTTTTTTTCTCTTGAAAAAAACACACTTTACCCACAAAACGACACATTTTTAAAATAAAATACAAACAAAAAAAAGAGAACATGTATATATTTGCTACAATCTTTGTTGCGCGCACATCGTCTACCATTTTTCATCCATCATCTTCTCTGTCATTCCATCCGGCGCCCGTCGCGCCACCTGCTGGTTCACGGAAGTGCGTCACACGACGTCACACATAGCGTTACATTTTGCACACCAGTAGACATAAAATTTTCTATTCCCATAAAAAGTGGTTAATCTTTACGTATGCTGAGAGTGTTTCAAGGTCTCGTAATATAACCGTCCTTCATTTCTATGCTTTCATCCCTATATTTGACCATCTTATGCTTGAGCGTTTCAGATATCAAACAGCATGCCTGTTTCCCATCTTTGTGATATCACGTTCCCTGTCATTTCTCAAATATCTCAAAGTTCATTCTTTTTACATGGTAATAGAAGTTTAGTCAGCTAGGGCCTTCCACCCTTTCAATCCATATTAAATAAATTATTGCAGAGATTCATCATCCTCATGAGGGCTAGCCCCATCCCATCATGTATTTACTTTATGCGATCATAGATTTTTACCATGTTTTTATTAACTCCGTTTCTTGTTTGTTTGTGTGTGTGTTTGTCCTGGAGAAATCTTGCAATCGATTTTTAACTAACTTCCCGACTCGCTAGACATTTGAAACTGTTAGAATAGCTCAGAACACGATGACAATGCATTATTTTAATACTTTTAGCCATCTTTAAGCAGAATCGAATTCATTTTCAGTTCATTTTGTTTTGTAGACCGGTGCAGCCATCTCTCGGCCGGGACGGGAACGAAAAGTTAAACGCGAGTTAACTTCCAATTAACTTCATTTCCTCTCAAGTGGATGAGATAATTCATCAAAAATTTTTTAAATAGTATTAATTAGTACACAGAATTGTCAAGTTTATAGGATTCAACAGAAAATTTAAAAACATGGTATATAAAAAGTTATTTTTATCTTGTAATTATTGTGATATGAACTCAAACATCCCCTTAAAGTGACCAACAGCTCATTTTTCCTCTCGTAATTGGCAAAACTGAAAAATTACAATGTTTTTTCCAGCCTTTCCCGTGCGGAGTTGTCTTTTTCGACTATATCTACCTCTTCATAGAATAAGACATCATTTTAAATGGAACGGTTCTTCATATGCTTTTGAATAAACTTTCTAATACGAAGTCCATTTCAATTCGTTATCACACCGAAGATGTTTATTTATCGTGTCTGACTCCGGAAGTTAAGTCTTATCGGACCATTTCAGCACACGTACCGCCATTTTTTAAATTCCGATAAATTTTAAACTCTGCTAAAAATATGGGCGATATCTGTCGGCTGAAATGGAGTGAAGACGTCTTCGTTTCTAGAGGACGGCAGAGAGCAAAAGGATATGATTTATTCTCAGATTACGTGTTCTCCATTAACTCAATTATTCCTTGCTCATCCGATAGTCTTGGGGATAAAAGGGGAACGCATCCCGAACAGAACTCTTAAAGAAGTAATGGATTACACTTTTAGAAATACGATCTCCGAGAGAGGTGATGTTTATTGCAAGATCTGTGCCATCCCACGCAGCAATTTGTATTCACTGCCTGGCAATTGTAAGGTTTAGGGATAAAACTTATTGATCGTGACCAGGGATTTGCAGTTCATGATATGCATTTATATGGCTGCACTATTTTCAAAAAGCATTATGTGGGTACACTTTAAATCAATTTTCAAAGTCATATTTATTGTTTGTGATGAACTCTTTATATGTATATTTTTTTCTCACTTTTTTTAAGAAAAGAATTTTAACGTACGTTTCGCTAAAAAGTGTTTTAGGAGTTTTGTCGTCATGAAAACTTTTATATTGATAGATACACCTATGGTATGTTTGTTTAGAGAAAGTTATTTTTGAGTAAACAATGCACCGTTATATTATCTATAGATTAAGTATACAGTAACCACCGCTTATAGTGATCAGTGGTTATAAGAATCAATATCGCAAAAACAAAAAAAAAATGTATTATTTCCAAATTAAAATTTTCGCTTTAAAGAATCAATCCACCGGTTTTAAGAATCAGTTTACACTCTTCGCTTTCCTTTCATTTTTCAAAAAAAGCCACTTAAACCCTCAAAAGGTACGAAGTTCTTTCTTTATTCTTTTTAAAAGAAAGAGTGATAAGATGGGATGGAATACAGTCGTAAAATGCATCCCTTTCTTTGTTAGACGTAACATAATAGTTTCCCCTTAAACGCTTTAGCTAAACACTGTCCTATTAGCTTGACCTAGGCATCCTAACCGTGCGGATCCGATTTCACTTTTCTCCACTGACAAATAAAGACAGGGGCTCTTTTTTCCAACCTCTCACTTCCTGGTTCCGGCTTCCTGGACCCTGAAACACACAAATCTTCGGGGAAGTGTCCACTATCACTTAGGAAAACGTGACATTATTAGATTCAGCACGTTATCAAACCGTGAAACGTAAGCTAGATGGTGAATCTTGGTCTGAGACTATTAGTATTGAAAGAGGTATAAACAGCCTCCCGAAAACTTCATTACGTCAAACTACCATAGAAAACTTTTTCTTGCACCCTTCCTGTAGTTGAAATGTTAAACTGTTAAGCAGGTATGTTGTAACAAATAGTGGATTTTCTTCTTCTCTTACTATAATCATGTGTATCTACTTACAGGTCTAGAAATTAAGTTGTATTTTTAAAATTATAAAAATAATTTTAATAAAATATAATTGACGTAAATTAAAGAGTATTTTATAGTAAATTATCTAATATATGTATATATAGGTGTGTGTGTTCCTGTCCAAAAACCTAAATTTTTAAGAATCAACCGCTTATAAGAATCAAAAACAGTAATAACAAACGTGATTCTTATAAGCGGAAATCACTGTATTTGCACAGTATGAGCAATGAATAATGTAAATACCACTTAATTTAATGCATTTTCATATCTGAAAGATCTCTCAAAATTTGGAACTTTTCATGATTCGCCCATCATGTAGCGAACTGAGTGACGTAAAATTTCAATTTTAGAAGGCTCTAATTTTGTTAAGAAGACAACGTTTACCTATTACCAAGATTATCATACAGCAAAAATAACGTTCTTAACCAGCGAACCCTATAGAGATTCCATGATCACAATTTCAAATGAATATTAACAATTTTAGAACTATTTTTAAAGCATTTTCAAATTTATTGCTCATGAAATTGCAGTTTTTCAGGTTTTTAATTTAAAAATCATTACGACAGACTTAATATATTTTCAAAATGAGATTTGAGATTAAATACTAACAAAATTTCAGTTCTTTTGAAATGGCAATTTCAATAGTATTACACGTAAATTTGTTACTATATAAAAGATTTGCGGTTTGAAATTTCTTACGAACAGAATAAGTTCTTTTCGAATATGCAATTTCCCACGTACTTCTGACGACGTAAATCAGTAATAAACAGAGTTTCTCTCCAGTGACGTGTTTATGACGAATAAAATGGCAGGTAATGTATTTCTCAGATTTGCTGTTTTAGATGCGTAACAAAAATAAACTTCAAGGTCGAAGCATGAAAATTCTATTCTAAAATATGCAATGTAGTTCAAAAAGGTTTTGCTCGTGTTCCATGCACTATTTGATGAGCGTTATTATTCAATTATTATTGGGGGTTATTACGCAAGATCTTCGCCGAGAGGCATCAAAGTTAATTCAAAATTCTGACGTCTGGTTCCAAAGAGTTATTTAAGTTTTAATTAGAAATACCAGTTCATAAGCATAATTTGCTTTAGCCTTTATGTGAAGCCCATACTTATGTACTCTCTATGAAATGTCTTACCTTTCACAGATCCTTTCGTGATAAGCTTTTTCTCACCTTAATCTAAAATAATGCTTTAGGTTGCTAGAGGGAGTTAGTTGTCTTGGGGCTCTGAACGTTGAACGAAAAGATGCTACCACGATTAAATTGCATACAAAGCGGAAATGCGAAAATCTCTACGGATAAACTTGGAGGAAATATGAGATATTTTTGAAGTAGCCAAGGACGAGAGTGTTATAGGAGGACCGTGAGTATAATACGTTTTGGAGATTGTTGGTACCTAACTATTATGTTTTTAATTCCAGAAAAATATTCCAATACGAATAATGTTAAAAATGTGTTTTTACCATGTTTTTATTAACTTGCTTTCTTGTGTGTTTGTTTGTGTGTGTGTTTGTCTAGTACAAATATTGCAATCGATTTTTCATTAATTTACCGACTAACTAGACATTTGAAACTTTTCGAATAGCTCAGAACACGATGACAATGCATTTTTTTAAATACTTTTAGCCATCTTTAAGCAGCATTAAATTCATTTTCAGTTATTTTCAGTTAATTTTGCTTTGTAGACTGGTGCAGCCATCTATCGACCGGGACGGGAACGAAAAGTGAAACGCGAGTGAACTTCCAATTAACTTCATTTTCTTTCAAGTTTATGGGATGATTCATCAAAAAAATTTTAAAAAAGTATTTATTAATACATAGAATTGTCAAGTTTATAGGATTCAACAGAAAATTAAAAAACATGGTATGTAAAAAGTTTTTTTAATCTTGTAATTATTACATCTTGTAGTTATACAGGGTTATCAGGAAAGAATCATCCGATTACAAAATTTAATATTTTCCATAATTACAAACAGAAAATTGTAATTAATATGTCATTGTAAAGGAAAAATGTTAAATTATTTTTCACGGGTGTTCGATACGACTTCCTCTAGTGAAACGTACAATATCATCGCAATATTCCACTTCTTGTCAAACGCGTTGAAATGTTTCACTATTAACCGTTTGTAAAGCATCACAAACGCGTTGTTTACGTTGGGGTAAACTTGTAGGCATAGGGGTATGAACACAAGCTATTTGACATATCCCCAAAGGAAGGTAGGTAGTTGTGTGGCCGATTAGTCGCAGTGCAGTCGAAGATTTCATCCTGCACAGCTACCCTCCTAGGTCACCGGACTTAAGGCTGCTATGTACTAACCCCATTGGATTCGCTCACCTCAATGTTAACCTATGGAGAAAATGTGTCCACGGATTGCCGACTTCCATTCAAAGATTTCTTTTTTTAAATTGTACTCCGTCATAGAGAAAGAAATTTTACATTTGTGTACATTTTTCATTTAAAAAAAAATGAAATTAATCTTTTAAAATTTAAATTATTCGGGGAAAAATCTGGTAGAGTGTGTTTTAAACGATCATAAATTCCTTCGGCGGACGAAATTTATAAAATGAATCCCGTAGCGCTGTGCAGTAAAGTTCGGGCTATCTGACAATACCAATTTTATTGGATTATCGGCATTTATGTACCTGTAAAGAGTGGATAAAAATATATTTTAAGTAAAAAAATTGTGGGCAGCGCTTAACCCCCCTGTAGAGAGAGAGAGCCATTACAATCCCCCAAAATGTCAATCCTGAGGGAGGTGGAATTCTCGAACTGTCGACTGGACTCCTCCCACCACAAGAGTCTGCAAGAAGAGGAAAAGGGAAATACGATTTTTTTCTTAGTACATAGCAGCCTTAACCCCATGCGACTTCTTCCTTTGGGAATATGTCAAAGATCTTGTGTTCATACCACCTTTGTTTACAAGTTTGCCCCAACTTAAACAAAGCATTTGTGATGCTTTATAAACATTTAATAGTGAAACATTACAACGTGTTTGGCAAGAAATGCCATATCGCGATGATATTATACGTTTGACTAGAGGAAGTCGTATCGAACACCTGTGAAAAAAAAATTAACATTTTCCCTTTACAATGACGTATTAATTACAATTTTCTGTTTGTAATTACGGAAAATATTAAATTTTGTAATCGGATGATTCTTTCCTGATAACCCTGTATTATAAACGTGATACGCTTGTAAAGGTACCCATACACGTAGAAAAATCCTCGAGGTTTTGACTGCGCAGTCCAAACCTCGACGATTTTCCCGTCGTGTGTGGGGAAGCCTCTAGGCCGGCCTGAAATCCACAATGATAAGCATTTTACGTATGTGCGATAGGGTACAGTTGAGGAAATGCTCATTGAAATCCTGCAGACTTTTTCCCTTGAGGATTTTCTGCACGTGTATGGTCACCCCAACATCCAGGGCCGCCCAGAAACTACGGGGCCTGGGGCAAACTTCTGTTGGGGGCCCCAAGAAATCTGATTAATCGAACAATTTATATTTTTATTTTTTTTTTGGGGGGGGGGGCTTTTTTCAGGAGATTATTTTGAATTTTGAAGTACGGTACAAGTTCCAGAATTTTCTTTCGGAGGAAATCTAATAAATAAATTTTTAAAAATTTTTTGGGGCCCCTCAGGCAGTTGGGGGCCTGGGGCAGAGTGCCCCAGTTGCCCCCCCCCTCTGTGCGGCCCTGCCAACATCAATTTCAAGATTACACCCAGGAATTTCAGTTTTTGCCGAGATCGAAAGGCTAATCCTGACCAAATGCATTCTTAAACAAAGTTTTTGAGGTTTGTAAGAGTATCGCATTTCTCACAAGAGAACAATACGTTCAAATCTAAGGCAGATGTACGATTATCAACAAACTTTCATTAGTGTTTGGACGCAAAATGCAGCCTCTTACTACGGTTACCAAGGAGTTAGTCTGAAATCTAGTGCGTACGGCCGGAATAACTCGTTCTGTTTGCGCTCCCTGAAAATTGCGTGTCTAATCAGAAGAGATTCATTATCGCTCAGTTTTGCAAGTACTTAAAGGTTAAGCCCTTCGTTAACTCCGAAGAAACGGGGCAGCATGAACCCGGCGACGAAATTTTTAACAGAGGCCAGCGTTATCTCAAATAAACCGCTGGGGAATAAGCCCATTGTTTACGGAAGTGACATGTTTATCGGTGGGGAATGCGGAGTAATATTATCTAAAAGCCTGGGACACTCACACGCAATATTTAGTAATATTTACTAGAGCGTGAATTTTTCCATCGCCTAAGTAAATGAACGCCTTTCATAATAATTTTGCAGCGTTCAAAATAGGGAAGAAATAAGGTTTTGATGCAAATTTTAACGAAAGGTTGGATTTTTTTCCTGTTTGTGTGCATGGTTTCGACTAGCACATCACCAATTAAAAAATATTTGATTAACAAAACACGATTAGAATGATTTGCAAATATAATGTAGAAAATTATTCAGAATTCGAATTAGTATCATCTAAGTCTACGTACGTAGTGGATTATATAATAACTAGAAGGTAACCCGTCATTTTGACGTCATAATACTAATAATGACGTCATAATGGAAAAAAAGTATATGAAAGTTAAAAAATATCCCGAATTATCTAACAATATTGCATCTAATCCACACCTTGTAAAAGCAAACCCTTTCATTATTTTTTATTTATTTAGTTTTTAATGCGATTGGAGTAGTAGACTGCCATCCAACCCGTCATTTTGACGTCATAATACTAATAATGACGTCATAATGGAAAAAAAGTATATGAAAGTTAAAAAATATCCCGAATTATTTAACAATATTGCATTTAATCGACACCTTGTAAAAGCAAACCATTTCATTATCTTTTATTTATTTAGTTTTTCATGCGATTGGAGTGGTAGACTGACATCCAGTTTTTCACAGCTCACTACGCGATATGAATACTTGAGCTACTTGATTCATTCACATTCAAGTTTGTGTACTTTCAGAATTCATCGCAAAAGTAAACAGAATTTTAAAAACTGTTAAATATACAGCTAAAAGCATCCAATTTTTTTTAGTTCTGAATGTTTTATAGAAAAATAGGCTGAACAAACGTGATTTGATGGAGAAGATATTAGTTTTGAGGTAAGAAAAAATTGTGATACACATCTGAAATTGAAATTAAGCCTAACCGACTGTTTGTTTACTGAGGGATTCAATTGAAAGATGAGAACAGCCCGGAAGTGTTATACAGAGACAACGGCTATTATATATATAATTCAGACACTTAAAATGTATTGTAAATTATAACTAAAAACTACCATTTGAAAAAAAAATTATTAAATTAGAATAGCACCTATTGTTCAAAATAATAAATTAATGCGAACATTTTTAGTAAAAATGAAAACAATATGATAATTTAGAACTTGCCCCCTTTTAAATTTTATAATGATATGCGCATAAATATTTAAGAACAGTTACAAGAGGTATACCGTACTGTTGATCAAAACATACCCGTATTTTCTAACTAATGACAGGTTCACTATTTGTTTCATTGGGCAAGTTCTTCAAGAAACTGTTCGGTCCAGCGGGTTTTAAAGCAGGCGAGTTTGCCACACAGTTAATTATATTAAACTAATTTTGCTCGGATCGTCTGTCGAGGCCATAAAATTTTGATGAATTGAATCTTTCCAAAAAACGAAATCACCTTCACATACTTGCGTCATTTTCCAGTGCTGATGCCAAAAAGCACACAAATTCCTCTTCGCCTGATAAACCGATTATCTATATATATAAAACAGTTCCGTGACTCACTGACATACAACGCACAGACCAAACTGGTGGACATAAAGGGCTGACATTTCGCATAGCGAGGTGTAGGGGGGCACTCAGAAAGATTTTTGAAAAATTCTTCTGAGATTTTTTTACATTAAATTTTTAAGCTGTTTTTGTAACTTTTTTTAACTTTGCATTTAAAATAATAATTTGAGGGTTATAAAATTTATATCACGAGAAAGATCCTAAAAATTCCTTTAAAATGAAATCTTTTTCGAATATTTACCTCCATTTTCTGATTCTCGGTGAATTTTTAAAGAATTTTTAGAATTTAATTAAATGCCGATTACGCGATTTCTTTTTCTGGTACCAGAAATTTATCGTCCCGTGCATAACAACTAAATAGACAAAATAATTTTTTTTTCTTCCTAATGTGCAAGACGATTGGATATTATCCAAAAAAAATTAATTTCCCTTACGAGTTTTTTATAAATATATATATATATATATATATATATATATATATATATATGTTGGGTGGATTAAACCCCATAATTTGCCCCATACCTAATTTTCTGAAATAAAAAACCTTTCACAAGAAAGTAGACTTGATGAGGCTAACTAAAATGCCTTTATTTTTCTTATTTTACATAAAAACATAGTAAAAAAGGGATCGATTTGATCCAATAGCTTGGAAGGAAAATATTTACAAAAACTTAACCATTAAACAAAAAAGAATACAGATAAGCGTGTCATGAACGGGCAAAATTTAACCTACTTTGCTTTTGAAAAAACTACTTAAACTGAACGGTAAAGCTTGGGATAGGTATAGTTAGAAAAAAGGGATACAAGTTTAATGGCTCGACAATTCGTCGCAAACACATCTAAATATCAAACTTGCTGCGAAAACAGCTACTAACACTATGGCTGGAAGCCCCAACTCACTCGCAGAATAGTTACTGCTTAAAACCCCCACTCGCTGAAAAAAAACGTATATCTTAAATACTTGTTGTATTTATTTGTACAAACCCCATTGGCTGTAACGCGAGAGCTTCGTAATTCCAGTCCTGCCTTCAAAGTTGAAAAATCTGCATATTTATTTTGAACCATCCGTTCATGCCACGTTTTTAAATGTCGCGTTTTTTGATGAAGGGAAAACAAAAACTACAATATATTACATCAATTGTATACATTGATCGTCGTATTTATTATAAATATACATATTTTTTTTTGGCATTAATTGCATACATTGACCGTTGTATTTAATTTGAATGTACTCCGAGTTTTCAGCTAGTTCATTTATATTTGCTGTGCTCCCATAATGAAGGAGCTAAGAAAAATCGAGGTTTGAGATGGGAGAATGTTGAAAAATCAAGTGCCTGCTGCCTTAGAGATATAACAATAAAAGTTAAAGAAAACAAAACTTCACATCTCTCGAATATCTTATTGACTAAGATAATTTACTAGTTTCGGAGACGTCGAGTCATCATACCCCTAGGTTAAAGTCCGTTCTAAACGGCTACAAACATCCATCCCTTCAGCGGTACTCTGAAACCAAGTGCTATTGCCGTAGCCATTTCACCGTCGTGGTTAAGATGGAATTATCTTTTGCGTAACTCAAACTCACTTCTTGCAGTTTTACAACGTAAGACACTAAAACTTAACATAATTTGCCTGGCATTCGATACCAGAGTCTGCGGGTTCGAGTCCCACTGTTGGCATGGATGTTTGCATCCGTTCGGAATCGGCTTTAAGGCTATGTACTAAGAAAAAAAATCGTATTTCCCTTTTCCTCTTCTTGAAGACTCTTGTGGTGGGAGGAGTGCAGTCAACAGTTCGAGAATTCCACCCACCTTAGGATTCACATTTTAAGGGATCGTAATGGCTCTCTCTCTAAAGGGGGGGTTAAGCGCTGCCCCCAAATTTTTTTATTTAAAATATATTTTTGTCCACTATTTACAGATACATAAATGCCGATAATCCAATAAAATTGGTATCGTCGGATAGCCCGAACTTTTCTGCAAAGCGCTACCGGATTCATTTTATAAATTTCGTCCGCCGGAGGAATTTAGGAGCGTTTAAAACACACGCTACCAGATTTTTCCCCGAATAATTTAAATTTTAAAATATTAATTGCATTTTAAAAAAAAACGAAAAATGTACACAAATGTAAAATTTCTTTCTCTATGACGGAGTACAATTTTAAAAAAAAATGTTTGAATAGAAGTCGGCAATCCGTGGACACATTTTCTCCATAGGTTAGTACATAGCAGCCTTAAGTTGTAAGTCCCGCTCTAATGCACCCTCGTGCGCTGCCAAATAAAAGATACACTTTGAACCAACCCATAATTTTCTTTTGTCCAACAACCTTTTTAACGTAACTTATATAGAAAGGGAGACGTGCAAAGTCATTTAAATTTTAATCTCCCGTCTAAGCAATACAACGTCGTGATATGAGCAAAAAAAACGTTTTTTCTTCATTGAAAAGTATTCAGACATTTACAGTGCACGGCAAAATGGTTCTTTTTGCCATTACAGGAGCCCGAGAGTCAATCTGAATTCGAAAATTGAAAGGAAGCTTTTAATTTATGAGCAATCTCTTTTAAATGCAAGTTCTGCACGTAATACCGGAATGCAGGAGGGGGCGATTCATTTATCTACGAAAGTTTAGTATTAGTTCATAAAAGCTGAGTATAAGTCTGCGAGGAAAGCTTAGTGAAGCATAATTTAAAGTGTTAAACACATACATTGGCCCGGGGATAGCTAAGGGATGTGCGTAGCAGTTATGCGTGAAAATATTCTAATCGGGTAGTTAAGATTTAAAGCACCGTCCCGAAATTACGAAAGTGATGATAAAAATGATTCATTTTTCCCTGCTAGAAAATAATGAACGAAAGGATAAAATGTCTGCGAATCGGCGAGTTCGGCAGATATTACACGTGACTGATGACACCAATTCATTCACTACTACCGATAATAATCTCCGAGTATATTCTAAGTTTTTTTTCGGACTGGCGAAGATACAAGTACAGTAACCACCGCTTATAGTGATCAGTGGTTATAAGAATCAACCGTTTATAAGAATCAATATCGCAAGAACAAAAACAAATGTATTATTTCCATGTTAAAATTTTCGCTTTAAAGAATCAGTCCACCGGTTTTAAGAATCAGCTTACACTCTTCACTTTCCTTTAATTTTTCCGAAAAAGCCACTTAAACCCTCAAAAGGTACGAAGTTCTTTCTTTTTTTTAAAGAACGATTGATAAGATGGAATGGAATATAGTCGTAAAATGCATCCCTTTCTTTATTAGACATAACATAACAGTTTCCCCTTAAACGCTTTAGCACAACACTGTCCTATTAGCTTGACCCGGGGGCAACTTTACCCGTCCGGTTCCGATTTCACTTTTCTCCACTGACAAACAAAAATAGGGACTATTTTTTCCCACCTCCCACATACTGGTTGTGGCTTCCTGGACCCTGAAACGCATAAATCTTCGACGAAGTGTCCACTATCACTTAGGCAAACGCGACATTAGTAGTATTCAGCATGTTATCAAACCGCGAAACGTAAGCTAGAAGGTGAATCTTCGTCTGAGACTATTAGTATTGAAAGAGGTATACACAGCCCCCTGAAAACTTTTTCTTGCTGCCTTCCTATAGTTGAAATGTTAAACTGTTAAGCAGGTATGTGGTAACAAATACTGGATTTTTTTTTCTTCTCTTACTATAATCATGTGTATCTACTTATAGGTCTAGAAATTAAGTTGTATCTTTAAAATTATAAAAAATAATTTTATTAAAAGATAATTAAAAAGTATTTTATGGTAAATTATCTAATATATATATAGGTGAGATATGTATAGGTCTGTTATATATACACACACACACATATATATATAGGTATGTGTGTGCCTGTCCAAAAACCTAAATTTCGGCTATAAGAATCAACCGCTTCTAAGAATCAAAAACAGTAATAACAAACGTGATTCTTATCTAAGCGGAAATCACTGCATTTCCATCTTTCTGTTAAATCTAGATTCTTCATCGTGCGTTTGTTAGAATCCTCGTCTATTTGTAGTTGCCCCAGACTATTCATCAGCCGTTTGTTGAATCCAGATGCTTTTCTTAATGTACAAGAATAATATTTAAAAAAGAAGGCGATGCAAAAGCATTTAAAATACTAGTAAAAGCTGGCGGCACGTATCGCTTGATAGCAGCTCTTTTTTCCCTTCGAATGCACGCGGAAATTAGCTTCTCTTCTTACTAACGCACATTTTTCATATTGTCAGGTGGGTTTGATAAAGACCGCTTTCGCCCGATGACAAACTATCTCGGAGGCATTTTCTCTTGTTCAATGGAAGAAAAACAAAAACGAAATAATCATTCTAATAAAGTATTTTACGCGGTAGAGTACATGCCCTCTGTGATTTCCGAAATGCAAATTCCGGTAGCATATTTATTAAAAAAATTTATTGTACCAAAACCCCTGCAAGTGTTCGTAAATTTAATTCTTTTGCTTTGTACGAGCAGTTCTTTTGTTCAGCATGTAGCGTAAATGCTCGCGTTAAGAAATGTCTGCGTAAAAAAGCCTTTTGTTTAGGCAGGATCAGAGCCCCTTGCCTCTCGTCAAGCACAGCTGCTCTATTTCAACAGCTCTTGTCATTTTTTACATGTTTTTATTAACTCGCTTTCTTGTTTGCTCGTGTGTTTGTGTGTTTGTCCCGTACAAATCTTGCAATCGAGTTTTAAATAACTTCCCGACTAGCTGGACATTTGAAACTGCTCAGAACACGATGACAATGCATTATTTGAATACTTTTAACCATCTTTAAGCGGGATTGAATCAATTTTCAGTTAATTTTGTTTTGTAGATTGGTGGAGCCATTGATGGGATAATTCATCAAAAAAATTTTTTTAAAAGAAATTCATTAATACATAGAATTGTCAAGTTTATAGGATTCAACAGAAAATTTAAAAACGTGGTATATAAAAAGTTCTTTTTATCTTGTAATTATTACTTAATTGTTATTTATTTTTTCATTTATTTCTCCTCCTCTTTATTTTATTTGTATCCTTTATTATCCCTTTTCTTTCTCCCCGAGTCGTTTAGATTGATTGACAGTTTTATTTTTTTACACATTAATATTTGATGTAATTTTAAGCGTCCCCTCCACTGTCTTGGAATAAATCGCTTCTCACTCTTTAAGATCACGCGTAAGGCTGTATCTGTTGATAGGGGACAAGTTGTTTCTTCTTTTCGGAGATATCTTTGATGCAGACCACTTAATTAGTCTGGCATAGAGGTGGTCAAATACAGTGATTTCCGCTTATAAGAATCACGTTTGCTATTACTGTTTTTGATTCTTATAAGCGGTTGATTCTTATGGCAGAAATTTAGGTTTTGGGACAGGCACACACACACACACCTGTACATACATATGAGATAATTTACCATAAAATACTCTTTAATTTACGTTAATTATCTTTTATTATAATTATTTTTTATAATTTTAAAAATAAAACTAAATTTCTAGACCTATAAGTAAATACACATGATTATAGTGAGAAGAAAAATTCCAATATTTGTTACAACATACCTGCTTAACGGTTTTAACATTTCAACTACAGGAAGGGAGCAAGAAAAAGTTTTTTGTTGTAGTTTGACGTCATGAAGTTTTCAGGAGGCTGTTTATACCTCTCTCAATATATATATATAGTCTCAGACGAAGATTCGCCTTCTAACTGACGTTTCACGGTTTGATAACGTGCTGAATCTACTAATGTCAGGTTTTCCTAAGTGATAGTGGACACTTCGCCCAAGATTTATGTGTTTCAGGGTCCAGGAAGCCGCAACCGGGATGTGGGAGGTGGGAAAAAAGAGACCCTATTTTTGTTTGTCAGTGGAGAAAAGTTAAATCGGACCCGGACTGGTAAAGATGTCACTGGGTCAAGCTAATAGGACAGCGTTTATGGGGAAACTATTATGTTATGTCTAACAAAGAAAGGGATGAATTTTGAGACTATATTCCATCCACATCTTACCAATCTTTATTTAAAAAAGTAAAGAAAGAACTTCGTGCCTTTTGAGGGTTTTAGTGGCTTTTTTGGGAAAAATGAAAGAAAAGCGTAGAGTGTAAACTGATTCTTATAACCGGTGGATTGATTCCTTAAAGCGAAAATTTTAACATGGAAATAATGCATTTGTTTTTGTTTTCGCGATGTTGATTCTTATAAACGGTTGATTCTTATAACCACTGATCACTATAAGCGGTGGTTACTGTATCTATATAAATAAAAGAAAAAATTTGTCGGTCGCCGGAACAATTCCGGGTAGACCGTTTCCGGTACAGCATCCGTAATGAAATTTGGCCATGTTCGAAAATGTCGAAATCCACGTATTTTTTACATGAAAGTACATAAATGTTACATATTTGGAAAGAGCTTTAAAAACTGATAATATTTTCTGCGTACACTTAACCTGCTACTTCAATAGTTTTAGAGTTATTTGGATTCTAATGAGGCGTGTCCTGCGAGATCATCCATCTTTGATGATGTAAACAAAGCGTGATTCATTCACAACGTGATTCTCACTAAAAAAATGAATCACTGAAAAGAAATGTTTCATCGTGTGTCTAATTTTTAATTCTTTTTCTATTTTTCAATACTTTTAATTCAAACTTTTTAATCATAAATAGATCATTTGAAGATGTACGGATTTTTTGGGGATATTTCGGCAATTAAAAATGAAAAAAAAAATTAAATTGGCGTGAATTGTGATTCGAGTGTCGAGTGATTGGATAGCTGGACGAAGCCCGGCTAGTAATGCAATAAAAGAGTTATCTGTTGTTCCATATAATGTTTATCGTTAGCCGGATGTACAGCCTTTCAAGATGTACTCCCATCCTCCAAAATGCTAGGGTCCCAGAGCCTGTGGGTTCGACTCCGATTGCCGGAAGGGATGTTCGAAGCCATCCAGAAATTGTAGGTATCCATCTGATTAGCCCTTGAGTAGCAAAGTTGAGCGTAGTGCTCTCAATGAACCAACCTATCGTTATAATCCCCCTGAAGTCATAAGAGCAAATTTTTAGTTGTGAAAAATTTAGCGGTAACCGTTCTTCCCTTTTACTTCCAGTTCATTGGCACAGCCTGTGATCAGTAATTGCTGTTTCGGCTTAGCAATGCAGCTAGGAACTCTGCTTGCCGTCCCGTCAGTGTTGCCAACTTGGGGGTTTTGCCCCTAAATTTGGGGGAAAGTTAGACGAAAAGGGATGTTTTTAGGGGCATTTTGTGGGGGTCAACATTTTTTAAATATTTTGTACAATCGAGACGCGTTTTTTAATTAAATTATAAGTTCCATGCATATGTCAAATATAAATAAACCTCTATTTCATTATGTAAGTGTGTATTTTCTGTTTATTTCAATTTATCTCTCAAACTATTTGGAACCAGAATTTCTTTTAGGGAGGTCTATGTAACGGAAATTAGTTGTATTTTTCATATATGAGGGCGTTAGTCGTCCAGTGTCTTATGTGAATTCAAAATTGCCTTTGTCTTTAATATTCTTCAGTGTAAAAACGTTGTTTTATTTTGTATTGAACCACCGAGTTTGAGTATGGACGTCCGTTTAATGGACGACCATATAATAAAGGAATATTAACTAGAAAATGAGTAGGCATATTTTATTTGAGTCTGGTTAAATCTTTTTGTTAAAGTCTAGAGTGATCTCAAGTTGGTGTTAGGGGGAAACAGGGAGATTTCGAGATGGCGCTTTGGGGGAGACGCTTCGTAGAGGTTGGCAACACTAAGTCCCGTGCACCTTGGCAGATTTCCAGAATGGCAACTTCCACTTTTAGTTCAGGTGGAAAACGCTCGTTGCATTGCATAAGATGTTCTGAGGGCATATAGATTAAACGTTTTCGTTCTTCGCAACTTCTAATAGTTGTCACATGTGGTACACGAACTAGGCGCCTGGAGTTTTCCGAGTATCACTAACAGTTGTCTTGGTCCATTACTGGGAGTTAAAGCAACAAAATACGACGTGGACTCATTATATCGTGGTTGTAAGGGCGAAGCTAAAACCAGCGAAAATAATTTTTTTAAATAATTTCTAGGCCTCTTATACAAAAATAAACAATAAAAAGGATTACTTATTATTGGCTAAGCGCTTTACATTCCAAAAAGTTCGCTTTATAGAAGATTTGAATTTTCCATTCCACTTTACTGTAAAGAAATATTAACATACTGGCTGAAAACCCGTACTTCGCTAAGGAGTACAGTCAAATTAAATACAACGGTCAATGTATGCAATTCATGCCAAAATATATATATATATATATATATATATATATATATATATATATTTATAATAAATACTACGATCAATATATACAATTGATGAAGAAAAAATATATATATTTATAAAAAATTGTAAGGGATATTTTTATAGACAAAATAATGTCCAATCGTTTGCCGCATTAGGAAGAAAATTTTTTTTTTGTCTATTTAGTTGTAATGCACGTGACGATAAATTTATTAAAAATACCAGAAAAAGAAATCGCGTGATCGGCATTTAATAAATTAAATTCTAAAAATTAATCTTTTAAAAATTCACCAAAAATCAGAAAATGGAGGTAAAGATTCCAAAAAGATTTCATTTTAAAGGAACTTTTAGGATCTTACTCGTGATATAAATTTTATAACCCTCAAATTATAATTTTAAATGCAAACTTAAAAAAAGGTACTAAAACAACTTAAAAATTTAATTAAAAAAAATCTAAGAAGAATTTTTGAAAAATCTCTCTTAGTGCACCCCTACACTATAAGAAGAATCGACATGCAAAATTTCAGTCCTTTAGCTCCAGCGGTTTGGTCTGTGCGTTGTATGTCAGTCAGTGAGTCAGTTACGGAACTGTTTTATATATATAGATTGGTATTTGAAACGCCATCAGTTAATTTTCCATTAAAATCTTTTAAAAACAAATAATAAATTTTGACTTACAAGTCAAAAATATTGTACCTTACAAGTTTCTGTATTTTCCTTTTGACGTCAATAATACTCGCTCTTTTGACAATACACCGATAAAACAAAACATCTGTATCTTTTTAATCCACCATCCAGGCGTTTCTATAGATGACGTTCACAGCAGAATTTTAGAGAAAATAACCTCTCAAACTGCATCTACAATTCCGAAAAACTTTTACCTTTTACCAAAACTAACAAAATTAATCTGGGGATGTTAGAGGTAGCTCGCCTGGAGGAACAACATTTTGTATGGATAGCTTTGCGTATGTTCTGCCTCTTTTAATTAAACTGCGGCAAAAAGGAACCCCCGAGCGTTGTTCTATGCCCAAAGCTCCCGGGGTTTTCATCCTACTGGCTAATTAATTCATTCCAAAGATTCAACTCATAGGTAAAAATTGAATGTCAAAATGATTACGCTCTCTATAAATTAAAAGCCGAATAACTCAATTAACATTGTTCCCGAAACCAAAAAATTGCATTTTCCTCGGAAATAAAGTTAATGAAATATATTTTTCTGCCTAGTGACACATCCATCTGTTGCCATTCGTGCTTAAAGAAGTAGAGCCCGACGTTCGTTTCATTAACGGACTCCTGTTAAATTGATTTCCTATTTTTTTATATTACTCATTAGTATTGTTTAATAAAAAGCATCGTGAAAAAATAAGGTCTTTAAAATTTGTTGACTTACATACGCATTAATGATACTTATAATTATGTTTGCGTATCTAATTCATGTATATATCTACTCGGGAAAATACATTAAAATTCTGGGAGTACACCGAGGTTGTCTGTTTTGTTTTATGGGGAACTTTTCTTTTGAAATTTCTGACTCTCGGCAACTCTTAACTGATGATCACGTGACGTTCGACAACTTTAAGTGTTATAACTAGCTGCTTTACGCGAAACTGGGAAATGCAAAGTAGAATTCAGCGATGTACGAAATTCCTGCGTTTGTTTGCACTTTAGTTTTCCCTCTCAATATATTCTAAAACAACGTATTCTTCTTCGGCTGCCACTAGAGGTTATTTGTCAGGTAATAATTCTTGACTCAAGTCATTTGGCGTCGACAGAACTTGGCACAAATCGGTATTATTTTGACTTTAGATTTTTAGGGATTGTTTTCATCTGTAAATTGTGTTTTTACTCCTACACGGTATCATGGTGTTTTCAACCCATAAAAATTGTTTTAACTTTAATGGTAGCTTTGAGAGTTTAATTTTAAAAACTAAGCTCTTATTTTTATTACGTTATGAAAAGGTTATACGGAGAAATTATAACGGAGAAATAGGATTTTACCTATTTCTATTATACAGAGAAATAGGTAAACTCGTTAGCGCAGTGGTTTTTTTTTTAATTTCGTATCAAGGTAAATCAAGGTATTTAAAGTTTAAATCGAAGGGTACTGTTTTTTTTTTGCCGTGCGCAAGTAATACATCGCCAAATATGATTATTGAATCGCCTTGAAATAAAAAATAGAACAATGTTTCCAATTTTTATTCATGTGAAGTTCGGGGTTATTTAGCTGGGTCTTTGTATTTCATCATGTTCTCTCACATGTTTCACACCCGCTGATACGCCATCCTCTTCCAACGTTTCGCGTGTGACAATGCATCTTCAAAGTTCGGCCTATCTAATACCTATTAAACTATTTTTTAAGGGTTGGCGACTTTTCATTCTCGCCAATGGCGATACTTGTTTGGGCAAACGCCGAATGCACTGGCTAACGCAAAAGGACCAATTTAAGTGGTGAAAAAAATTTAATAATAAATAATTACAAGATAAAAAGAACTTTTTGTTTACCATGTTTTTAAATTTTCTGTTAAATCATATAAACTTGACAATTCTATGTATTAATAAATTTAAAAAAAAATATTTTGATGAATTATCCCATCAACTTGAAAGAAAATAAAGTTAATTGGAAGTTAACTCGCGTTTAACTTTTCGTTCCCGTCCCGCCCGATAGATGGCTGCACTAGTCAACAAAATTAACTGAAAATTTATTCAAATCTGCTTAAAGATGGCTAAAAGTAAAAAAAAAATGCATTGTCATCGTGTTCTGAGCTATTCTAAAAGTTTCAAATGTCTAGCTAGTCGGGAAGTTAGTTAAAAATCGATTTCAAGATTTGTAAGGGACAAACACACGCACAAACACACGCAAAAATATATTTCAGATAGTATCTTCTAACGAAACTACCTCGGGTTATTAACGTAGGATTACTTATCATTGCTTATTTCTTTTTTTTAAACGCATTTTGGTACTTTTCTGTTTAACTGTTTACTGCTACTGGGTTTGGCCCGCTGCAAAAATTATAACTCGCGACGCCGGACAATATTTTTTCTCTCCGCAGCACCGTTATTGAGGAACGTAATCCTACGTAAAAAAATATTTTACATTCTTGGACTGTAATTTCTTTGTAGATCTCTAAGCTTCAGGGTTTATTCCTATGAAATTTTGGGAAGTAAATATTACTTGAAATGATTACTGTAGCATATTGTCATTTCAATAATTCGTCTAATTCCTACGCAAAAACCACCGCACACGAAAGAATTCCGTCTACAATCACAAAGTACGCATTAAAAAAAAACATTTTATTTCCCCGTTACGAATGCATTTAAGAAAAAATATTTTCATTAATGGAGTTCTGTCTCGAATTAGAATTTTAACCAGCTCATGCGATTATTATCAGGAGACTATCAGGAACTTGAGTAGTTAACCACGATAATAACTTTACCCTCTCTTATTTTATGCTGAGCAAGATTTATGATAATTAAGTGCTAGCAGACAATTACCGAGACTTAAATACTTGAGAAGGTATAATTAAAAGAAACGTACGTAATTTGGAAGAAACGTTGTTCTCGGTATGGAACTTTCTGCTCTAACTTCGCTGGTGTTATGGTTTTGAAGAACATCGGAGTCCGACTAATTGTAGTAAGTTGGAATAAAGCGAGAAGTGTGGCGGATCTAAACAGTTCAGTGATTACCGTTGTTCCAAAGCTGAAAAGAATAACTCAAAATATCTGTTCTCCTTGTAGGAAAGATCAGGTACGTTGAGTATCATTGTATTTTTTAGATATCGGTTTATTACCATGTTTTTATTAACTTGCTTTCTTGTTTGTGTGTTTGTCAAGTACAAATCTTGCAATCGATTTTTAACTAACTTCCCGACTAGATAGACATTTGAAACTTTTAGAATTGCTCAGAACACGATGACAATGCATTTTTTTTAATACTTTTAACCATCCTTAGGCAGAAGTAAATTAATTTTCAGCTATTTTCAGTTAATTGTGTTTTGTAGACTGGTGCAGCCATCTATTGGCCGGAATGGGAACGAAAATTTGTATGCAAGTTAACTTCCAATTAACTTCATTTTCTTTCTAGTGGATGGGATAATTCATCAAAATAAATTTTAAAATGTATTTATTAATACATAGAATTGTCAACTTTATATGATCCAACAGAAAATTTAAAAGCATGGTATATAAGAAGTTCTTTTTATCTTGTAATTATTTTTCTTATATATTTGTTTAGTTATTAAGATGTGAGTTATTAATTTTGGCAGGCATTAGGTGGTGTTTCTAAGTCATTTTCCTAACCACTAATTTATCTGTATTTCAGGGCATATTATTTTTTAAAAGCAAGTATTAAAAGTAAATGAAATTTTATTCAAGATTTTTCTGCATTTTTTTTATCAGTTTATCAAAGAAATGTGAAATAGGGTAAAAAGTTTCTGTTAATGGGACGAGGGACCTTCAAATTCCAATTTTTCAATTTACAATTTTTAATTTTATATAGAAAATGAGAATAATTAATTTTCTGTTTTACTACATTGAAAACCCTCAAAATTCAAAATAAGGAATTCTTGGCAGAATACTGCCCGTTTTTCAAAAAACTTTTCAAAAATGCTAACATTTTTCAAAATGCTCTGCGCGCATTCTATGTTAATTTAAATCATTAAATTTTGTATTATAAGTTTTACCGCATGTATAAATATAAATGCGCATTTCATTTATTTTTTGTATGAATGTAAAGTCTTAAATATTTTATTTCTATTCTGTCTATTATTTTTTTTTTGTTTTTACTTTATTTTATGGTCTAAAAATTTGAAAAATATTTGTGATTTCAAATAATCATGCACAGTTTTGTGACAAACACTTCAATTAACAATTATGAGAAATTTGGAAGATATCGGAAGAAAATGAATAAGCATGGAGTTTTTTGAAAAGTTTTAGCATTTTTGAAGAATTTTTTGATAAAATGGTCTTATTCCGACACAAAATATTTATTTGTGAATTCTAAGTATCTTCAGTGTAATAGAAAAGAATATTAATTATACTCATGGTGTATATAGAGTAAGATATTGAAAATTAAAGAAGAACGAGATTGGAGGTCCTTTGTTGTCCCCTTAAATGATCAAACGTTCGTAATTTAGTCGTCCAGACGTTAAGTACATCCTCACAAGATTCCCTATTCGCTATCAGTAAATATGCATTATTGCTTTTGAAAGGGAATATTATTCTTTCTGCTGTGGGTTAGATAGACCAAAAAATACCGTGGATAGTAAATACAGTGATTTCCGCTTATAAGAATCACGTTTGTTATTTCTGTTTTTGATTCTTATAAGCGGTTGATTCTTATGCCCGAAATTTAGGTTTTTGGGCAGGCACACACACACCTATATATACATATATTAGATAATTTGCCATAAAATACTCTTTAATTTACGTTCAGTATCTTTTATTAAAATAATTTTTTATAATTTCAAAAATGCAACTTAATTTCTAGACCTATAAGAAGATACATATGATTATAGTAAGAGAAGAAAAAAAAATCCAATATTTGTTACAACATACCTGCTTAACAGTTTAACATTTCAACTACAGGAAGGGTGCAAGAAAAAGTTTTCTAGGGTAGTTTGACGTAATGAAGTTTTCAGGAGTCTATTTATATACCTCTTTCAATACCAATAGTCTCAGACGAAGATTCACCTTCTAGCTTACGTTTCACGGTTTGATAACGTGCTGAATCTAATAATGTCACGTTTTAATAAGTGATAGTGGATACTTCGCCGAAGATTTATGTGTTTCAGGGTCCAGAAAGCCGCAACTAGTATGCGGGAGGTGGGAAAAAAGAGTCCCTGTCTTTGTTTGTCAGTGGAGAAAAATGAAATCGGACCCGGACGGGTAAAGATGCCCGCGGGCCAAGCTAATAGGACAGTGCTGTGCTAAAGCGTTTAAGGGGAAACTATTATGTTATGTCTAACAAAGAAATGGATGCATTTTACGACTGTATTCCATCCCATCTTATCACTCTTTCTTTAAAAAAATAAAGAAAGAACTTCGTGCCTTTTGAGGACCGGTGGATTGATTCTCTAAAGCAAAAATTTTAACACGGAAATAATACATTTGTTTTTGTTTTTGTGATATTGATTCTTATAAACGGTTGATTCTTATAACCACTGATCACTGTAAGCGGTGCTTACTGTATTTATGGGAATTCCCCATGTTTAATTTCATTAGAGATAGAGCCCGAAAAATTATTGCAGTAGTGTGTGGGGGAAGGACGCATAGGTCTCCTTTTTGGTTAATACTGCGATAGCCCCTAAATCCCCCTCTCTAAAATTTGGGTCTGAACGGTATCAGACTTAGTCGAATATACTAGTTACGGAATTAAGAATTCTGAAATCTGGGGACGATTATATTAGACTAGATTCAATGTATGCAATTAATGTAAAAAAAATATAAAAAAATCGTAATGGATATTTTTATAGACAAAATAATGTAGAAGAAAATATTCAAATTCAATACAACGGTCAATGTATGCAATTAATTCGTATGTTTAATATCCATAAAACGCACTCATTTGAATTAAATTCTTAAAAAGCTTCCATCTCAATGTGTCTAGTGGTTAAATTTTATCTTTTACCGTATTTTGATATTTTTTTTGTCGATTTATGTCGTTGTTACGCACGTGGCGCAAAATTAATTTGAAGTATCACAAAAATAAAAGAAACCACGTGATCCGCATTTAATCAATTAAATTCTAAAAACGAATCTTTAAAAATTCCCCAAAAATCAGAAAATGGAAGTAAAGATTCCAAAAAGGTTTTATTTTAAAGGCATTTATAGGATCCTTCTCGTGATATATATTTTATAACCCTCAAATTATTGTTTTAAATGCAAACTTTAAAGAATGTTATAGAACCAGCTTAAAAATTTAATTTAAAAAATCTAAGAAGAATTTTTTTTAAATCTTTCTTAATGCACCCCTACACTATATAAGAAGAATCGCCATGCAAAATGTCAGCGCTTTAGGTCCAGCGGTTTGGTCTGTGCGTTTTCTGTCAGTCAGTTACGAAACTATTTTTTCTTTTGTAGATTAAATTTGTGCTTATACACCAGATGTGAAAAATATGGCGGTATGGTTTCTGAGTGTTAAAAAAAAAAATCTTAATCCAAATTTTAATCCAATTTCAATGAACCCAAAATATTATGATACGCATATTTAATATCCCAGTTGTGCACAGAATGGTTATTGGCAGAGCTGAACGATCGTTTATTCAAGACCTTAATCTCTGGCGCGCAGGAGTCATCAAACACGTGTTAATGGCAGGTATCACACACGGCAACCTGTTTCACGGAACAACTGACTGCTCTGGACAGACAGTCGATTGTTGGATCGCTCAACATTTCTGGATTTACGTGCTTTACGGGGTTGCATTATATAGATAGGCAAGCGGCGGTGAACGGGAAGTTGAGTGACCTCATTTTTGATGTATATATATTAAACAGTTCCGTAACTGACTCACTGACTCACTGACATACAACGCACACACCAAACCGCTGGACCTATAGGGTTGACATTTTGCATGGCGATTCTTCTTATGGTGTAGGGGTGCACTCAGAAAGATTTTTGAAAAATTCTTCTTAGATTTTTTTAAATTAAATTTTTAAGCTGTCTTTGTAACTTTTTTTTTGAGTTTACATTTAAAGTAACAATTTGAGGTTTATAAAATTTATATCATGAGAGAGATCCTAAAAATTCCTTTAAAATGAGATCTTTTTCGAACCTTTACCTCGGTTTTCTGATTTTTGGTGAATTTTTAAAGATTCATTTTTAGAATTTAATTTATTAAATGCCGATCACGCGATTTCTTTTTCTGGTACTTTAAATAAATTTATCGTGCATAACAACTAAATAGACAAAAAAAAATATTTTTCTTCTTTCTAATGCAGCAGACGATTGGATATTATCCAAAAGAAATAAATATCCCTTACGATTTTTTATAAATATATATATATATATAGATATATTTACATCAATTGTATACATTGATCGTCGCATTTATTATAAATATATATATATATATATATATATATATATATATATATATATATTTGGCATTAATTGCATACATTGACCGTTGTATTTACTAATTTGAATGTACTCCGTAGCGAAGCGCGGGTTATCAGCTAGTAGTTGGATAAAAAGAGATATTATGAATTTTTCTACCATGTTATTTATCCCCCCTGGAGTATATTTTTTCCTACCAATGGTCGGATACCAGGAAAACGCCGTTGATAACGCCGTGGAGTGATTCAAAGAAACATGATCGTTGTGGCTACACCGAGTATTCAGCTGTTACATCAGCGGAAAAATACGGCCATCTTATATACACTGCATGTGAGCTGAATTCTGCCGAGTTCTTCCACAGTATCTTAAAACAGAAAACGTTATAATTGTAAAGCAACATTAATTTCAATGATTTGTTGAAATAAGAAATCCAATCAACAAACACACCAAGTAATTATTGTCTTAAATTTTATTTACCATATTTTTTTACCATGTTTTTATTAACTTGCTTTCTTCTGTGTGTGTTTGTCTAGTACGAATCTTACAATCGATTTTTAACTAACTTCCCGACTAGCTAGACATTTGAAACTTTTAGAATAGCTCACAACACGATGACAATGCATTTTTTAAATACTTTTAGCATCTTAAAGCAGAATTAAATTAATTTTCAGTTATTTTCAGTTCATTTTGTTTTGTAGACGGGTGCAGACATCTAGTGGCCGGAAAGGGATCTAGTCAAATGCAACAAGTCAAACAAGTCAAATGCAAGTTAACTTCCAATTAACTTCCTTTTCTTTCAAGTCGATGGGATAATTCATCAAAAAAATTTAAAAAAAGTATTTATTTATACATAGAATTGTCAAGTTTATACGATTCAACAGAAAATTTAAAAACATGGTGTATAAAAAGTTCTTTTTATCTTGTAATTATCCTATTGTAGTGTTCTTCTCTTATTGCAGTGCCTAAAATTATTTCGTTCATTAAGAAAATCCAAGGGCGTTGAAAGCTTTCCATCCATTTAAGTCCATCGTCATTTATTTTGACGCATTGAAAAAGTTAAAAACTATGAGTCGTTATTTTATGCTTGTATACCAACACATATATTATACTAATATATTTTGTACATTTCTTCTTTTTCTAAACTTTAAAAAAAAATTGTTTCTTTGGGATTGTTTCATTAAGGATTGTTTCATATCTATCCCGCATGACAGTCAAAATTGTGATATCTAGTCGATCTAGTAATTGTGATATGTAGTCTAGTGTGGTGTCTAGATTCTGTGATTGTGATGCAAACAGACAATCAACTCATTTACAAAATTCCACTCTTCATTAAAAATATTCTAAATCATTCTCTGTACGTTCTGTCTTCAAGATAAGACAGAATGTTAATGCAAGTTTTCAGTCATAACTATGCATTCTGTCCTGTGACATTTTAATGTATAGCCCAAACTAAATTCTACAGCTCCCCATAAAATTAGGGATGTACTATTTCCCACCGCTTAATTAATTCTGAATTAACCCTTTGTCCTTCTGTTGGTAATCCACTAGCTTTCGTATTACAGGCGGAGAGTATTATAATGGAATTATTAACGCTTTTGTGTCTGGAATGTAAACGAACTTCAGCAGTTACAGGTCAGATGATACTGACTGATGAAGGTTTCAATACAATAATTAGTAAGTAATCATTGTCATAAGCATAATTTAACTGCGGTCTATTTACAACATAACCGTAACGCTCCCAACCAACTAACCTCCTAAGACCCATTGCATACTATTTTATAAAGAATTTTAATGAATGTCAAATATTCTAGCAAATAGTATATTACCTACAAATCGTAATGCAATATTTATTATGTTAGAGCATAGATTCTTAAACTGTGGTCCGCGGACCCCTGGGAGTCCGCGTAAACATTACCGGGGGTCCGCGAAACAATTTTGACAATCTATACTTGAACAAGATATTCTCGTGGAATTATCACGCGATACGTCTTTGAAACTACAATTCAACAAAACTGAACTCGCAAACTTTTGGTTATTTCTCAGATCTGATGACCCTGCCCTCCAACATTTGATTCCGTTCCGCACAACATATTTATGTATACGGGCTGTTTCGGTACTGTTATATATATATGAAATCAAAGTATAGAAACAAACTCGATGTAGAAGCGGACCTCGGAGTAAAACTTTCCGACATACAGCCCGACACTGCGGTTCTGGTTTCGACTGCAAACCATCTCAATCAGTAAAAATCATTTACAGAAAGCATATTATAATAAGATAGATCTATTTCGACCGATATTTGACCGAGAAATGTTTGTACGAGTTTAATGTATTACGATTTGCAACTTTTAAAATTATTTTTACTTCTGTTTTTATTCCTTTTATGTTTTTTATTCTATGCCCTAATCAAAATGTTCGTCTCTATAAATGCGCGAGACCATTTATTAAAACGACCAGCGATACATTTTTACCAATATTTATCATAGCGTAGTGCCTATGAGATTATTGAGCCAGAAATCAAGTCTCAAAAAAGACTTAAAATGCCTAGAGTAGGTGTTGGGTTTTAACCGCTTTGCGTGGGGTTTCTTTCATGCGAGAAACAGAGACGATTTCCAGAATTTTGTCCCAAACTTTTGTTACATGATTTTTTAAGGGACACTTAGCACATACAACACATATAAAGTAATTAATGCAGGATCATTTTAGCAGACAAAGCCATATTCGTCACATAACGACCGTTGGCCTCCTCTCCTTCCACCCCCGCGCCGAACCAAACCAAAGCTCCCCTCGCAAGAAGGGTTGCCACACGCTCACCTTGACACGGGTTACCAGGCATGGCGCGTCTTACAGTTGGGATGGGGTCCGCAAAAAGAAATGTTGTTCAAGAGGGGGTGCTCGGAATACATAAGTTTAAGAACCCCTGTTCTAGCATATAGTATATTACCTACAAATCGTAACGCAATATTTATTATGTTAGTGAATTCTAGTTTTAAAATAAAACTTGAAGAATACAGGTTGGTCATCAAAAAAACTTTGCCGATATATGGACCTCTAGCGGCCGTTCCGTTCAACCGATCGAGATGAGATTTCGGATATAGTTATTCAGAGGTATGAGCTTAGGATTCTGTGAACGGCAACCAAGTGGCGCTCGCGGTTACGATTATAGGTACAGAAACTCGAAATTTTCGAATGGCAACGCCCACTTTTTCCCGTCGCAAAATGCTCGGCGCATGCGAAAACCCTAAAGATCGTTGAAACGGTACGTGTATCACAAAAAACGGACGCGTTATGCACGTACAAAAAACAGCTCTGCGAATGGCCTGTGATGGCCCCCATGTGGAAAATGTGTATTCCAAATAAAAGTTTTTTTTTTGTCCGATCTGTGTTGTCATCAATGATTGGTGTCTTGCCACTGTCATATGCAAATTTCTCCCGGTCGTGTGTTTGTTGGCCGTTCTGCTTGATAAAAGTATTCACACAAGTGAATACTTTTATCAAGCACGATACATAATTTGAAAGTATTTACGTACATTAGACTCCTGCTGTCAAAGCCCCTCTGTGTCCAACAAAATGTTCGATGTTCATAAGTGTACATATGCGATGTGCTATGTTTATAAGATACGAAATTATGTAAGCCTTTACAGACTAGTTACAGCCTTACAGTTTTGTATTTTATAAAATGGCAACATTCATCGAGTTTTAATAAGATATACATAAATTCTACACAGCATAAATGATAAATATTCAGGTAAAATTTCAGATGTTACTCGATAAAATGTTGAAATTTTACATTTATGTGCTTTATGGAGAACGTTTAAGCTGTTTAGTGTCCTAAATTATCCCATGAATTCGAGAGGCGACGCGAAACAATTTAGAATAGATTTATCACCTAATGACTTGTTGTGTGCATCTGATATCGAGGCCAGACATGTCGGAACTTGATGCGTGGAATACGCGATATAACACTGCATTCGTTTTAGAGAGAGAATATGTGTAGGATAATTTAGAGCACTAAACAGCAAAAACTTTCTCCAAAGTGAACGTAATTGTAAAAAGTTTAGCGTTTCAATATATCATAATAAATAATTACAAGATAAAGAGAACTTAATATATACCATGTTTTTAAATTTTCTGTTGAATCATATAAACTTGACAATTCTATGTATCAATAAATGCTTTTTTAAAATTTTTTTTGATGAATTATCCCATCAACTTGAAAGAAAATGAAGTTAATTGGAAGTTAAATCGCGTTTAACTTTTCCTTCCTGTCCCGGCCGATAGATGGCTGAACCAGTCTACAAAACAAAATTAACTGAAAATTAATTTAATTCCGCTTAAAGATGGCTAAAAGTAGGAAAAAATGCATTGTCATCGTGTTCTGAGCTATTCTAAATGTTTCTAATGTCTAGCTAGTCGGGAAGTTAGTTAAAAATCATTGCAAGATTTGTAAGGGACGAACACACACACAAACAAACAAGAAAGTAAGTTAATAAAAACATGGTTGCAATTACACTTTACCCGAGCATCCTTTATGTTTATAAATTACATAATATTCTTTTCATATATCCTTGTAAAACTAATTGGAAGCTATGAAAGTATAGCAGTGTTTCTATTTTGCATTTTTTTTCTCATTGGACAACTTAAAAAAATGTCGGTTTACGATCTTGTTCCACTCTCTACATATTCTATCCTATTCAGTAAACAATTTGGCATTAACATATCATATCCCTACTGCTCGGAATAGTTGCTTTGATCGAGACTGATCACTTAAAAAAACTTATTTTCTCTTAAAAAATACGAAAAATCCATATTAAAGCGTATGGTATCAATGTTAAAGTGGCGGAACTATCGGCGCGCGCGATGGGAGACACGGAGCTACTACTCCTTCTTGTAGCTTCACGGGTTAAGAAAAGTGGAACCGACTGGCGAGTAAGGGCCGTCCCTATACGGACCACTTCATCATCAACAAGGATAGATATGATAGCCATATAACAATTTTGGATTCAATTAACTAAAAGTTAATTTAAGTTATAAATCAAATTTAAAAGAATTTTTTAAATAAAATTCAAAATTATTTTAATTTAATTTATGAAATTTAATTAATTTACATTTTATTTTATTAATTGATTTAATTTAATTTTAGATTAAAATAGTTTTAATACAATTTAAAAATTTAATTTTGAAATTACATTATTTAAAAACTAATTTAAATTTACATTAGTTCGACATGTAGGTATTTATACTTCAGCGGCTGTTCTTAATTTCTTCATCTACATGCTCTCCCGACTTAAGGGGACTCACTACCCTTAAATCTTTAAAACCTTCGATTTTTTGAAAAAAAATATATGTTAAAGCCTGATCATTTCTGAACAAAGTAAAGCAAACCGCATGAAAATATTCCTCTTATTTCTGGATATATTGATATTCGAAATATTTAATTACTGATCAAGTTTATGGTAAGAAAAATTTTAAACTCATTTTTCTCAAAACGTAATTTTGCATCATTCCGCTACTGATGTCTCAAAAACTAGGAAATTTTTATAATCATGTTATGCGTCTGAACTAGAATTATTGCAATCACTGCACGTTTTGTTATTTTTTCTGGGGTAAATGAATGCAAAAATTTAAGAAAATTTTAAGTATACTTTGAGCAGTTTTATAAAATTGAAAAAGAATTTAATGTTGAATGTTTATGTTCAGTTGTATTTTGAATTATTTATTTTAAATATAAAACAGGAAATTTAATTAATTTTCTGAACGCTAAATTTCTGAATGCTTTTCATGACACGCTTGTTTTGAGAAATTATAAAGTTTTTTCCAATGAAAACTTCAATTTAATGAAATTAATTTCGTTCAAAAATGAGTTTCACCGGTAACATTCACAGAATTAAACATGCGAGGAAAGAAAATGCACGTTTTACATCTACAGTGAAAGACTAATGTTTTTAAAAACTGAGTACAGCTTTCTCTTTACTTTAGCACCGACATAAATTAGAACAACTTTGTGTGCATATAGTTACTACGCATTTCGAGACAACGATCTTGTTTTTCTACTTTTATTGTTGTTCAGGATGAGAATGCTTATACGAGCATTCGTATATTACCCCCTCGCCACTCCAAATATATATATATATATATATATATATATGGAGTGGTGCGGGGGTAATACACGAATGCTCATATAGAATGCTCAAGTAGACGAAAAAAAGTATGGACTTCGACTCCTTAAATAAACAAAAGAATTCTTAAAAGTTTCGTAGATAAAATAAGGCGAATGACATTTGTCGTGGGTTTAGTCCGTTCATTCCTGTACTGTCAATAAACAAAATGCATGAGTTTTATCAGCGGAAACTAGAATAGTATAGTATATAAAGGGCAGATTTTTAAATGGTTGGAATGTCTTGATTTTTGCTCATCGTATTTCTATGTTATTTTCCTGATTTGATTCAGCACAGTATGCCTCAATTTTTTTTCTGAAAAACTCTGTATATACTTGTTCCCTTTTTGTCATTAATTTTTGTTTCATCCATTATTGTTTTTAGAGATACTGTGATTCTTTGAAACCATTTCTGTCTAACAAAATGCATAAAGTCTGCCGCATAAGCGGAGCATGAAGCGAAAATATGCATCTCCGGCATGCAGGTGGACTTGGACAAAGGTTGTTATGCGCTCCAGAATAAGGCGAAACCGATCATTTTATGTCTTGCTGAGCCATTTCAAGTTGTTCAAGCCTTGTAGACAGGTTTCGCCCATGTTAAGGGTTCCTCAACAAGGCATAACCAAGGAATCATCAGTTCATGCCTTGTTGAGCTATTTCAAGTTGTATAAATCTTGTACATAGGTTTCGCCCATGTTATGGGCTCCTCAACAAAGTATAACCAAGGGATCAGTTCATGCCTTGCTGAGCCATTTCAAATTGTTGAAGCCTTGTACACAGGTTTCGCCAATGTTATGTGTTCCTCAACAAGGTATAACCAAGGGATCAATTCATGGCTTGCTGAGCTATTTCAAATTGTTGAAGCCTTGTACATAGGTTTCGCCAATGTTATGTGTTCCTCAACAAAGTATAACCAAGGGATCAGTTCATGCCTTGCTGAGCCATTTCAAATTGTTGAAGCCTTGTACACAGGTTTCGCCAATGTTATGTGTTCCTCAACAAAGTATAACCAAGGGATCAGTTCATGCCTTGCTGAGCCATTTCAAATTGTTGAAGCCTTGTACACAGGTTTCGCCAATGTTATGTGTTCCTCAACAAAGTATAACCAAGGGATCAGTTCATGGCTTGCTAAGCCATTTCAAATTGTTGAAGCCTTGTACATAGGTTTCGCCAATGTTATATGTTCCTCAACAAAGTAGAACCAAGTTCATGGCTTGCTGAGTTATTTCAAGTTGTTCTATGTTTTTGCTCATTATTATGTTTTAAAAATATGGGAGTTCTAAACTATAATTTTAAACGAAACATAGAATGTATATTTCGTTTTTCCTTCTTTTTCTTTTTAAAATTAGCTTTACATATTTAAAAATGGAGTATTTGTTTCATACTTAATATAACTTTTCTTGGAGCTCTATTTTTAAATCCTTTATAGCTTGTCTTTAAACCCTCATTATTAAAATTTTAATGCGCTTAGAATCAAATTGCAGCGTTACAGAAAAATGTAGTGGAATCAAGTGAAAAATATACTCGCAATATTTCGTAAAATGTTGAGTAATTCTGCTCGATCGCATTTCCACTTATAGAAAAAAACACAAAAACTCAAGCGTAATCACTCTGAATGAGTTAACCTACATAAAATTTTATTCAAATGCAGTAAAATACAGATACATCGTATATTTTGCTTTATTTGCATAAAACTACGAATATTTATTTAAAGTGAATTTTTTCTCTCAAATAACCTTCCTGTATGCCAAAGTTCATATCTTTTCATACATTACAATGAAAAGAACGTTCTTAAAAGATGCCATTCGAGAAAGTAAAATTTATTTTGCATTTTTTAAGATCTAGGGAAATGCGGAAATTTTCCACCCGGATGATCTTGCACAAAGAGCGAGTTTCTCCTTTCATTCGCCAGTAAAATATATTTCGGGCACTTTTCTAAACGGAAAATTACGTAGAGGCTTTTTCATAACGAAGGGGGATTTCCATGGAAGATGAACCCATGGAGACATTTGATGAGTAATTTTTCATTGCTCTTTAGCTAACAGTTTCTGCAAAGAATGAAAGAAGGAGGTTAACGGAAGGGTTTGATATTCTAAGATTATGTACGTCCCAGCTAGGGTTGCAACATCGATAACAAAACATCGATGTTCAATATTAAAACATCGATGCTAATAAATCATCGCCCAATAAACACCGATGTTTTTATACATCGATGTTTTAGAACATCCATTTATTAAAACTGGTTTAGTAACCTCTAACATTAATGTTACTTCGATTAGTCGTGGGGGGTGATTTAATTTTACCCTGTGATTGGGCTGACACAAATGAGAAAAACTTGGTTACTTTTGCCTCGGGCTACATTGATGACAAAAAATTCTCGTTGTAAATATCTCCATGTTTTGCCTTCAAACGTCCAGATAAATTCGTGGTATTGCCAGAAGTTTTGAGGGACTCAAGGCAAATATTGAATTTCGCCAATTTGTCAGAGGATTTGAAAAAATATTTCCAAACGGTACTTTTGGGAGGCATCTTACTAATAATATTAACGTCAACTTATATGAAACCAGAGCATAACAAAAACTTAAATGGCTGCTCTCGTGTATATACTATTTATAAAGTAAAACCCCATGGAAGATTCTGGAGTGTCAGGATCATTCCAAGCGCTCTGATCGGTTCATTGGTTGTCGATTGCCATTTGTCTGTTTGCTAAGGAATCGTTCCCTCTTTTGTATTCGTCCTTTTCAGAATTCAAACTTACATTTACTGAGTGTGAAAATTATGCTACGTGGTAAATTTTTTTATTGTAGTACTTTTTCATTAAAAAAAAAACACCGACACAACGTAAAACATCGAGCAAAAAGCATCGGTGTTACAAAAACATCGGCTTCAAGAAATCGATGTTTAAAACATCGACATCGATGTCGCATCCCTAGTCCCAGAATGTAAATCAATGTTATGGAATGCATCTCTTGAAATAAACAAAAGGACAAAGGAGAGAGAAGTATACGCCAGCGGAAATCAATCGACCGTTATGCAGAGGATCGTTTCATGATTTCACAAGCAGCAAAGTTAATAATTTCTGTCCCTAAAGATTCAGAAGCCGTTCCAACAGCGGGTTTCGAATTCGCAAACAGTTGTATTCAACACATAAGCCGTAACATCGAAATTCATGGATTAAAAACGATAACTGAAATCCACAGAGAAAGACAGATAAGGATTTACTTATTTCATGTTTGGACTTCCACCCACAGGAGGTAGTGGTTAGCCTTCTGAGCTGCCACGCAGTGGGCTTAGGTTAAAATCCCGTATAAGGCTTGGTCGTCTCTGTGTCATAGGAAGCAATGCTGGCTCACCTATAGGGTGCTCCCATAATAAAGTAGCCAGTAAATAGCGGGGATTAACAAAAGATGAATGTCTATCGACAAGTACCTCCGCATTAAGCTTAAAAAAAAGTTTGGATTAGATAATATGTTGTCTTTCCTTTTTAAAACTTTAGGTCTGAAATGTCCACTTCTGCATGAACCTGCGTGACCTACCTTTTCGCCTGAACGTGCGACTTTAAAAGAGGAGACTCGTTTCATAATAAAATAACACTTTATTAGGATAACGTTAGAACATGACCGCTCTGATTCGCGTTATTACTACATCTGCCGTCTTTTATATTTGCAGCGCTCACAGAGCCATCTCTTGGCGAGTAAAATAGCTTTAACAAGTAAAATATCCCTTTTGAAAACTGCTGGGTATTTAAAAGTGATCGGAAATCTGAGAAACAGCAAAGACATCAAACAGTATTCCCTAGATTTTGTTTCTAGTTTATTACCACCCTTCATTTTATAAACCATCTCTCTCTCTCTCCATTTTTCAAACACTGTTAAAACGATAAAATTCTTTCAATAATCCGGATCTTCTTGAATTACTATCAAGAATCCTGATTATTACATATCTATGCGATGGCTGAATGGTTAGGGCATCCGGAAACAGGGTGTTGGGGGTTCGAGCACCACTACTGGCGTCGATGTTTGTAGCCGTTCGGAATCGGCTTTAAACTGTAGGTCCCAGTGTAGAGAAAAATGACAGTAGCCGATCTCAAAAATTTAATACAGCACAGCAAAACAAAGATTATTATAAAACAGTACAGCACAGCATAATCTATATATATAAAACAGTTCCCTGATTGACATGTAACGCACAGACCAAACCGCTGGACCTAAACGGCTGAAATTTTGCATGGCGATTCTTCTTATATTAGTGTAGGGGTGCACTAAGAGAGAATTTTGAAAAATTCTTCTTAGATTTTTTTAAAATTAAATTTTTAAGATGTTTTTGTAACATTCTTTAAAGTCTGCATTTCAAATAATAATTTTAGGGTTATAAAATTTATATCACGAGAAAGATCCTAAAATGTCCTTTAAAATGAAATCTTTTTCGAATCTTGACCTCCATTTTCTGATTTTTGGTGAATTTTTAAACATTCATTTTTAGAATTTAATGTATTAAATGCCGATCCCGTGGTTTCTTTTCTTTTTGGGATACTTTAAAGTAATTTTGCGTCACGTGCATAACGACGAAATAGACAAAAAAAATACTTTTTTTTTTCTTGCTAATGCGGCAGACGATTGGACATTATCCAAAAAAATATTAAAATGCAGTAAAAGAAATGTTCCTCAAACTGTACTATATTAACTGTACTATATTCTTTAGTATGTTCTATTAGATTTAATTTGAACATTTCCTTCTACATTATTTTGTCTATAAAAATATCCCTTACAATTTTTTTATAAATATATTTTTTTGTTTATTTTACGTCAGTTGCATACATTGATCGTTGTATTTATTATAAATAAATAAATAAATATATATATATATATATATATATATATATATATATATATATATATATATTGGCATTAATTGAATACATTAACCGTTGTATTTAATTTGAATGTACTCCGGAGTGAAAAACGGGTTTTCAGCTAGTATATATCTACATTCTCTGGTATATAGTCTCTGATATATAGCTGATATATAGTCTACATCTCCGGCGTACATGCAGCTTTATACCTAGTTTTCACCCTTGTTAAGGGCTCTCGAACAACGCATAACCGATCAGTTCATGCCATGCTGCGTTATTTGAAATTATTCAATATTTGTACTAATTATTATGTTTTGTAAATGTATGAGTTTTGAACTATAATTTTAAATGAACCATAGTATGTACATTTCTTTTTTTTCTAATTAACTTTGCATATTTAAAAAGGAAATGGAAATTAGTTGGTTCTTTTGTAAGATAATTTTTCTTAGAGTTCAACTTTTAAATCCTTTTTAGTTTGTCTTTAAACCCACGCTAATATAATTTTGATACGTTTAGAATCAATTTACAGAATTACAGAAAAATGTAGAGGAATCAAAAGAAAAATATATTTGCTACTTTTCGTAATCTCAACCAACTTGATCATTACGTCCCTACATTTAACTGGAGATTACATATTTACTTTTGAATTTATGAATCTTAATTTCCTCCCATTTTTTTCACAATCATATTGTTTGAGATGAATAACATTAAGTTATTCATCTCAAACAGAGAAAAAGGAAAACCATATATAATTTATTTGTTAACTGTACTATACTTTTTAGTATGTTCTATTAGATTTAATTTGAAATATTTTCATTTGAATATTTAGTATTGTGCATACTATCTTGTCATTCTCTTTCAGATGAATAACATTATAATTAACACATTTTAATTTATTCCAAGTTAAGTTGGGGGGGACACGTGCCCTCCTGTGCCCCCCCCCCCCGACGTTACACCTATGTATCTATAAGTAACGAGATGGATAATCGAAACTTGTAAAAACGTGTCATGGTGTGCATGGCTTATCCCCATTTATTTAACATTAGACGCGGACGCAATTATACTAAAATTATTAGAACGATCTGCTTAGAAAGCTGTAAACCTTTCCTCATTAATATTTTTTTTAAATAGAAGTTCGTTAATATTTTTTTATAAGTATCAACGAGTTTTCTTTTCTCCCAGAACTGTTTAAAAATGGAAGAAGGAAAAATCCCGAATAAAAACTTAATAGCTATCTTGGAATGAAACCTTTTCAAAGAAAATCTTTTAAAGTTTACTAATCTCTCCAGCAAAGAAAAATACTTAAGTTAGAGCCGAATTTTGATCCTCCATGCACATCCGGCTGTGTAGAATTATGAATGAAAACTGCTTAAAAACTTTTTGAAAAATATTATCAGCCAGAAACAAAAAAATTGTGCTCTTGCAGTTTTAAGGAGAACCGATTTTTGAACCGGTAAGGCAACAGAACATCTCGCCAGGGGTGGATTTATTGTTGGAGTAACGAGGCATTAAAACGTGATGATGACACGGTCCGGCTGAAAAACGTGATGATACTCGATAACGTGTGTTTTCGGTTTTAAAATCCCTGGGAACTATAGGAAGCTCGAAGCTGTTAATTTATGGAGACTTTAGATAATACTGTTTTATGCCCTTTTAACGTTTGCTTTTAAACCACGAAATTTTATGCACTCTGGTTAGGAGTGAATACTTCGAGGCTTATCACTTCGTGATATTGCTGCAAAATTTGATAAAGAAAAATTAAATTGATTTTCTTTGGAAATAAACGGAAAAAATCTCGTAAAATCTAATCATACTTGATTTTCTTGTTCGAATGTTAACAGGTGTATGCATAGGCGTAGCGTGCTTCTAACTTTTTTTGGGGGGGGCATGAATCGAATGCAGTTAGGGCCCTCCTCAGTGCATTGACTGCCAGACGGTCCTTAAAATATGAAATATTATGAACTTTTTTAAAAAATGAATAACAATAGAATTGATGTTTGAGTAGTATTCAAAAGTTATACAATGAGAAAAATAAATATAATATAAATAAGACGAGAAAAAATATCATTGTTAAAAACTACGTTAATGCTAAAGACGTAATATCGAATCTTAAGTTTCACAGTTTGAAAAGGCGGAAAAAAAACCAACTTTTTAAAAAGTTTTCTACAATTTTCTGATTTTAACTGAACTACTATTAGCATTTTAATCTATTTCAAGTTCCAACGTTACACCTATGGATCTATAAATAACGAGATGGATAATCGAATTTGTAAAAACGTGTCATGGTGTGCATGGCTACCCCCATTTATTTAACATTTATTTTTACCCCTATTTATCAAACAATGTATCTATTTATTTTGCAAATCAAAGAAGTATCATCTTAAAGAATTGCATTTTTTTTCAAGAAAACAATATAGGAGTTTCCTCCTATCAGCATGCAAAGTGCACCTGTCCCTTTGTTAGTTCGCAATTGTATTAATCAAAAAAATATTTATCCTTAAATTATACGGAAAAAAATTTGAGTCACCTACACTGCTAGTGAAGCCTTTCATGACAGTATATTTCCGACATCATTTGAGAATTTCTTTCTGATCTCAGACTCTAGAATTTCGTCTTGGCGACACATCCATATTTCTATTGTCGAATTCTTGTTGAGTGTCGTACACTATCTGCGTCAAGCGTTCAAGCGAGTTAAAGTCTAAGAATATGAAGCTCCAGAATGTTTCCTACCCCGTTGAAAACATTCCGGAGGCCGAGATATTGCTGATTTGAAAGACTGTCGGATTCTTCATAATTCGTTAGGGTGAGTTTAGAAGCTGAGTGGATGTTTTCCTTTACACGTATTATTAGTTATCTATATAAATAAAGTAACAGTGGAGAATGTCGCCGTCACGTTTCCGGAGAACACTCATCCAGAGAAAACATGGCCGACTGCGATTTTGGCGGCCAATTTGGCTGAATTTTTTCCCTCATGAAAGTACATAAATCTTACATATTTGGAAAGAGCTTTGAAAACTGATAATTTTTTTCTTCTTACAGTTATTCTGTTACTTTAATAGTTTTACAGATATTTTAATTCTAAAAGCAGACCCCACCGCTATCCGATACATGAAGCGTGAATCATAGACATTTCGAAGAATTACCGTTGATTCTTCGAAGAATTAATCGCATTTGTTATTATTTCTTAAAGTAAATTGTTGCATTTATTATGTTATCGTTCATTTGTATGAGCATCTCGAAGCCCGAATGTTAAATTTTATTGTAGAAAAAAATTTGATTCAATTTTTTATGCAATATTTGGTTCTATTTGCGCTAAGGTCGGCTAGATGGCGCCACGAGAGTGATACAGTATGAGCGCTATTTATTGTTGTACCACAAAATTTAAATACCTTTTTAGTGTTTCTATTCTCTGACAATGATTGCTGAAGGAAGCGGGTCCCTAAACGTGTATAATATGGGAAAAATTAATGTTTTATTTGTTGTTACAGACTTTCTTGTTAGAACAGAAGTTAATCTGCTATTTTTTAAAACTGAAACTTAACCATGCGACCTTAGTTAAATTCAAGTTTTTTCTAATTTTGCTTTTTAATTCCTTCTTTTTTCCAGCATTAATTTTGTTCAAATTATCTTTCTTGCTTATATCATTCGAAGTGTATCCGGTGGTTTACTTTTTGTAACTCTTAAAGACAAAGTATATAAAACTTTTATATAAATTACATATAACTTGCCCTCACTGTGTTCTCGGAAACTGTATTATTTCATTAAAGTTTCCGAAAACTTTTAAACTGTATATTTTCATTAATTTTTTTTCTTTTAAACAATGCTATCGCATATTCTTTTTTGGGCTGGTACCCATTTTAAGTGTGGTATTTAAAAAGTATATAAATGCTCCAATAGTTATGTTACTCCACTCATTAAGTCATATTTACGAAAGATATCGAATGAAACAGATCATCTCCGATCTTGATAACCAGCACTCAATTTTCATGTTCTGTAGCTTCTGCTAATTTACCTCTTGTAGTTTTGAATCACTGGAGATCAATCTATATATATAAAACAGTTCCGTAACAGACCAAACCGGTGGATCTAAAGGGCTGACATTCTTCTTATAGTGCAGGGGTGCACTAAGAGAGATTTTTGAAAAATTCTTCTGAGATTTTTTTAAATTAAATTTTTAAGCTGTTTTTGTATTTTTATTAAAGTTTTCATTTAAAATAATCATTTGAGAGTTATAAAATTTATATCACGAGAAAGATCCTAAAAATTCTTTTAAAATGAAATCTTTTTCGAAATCACGTGATCGGCATTTAATAAATTAAATTCGATTTTATTACCTCGATTTTCTGATTTTTGGTGAATTTTTAAAGATTCATTTTTGGAATTTAATTTATTAAATGCCGATCACGGGATTTCTTTATCTGGTACTTTAAATAAATTTATCGTCACGTGCATAACAACTAAATAGACAAAGAATTTTTTTTTCATTCTAATGCAGCAGACAATTGGATATTATCCAAAAAAATAAATATCCCTTACGATTTTTTTTTATAAATATATATATATATTACATCAATTGTATACATTGATCGTCGCATTTATTATAAATATATATATATATATTTATTTATTTATTTTGGCATAAATTGCATACATTGACCGTTGTATTTAATTTGAATGTACTCCGTAGCGAAGCGCGGGTTTTCAGCTAGTATCGAATAAAATTAAGGACATCAAAACTTATCACGTTAAAAGTACGGCCGAGCTGGGCTTTTCGTATATGGTCCGCCGGTATTTGAGGACCGACGCTGGACTTGTTTGAGCGGTCTTTGTCCTTCAGGACAAATAAAATCATATTTAGATAATAATAAATAATATCTTGCCATTCATTTATGGCTTTTATCAAAAGAGTTTGTACAGCCTTCCTTTGCTGATATTGCAAAAAGTAACAACTTTCTTAGTTAAATTTTTCGCTGTGTTTCGACACAATATTGTTGAAATTTTATTGCAACACTCTTTAAAGAATTTCCTGACTTTAAGCATATAGAGAATCTGCACTTCTACCCTACCTTTGGGCATGTATATCTTGACGTGGCACTCTAAATAATTTCATTCAAACACAGTTCTTACACAACAAAAATGTTTATTTAAATATTTGCACATATAGATTTTGCTTTTCAACATAAAGCATACGTTCTACTAGTACGAGAAATATATATAGCATTCATGCAAGGGAAATGCATTTCAATATATTCACTTGTATAACTACTCATTCAAGAAAAATACACTTTGCAATACTCACAGATACTAGTCAACCAGCAGTGTTGCCACGTAAACTTTGGGCCTAACAGGAACTAACGTATGTTTGAAGAAACTTAGCTATGCCTCGAGCTGCTTCTCGCAAAACTCAACTATTATTCAACCAGACTCTTAGCCTAGCTCCAGCTCGATACTTCGTTTCGTCAACTCTACTCCTCTTTCACTTCCTTGGACCGCCCTTCTTTAATTTAGCTGCTTGGTATTTATATGCGTATGCCGCAATTAACATATCTTAAGCGGCTTCTGTAGAATTATTCCCTTAAAAGTTCGATTCTTATGAATCGAACCTTACAAGTACTATCTCGTGTTTCTTTTTTTCTGATCAGAGCCGAGATGTATTGTTTCCTCGTTCCTGCATCTCTCAATTTCTCATTTATACTTTGTATTCCCAATAGCGCCTCCCGAACGAAAAGTCGACCCCAATCGGGCTTATCGATATTATATATCGATATTATATATTATATATCGGGCGTATCGATATCGGCTGCCTCTGTATTTGGTAAATGAATGAACTTTCTATTGGGCTGAAGAGATTTTATGCTGTCATATTATGTGACCGAAGTTTTCCAGGAGGAAATACTTGCCGATGAAAGTTAGTATCACATATTTGAAACTCCAAGTGAAGAACTGGATAATCATGAAACATAAATGAATAATACGACATGTAAAAAAAAATTCACATTTTATAAAACTTGTGTTCATATTTTAATCTACACAGGAGTTTAATATATTCTTTTTCCTCTCGGAGAAAGTACCGAATTTCTCGGATAGACGACTGAAAGATAACCAACTAACAGTTTAATCATGGACTTTGCATTTGATATTTTTACATTCCCATCTCAGTTTAATTTCTATGGCTGATGCAGGGATTTGACACGTACGTCAAATATTTGTGATCCAGATTTGTGCGGCTTTAGAATGTTACGTAATTTTAATACTAGTTTAAGTATTTTTTGCGTAGAGGTAGGACTTTTAAATTTTAAGATATGATTAATGACTGTAAAGTCAATACATCATACTTAATAAAATACAATGGTAATTAGAAACAATTTATGCTTGAATTTAATTAGCACTAGTTTGACAAAATTTTGGCGTTACTAACCATTTTTATCTACGATACAAATTCCCTTTTTACGAAAGATTGAAATAATTCAGAACGAACTTCCAGTGTCCATGGGAGTTAACCGCACATAAACCCTCTATTTTACGAAAAAATCATCATTTAGTTTTGTCAAAGACCTTTATATAAAAAATACGGTCTTTCCCAGTCAAGAACTGTTTTTATGTCGATAAATTTACTCTCCTTTGTGACGTTTTAATTCATTTGAGAGGATAAAGTTGTAAAGATACAAAAATACGGATACTTGATATAAGTAATGGAGACGTCCAATACATATCTATATATATAAAACAGTTCCGTAACTGACTGACTGACTGACTGACTGACTCACTGACTCACTGACATACAACGCACAGACCGCTGGACCTAAAGGGCGGACATTTTGCATGGCGATTCTTCTTTACGCCTACACGGCGTGCACTATGAAAGATTTTTGAAAAATTCTTCTTAGATTTTTTTAAATTCAATTTTTAAGCTGTTTTAGTACCTTTTTTTAAGTTTGCATTTAAAATAACAATTTGAGGGTTATACAATTTATATCACGAGAAAGATCCTAAAAATTCCTTTAAAATGAAATCTTTTTCGATTCTTTACCTCGAATTTCTGATTTTTGGTGAATTTTTAAAGATTCATTTTTAGAATTTAATTTATTAAAAGCCGATCACGTGATTTCCTTTTCTGGTACTTTAAATAAAATTATCGTCACGTGCATAACATCTAAATAGACATAAAAATATTTTTTTTTCTTTCTAATGCAGCAGACGATTGGATATTATCCCCAAAAAAATAAATATCCCTTACGATTTTTAATATATATATATATTTTAAATCAATTGTATACATTGATCGTCGTATTTATTATAAATATATATATTTATTTGTTTGGCATTAAATGCATACATTGACCGTTGTATTTAATTTGAATGTACTCCGTAGCGAAGTGCGGGTTTTCAGCTAGTCTTACATAATGAGGGACTTATGTAAAATTTGAATTTTTTTTTAAAACTTGGTTTTAAGATTTCCTTGAATAAAGCCCTCGAAAATTTGTTTTGAATCGATACTGAGTGACAACGTTCGGCTCACTTGGACTTATCAGAATATATTTAAATTTTTTAATACTTGAAAAGTTGTTTCGCCCAAGCGGAGGTAAATTTATTCATGAAATATGCATCAATAAAAACAATGTGCGTCAAACTTTTAAAAATGTTTGACGGACGTTCCCTTATCTACCTACGATAATGCGCACAACAGGAAAGAAATAGGAAAAAAAAAGATATGCACGTCCTAAGTATTTCTTTAAACGTAGTTATTACAGACTTTCTGATTAGAATTGAAGTTAATCTGCTATTTTTTACCATGTTTTTATTAACTCGATTTCTTGTTTGTTTGTTTGTTTGTCCGGTACAATTCTTTCAATCGATTTTTGAACTAATTTCCCGACTAGCTAGACATTTGAAACTTTTAGAATAATTCAGAACACGATGACAATGCATTCTTTTAATACTTTTAGCCATCTTTAAGCAGTATTGAATTCATTTTCAGTTAATTTTGTTTTGTAGACTGGTGCAGCCATCTATCGATCGGGACGAGAACGAAAAGTGAAACGCGAGTTAACTTCCAATTAACTTCATTTTCTTTCAAGTGGATGGGATAATTCATCAAAAAAATTTTTTTTAAGTATTTATTAATACATAGATTTGTCAAGTTTATAGGATTCAACAGAAAATTTAAAAACATGGTATATAAAAAGTTCTTTTTATCTTGTAATTATTCAAACTGAAATTCAACTATGCGACATCAATGACATTTATAATTTTTTCTTCTTTTGCTTCGTTTTTTTTCGGAGTTAATTACGTTCAAATTATCCTTGTTGCTTATATGATTGGAAATATATCCGGTGGTTTACTTTTTCTATCTCTTACAGATAAATAAATTAGTGTTAGAAAGGGCAGATCTGCAATTCGACGAAGGGGTATTAGCACTGTCGCAACTGCTAGCCTATCTGCACCGTTTCTATAATGTTGTTATCGTTTGGACAATAAAGCTGCTTTATTTACAACTAGCGGCCCGTCCCGACTTTGTCCGGGTTGAGCAAAATATTATACCAGAACATAGGCTAGTTTCGAACCGCTATCGTCAGAACAGAAGCCCACTTTATTCTCAGCAGAATAAAGTAAGCCCCTAACTTTATTTCTACTGATCAGATATACATAATATATAGCCTACGTCCATCTGGAATAATCTGGTTCTTTATGCTGATGTACCTTCTAGTACTGTCAAACGGTTTATCCGTAAGTCAGCGAACGAAGCCACCCGACAACAGCTCTTTGAAAATAACTATTAACAGCCCTGGTGGATTAGATTCCAAGGCATCCTTAGGTGGCCAACGCGTAAAGCTGTTGCTGAATTTCAGCCGGCCACTGCTTACAAAACATCTGCATCGTTTCAAAATCATCGCTCATCCTTTCTGCGGTGTCTACGATCCTTGGGTGATCCCCTGCTTCGGTGTTCCGTTCTCCCAAAGGTTCCGATCGTCAGTGGTAAGCAGTGAGTTCATAGACTGTTACTGTAGCCGACATTTGCTCGATTAAAATTGAGATTTCGCCAGGCCGTGTGTTGATTCATCAATACGGTGCACTCATTGAAAGCAACCAATAATTCTCACTGATGAAGTGAGACTGTCTTCGTTAACAAGAGCACCGAATTGTCAAGCAACAACTTTTGCCTCGGTGTGTACAAAGTAGAGTAATGATGATTAAAGATTTATGATGTTGAAATTTTTCTGTGGTCCTGTCTCAGGTATTTTTCATTTTAAGAAATAGGAAAGATATTTCGAAACATAAAATGCAAGGCAAAGTGGCTTAGAATGGATAATCTGTTTAAATATGATCCATCGAAAAAAAAATCAAGTCTAAGGTAAAAGTTATTTTTTTTTCGGTTTCATGAGCTTCAAGTCTTATCTCTTAACTGTCAGTTAAAAATGCACAAAATACAGTCGCATGGGAGTGTTACCTTATAAATATAAAAGATATTCCTCTGTACACTTAATAACCATAGTCATGTCTACTGTTGCGCATTCCGCAGTTGTAAATATGTTATGGAATATTTTCTGCATTCCTGCTACAAAAGGTGTCTGCAGGAAGTGAAAAGATCACCTCTAGTTTATGTATGAGAAAAGTAAATAGCAAACGAAATTGGATAGCGGAGGAAAACTTAAGTACAGTCAGATTCTTAGATAGAAATATCTTCTAACTGAATGGAAAGATAATTTTTTTTTTACCTTCTGCGAATTACTTGCATCCCTTCTCGATATAAATAAAGAATCATACACATTACTAAAGACATATGGAACAAAACGTGATATACTATCCTGTATGTAATACCGTCTAATCAACGAAAGAAAACCTCCCATGTTGAAGTTATTTATTGCTGGCGCAAGGAAATTGGATTAGTCAGTTCCGTTTATTCAGAGCAGAGCGTTATTAAGTAGAGAGAGAGATTCCATTTCTCGGCGGTGTGTTGGTCCGAGGTCAGCTATGATATAACACGGATAAGTACGTAAATATCTTTATTCAACGACGCCAAATAAATTCATTAGGATTGCCCGTCGGTAAATGCTTTCGGACCGTGCAGATCGGAAGATTTATGGTTCATCTCAATTATAACAAAATATAACCGAAAATTTGACTGAAGATCATGCACCGTACTTGCCCTTTCTACTGAAAAAAAGATTAATAGTTCAAAATTAAAAATAATAACTGCTTGATATAAGGCGAAACGTGGCTACGTCAGTTTTCGTCTACTATAGATCATGTGATTATCGGTTGGCAGAAAACAGAAGCCGTTCATATGAATTTGCACGTATTTTTGGACGATACCTTCATTTTGAGTTAAATAATTTAAGTTTATTTATAAAATTCCTCATATTAGTTGTATGTAACAGGTATTTTAACACTTTTTTTCAATATTTCGCAAGGTTTAAAAGAATATAATCATTCTTTTGTCGAGAATGATTATTATTATTTTGAGATATGTATAGATTTCGGGATAAGTTACTTCGGGCCAGCGTCTCCTCTCGTAACTCCAGTCTTCCTCTGTCCATAAATACGGGTCGCGTACGGAATAAACCTTTCCGAGCTGTACCTGAATGTTTAATTGAGTGATATACCTTTGTTTAGATACCGTATCTAAAGACTTTGCGTCATCTGAGAGCATTTTATTCCACAAGCTGTAAGAATGCTCATTGAACGCCATGTTAAATTATGGAATGTTTTGCCACTCCTTGCCAAACAAGAAGTAAAATCTGCAAGAGTTGAGATGTGACGTGCTGCGAGACACTGCCCTATTGAATTATTTCGACAAGATTTGATGAGTCATCGTACCAAAGCGAAACCCAAACTGAGTATTACTTTACTTTTTTTTCGGGATAAACCATCTCTTTCTAGTGGTGGCAGATTTTGAAAAGCTACCTTTTCCGAATCGTTCGCGCGAAGATTCAAAAACCTGTACTTTGCCGCAAGCCGAAACTATTATAAGTTATCTCCATGGCTTCATAAATGAACCTCATAAATCTTATAACAAAGATCCTAAATGTGATATATTACGCATATTTGCTACATACGTAGCAACTGTTGAATAAGGTATTCCAGAAATGGAGTGAATGGACAGTATTACACTCAGTGGTATGAGTGAAAACATGCACGATCGGTATACATATCGCACTGCGTAAATATCGAGAGATGAGAGCATGATTGCAAATTGGTAAGGGTTGGTTGGGTGAAAGCTCTACGGTCATTTTTTGCTACACCGCAGAGCTTTCTCGGTAGGTCCGAGATGGGCTCATTCGACCAGGACCTACCGTTTAAATCCGATTCCGAACGACGGCTACAAACATCCATGCCAACAGTAGGACTCGAACTCCCAGACTCTGGTACAGAAAAGCCAATGCTCTACCACTTGGCCATCACCCGGCTGCAAACAGGGGACAGATATTATAAACTACGATAAAGTGTGAGTCTGGTTTTAGAATTGACACGCAAATGTTGGACTCTGTTTGAGACGTGGGTTTCAAAACTGTCCTCATTCAAAAATTGAAAACAAACAAACTCGATAGTACAGGATTCTGATTAAGGGGCCCCCCCTGTTTGTAGCGAGAGGTGGGGAGAGTTTTGCATTTTAGACATTTCCTTAAGAAATAAAATGTTAAATTATGTGGTTATCTGCTATGGATGCGACATCGATGTCGATGTTTTCAAAACATCGATGTTTTGATTTCTTAGCTTTTTCTAGTCGAATAACGCTGCGGACTACAAATGTGTCGTTGAAATGGGATGCCATGATGAATGAGTCACGAATGAATCATGTTCACATTGGGTGAATCGTAAATCAAGATGTCGTCGGATTTGAACTCTATTTTACTGGAATGATCCCTCTTTCAGTAATGAAGCAAAGAAAAAAATAAGATCCCGCAACTTATTTTACAACAGAAAATAAAATTATGGAAACTATTGACTCGAAGCCTCGTTTTCGCTATACAACAAAGCAAAATGCAATAGAATGCTTATGCATGTAGATTATTAAAAATCCGAAGCTTTAGACAGACTGAAATTTCAACTCGCACTTTTGATGACCGGCGCTCCCCTTATTTTAGGCGTATTTCGATAGGAAAAAAAGGTACGCCGGCAAATGCGGTGTTTTCTAAATAATCTCTCAGTTTTGACGATTTGTGCTCACAATGAATAGATTGTTTATCCAATGCGGAATAGAAAGTACCCAGTTTTCGAATGCATTTCTTGAAAATAACTTAGAATATATTTTTTTTTTCTAAGTCGCAATGGCAGCTACGTGATGATAAAAACAAATTTTTATAATATTTTCTTCTCGTTTAAATGAACAACCGTTCTATATTTGGACCTTTTTTGGCACAATGAAGAGCAAATCTAGTACCTGTTTCTGTAATTAGGTTCTCTGGCCAATCGCCGAGCTCAGTTTTCAATTTGAGAGGGAAGGGGAAAGAAGTCGATCGTTTCGAGTACTCGAAGACAATTTATTTTCAAAAAGAATCCGGAGAAATAAGTCGACATGCGTCGAAATTTAAACTGGACGAGGGGAAGATTACATAGATTTAATATCCGAATAAACATATGCGATTTAAAGGAGATCTGTGAAGTTTTATGGCTGGCTCTTTAAAATTACAGTGAATTTCATTAATTGTTAAAAAACAAAAGTAAATTCCCTCTCACCGAAGAACTTTTTTATAAGGATTAGCCAGTGCTATCGTATGTTTAATTATTGAGCTCAAACGCTAAAATTTAGTATTCAAAATGATGAAGCAAAATACTGTAAAATTTTATTGATTTCCATTAATTTTATTCAGGAGATTTCTGCGCACTTACTACAAATACAAACTTTTAACAATTAAGATGTAGGAGTAGGAATTTATAAATATGCCTATTAAAATTTGCAAAGCATTTTCTCCATCTTTTACCATGTTTTTATTAACTTGCTTTCTTGTTTGTTTGTTTGTCCCTTAAAAATCCAATGTACAGAATATTTACATTGTCTTCAACAGATTCTTTAATACGGGAGAGGAAAGTAAAGTTAATTTATTTTTACTACGTTTTTATTAACTCACTTTCTTGTTTGTGTGTTTGCCAAATCTTGCAATCGATTTTTAACTAACTTCCCGACTAGCTAGACATTTGAAACATTTAGAATAGCTCGGAACACGATGACAATGCATTATTTTAATACTTTTAGCCATCTTTAAGCATTATTGAATTCATTTTCAGTTAATTTTGTTTTTTAGACTGGTACAGCCATCTATCGCCCGGAACGGGAACGAGAAGTTAAATGCGAGTTAACTTCCAATTAACTTCCTTTTCTTTCAAGTGAATGGGATAATTCATCAAAAAAATTTTAATAAAGTATTTATTAATACATAGAATTGTCAAGTTTATAGGATTCGACAGAAAATTTAAAAACATGGTATATAAAAAGTTCTTTTTATCTTGTAATTATTTAGATTGAAAATGATTAAATTTACGTTATAAGCACAATTCTGAAAAAGATAAAACCTACTTATTTTTATACGTTTTAATTTAAGCAGTTTATGAAAAGTAATACTTTTGTAAATGTTTATTGAATCATTATGTTGAGACTGATTTCTTATAACAGTTAACACTGTTATAGTAATTTCGAAACGAGGAGCTCAATTTAATACACTTATTTCCTCTGCAATTCATTATCATAATTGTCAAACATAGTGACAATTGGCTGAGTGTAGCTGGCAGTATATAGAGACAGCAGATATAAAAATAAAACTTCTTTATTTGAAGTTATAGATAAACTGAGATATCTATAAGGCGAAACGTCGCAACGTCACTGGCTACGTCAGTTTTCGTCTACTATAGATCACGTGATTATCGGATTGCAGAAAACAGAAGCCGTTCCTGTGCGTTTGCACGCGTTTTTGGACGATACTTTCATTTTGAGTTAAATAATTCAAGTTTATTTATAAAATTCCTCATATTAGTTGTATGTAACAGGTATTTTAACAATTTTTTTCAATATTTCGCAAGGTTTAAGAGAATATAATCATTCTTTCGTCGAGAATGATTATTATTATGTCGAGATATGTATAGATATCGGGATAAGTTACTTCAGGCCAGCGTCTCGTATCGTAACTCCAGTCTTCCTCTGTCAGTAAATACGGGTCGCATACCGAATAAACCTTTCCGGGCTGTACCTGAATGTTTAATTGAGTGATATACCTTTGTTTAGATACCGTATCTAAAGACTTTAGGTAATCAGAGAGCCTATTTTACACAACGCAAAGGGGTATCTCTGGTACCCCTCATAACAATCACTGAAAACAATTTCGACACATCTATTCTGTATAGAATCCCCTTGGGTATTGATGGACTAAGTCTACCTCTCCCCATTGTCCTGATGTGAATATCTGGAAGATATTTGCGCGTGACTAACACGGTTTTAACGAACAAGGTTTGACTTTAAAATTGTTGAGTTTATATCCTCACTTATAGGATGCTAATACCGTCTGAGATAAATCCTGCGTCGTAAGCTTATTGTTAGAACAACGCAGTGCCTCGACAAACGGTCTTATTTAGAAATCGCTTGCAATTAGATTGAAATTATTCTAGTGAAGCGTCCGATTTTCATCAGATTACTGCGATGAAATCAAGAATCTATTATGAAACTATTTACATCGATAACGAATGAAACAAACTATTTTTTACGAATGCCCTCAATTTTCTTTTATAGGATGTAGAAGGTCGAATAAAAAGTTTTGCGGTAAGTAATGGATAGAATTTATAAGTAAGACCATCAGTATTTTAATTTCACGGCATTTTAGCGGTTGGTAAATAACCTTTGTATCAACGTGCTCAAACAAAAATGCTGCAAGAACTACTTTTTCAAACTTCCAGAGTGTTCCATTTAAGGGCAATAAACTGAATTGTACTCAAACTAGTCGTGAATTTCATAGATCCCTGATAATTATAGATAACCCTGGTATCTCATCAAAGAAACTAAGGCTCAATGAATTACTTTTTCAGACTTTCAGAATTTTGCAGGTTGTGGTGGTTGTTTCCAATCCCCTTGTCTACACCAAGTCCAAACGACATAGGTCCTCAAATCCTAGGTGAGGGGGGGGGGGGCAAGGGGGTTTATCATGCCACTCGCAGAGGGGCACCAATGTAAGGTCTATATATTATATTACTATATGTTTTCGAGGGGGATGCCAATATAAGGTCTATATATTATATTAATATATGTTTTTCAGGGGAGGGCACCAATATAAGGTCTATATATTATATTACTATATGTTTTTCAGGGGAGGGCGCCAATATAAGGCCTATATATTATATTACTATATTTTTTTGGGGGGAGGGCACCAACATAAGGTCTATATATTATGTTACTATATGCTTTTCGAGGGGGGGGGTGCCAATATAAGGTCTATATATTATATTACTATATGTTTTTCAGGGGAGGGCACCAATATAAGGTCTATATATTATATTACTATATGTTTTTCGGGGAGGGCGCCAATATAAGGCCTATATATTATATTACTATATTTTTTTGGGGGGAGGGCACCAACATAAGGTCTATATATTATGTTACTATATACTTTTCGAGGGGGGGGTGCCAATATAAGGCCTATATATTATATTACTATATTTTTTTGGGGGGAGGGCACCAACATAAGGTCTATATATTATGTTACTATATGCTTTTCGAGGGGGGGGGGGTGCCAATATAAGGTCTATATATTATGTTATATGTTTATCGGGGGGCGCCAATATAGGGTCTATGTATTATATTACTATATATTTTTCGGGGGGGGGCGCCACAAAGGTATCGTGCCCCGGGCGCCAGTTATGCTCGCTACGCCACTGTCCTAGGTCCTTGGCGAAGGGTAGTAAGCAGCTTTACTTTAAGACGAGGGCTGAAGTCTGACTTGACCTCGAAGAACATCGGTCCCTTAATTTTGAACCGAGTCAAGTGACGAGACTGGATCACTTGACCCCGCACCTCCAGAGGTAAATTTGAGAACTTGGAGGACATTGTAGCCACGACTTATGTTACGTGCCCCGGCCACCATTAGTGAACACGGCGGTGGATTTGCAGCGAGGAGCATCGAACCATGGCCCACTGGTCATGTCAACTGGGACACTGAGCCCTGCAGGCAATTTCGATAAATCGCAGGTAATTTCAATAAATTGAAAAGGACTGAAAGTTGCCGCAACTTTCATATAACCTTGATGAATATAGGTACCCCGTATTTCTTATCACAAGCGCAAATGCTGCATAAATCTCTCTCTGAAACTCTGAGTTTTCCAGTTACTGTAATAAACGGAAAAGTTCTCATACAAGTCGTAACTTCAATATATCCTCGATAAATACAGGTACCCTGGGCATTTTTCCATCGCAAACACAAATGCTGCATAAATTACTATCTTAAACTTTCTGAGTGATCCAGCTAATGGTAATAAATTAATAATTGAAAGAGAAAAAGAACTTTTTATATATCACGTTTTAAAATTTTCTCTTGAATCATATAAACTTGACAATTCTCTCTTAATTGCACAAACCTTCACTTAATTATTCTTTTGCACTTTCTTTTATTTAATTTTAATCACTTTTTAGTCGTTTCCACTATCCACAGACTTTATAAACTTTAATTTTTCATAATTTTTTTTAATTTTTCGCACAAAATCTTTGTAAACAAACTAAATTCACATGTATTCTGTTTTCAAAATCGTCAAACGCCGTTACGCAAAAGTGCAAGCATCGAATTCGATCGAAGCGCCACCTTGCGGATTTTTTAGGCTAAAAGTATCAAAAGAATGCACTGTCATCGTGTTCTGAGCTATTCTAAAAGTTTCAAATGTCTAGCTAGTCGGGAAGTTAGTTAAAAATCGATTGCAACATTTGTACTGCACACACACACACACACAAACAAACAAACAAACAAACAAACAAACAAGAAAGCGAGTTAATAAAAACATGATAATAAAAATTACTCAAAGTTGCCACAACTTTCGTACATCCTTGATATATATACAGATACCCCGGACAAAAACAAATGCTGCATAAATCCTTTTCTTCAACTCCCAGAGTTTTCCAGATACTGTGATAAACTGAAAAGTTCTGATACCTCCATATATCCTTGATAAATATAGATAAACTGGACATCTCATCCATCACTGGAAAACATGGGCTTTTCCATCAAAATGAAATAGAAGCGTTCGTTTTTGTCCGAATGGTCACTTTGGCAGTGACACATCTCTGAAATGCTGTAGCAGAAGCAGTCAAACGAATGTGTCAAATAAATATCTTTATGGACTTTTCACTTGATTGGTTGTTGTGCAGCAGTAAAAGTATATACGCTTTCGATACACGATGACATTCATGAAGTAAGAAATTTTTGATAAACCTTTCCGAAAACATATTTCGTTTCGCTTTTCTCCACTTGACGATAAGCTAATGTGAGTAAGCATAAAATACTTCCAGGACATTCTGTGCGTCTATGTTTCTTCAACCTCGTTTCAAATATTCAAGATAATTTAATAGCACGTTATCAGCATGACATTTTATATTTAGACAATTTTTTTAAAAAAAATTCTTGAAAAGTTAATTTTTTCGTTTAAATTACGATGTATTTCCCAATTAGTAATTTTTTCAGTTTTTAGTTCCTTGGATGAACTCATTTCTTGGAGCATGTAAAGATAAAGAAGAAAAAACAATTCGCAAACTCTTTACGAGTATTTCTAAACCTCTTTGTAATAGCGGCATCCCAAAAAGCCTTTCTTCACTCACCCTATTTCTTTATACACCTCGTACATTTTATGATTGTTTTATATAATTATACATATTTTATAATTTGCTTTAATTAGTTTAAGTAGTATAGTAGTGTTATGTTTTTAATAAAATTATTACCAAAGTATTGTATATTTTGTAATTTTAATAATATATGTATACTTAGAAACAAAACTGATCATTATTATTAGGAATAAAATTTTATATAAATTATGCTCGAAGTTTTCTTTTTGATACTGTATAAAATGCTACGGATACATGCGCACTTTCATTATTACCATGTTTTTATTAACTCGCTTTCTTGTTTGTTTGTTTGTTTGTTTGTGTGTGTGTTTGTCCGGTACAAATCTTGCAATCGATTTTTAACTAACTTCCCGGCTAGCTAGACATTTGAAACTTTTAGAATAGCTCAGAACACAATGACGATGCATTATTTTCATACTTTTAGCCCACTTTAAGCAGATTTGAATTCATTTTCAGTTCATTTTGTTTTGTAGACTGGTGCAGCCATCTGTCGGCCGGGACGGGAACGAAAAGTTAAACGCGAGTTAACTTCCAATTAACTTCATTTTCTTTGAAGTTAATGGGATAATTCATCAAAAAAAATTTTAAAAAGTATTTATTAATACATAGAATTGTCAAGTTTATATTATTCAAGTATATATGATATTTTTATCTTGCTATTGTGTAAATTTTAAGGCTACTGGGTAGTGGTCATACTGGAATCGCCCAGATCACTTAAAAAATACTCCCAAGGATTGTCGACTTGGATTGAAAGTCTATTGTATCCCGTCATAGAGAGACATTTTTTACGCTGCTATCTTACTCAATTTGTAAATCTCGTAAAACAGACATAATTACTTGCCTTTGAAATTCAGTATACCCCATTTTTAACCAATAATTCAAATTTAAAATTATTATTTGAATTTCTTTTAAAGGATGAAAAGGATACAAAATTACTTCATCCGTTGAGGAGTACAATTTAAAAAAAACAGTCATTTCAATTTAAGCCGACGATGTTTTGGAAAAAATTTGTCCATCGGTTAACATTGAACTGAGCTCAATGTTAACCGATGGACCATGTTGGTTCTCAACCTGGAAGGCGTGAGGAATATTCGGGGGTGCACGGAGGGTTTTCAAGAAATAGGTGAAGAATGTATTTTACTAGTTTTACTTACGTTATAAATAAATAAATAAATAAATATACATACATACATGCATACAGTGGCCCATCCAGGGGGGGGGGCAAGGGGCCCTGCCCCCCCCAAGAAATAGAAATTGCATTATGAATATTGATTTCGCATTATAAATGTTTTTATTCGTTCATGTCGGCCCCCCACCCAAGAAAAAATCCTGGGTGCCCCACTGCATACATACACACACACACACACACACATATATATATATATATATATATATATATATATATATATATATATGCACCTCGAGATGGCGTAGGGTACGAAGATCAACCAAAGAGGAGACGTGGACATAAAAAGGTTGAGAACCATTGCAAGATGGCTTCTGACCAGCAGCTTTAAGCTAGTGCTCACATTATTTCATTTTTCCGTACCTCTGATGTACCGTCATAACATCCGCAGCACCCCTTTTGAACCTTACAGATGTACTGAAAGAACCACCCATTCGATCCAGTACTTAATTACGACTCTTGGACATGATAAAATGTCTCATGTATCGAAACTAAGCAACCTTTCTTGCAAGAACATTCGAAGAAACTATTTGACAAAAAAAAAAGGCGTAGGGTAGGTGGGGGCAAAGGTTCGCACATACATTTTAAAATGACCGGGATGAGTTTTAGGAAGAATAGGGTAGGCAGTGCATTCCTCTACTTCTACTCAGTTGCCTCGTAAAAAATCTTGAAGTTAAGTTCCCCTCTTGCAGAGAAAATGAGGTAAGTTTATTTTCGTCTCTTTTAATGTAATTTTTTGCAACTTTTGAGTAATTTTGAGCATCACTCAAACTCACGAACTGTTTTGCGCTTATTTTCGCATGTTAGGGTGGTAAATAACCTTTCAAATCCTACCTTAAGTTTTGGGTTAACTCAAATACAGTGGCGTCCATTCTGCAGAAACAGAACCAGCACGAAATGGGGTAAAGGTTTGCGAGAGTCATGGGGTAAAGGTTCGCAGTGTAAACCTTTGCCCCATCTGCAAACCTTTGCCCCATCTGCAAACCTTTGCCCCTCTAACTATTAACATTTGTTTCATGTCTTCTTTTCATTAGAAATCCTTATTAACAACGTCTTTTATTATTAATGGGAATTCACATTTTTGTAATTTGAAAGAAAATTGTGGTTTTTGATAAAAACTGCCTGTTTTTAATCAGAAAATTTTTTGTAAAATGCTTGAAAATCCATAAATTAAAAATAAAATAAATTAATACAACACAAAAATAAAATAGCTCTGAACAAAGACCTATTTTACAAGATAAAATAATTAAATGTTGTTACAAGACATTATAAGCTTCGAAATTCTGGTTACGGAAAAAAGCTCTAAATGAGTAATTTCCAGATTTGCAAGTCTTTGAAATGCTCCTTGCGTCACAATTTTTGACGAAATTTTATAAAATTTATTACAAAGACTCCTCTTATACAATAAAATAAAGTTATGTATCCATTTCAGGTTTCGACATCAATCAGATTATCAAAGTTTAACTTAAGCGTGGAAAAGTACAAAAATTTCACGAGAATTCAGAGTACAAGCATAAAAATATTTCCTAAAAATTCAACGAAAGCACAAATCAAAACATAACCCTGATCAAAATGTATAAGCAATCTAAATGCAAAATTAAGGATAAGGCTAAAAATTTGATCGCAAGGAGCATTTTAAAAAACATAATTAAAATTTCAATTTTTAAAATATAAAAAATAAAATTTATATATTTATAAAATTTTATAAGGTGTTTGATATAGTTTTACTTTAATGAATATTTATGCCCAGTTTCATATCTCTGAGGTAAAAATTTCAAAAATTGCTTTGTAATGTCCCCCATCCCCTTAATTTGCTTAATTTTTACGGGTTTTAAAAGAATGAGTAAAGCCTAAGATATGATATAACGATAGTGTTAATAGTTGATATTTTAATTGGAAGTTCTTTAGTTTAAGAAAAAAATTATTGAGATTAACCCCGTTCATTTTGTGATTTTCTTTGTTAGATTCAACTTTCTGTGTTAATAGTTGATATTTCATTTTGAAGTTATTAAGTTTAAGAAAAAATTTATTGAGATTAACCTGTTCAATTTGTGATTTTCTATATATGCAACACCTTTAAAAAGATTACAAAATGTGAAATAAAATTATTTAGACAACTCTTTTTGTGATTTTCGATGCCTATCCAGTAAGAAACCAACGTGTGGGGTAAAGGTTTGCAGTGCGAACCTTTGCCCCACCGATTGGGGCAAAGGTTCGCAAACAGGTCTTTTGGTAAAATTAAAAATTCGGTGACTAAATCTTTCGGGAAAAAATTCATTATTTTATAGAAGGTAGAGGAGATACCCAACTACAATACAAGTGACTTTTTGGTGCATAGGATCTAAAGGAGGCCCGTAAGAAACCCTAAACTCAAAACTGCAAACCTTTGCCCCCACCTACCCTATGTTTACTGCTGTTTGAGGACTTTTGAAATGTCACGAAGTAAGGAAATAATGTATTCTCGATTTTTATGTGCCTTTCATTCTTTTTAAGCTTGTTTTTGTTTCATATGGTTACCCTCTTATATCTTCCCATACGCAGCCAAATACCCCACAATTATCCATTTATGCATTACAGACCTTTAAGGTCATGTTGAAGGTGTGAGGTTAACATGAATACAACAATACTTGGTAATGCAGTAAGTAGACCACCCCTATTTGACGGGAAGGTAGAAAGTCCATTTCCGGCTAGGCAGATGTTTTGACTGACCGGGTGTTTTATGTAAGCGAGTTATGTAAGCGATGTTCCTTTATTACTACCTAATTCACATGTGGCCTCTAATGGTAAAAAGGTTCCCCACCTCTGCTTTATGAATTCTCGAACAAAAAATTGTAGAAATATCGTGGTTTTTTTTATTATTATTTTCGTATATGAAGGTTTAGCAATGGAAACTGCTAAAATGATTTTTGTAAAATAATAAGATCAAATTGGGCCGTGTTTTTAATAGTGTTAATAAGAAATTACTTTTAAACTCTGGTAAAAAGCGAATTTCAGTGAAGGATTTATTGTCGAAATAAAATTACAATAGAACGTGATTATCAAAAGGAGAAGGAGAAAGCTGTACGGCAATGTAAAGATAGTCGATAAGATGCGTTATCGATAGGTTTTTTTTATCATTGAGTTCGATAACTATCAGATGAAAAAGAATTTAATTTGGGATGGTGTTATAAAGAAAGATTTATGTTCTTTATACTTTTGAAGTCAAAGATTTTCACGAAAAGCCTTCTAAAAATAATATTTAAAACTTGTTGCTCGATAAAAGTTAAATTAGCTTTTTTTTTGTAGGAAGACTCATTTTAAAATGCACGGTATCGATATGCAGTTTAATTACACGTGCTCTAACATTCTTTCAAAAGTAGACACATGAAATCCAATACCTAAGTGTAAATGAATTTTTTATCATTCAGATAAAAAAAAATTGTATTTTTTATCATTTGAATTAATTAATTTTTAATTTGTATTTTTTGTATTTTTTATCATTTATTTTTTTTCATTTAGATATGCAAAAGTTTTGGAAAATTCGGATGGTTCTAGAAACAGCTGATTTTTTAAGGCAATCCACAGATCTTGAAAGCTTAAACTACAGACTTGAATCATTGCATTTACTTTGTTTTGTGAGTCTCCAACCCGTTGCTTTTCTGTAGCTTTATGTTAAAAAAATTATTAATAGATTAGAGACATTTGATATTAAACTTAAAGACATCCCACCTTTTGTACAGTATTAAAACACTGACGTTTTTTCAGCTGAATTTTTTAACTGTAGGCGCTCAAAATCCTAATTTGATTTGCACCTGTAGAAATTATAATTCTTACATTAATTTTCCCATATAAAGTTTCTATAATGGTAGATTTCATCAGTAAGTTATCAATTTAATACGAGGTAAATAATAAGAGAATTTCACCTCCCGATGATTAAGGAGAAACATATTTTTTAAACTCTTTTTCGGGATTTTTGAATGTTTTTCCCCATCAACTTTAAACGTTATTTGAAGTTCTTTTAATTTTTGTATTTTTGTCTGTATTAAGATTTCGCAAAAACAGATGATGTTTATTGAATTTTCCATCTGAGGGGGTTTGAAAATTCCATGTAAAATTTTTCTAAGGTGTTCAAAAGTAAAAAATAATATACAGTGGTACCTCGACTTACGAGTTTAATTCGTTCCATGACTTAGATCGTAACTCGAAATACTCGTATCTCGAATCAATTTTCCCCATTGAAATCAATGGAAATGCCATTCATTCGTTCCGGGCTCCCCCTAAACACCGCAATTTTTTTGTTACATGTTTTTAAATAAGAAAAACGTGCTTATAAACGACGAACATTGTATAAAAGCGCCATACAGTAGAATGTACTGCAATAAATTTGTTTTATTAAGTGTAATGTACAACATTTACCTTGGAGATCAGACTCGAAGATGCTGATGGAAGAGGAGGAGAAAGGTTGAACTGAAAAATTAAATCTTATTCGTTGATTTTTGATCTTTTCGCCCCGCTTTCCTCACTTTCGCTTTTATTACCAGCTACTAACTGTCTTAAAGTGAACGAGCGAGACACGGAAGCTGGGCGATTGTTGCATCGTTCACTGTGGCTGTAACGTCCAGATTCTTCTTTCTGAGAATCCGAAGAAAGTTTTCTCAGAATCCAATCTCTCGGTTTAAGACTGGATAGTAGTCTCAGAATAATTTTATACAATTGTACATAAAGGTTGTAAATATCATATGCTTCTTGTGTTCTCATTTTATGAGCACGTAACACGGCATTCGCTGATCAAACTAGCGGTGGGATATCTGTAGCTTGCTCGTAACCCGAATATTAGCTCGTAACTCGAAGCCAAAAATCTACCGAGAGAATGCTCGTATCTCGAAAAACTCGTAAGTCGAGGTACCACTGAATTTCCTTTTTTCAATATATAGGACAAAATATTTTACATGCGATTAGTGGGTGAAATCTCTCTTCTAATACAGCTGATTTTGGTGTGAACATGGGGATGCTGATTGAAAGCAACTGTGTTGAATATGACAACTGCATTGTACACATAATTCGATTCAATACAATTTCCGAAAGAATAAAAATTGTTTCGACGCTTTTTTGATACCTGCTCGTGATTTTCCAACATTTCTCATTTCTAGTAATACTTAAGGTTAAAGGGTTAGTTTAGAGCAGTGATTCCCAACCTTAGTTTCGCCACGATACTCTTTTAATGCCGTAAGATGGTGTTACTTTGTGACGGATTTTATGTTTTTTTCCTGTGCCAACCGATCAGTTTTTAAAGCAACCCAAAACGAACAATTGCGAAACATTGGTACATCCTTTCTTTACGCTAACCCGGATCTTCAATTACCATTGAGAAAATTAAAGTTAAAATGTGTCACAAAGTTACCCTACTGTTTTGTGACATCTGTGTTTTCGCCTTGAAATCCAAGAGGAAAAATGACTTGACACAAAGTTAGACAGTAAAACGCTTATCGAAAGCATGATACACAATTACACATACCTATTGCAAATATTGGATAGCTTTATCTATATCTTTGACATCAAAGAGACCTCGGGTGCCCAGGGCAGCCATCAGTTCTTTGAGAAGATGAGGAAATTCGTCTTTCGGCACATTGTGCTTCTTCGGGTAGTTTTTTCCCAGGTTGTCAATAATTCTTTCTCTCCAGTGGTATTTTAGAGAACCGAAAAAATGCGACATCGAGCGGCTGGAGGAGGTGGGTCGACTTTGAGGGTTATTTTGTGACAGTGTCAATGCGTCACAAAGTAACCCCGTCACCTTTCGATATTTAGGTTATGTTTTCATATCTCTCGGAAATATCACTACACAAAAGTTATATTGCTCCACAATCTAACCAATATATTCACAATAAAAATTAATTATCTGTGGTAGTTGATTGTACAAGGTCTTCAGCACTCAAAGTTTCCGAAGTATGAGTCAATAGCTTGACAACAAATTTGAATAATACACTGGCCAGCGAAGACAAATGGTGCGCAGAAGCTTCGGGTACTGGTCACTAGGTGTCTCCGTATGTCGGGCAAGCTATCGGCGTTGTTCTTAGCCTTCCCGGTATCACGGGCGTGGCGCAATATCCGAAGTACGAAAAAAATTACTATGCGTCACAAAGTTACCCCTGCAGTCACAATGCAATTTTTTTGTCCTCGGTAATTTAAAATTTTATCGGCACACTAACAATAAGATAAATTTAAAAGAATTTTACTTGGATACTATGGATTGATGTACCTATAATACATTTTGTAAAAACAGCATACGAAATAATTCGCATTGGGTGCACACGTCAAGAATCTCGCGGCACAGTGGTTAAGAATGACTGGTTCAGAGCAAGCGCTTCGGTCATTTTTCCTAATACGAGGTCTAAACCAGTGGTACGCAATCTTTTATCCACCACGACCCAGATTTTTTAATATAAAAAAAATCACTCGACCCACCCCCAATGGAAAATGTTTTGGTAATAGCAAATCTATATATTTAAGTTGCTAAGCCGACTTTTTGGGCAGTCCGGGAGCGATAACTACTGCATCCATTGACTTCATTTTGGTCTTAAACGAAAGGTTGTAATCTGTAGATGTGTCAAATTTGGTTTGTGTAACTGCAATTTTTATTAATGAGCAATAATTTACAATTAAAATTTGATTTCTACGCATGCTCAGTGGCATGTTTCAATCTGGCTTTAGAAACTCACTGTTTCTGCGCATGCTCAGTGACATGTTTCAATGCCGAGGAGAAGGTTCAATGTCGAAGTCTCTCTAGATCTCTCTCTGCCGATTTTATTTTTATGATAGATATATTTGTTAAATATAGGATTAAACCTGATGGAAATTGTTTATTTCGCGCTGTTTAAATAGCGATAATTCACAATTAAAAATTTCCTTTCTGCGCATGCTCAGTGAAATTTTTTACATCTGGCTCTAGATACTCACTAAGCACGAGGCAGTTTAAACACATTAATTTGTTTCTGCGCATTATTATGATTTTCAACATTTGGCAGTGATGTGTTGAGTATAATTTGTGTATTAGTATACATTTATTTACTGTCTAGCCGTCATGTTTTTCCGGGTACCAACTAGTTTGTTTTAATGGTTATACTAAATTTAATTATTTTATTTAATTTGAACAATTTGTTAAAACAAATTGTTCGAATTTGTTTTAATATCAATTTCGGAAAATGTTATAACAAAATAGAAAAAAAAGAAATAAAGAAATTTTGACAAACTACATTCATGGACAAAAAAATTAGCGAACCAAGAAGGAGTCGTCAAAATGGAGCGAAATTTTACATACGTAATCATTACTTTGATATAAGTAAATGATAAGAAAATCAAAGAAAAAGGATAATTTATTTCAGAGAAAAAGGCAAAAGAATGGAGGAGTTAATACTCCCTTGGACCCCCTCTAGCGCGAATGCACGATGCGATACGATCGGGCATTGAGTCATACAAGTTCTGTATGATGTCTTGAGACATTTCGTTCCATATTTGCTGTAACCTTGCCTCTAGTTCGTTCAAACTCGTGGGATGCCCAACTCGTCGTCCCAAATGATCCCAGATATGCTCGATTGGAGACAAATCTGGGGATCGGGCAGCCCAAGGAAGGGTAGTAACAGTGCGGAGGCAGTCTTGTGACTGTCTCCGCCGTCATGTTTTTACGGGTACCAACTAGTTTGTTTTAATGGTTATACTAAATTTAATTATTTTATTTAATTTGAACAATTTGTTAAAACAAATTGTTCGAATTTGTTTTAATATCAATTTCGGAAAATGTTATAACAAAATAGAACCACCCTTGCCGAGCATTGTCTTGTTGAAAAATGGCTCCTGGGAGCCGTTGCATGAGTGCCAACAAATGTGGTTGCAGGATTTCATGAACATACCGCTGGGCTGTCATGGTGCCACGGAACAATACTAGGGGTGACCGTGTATTGTAGGCAATGGCACCCCATACCATCACACCAGCTGTGGGAGCGATGTGTCGCTGTACAGCAAAGGCAGGATTGAAGCGTTCACCACAGGCTCTCCACACACGAACACGATTGTCATCACTGCCGAGATTGAATCTGGATTCGTCGCTAAAGACGACCTGGTTCCATTCCGCTGCAGTCCAGTTTCCTCGTGCGCGACAAAACTCCAAACGGAGGCGTCGATGGGTGGGCGTCAAGGGCAGCACACGTAATGGGCGCCGCGATACCAACTGTCCTTCAGCCAGGCGCCTTCGTATGGTTCGAGAAGACACAGAGGCCCCTAGTGAAGGTGCTACCTGTGCCTGGATGGCGGCCGATGAAGCAGTTGGCTGTACGCGTGCATTTCTTACGATGTGGCGGTCTTCTCGACGACTGGTCTGTCGAGGGCGTCCTGAGTCTGGTCTTCGTGTACATGACATCTCTCGGGTCCACTGGTCCCAACACCTCCTCACAACACAATCAGAGCGGCCTAATTGACGAGCTACTCGCCTAGCTGACCACCCAGCTTCCATCATCCCGACGATTCTCCCCCTCTCAAACTGCGACAAAAGCTTATATTTTCTTCGAACACGGCGTAATGGCATGTCTATCTCAGCTCTTCCTTTGAAAATGATTCAGCAACTCAAACAAGCTTTGGTTACCTGTTTTATACTCGACAGAGTACGATGTTCAACGCCCTCTACCGGCTATACGTAATGCGCAATCACACTGCATTTCTAATCATTTGCATATCTCCCCGAAATGTACCTTCATTGCAAATTTCGTTACGATCCCGCAATTATTTCTTGGTGCGCTAATTTTTTTGTTCATGAGCGTATTTTTAAAATCAAACTGTAGATTTTGGTTAAATATTTACTTTGCATAATAACAGTAAAATTTGCCTTGCCTATCTTCTGTACGTGTTGTTGGCAAATCTCACGGGGCTAAATCTTTCTATTTAAATATTGATGTGTATTTGTGCTTCATTTATGTAAAACTGAGGCCGGGGGGCCGGAGTTGGGTTGGTGTGGCTTGCTCCCAGGGCAACGGGGACCGTTGTGAGGACCTCGGTGCTTGGTAACGGAGAGCGCGACTTTGATTCGCCTGGGGGAGTGGGATCCTCTGAGTGAATCACCGTAGCACCATCAAGGCTTCGGTTGTCACCACTTCCACGTAGTCTCGGCTGGAAACCGGGCGATGGCTCGGGCTAAGAGTGACAAAGGACGTAGGGGGCCCGGAGTTCCGCCATGTGGCGTTACACCTGTAGCTCCGTAAAGTCCTAAACAAACTCGTACCTGCGCACTCCGTGCGCGGTGGGATGGTATCGCGCCCGAAGACGATAGATTCATCAGGTACTACGCCAGTTGGATGCCTTAGTTGGCGGGACGACGTATACCGAGATCTTATGTAAAACTGAATAAAACTTAAATTAAAAAAGAGCGTGATTACAAAATTATTAGCGTGTTTATGACAAATTTTTTAATTTAATAATTTAACATGATATAAAGTTACCTCAAACTATTCGCGACCCCTCAAATTATTTTCGGGACCCACAGTTTGCGCCCCACTGGTCTAAATAACCGTCAAACCGTACTTTGTGTTTTTATCTCGGCAATGGAATATTTCCCCCTTCCTAAAAGGATCTATCTAAAATTTCTTCCTGGCTATCTCTATGAAATATTGGACAACGCTAATATTTTTGTTCTATTTCATGAATCCGTCCTCGTGATTTTTGACTTACAGTAAAAATTCTGAAACTATTTTTCCTAAAGCATAAACGACTCTATTTTTTTTCTTTTTAAAATTCACAATTCAAACAAAAATTAATTAGCTACTGAAGTTAAATTACAGTGGAACCTCGCTTAACGAGCACCTCGCATAACGAGCAAAATAAATCGTAAAAAAAATGGCTCGCTTAACGAGCAACATTTCGCATAACGAGTGACGTGGAAGGAAGTCCCCCTCTTCTCGTCACTCGGATCTTCACGTCACCAGGATCATCAACGGCCGAAAAATAAGTTTTTAAGGGATGGTTCGAGAAGCAAATATCACGGGACTGGAGGATAACAACGATATTGTGGAGCTTGTGGAAGAGCTGACCACCGAACAGCCAATAGAATTGCAGCGTCTTTCACTTCAAGCAGTCGTAGAGAAGAGTTTGTCGGTGGAGAAGGACGAAGAAACAGCAAAGAAACAATCTTCTGGCGCAATAAAAGAAACGACGAAAGCATGGGAAACTGTTGCATCGTCAGTTACGAAGCATCACTCCGATAAGACGGTGGCTATACGCGCTATAAATTTATTCAGTGACGATGCGGTGACACATTTTCGGCAAATTTGGAAGCGCCGGGGAAAACAAATGTCGCTACATAGCTTTCTAGTAAAAAAATTAGATATGTGTCATAAATCCGTAAATAATAAACTACATACGGATGATTTTGCTCCTTAACAATTTATGTATAAGTATTTTTTTTAAATAATAAACGTTACGTCTAAAAAATTTTGAGTAATTTTTGGCATGGAACGCATTATCTTATTTTACATTAATTTATATGGGAAAAATTGTTCGCTTAACGAGTGTTTTGCAATACGAGTAAGACTCTAGAACGAATTATGTTCGTTATGCGAGGTTCCACTGTATTTCCCCCTTCCTAAAAGGATCTATCTAAAATTTCTTCCTGGCTATCTTTATGAAATATTGGACAACGCTCCTATTTTTGTTCTATTTGATGAATCCGTCCTCGTGATGTTTGACTTACAGTAAAAACTCTGAAACTATTTTTCCTAAAGCATAAACGACTCTAATTTTTTTTTCCTTTTTAAAATTCATAATTCAAGCGAAAATTAATTAGCTACTGAAGTTAAATTAAATTGAATCTCTTCTATATCCGACAGTAAAAATAAAATATCAAATTATAGTTTCTCGTTGATCACCTGTATCAAAAATAATTATAATTACAAGATAAAAAGAACTTTTTATATACCCCGTTTTTAAATTTTCTGTTGAATCATATAAACTTGACAATTCTCTCTTAATTGCACAAACCTTCACTTAATTATTCTTTTGCACTTTCTTTTATTTAATTTTAATCACTTTTTAGTCGTTTCCACTATCCACAGACTTTATAAACTTTAATTTTTATAATTTTTTTAAAATTTTTCGCACAATATTTTTGTAAACAAACTAAATTCACATGTATTGTGTTTTCAGAATCGTCAAACACCGTTACGAAAAAAAGTGCAAGCATCGAATTCGATCGAAGCGCCACCTTGCGGATTTTTCGGCTAAAAATATCAAAAGAGTTCATTGTCATCGTGTTCTGAGCTATTCTAAAAGTTTCAAATGTCTAGCGAGTCGGGAAGTTAGTTAAAAATCGATTGCAAGATTTGTACTGGCACACACACACACACACACACAAACAAACAAACAAGAAAGCAAGTTAATAGAAACATGTTAATTAAACACACTTTAAGTTTTGAATTTTAAATGCTTTGAAAACAAATTCATGGATTTCATGGATGTAATATAAAAGCGCATATATAAAGGCGCATTTGATTAAAAACGTTATTAATCGTATGCGAGTAAAAAAAATACCAATTTTCTGTTATCTTTCCCTTGAAGCAATTAAGACTTAGACGAGAGATGTACCCGAGGCCACATCCTGCCTTTCTTCAGGAAGACGGTGAATAAATGCAAAATTAATTAAATCTGTCATACGTTAAATTAGGCGACAGGAAAACAATACATTTTCTGATATAACGTTTCCTGCCTAACAGATAAGGGTGTTTTCTTTGATTTAACGCCTCTCTCTTACGTTCCGACAAAAGAAAAAGTCCAGGGTTGAATTTAAAACATTCGTATTTTGGAAAAAAAGATCAAAGAAGAATCATCATAACAAAAGACTTATTCTAGTGAGAATTTTCCAATGAATTAAATTACAGTGGAACCTCGCATAACGAGCATAACGCGTTCTAGAATCTTACTCGTAACGCGAAACAATTTTTCCCATATAAATTAATGTAAAATACGGTAATGCGTTCCATGCCAAAAAATATTCAAAAAAATTTACATGTAACGTTTATTTAAAGAAAATTACTTATACATAAATTGTTAAGGATCAAAATCCTCCATATGTGGTTTATTATTTATGAATTTATGACGCATATCTAATTATTTTTTACTAGAAAGCTATCTGGCGACATTTGGTTTACTCGGCACTTCAAAATTTGGTGAAAATGTGACGCCGCATTATCATTGGATAAATTTATAGCGCGCATAGCCCTCATCTTATTAGAGTGATGTTTTTCAACGTACGATGCAACAGTTTCCCATGCTTTCAGCATTTCTTTTATTGTGCCAGAAGATTGTTGCTTCGCTGTTTCTTCGTACTTGTCTCCTCCGCAACTTCTTGCTGTGAAAGACACTGCAATCCTATAAGCTGTTCGGTGGTCAGCTCTTGGTTTTGCTCCACAAGCTCATCAGTGTCTTTGTTATCCACCTCCAGTCCCATGATATTGGCTAAAGACACAATCTCGTTGACTATAGGTTCCACAGGTACTGTCTCAAACCCCTCAAAGTCACCTTCGACAATGCTCCTTCGCTTTATGAATCATCTTGAGGCAGGCATTGATGTGGAAGTAAACCAGCTACAAAAAGGGGAGTTGTCGACCGGAAGCGCCTAGTCGTCTGGGAATGTAACTGAATAAAGATCCCAGACCTTTCGAGAACGTTAAGCGGAGGTATATAGAGTCACCGATCGTGATTTCAGAGATAAAGTTAGTCAGAGTGACGCTGGAGACAGAGACAAGGAGATACTGCCGAGCCTAGAAAGACTTGAATGAATGCAGCGACAACTCAAGACTAACCTTCCTCGTCGCTGCCGTGAACCCACGAATTTAATTATATATATATATATATATATATATATATATATATATATATATATATATATATATATATATATATATATATATATATAGTTTGTGTGTGTTTGTCCGGTACAAATCTTGCAATCGATTTTTAAGTAACTTCCCGACTAGATAGACTTTTAAACTTTTAGAATAGCTCAGAACACGATGACAACGCATTCTTTTAATACTTTTAGCCATCTTTAAGCAGAATTGAATCCATTATCAGTTAATTTTGTTTTGTAGATTGGTGCGGCCATCTATCGACCGGGACGGGACCGAAAAGTTAAACGCAAGTTAACTTCTAATTACCTTTATTTTTCTTTCAAGTTGATGGGATAATTCATAAATTTTTTTTAAAAATATTTATTAATACATAGAATTGTCAAGTTTATATGATTCAACAGAAAATTTAAAAACGTGGTATATAAAAAGTTCTTTTTAATCTTGTAATTATTTATAAATATATACCCTTAATGCTTTATACATAACTACTTGCTTTAGAATAAAATTATTGATCGAATTATACAATTCAATGATATTCCCAGCATATTAATTCGTTTTAAGTCTATAAATTCAGTAGTACTCTTTATATAGATTTCAAGTTGTATTATTGTCCGAAATTCTACTAAATTCTTGTTATACAGAGTTTATCCATCACTTATATCCCAAAGAATCTCATTTCCTATCCTGCAACTGTATTGTAGAATTAAGAGCGATGGAACAAAACGCTTTGTTGAGCAAAATGCTTTGAGATCTGAGAGTTTTAAGACATTAGGGTGTCTAGAGTAAAGCCATTAAGGATATTCTGAAATCATTACTTGGCTACGGAATAAACGTCATCGTTCGTTTCCAGCACAAATACATTGTGTCAGATTAGAACATCTTTAATTTAAACGGAAACATTAAACTTGAGTATATTGCAAGTTACTGATCCTTTTTGAATCCTATTAGAGATCGAACACGCAGTAAAATGTCTCATTTAAATCCTATTAAATAACATTTTCTGACAGAAGCTATAATTAGATCTAGCACCCTGCGGTTTTTGGCAGAAATATTGTTATTTTTAATTTAAATCGAATTAGGATCTTCGATTCATTTTCTAAGAATTAGATCTTTATAAAGATACGATCTGTTAAAAGTAGTTTTTCATAATTTATCCTTTCTTAATAAAAAACGGACTGTGGCTTAACAGAAATCGAACTACTATCTTTGGCATTTCGAGTACGTATTCTAAACACCTAACTATCATAAACTATTGTTGATCGTTATTTATTCATATATACACACACACACACACACACATATATATATATATATATATATACGAGGGTTGGGGCAAAAGTCATGGCAACTATTTTTTTCTTGAAGATACCAGTCCGGTTGGAAAATGTGACATATACAGACGAAAGGACAAAGTCTTAACTACATGTGTGGACAATGAATAGCACTGAAATATCGTAACACACTAATTTATTACGGTAGTATACAGGGCCTTCACCGTGCAAAAGAATGATAACACAGTACACATGCAGTTGTCATGACAAACCTGGGCCTAAAGACCCTCAATGTAGTCCCCTGCTAGTGTCACCACACGCTGCCAACGATGTGGGAGGCGCTGAATACCATCAGCCTCAGCATTTGCCGCACCATGTGTGAATCGGTCCATCTGTTGGCGCACAGCATTAGCGATGTCCTCTCGTGTTGCAAACCGCCTACCACGTATTGGTTCCTTAATCTTGGGAATGAGATCAAAGTGACAGGGCGAAAGGTCAGGAGAGTACGGTGGGTGCTCCAACTCTTCCCATCCCCAACGTCGGAGTAGCTGCCGTACACACCCTGCTTTATGTGGTCTTGCATTGTCGTGCAGGATTATTGCACTGTCCACAAGATCCGGACGTTTATCCCGAACGCCACGTCGTACCTGTCGCACCAGGAAGTCCCTGTAGTACTGTGCGGTCACTGTTCTGCCACGAGGAACAAAGTGGCAAACAATGACACCCCTGACGTCATACGCGACGATCCCCATCAATTTGACTGGGGAAGGATTCTGACGGAACTTCTGCTGCCTTGGTGATCCAGGATGTCGTCACTCCGCGGACTGACGTTTCAGTTCTGGTTCGTATGCCCTGGCCCAAAATTCATCGATGGCGATTATTCGTGACAAGAATTGATCGCCGTCCTGTTGCCAGCGCACAAAGTGGTCGGAGCATATTGCATAGCGCACCCACCTTTGAACTTCCGTCAGTGCATGCGGTACCCACCGCGAAGCGATTTTGCTCATTATGCAATATCCTGTGGACGGTGCGTTTCTCGATGCCACTTGCCCTCTCTACCTCCAGTAACGTCCATCGTCTGTCTTCATCCATGAGCTGTTCGATGACGGTACGTGCCAAGTCGGTCCGCACACACACCGGTCGTCCCGAACGTTACTCATCACTGGTTGACACACGTCCTTGCTGAAACCATCCTACCCACCGTGCTATTGTACGATATGGTAGGGCATTATTCCCAAGGGCTTCTACTAATTGACTGTGACATTCCATCGCATTTCTCCCTCGGAGAACGGCTATTTTGATGTAAGCGCGCTGCTCAACGCGGGTTACTTCCATCTCGCACTACACTCACCAACTGACTGATTTCAGAGCCCTCGCTGCGCCACTACCAGCTATCACAGAGCCATCTGTTGTTCTGCATACACACTATGCCTGCAGAACTTCCACACGACACATATACGTTTGTGATCCATTCACATATCTACAAGAAAAAAAATAGTTGCCATGACTTATATATATATATATATATATATATATGAAGGGTAAGTCAAAATGAATGCCCCAATTTCACAGGTTTACTACGCAAAATGTAATCAATGTATTCATTCAAAATGTATGTAAAATATGTCGATGAAAATGCATAATATGAATAAAAAGTAAGAAATTAACTAAATTAAGTAAGAAATTAACTAAATGAGAATTTTTTTGGTGCGTACCCTACCCACCGAAAAAATTATGTCATTAATGCTTTTTATTCCTATTAAAGTGATGAAATTTCCGATGTTTCAGATTTCATTTTCGTAGTTTTTGCAATCTTGGCATGTAAACTCTTTTCTAACATAAAAAAATGCCGCATAAACTGCTTTTATGATTTTTTGCGAATATTTTAGGGCATTGTATGAAACCGGAAATATTCGTAACTGAGGAGTACATCCGATACACTTCTGAAAGCAGCGATCGTTTCATTTGGCGTTGATAAAACGGGCATTTCCTTTAATGTATTTCATTAGATTAGATACGAGGCATTCGTATGACAGAATCGCCCATTCGTAATCTTTCATAAAGTTACGATGGCAACACATACGAATGGCCGCGATTTTGTCAGAGGAGAAATTAAGTAAATGTGTCGTATAAATCTCTATGGACCTAACTGATAAAGAAATCGATACATCACACTGAAAGGTGTGTTATAAGTATTGGCTTTAGAACAGAAGGATGTCTCCGTTTCATGACTTTTAACACGTTTTATCACTTTGCCAATCAAACTTTGCGAATCATTCCGGGGCAGCGTCTAGCGCTTTTCGGGCCCTAGGTATACATCTAGGGCCTGTCTTATAAAAACAAGAATATCAGTGATATCTATTGGGAAAAAAAACTGAATTTTTGAAGTTGGGCTCGTTTATATGTTTAGTTTGAGATAACAAAAAAGTGTGCAATGAAAATTAAAAAAACAGTTTTATATTATTTTTAAGAAATTAGGAATTTTTATATTTTAATTTTGACATCTGTAAACTTATTGACGATGTCCTCATAACAAACAATTTTGTTCCTAAAGTTTAGTGCGACAGTATTTTTTTTGACCAGTTTCAGCGGACCCTAGGCACGTGCCTATTTTGCACGGTGTTGAACGGTGCCCCAAATCAGTCATTTATAACCATGTTTTTATTAACTTGCTTTCTTGTTTGTGTGTGTGTTTGCCCAGTACAAATCTTGCAATCGATTTTTAACTAACTTCCCGACTAGCTAGACATTTGAAACTTTTAGAATAGCCCAGAACACGATGACAATACATTTTTTAAATACTTTTAGCCATCTTTGAGCATAATTAAATCAATTTTCATTTATTTTCAGTTAATTTTATTTTGTAGACTGGTGCAGCCATCTGTTGGCCGGAACGGGAACGAAAAGTTAAATACAAGTTAACTTCCAATTAACTTCATTTTCTTTCGAGTGGATTTGATAATTCGTCAAAAAAAGTTTTAAAAAAGTATTTATTAATACATAGAATTGTCAAGTTTATATGATTCAACAGAAAATTTAAAAACATGGTATATAAAGAGTTCTTTATATCTTGTAATTATTCTAACTTTTGTAGCCATGTTAAAACTCAACACATCGTTGCCCTCCAATTTTACTTAAATATATACACAAGTCCCCGGAAAAGGCTGAAATTTTGAGATAAAGTAACGAAATTTTATTTACTGTGACATCTGTTTTCTTGATATGGGGGTGCTGAGAATCGCAGTATAAACGATAAAATGTGAGGATTTTCCTGAAAGTCATAGTAAAGGCAGTTTTCAAGACAAGAAATGTTCAGTGGATCAAAAATTTCTCCAATACGATTCTCCTTCATCCTAAATTGTCTTCAACATTTGCGAGTAAAAACACGAGTTTACTAGATACCGGTGAACAGTGTGTTAATTAATTTATTTATCACGGTAGAAAAATTCTCAATTTATTTACTATTTATTTAACCCTAGCGAAATCCTTTGTTTCGAACAGAGAAGATGTGGCAGGATAAACTGAAACTTTCACTTACGCTTAAACTTCCAAATATATTAATTCTATAGAAGTTAAAAACTTTCTTCGCTCAGATTTCAAGGTACATTAGAGTCGGAAACGTCAGTGAATTCTTTTCATCTAAGTTTCTTTTCGCTTAGAATAGAAACGGCATCTTTTTTCTGCTTTGTAATTGTGTCTGGGATGTGAGCACAAAAGCAGCCAAATACTTTTTAAAGTGAGTTCTAGAATACTCAAAGATATTCGGGCATGTCGACGAAAACTATTAGGGAACTGAGAACACTCATTGCGTATAAAATGATTCTTTTTTTCTTGCATTTGCCCTCAGACACAACATATTGTATTAGACTGATATTCTCGAATTCAATCGCTAACTTACGAACACTAAAAACAAAGCTCTGGTGTCGAATCTGATATTTTTTTTCAGTTTACAGAGAACTAACGATTTATGTTAGCCTAGCGATGGTAGAAAGTATATTTTTAAACGGATTTCTTCACACTTTTACGTGGTAGTGTGTTTCTAATTATTGGGTGGTGTTGGTGTTTTATTGCTGAAATTTGTTTTATTTTCAAATACTGTATGCATCTGAAACGCTCCTCTTAGATGCATGTATACAGTATGTTTTACCCAATTTTGTGTCGAAAATTTTCGTCTTTTGACACTATTTCAGGCTCTTTCGTTCAAAGCCAAGAAGAAGCTTCGTATTGTGACACTGTCTCAATTACTACACGAAATTTGTAATTATATAAGTATGTGATGCCCCATTCCTACCCCTCGACGTGTCATCTTTCAGCGAACTGTTGATCTGGGCGGTCTCATAAAATTTAGGATAAGAGACCATAAAGTTCTTGTGATGTGCTGTTCTGACGTTATAGAACGCATAAATCCCAGAGTGGTTCGAGATTTCGACACTATAGTGACATATGGAATCCCGTAAACTTCTAACACTTACCAGCTCTTCAAACGCCGGAGAAATCCCTTTGAATTCGTCGACAGTATAAAAGAAGACCCCCCCCCCCATAGTCCACGAGAAGAGATCTGCTTTGAGTGCGAGAGAGACGCTCTCCTGGTCCGAGAGGCCTTCTGTAGGCCAGCGCTGTCGAAGCCGTTCTGACTATCTGACTGTATATATTCTAACTCGCTGTAGATGATTGCTTTAACTGTTGTAGTTGTAGTATGTTTAACGTATCGTAGTAAAGTAATTGAAGCGAAAGGCTTGTCGTATCATTGACTACGGTACAGTATTCACGACTTCCAAAACTACTTCCTAATTCTAACTTTCCACGACACGTTGAGAACTGTCGAAAACATGAAGCTTTTCCCCTTCGTCGCTTGACTATTAATAGAGGAATTAAATACTATGACGTGAAGGTCAAAAGCCCAAACTTGTCATCTATGTACCTTGTAACATTGGAACTGTATTCGAGATGTTCTGCCGACCACAGCGTGAGCTTAAACGTCGTTTATATAAGAACAACCTCCGTGCAAAAAGCGACGACCTGTATCTTAAAAATTTTAATTCTTAAAAACAAATCCTTTTTTTGTTTTTTAAAACTATTTCAGTGGCAACAATTTTAATTCCTTAATTTGTTAATTAATTTATTAATTAGGTGCTAAAACATAAAAAAAATCTTAAGTTTCTTAAACCATCAATTCTACCTACAGCTTCAAAACTAATTTCTATTTTGCCGTGTTCCAACTGGACTTATAAATTTGACCTTATTATAACCTATTTAAGTTCGATTATACATTTCTTATTCATCAAATTTTAACACAAGGAGTGCTCACTTAGCAAACCGTACAACAACAAAAAACTAGCTACATTTAGGTGGGCCAAATTAAACCCCACCATTAAATAAAAACGGTATACACTAATCAATGCATAATAATCAAAACATAACAATACAAAAACATCTAATACATAATAATACATAACATACACTGCCTTTAGGTATAATATATAATACACAATATACATTATGTTTGGTGAGTGCAATAACTTTACATAAAATTATTTTCTTTTTACTTACACTAAAAATTAGCACCTTACATTTCTTTACTGTTGATATATTGGAACATTGGAACTGTATAACGAAGCACTTAAAACGGCTAAAGTAAACGATCGGATGCGTGCCAAATTTGGCGATTTCGTTGTTCGATAACGATTTTATTCTGGCAACCTTATTTTTTTTTTGGTAACCCAGATCAATGAGAATTTTCCAAAATAAAAAGAAAGCAAACTCACTACTATGTTTGTCCTTAATTTTGTGTCCATTAGAGGTGTTCCGTCCAGCACCAGGAATGATATTTCATAGGCGGCAGCACTGGCCTAGTAATACTATTAATTTTGTAATGGTTTGTGGCAACATCTACTTTTAATCAAAAATCTGTGGCATGTGTAGCGAGCAGTGGGTCAAAAACGGCTTCTGCTCAATTATTCTGTTTTTGGTGTATTCTCTAAAGTGAAAGGTTTGGATAAAGTTTCGCTGACGAGAAATATTCTTTGTCATTGATCTGTATGTCAAATCATAATTCATATTCTTTAGGCTTATTGGGTTTTTCATTTCCCCAACGTTGATCCGTCCCAAATATTCAATTAACTTATGTATTCAACTTATGCAAGTGTATTCTATTAATTGCACAAATATATTCTATTAGTTGTGTAAATGCATTCTATTAATTGTGCTTGTGTAATTATTTTGTTTACATTCAAAATAAATCTTAAAACCCTACGGTCCACTAAATCTATAAATATAAACAAGAGGTTAGCTGTGATTTTCAAGTTTTGTTTGCTTACTCTCATCGAATCGAAAATGGAATGACCAAAAATCTCACAGAATATGATGTAAATGGCAAATAAGTAAATTTTCAAATTGAAATACAGTGGAACCTCGCATAACGGGCATAATTCGTTCTAGAGTCTTACTCGTAATGCGAAACACTCGTTAAGCGAAACAATTTTTCCCATATAAATTAATGTAAAATACGATAATGCGTTCCATGCCAAAAAATACTCAACATTTTTTAGATGTAACGTTTATTATTTAAAGAATATTACTTATACATAAATTCTTAAGGAGAAAAATCATCAATATGTAGATTTCGTAAATATAGTTTATTATTTACGAATTTATGACACACATCTAATTTTTTTACTAGAAAGCTATGTAGCGACATTTGTTTTCCCCTGCGCTTCAAAATTTGCCGAAAATGTGTCACCGTATTGTCACTGAATAAATTTATAGCGCGCACAGCCAATCGTCTTATCGGGGTGATGCTTTGTCACTTACGATGCAACAGGTTCCCATGCTTTCATCATTTCTTTTATTGCTCCAGAAGATTGTTTCTTTGCCGTTTCTTCGTCCTTCTCCACCGACAAACTCTCCTCTACAACTGCTTGCCGTGAAAGACACTGCAATTCTATTGGCTGTTCGATGGTCAGATCTTGGTCGTGCTCTTCCACAACCTCCTCAACATCATTGTTATCCTCCAGTCCCATGATATTTGCTTCTCGAACCTACCCTTAAATACTTATTTTTCGGCCGTCGATGATCCTGGTGACGTCAAGATCCGAATGACGTGAAGAGGGGACTTCCTTCCACGTCACTCGTTATGCGAAATGTTGCTCGTTAAGCGAGCCATTTCTTTACGATTTATTTTGCTCGTTATGCGAAATATTCGTTATGCGAGGTGCTCGTTAAGCGAGGTTCCACTGCATGTCCAAATAAGCTAACTGGAATCCAACATGACACCGGAATTTATAAAACCTTGAATCAAAATTAATACTAACGTAATTAACTTTTCGCATTAGTTGAAATTGATTTATTGCTATCTATATTTTCTGTAAGGGGAAGAGATAATAACTTCAAATTAAACAGAATGGTCTCCCATGTAATGGATAGTAAGTTCCAAGAGTAGAATTAATGATTTGTTTATATTGAGATTATCTGTTAGACTTTTGTATCAACAGAATACCTTCTGGAGTCATTTATTTCTCAACGGAGCCTCTCTGTTCTACTCCGTTTGACGATCCCCGGAACAAAGGAACTAATTACTGTCACCCGCAGTGGCGCACCCAGGATTTAATCTTGGGGGGGGGGGGGGTTGAACGGATAAAAAAAATTTTGTAATGCAAATTCAATATTCATAATGAAAATTCTATTTCTCTGAGGGGGGCAGCGCCCCTTGGCCCACCTCCTGCGTGCGCCACTGGTCACCCGAAACGCATTTGCTTCGTGTCTAAAATGTTCTGAAGAAGTTACTAAAAGTGAAATGGTTGACTCTTTAAGATGAAACACGTGACAATAGTTATTGTTTATTTTTTTAATAATCCCCCCCCCCCTTTCCAACGAGAGGCAAGTCCTTATACAGGAAAATATTTCTACAAAGTTCGAAATCAAATTTTCCATTCCACGGGTATGTCCGAAATGAGAGAAACTCACTAATATGTGGAACACAACAAACAAAAGCTTTCGGATAAATAGTTATCAGGTTCAACGTCCTGCTGTTGTTGTTGCTAATGCCACTTGACATCAACATCAGGTCAAGTCCCGAAGGCTATGAGCGATGAAGGTGCGGCTACTGTTTTGATTGGCACCACAAGGGTCTGAGCTAAATGGTCCCGTATTTTGAACCGAGTCAAGTGACGAGACCGGAACACTCGACAGCGCACCTCCAGAGGTAATTTTGAGAATTTGGAGGACATTGCAGACACGTCCTTTTTTACGTGACCGGAAACCATTATTGTACACGGCAGTGGATTTGTCAGCGACGAGCATCGACCCAGTGACTTTCACTAGCCCGCTGCTCTTGCCAACTGGGCAAAACGGAGAATAACAAAAATGAGACGGTTATTTTTTTCAAAAAATCGAATGTTTTAAAGATTTAAGGGTAGTGAGTCCCCTTAAAGGAATGTTCTTTATGTCCGCTTGTTTGATTAAAACGTTACTGCTGTTAAGACATTAGGACAGGCAAAGGAGAGAATGCCCAGGTTCTCAAGTTTTCGTTAAGAGACATATGGACAATAATTAATCTCCGAAAGGAATTCTGTACATCAGAATTTCAATTTTGAACTGTATAGGAAGTGATAAATTATTGTATAGATTTCTCCTTTATTGAGGGGGTATGAAATATCTGTCAACTGGGAAAAATAAAACGAAAAATCATGCTGTATGAGCTCCCTGTAGACGTGCTTTGAAAAATGACTCTTGTGAGAAATTGCTCTACTCTACAAGATGTTATTACTTATCTTATTTGCGTTCGTCAAAAAATGAAATATATACCTATTTGTTTTATTTTAATGCATCATTACTCATACATTTGTCATTTACTTGAAGGTACAAGGGACTTTCATATCTCATTTTTTTTTTAATTTTCAGTTTTTGTCTCTAAAATGCAAAGTGAAAATAATTAATAATATTTTTCACTACATTGAGGACACTTAGAATTTCCAAATAGGTATTTTGTGGTAGAAGGTCTAATTTTCAAAAAAAATTTCAAAAATATTCTTGCATTTATCAAAGTGTTCCATGCACATGCTACATAAATTAAAAACCCTAAATTTTTAAAAATAAGTTTACCATAAAAATATATACATAACCGTGCATTGAATTTTTTTTGTATGAAGCAGAAGCCATAAATATATATTTTTTTTAAATTAACTTGTTATATTTTTCTGTTTTAGCGTCTTTTTTCTTCCTTCCATGTTCTTCTAAATTTGGAAAATATTTGTGGTTTCAAAGATTTATGCACAGTTTTCTGACAAACACTTCAATCAACCCTCCCGAGAAATTTGGAAAAATTAGAATGCGCTTGGAACCCTTTAAAAAATGCTGACATATAATTTATATATTTTTTTTAACCTTAAGGCCTGTTCACATTGCTGACATTTGCGTTCTCGGCTTACATACACAGTACTTCATATATTGTGAATCTCTAAATGTGATACCTTCTCCTCTGAAAAACCTTAAATTCTGTGTAAAGGAATATACGAGTCTTTTCTAGGTAACGAAACAGACTTACATATAGTGAGTCAAAAAATATTCTTTTAAGCGAAATTACTTTCTTCAAAAATATACGTAACCAACAAAACATTGTCTGTATGATTGTTTCTAAGAGTTTCTCGTAGCAGCAAAGTGATTACCTCGTGCTTTTAACCGAAATGTGAAATTAAAGCTTACTGCGGAGAAAGCATTTTAAGAAATAAGCGAATTAAGATATTTCCGAAATATCCGCTTTTGATCCATCACGAAAGTACCTTTATATTAATATTTTGTATTTTAGGGTCTCTCCTTTACTTACCGGGAGGGGGAGATTTTGTTGTCTGTGGAGGAAAATAGTGTTCTCGATTTAAAAAAAAAATGTTCTAAAATTTCCGAATATTAAATTTCCACGATAAAAGAGTTTCTCAATTTTCCCACAGTAATATAGAAATTTTGCAATCTTGAGAGAAAGATTTGGAGTTATGGTTTTTTAAGATATGAAGGTTTTTAATCTCTAAATGCCAAGTAAAATAAGGACACTTTCCCGAGCCATTATTCAACTTAAGGGGATTCACGACCCTTAAGTCGAGGAAATAAGGCATATTTTCATACTTTTTGACTCTTTGTAACTATTTCAATTTATTCCAAATTTTATGTATATGATAAATTGATATATTTATTTTAATAAACATATTTTCAACTCTCAGAATAATTTTAAATATTTTTTTAAAAACTGCTTTAGATATACCTCGTTTTTCAAGTATTGTTATCGTATACTGGCTCGCGCGCAGAACTATGAAATTAATTTTACACTTAAATGTATAATTCCTGTTTTATATTTAAAACAAATACTTCAAAATACAACTGAACATAAAACATTCAAAATTAAAATATTTTTTCAATATTTTTAAACTGCTCGAAGTATACTTAAAATTTCCTTGAATTTTTGCATTCATTTACCCCTGAAAAAATAGCAAAATGTGCAGTGATTGCAATAATTCTAGTTCGGACGCAATAAAATAACATGATTATAAAAATTTCATGAAATTATGTTTCATAGTTTTTGAGATATCAGCTGTGGAATGATGCAAAATTGCATTTTGAGAAAAATGAGTCTAAAATTTTTCTTACCATAAACTTGATCAGTAATTAAATATTTAGAATATCAATATCTCCGGAACTAAGCGGAATATTTTCATGCAGTTTGCTTCATTTTATTCAAAAATGATCAGGCTTTAACATATATTTTTTTTCAAAAAATCGAATATTTTAAAGATTTAAAAATAGTGAGTTCCCTTAAGTAAGGCCGGTGAGATGATAACAGGTGTATCGAATTGGGATTGTAAAAGTGTGTTACATGATTGTAATGTCCGTTAAATATAGCTAAGGTGTTCACCATTTTCCTAATCATAGATTAGCAGATGGATATTTTCGAATTGCCGCCTACATCGCAGGGTGGTTATCGCATCGAGCTACCACAGTGTGGCCTGTAGGTATCGAATGCCAGCGACCTAGCACTAGTAGTACAGCTTCTTCCGAAGCTGTGAAACTGGACCAGAGGGAATTCAATCACTCCAATTTGTATTTTAAGACTACATTCTGTAGACTACATTCCGTAATTTATTGTTTTTACAATAAATTACGGTTCACAGCAATCTTGTCAAGTGATTATATGTTGAGTTGCACTCGTTAGACTGTAACCCAAAAAAACTTTAAATTAAATTTTGATAAACAACTTAATAAGTTATTGAAACCCAAACGTAGTTTTCTTGCGTAGGTTTGATGTCCGCTAAATTTTTCCATCCAGAAATCTATATATATAAAACAGTTCCGTAACTGACTGACTGACAGACAACGCACAGACCAAACAGCTGGACATAAAGGGCTGAAAATTTGCATGGCGATTTCTCTTATAGGGTAGGGGTGCACTAAGAGAGATTTTTCAAAAATTCTTCTTAGATTTTTTAAAATAAAATTTTTAAGCTGTTTTTGTACCATCCTTTAAAGTTTGGGTTTGAAATAATAATCCGAGGGTTATAAAATTTATATCACGAGAAATATCCTATAAATTCCTTTAAAATGAATTCTTTTTCGAATATTTACCTCCCTTTTCTGTTTTTTGTGGTGAATTTTTGAAGATTTATTTTTTGAATTTAATTTATTAAATGCTGATCACGTGGTTTCTTTTCTTTTAATTTTGCGTCACGTGTATAATAATGAATTAGACAAAAAAAAAATTTATTGCTAATGCGGCAGACGATTGGACGTTATCCAAAAAAATATTAACATACAGTAAAAGAAATGTTCCTCAAACTGTACAATATTAACTGTACTATATTCTTTAGTATGTTCTATTACATTAAATTTGAATATTTTCTTCTGCATTATTTTGTCTATAAAAATATCCGTTACGATTTTTTTATAAATATATATTTTGTTTTTTTCTACATCAATTCCATACATTGATAGTTGTATTTATTATAAATATATATATATATACATATTTTTGGCATTAATTGCATACATTGACCGTTGTATTTAATTTGAATGTACTCCGTAGCGACGAACGGGTTTTCAGCAAATCAGAATTTAAATGTTCCTTACAGTATCTCATTTGTCGAATTCTCAAGGTTTTGGATGTAAACCATTCTTTACTCAGCATCTCATAATTTATCCCGCTGTGCTCTTACGTGAACACGTGAAGCAACGCAACAGAACAAACTCGTTGGAATGTTTCGCTTTAATAAATAACTAAAACCGTGAGACTGGATTTTCTATTTAATCGGCGAGAATGGAATCTAGTTATTTATTTCGTTGTGTTCTTTTCTCTACTCGCACAGTTTCAGTTTGTTAACAGCACGGATATCTGTGCGTTAAAACAGACTTAAAATGGTTGACTTAAATAAATGAATCGACGAAGATCGATTCGTTTCGAAATTTTAATTGCCCGCGTGAAAGACAGTATGGATTTATGTTGAGAATAGTAGATAAATGCCTTTTAAGAGCAGTCCTTGAAATTTGGAAATTCGATCTTGAAAATGGAATTTGGAATGTCGAAATAGATACAAAAAAAAATTTTTTCACAATAGAATTTCAAATTTTGAAAAATATTTTTTTGTTTTTGTTTTTGTTGTTGGTTTTACTGTCATTTTGTAAAGATTTTTTTAAAATTATCGGTGACGAACGTGTTGCATGCCATCATTTTCGATGTGAAAAAAAAACCCAAAATATGAAAATTTGCCGAAATCTATTCTAAAATCAAACATTTCAACATACTTTTAAATTGTATAAATAATTTTTTTGTCTGAAAAGAATAAAATTTTTTGATATGTCATAATAAAAATTTCTGTCTACTTTTCACATTTTACAGAATATTTTTTGTGGCACATTTAATTTTCGTATCGTTTTGATTCCTATCGTTTTGGCATGCACTAAGGTGGTTGGCCACCACTGCTGTAAAACAAAGCTGACCGTTGGAAGAATGGCTTTGGCACTGGCTCTCGGTACCAGAGCCTGCGGGTTTGACTCCCGCAATTCGTATGTATGTTTGTAGCCTTTCGGAATCGGCTACAAACTGTAGGTCCCGGTCTAGTTAGCCCACGTGTAGCAAAAGATAACTGTAACGCTCTCAACCATCCTTTAAATCAAATGTATAAAAGAGAATGATTATTCCGGTCTAGTTAGCCCACGTGTAGCAAAAGATAACTGTAACGCTCTCAACCATCCTTTAAATCAAATGTATAAAAGAGAATGATTATTCCGGTCTAGTTAGCCCACGTGTAGCAAAAGATAACTGTAACGCTCTCAACCATCCTTTAAATCAAATGTATAAAAGAGAATGATTATTCCGGTCTAGTTAGCCCACGTGTAGCAAAAGATAACTGTAACGCTCTCAACCATCCTTTAAATCAAATGTATAAAAGAGAATGATTATTCCGGTCTAGTTAGCCCACGTGTAGCAAAAGATAACTGTAACGCTCTCAACCATCCTTTAAATCAAATGTATAAAAGAGAATGATTATTCTGGTCAATTTAGCCCACGTGTAGCAAAAGATAACTGTAACGCTCTCATCCATCCTTTAAATCAAATGTATAAAAGAGAATGATTATTCCGGGCTAGTTAGCCCACGTGTAGCAAAAGATAACTGTAACGCTCTCAACCATCCTTTAAATCAAATGTATAAAAGAGAATGATTATTCCGGGCTAGTTAGCCCACGTGTAGCAAAAGATAACTGTAACGCTCTCAACCATCCTTTAAATCAAATGTATAAAAGAGAATGATTATTCCGGTCTAGTTAGCCCACGTGTAGCAAAAGATAACTGTAACGCTCTCATCTACCCTTTAAATCAAATGTATAAAAGAGAATGATTATTCCGGTCTAGTTAGCCCACGTGTAGCAAAAGATAACTGTAACGCTCTCAACCATCCTTTAAATCAAATGTATAAAAGAGAATGATTATTCCGGTCTAGTTAGCCCACGTGTAGCAAAAGATAACTGTAACGCTCTCAACCATCCTTTAAATCAAATGTATAAAAGAGAATGATTATTCCGGTCTAGTTAGCCCACGTGTAGCAAAAGATAACTGTAACGCTCTCAACCATCCTTTAAATCAAATGTATAAAAGAGAATGATTATTACGGTCTAGTTAGCCCACGTGTAGCAAAAGATAACTGTAACGCTCTCATCCATCCTTTAAATCAAATGTATAAAAGAGAATGATTATTCCGGTCTAGTTAGCCCACGTGTAGCAAAAGATAACTGTAACGCTCTCAACCATCCTTTAAATCAAATGTATAAAAGAGAATGATTATTCTGGTCAATTTAGCCCACGTGTAGCAAAAGATAACTGTAACGCTCTCAACCATCCTTTAAATCAAATGTATAAAAGAGAATGATTATTCCGGTCTAGTTAGCCCACGTGTAGCAAAAGATAACTGTAACGCTCTCATCTATCCTTTAAATCAAATGTATAAAAGAGAATGATTATTCCGGTCTAGTTAGCCCACGTGTAGCAAAAGATAACTGTAACGCTCTCAACCATCCTTTAAATTAAATGTATAAAAGAGAATGATTATTCTGGTCAATTTAGCCCACGTGTATCAAAAGATAACTGTAACGCTCTCAACCATCCTTTAAATCAAATGTATAAAAGAGAATGATTATTCCGGGCTAGTTAGCCCACGTGTAGCAAAAGATAACTGTAACGCTCTCAACCATCCTTTAAATTAAATGTATAAAAGAGAATGATTATTCTGGTCAAGTTAGCCCACGTGTAGCAAAAGATAACTGTAACGCTCTCAACCATCCTTTAAATCAAATGTATAAAAGAGAATGATTATTCCGGGCTAGTTAGCCCACGTGTAGCAAAAGATAACTGTAACGCTCTCAACCATCCTTTAAATCAAATGTATAAAAGAGAATGATTATTCTGGTCAATTTAGCCCACGTGTAGCAAAAGATAACTGTAACGCTCTCAACCATCCTTTAAATCAAATGTATAAAAGAGAATGATTATTCCGGTCTAGTTAGCCCACGTGTAGCAAAAGATAACTGTAACGCTCTCATCTATCCTTTAAATCAAATGTATAAAAGAGAATGATTATTCCGGTCTAGTTAGCCCACGTGTAGCAAAAGATAACTGTAACGCTCTCAACCATCCTTTAAATCAAATGTATAAAAGAGAATGATTATTCCGGTCTAGTTAGCCCACGTGTAGCAAAAGATAACTGTAACGCTCTCAACCATCCTTTAAATCAAATGTATAAAAGAGAATGATTATTCCGGTCTAGTTAGCCCACGTGTAGCAAAAGATAACTGTAACGCTCTCAACCATCCTTTAAATCAAATGTATAAAAGAGAATGATTATTAAGGTCTAGTTAGCCCACGTGTAGCAAAAGATAACTGTAACGCTCTCATCCATCCTTTAAATCAAATGTATAAAAGAGAATGATTATTCCGGTCTAGTTAGCCCACGTGTAGCAAAAGATAACTGTAACGCTCTCAACCATCCTTTAAATCAAATGTATAAAAGAGAATGATTATTCTGGTCAATTTAGCCCACGTGTAGCAAAAGATAACTGTAACGCTCTCATCCATCCTTTAAATCAAATGTATAAAAGAGAATGATTATTCCGGGCTAGTTAGCCCACGTGTAGCAAAAGATAACTGTAACGCTCTCAACCATCCTTTAAATCAAATGTATAAAAGAGAATGATTATTCCGGTCTAGTTAGCCCACGTGTAGCAAAAGATAACTGTAACGCTCTCATCCATCCTTTAAATCAAATGTATAAAAGAGAATGATTATTCCGGTCTAGTTAGCCCACGTGTAGCAAAAGATAACTGTAACGCTCTCAACCATCCTTTAAATCAAATGTATAAAAGAGAATGATTATTCCGGTCTAGTTAGCCCACGTGTAGCAAAAGATAACTGTAACGCTCTCAACCATCCTTTAAATCAAATGTATAAAAGAGAATGATTATTCCGGTCTAGTTAGCCCACGTGTAGCAAAATATAACTGTAACGCTCTCATCCATCCTTTAAATCAAATGTATAAAAGAGAATGATTATTCCGGTCTAGTTAGCCCACGTGTAGCAAAAGATAACTGTAACGCTCTCAACCATCCTTTATATCAAATGTATAAAAGAGAATGATTATTCCGGTCTAGTTAGCCCACGTGTAGCAAAAGATAACTGTAACGCTCTCAACCATCCTTTAAATCAAATGTATAAAAGAGAATGATTATTAAGGTCTAGTTAGCCCACGTGTAGCAAAAGATAACTGTAACGCTCTCATCCATCCTTTAAATCAAATGTATAAAAGAGAATGATTATTCCGGTCTAGTTAGCCCACGTGTAGCAAAAGATAACTGTAACGCTCTCAACCATCCTTTAAATCAAATGTATAAAAGAGAATGATTATTCTGGTCAATTTAGCCCACGTGTAGCAAAAGATAACTGTAACGCTCTCATCCATCCTTTAAATCAAATGTATAAAAGAGAATGATTATTCCGGGCTAGTTAGCCCACGTGTAGCAAAAGATAACTGTAACGCTCTCAACCATCCTTTAAATCAAATGTATAAAAGAGAATGATTATTCCGGTCTAGTTAGCCCACGTGTAGCAAAAGATAACTGTAACGCTCTCAACCATCCTTTAAATCAAATGTATAAAAGAGAATGATTATTCCGGTCTAGTTAGCCCACGTGTAGCAAAAGATAACTGTAACGCTCTCAACCATCCTTTAAATCAAATGTATAAAAGAGAATGATTATTCCGGTCTAGTTAGCCCACGTGTAGCAAAAGATAACTGTAACGCTCTCAACCATCCTTTAAATCAAATGTATAAAAGAGAATGATTATTCCGGTCTAGTTAGCCCACGTGTAGCAAAAGATAACTGTAACGCTCTCAACCATCCTTTAAATCAAATGTATAAAAGAGAATGATTATTCCGGTCTAGTTAGCCCACGTGTAGCAAAATATAACTGTAACGCTCTCACCTATCCTTTAAATCAAATGTATAAAAGAGAATGATTATTGTAACACAAATCCTTATCAATTTGAAACGTTGTAAATAGTTAATAATTTAAAATTTGGAAGCGTGTTTCAATGATAGATAAATCTTCAAAATCTGTTGCTCTATTTGCAGTTTTTTTTTTTTACTTTTATGTACGTAGGAAAGATTAAAGGTTATTTATGAATTTTTATCACCTTTAATTCGTCCAAAATAATTTATTTTGAGTAATTTTTAACTGAGAGAATAATATTAAAGAATTTTCGCTCTAAACCTATTCCGGAGATAGTTTATGTAAATCAGACCAAAAAGACTGCTGGACAAAGTTTCGTATCGATACCTTGTAAAACTTTTTGATATATTCTTATAAAGATGACAAATCATAAATAATTGCGTTCGGAGATAAATAAGCTCCTTTAGTGTATGGAGGTACACATAGATAGTATAGCATAAAAATGTTGTATCTGGCAGTATAAAAGCATTAGAAAAGTGCGATTTGCGTCATTCGATTCTAAAAACTCAGTTGTATTTTTAAAGGAGAGAAAATACGTATAATTTTTTTTTTAGGGTGGGGGGGGGATTTTTGTGTCGGATATACTTATTCCTCCGGCCGTGTGCGATTCCCATGTTTAGTAGAATATTAGAAGAATACTGAGAAAGAACTCTCTTTTGTTCGAACATGAGGATTAAAGATCTGTGTGAAATCCGCTTTAAATGTCGGATTTTCTCTGTGGTGGGCGGTAGTATTTTAGAGACTTTGTCCAAGATCTTTTTTGTGGGGTATTCGGTGGTGGATTGGCGTGTCATCCGCGTGTTGTAATTTCAAAATTAAAGCACAGCTGTGCCATACACATGTACGATAAAAACCCAATCACATCTATCTTACAACTAGAATCGGCATGCATAGAACATGTTTTTGCCGAGGCTTAAATTTCTTTTTTTTTTTTTAACGTAGGATTACGTTTCTCAATAGCGGTCTTCCGGGAAGAAAAAAAAAGTGTCCGTCCTGCGTCGCGCGTTATAATTTTGGCAGCGAGCCAAACGCAGTAGCAGTAAACAGTTAAACAGAAAAGTACGAAAATGCGTCTAAAAGAAAAGAAAAGAGGTAAGCAAACGATAAGCAATCCTACGTTAAGGCTGCTCTGTACAAAAAAAAAAATCGTGTTTCCCTTTTCCTCTTCTTGCAGACTCTTGTGGTGGGAGGAGTCCAGTCGACAGTTCGAGAATTCCACCCCCCCCCCCCTAGGATTCACATTTTGAGGGATCGTAATGGCTCTCTTTCTATAGGGGGTTAAGCGCTACCCCCAAATTGTTCATTTAAAATATATTTTTGTCAACTATTTACAGGTACCTAAATGCCGATAATCCAATAAAATTGGTATCGTCAGATAGCCCGAACTTTTCTGCAAAGCGCTACGGGATTCATTTTATAAATTTCGTCCACCGAAGGAATTTAGGAGCGTTTAATTTATGAGCGTTAATTTTAATTTTAAAATATTAATTGCATTTTTTAAAAAAACGAAAAATGTACACAAATGTAAAATTTCTTTCTGAATGACGGAGTACAATTTAAAAAAAAAAATCTTTGAATGGAAGTCGGCAATCCGTGCACAAATTTTCTCCATAGGTTAACATTGAGGTGAGCGAATCCAATGGGGTTAGGACATACCAGACTTAATAACCCGCAGTAGTTTCGTTAAAAGAGACTACCTGATTTTTTTTTTTTTGGGGGGGGGGGGGGGCGAACGACTCTTCTCACTTCGATTCCCGTTCATACCAGCCTGAGATACGAAACACGGTTAAGTATTTTTATTATTATTTGTCTGAATTATTATTATTATTACTATTATTAGTATTTGGTTATTATAATAATATAGTTAACAAAGAAAAAATTAACGTAGTTTTTACATTATTAATTATTATAATTTATTTATTTATTGTTGTTAATAATTACTACTGACGTTCATACAAGACTGAGATGCGAACACGGTAGCCAAAATAGATTTCTTAGTAGAACAAATGATTGTTAATATTAATTATTACTATTGATATCATTATTATTATTATTATCAATATTATTAGTATTATGAATTGTTATTATTTGAGCATTACTCGACTGCCTTACAGAGTATTGATGATTAGTGATTCTAGGCCGCAGGCCCTGATTTTCCATTAGGCCCAGTAAGCCCGGGCCTAGAGGCCCTCGAATGTTGGGGGCCCTTCCAAAATTTTTATTTTAAAAGAAAAGAAAAAAAAATTCCCAATTCAATTTTTTTAATTTTACCTTTTTTATAGCAATTTTTTTCTATATAAAATCCTTTCAAATTTGATTGATTGGTTCATCATATGTATAGTTATATGTATAGTTCATCATATGTATGTTATAGTGTATATAAGGGATTAATGCCTTTTTCTGGTTGCATCGTATTGGTGTTTTAATGAGGAAGTTAATATGTTGTATCGCTTTTTGTTATTTGACAATGTTCTAGGCTTCTACGCTTCAAATAGCCAATTCTCGGTAAAATGGTACTTTCATAATGATTGATGATTATTTTTTTTTTTTGTGTGTGCAAATTTTGGAAACTCATCAGTGTTAGGGGGGGGGGGACATCCCGAGTTGTGCCTATAGTCAAGAATTTTCTAAATTGGGCTCTGCTAGACCGTGCTTTATTCGTCGAGTGTCGCATCTCTCTTACGCATTTTCGTCCAGTAAAAAATCATTACGAGACGATAGATGACTTCGGTGATCGGAAAACTTTTTGCGCGTTTTTTCTTCTTCATGTTTTTAAAGGCCCCGTTACAACTTCATTTTTTATCACGCTGCTTACACCTCCGAATAAATACGCCATTTAAAAATAATCTCGAGTCCACCGGAGCTGAAGCCTTCCAAGAGCCCCTGATTACTGCTCTTCACTGCAACTGCGAACGCTGAATAAGGCATTTGCTGGCCCGGGGAGTGATCTATCACCGGGATCACCACACTATCTCGACACGCCTTCCCCCTCTTAACCCCGTCCAGACAGAGAGCGCATGTCTAGGAATTCGATACTTCTTTTTCTAGCAAAAACCGTCTTCGCTATTAGCTCTGCTCCCGAGTTTCCAAACGGGAGCTTCTCAGTTTCGGTCCCAGTTTTAACAGGTGTGTGCGGTCGGTGTGCGCCTGCCAGAATATGTCTCTGCTTCGGTGAGAGGGATTTTTTATTGGTATCGTTCGCCGCCCCCCGATGGTGTGGAGATGAGAAATTGGGTGACCGGGAATGATGTCACATGGTGAGTAGTTTTGATGTCACTTTGGGAGAGTTTTGATGTCGTTGTAGTATTGTAAAATTTCGTTTCTTGATAACTGCCACACGCAAAAAGTCGCTCTTTAATCTGTTAGACGTATAAATTAAACAATTCGAGTCTATACTGAGAACTTTTGAAACCTATCATCTCATAAACCGTGAGTTCAATCCATAGTAAATAATGGATTAAACTTACTATAAATAATTTCTTATTACCTGTTCTTATAAATGATAAGTTTAATCCGTTGGAAAAATAGATTAAAAACTTTCTGAAATAATTGCGTGTACATTTCTATTTCATTTACTTTTATAATAAATTATTATTAATTTCACGAGACCTTAATTCATTTAAAAACTTTTGATAAGAATGAAATATGGCATAGTTTCATTTATAAAGCTTTTGTGATAGAGGAAAATGGATCTCAATTGACTGAAGTTAATTGTTTTCTAAAGATATGTATTAAATTCAATAAATTTTTACAAATTTAGTCTAGAATAAGATTTTTGGCGAAAATTCATTTTTAAAAATCGTGTAACGTTCAGTCTGCTTTATTTTTGTACTCTGAAGTATAGTCATGATATAAGTTTTCATCAATTATATATATATATAGAGTGTGTGTGTGTGCCAGGTAAGAGGAATATCCAAAGACAGCATATTTTAGTAGAAAGAAAAAATCTATTTTACTTTTTACATTGTCTAACTTTCACAATGTTTAAATGCTTAATGAAATTGTTAAAAAATACAGCTGACTTTTTTTCACCAGTCTTTAAGCTAGAATTAAGATGTACTTAAGCTAGATAAAGTTGACCATCTTATGGCTTATATTCTGTTTCACCGGTACACTACACACACGCACACACATATATATATGTATATATATACTTGCTGAGTACCCGTGCTTCGCTACGGGTACATAAGTATTGAATACAACGGTCAATGTATGCTATTAATGCCAAAAAAACAAAAAAATATATTTATAATAAATACAACGGTCAATGTATAGAATTAAGGTAAAAAAAAACCCAAAAATATATTTATAGGAAATAAAACGGTCAATGCATGCAATTAATGAAAAAAAAATTTTTATAATAAATACAACGGTCAATACATGCAATTAATACCAAAAGAAAAACAAATATATATATATATATATATATATATATATATATATATATATATATATATATATATATATATATATATATATATATATATATATATATATATATATATATATATATATATATATATAAAATCGTAACGGATATTTTTATAGACAAAATAATGTAGAAGAAAATATTCAAATTAAATACAACGGTCAATGCATGCAATTAATTTGTATGTTTAATACCCATAAAGCAAACTATTTTGAATTAAATTCAAAAACTTCCATCTCAATTAGTCTAGTGGTTCAATTTTATCTATTACCGTATTTCAATATTCTTTTTGTCAATTTATTTCGTTGTTATGCACGTGACGCAAAATTAACGTATCACAAAAAGAAAAGAAACCACGTGATCAGCATTTAATAAATTACATTCTAAAAATGAATCTTTAAAAATTCGCCAAAAATCAGAAAATGGAGGTAAAGATTCGAAAAAGATTTCATTTCAAAGGAATTTTTAGGATCTTTCTCATTATATACTTTTTGTAACCCTCAAATTACTATTTTAAACACAAACTTTAAAAAAATATACAAAAACAGTTTAAAGATTTAATTTAAAAAATTTAAATCTTTCTTTAAAAAATTTAGATCTTTCTTAGTGCACTCCTACACTATAAGAAGAATCGCCATGCAAAATTTCAACCATTTCGGTCCAGCGGTTTGGTCTGTGCGTTATATGTCTGTCAGTCAGTCAGTTACGGAACTGTTTTATATATATTGATATATATACTAGCCTTGGATGGAGGAAGCCAATATTTCTTTGTAAAAAAAATGGAAATTGTTTTAAAGCTTGATTTGCCCGAGAGATTTCAACTTTATTTTAAATTCGCGAGAGATTATTTTTACTTTAAATAATATGTGATATGAATAGCCCCAAGTCGATCGCGGGTCGATCTAAACTTTTAGTCGACTGCTTCTACACTTCGAATTGCTATTTTTAATTTCCTTTCTACTCTCCATTTATGTCAGGTTATTCCTAATTTTTTATTATAAGAAATATTTTTGGGGTGCTATTTTGAATTCTAGAAAGCAGTTTGTTACAGAACTACTATCCATACTGATAAAATAGCTATTTTAGTAATAGCTATTGTACTGAGGAAAAATTATAGACTTGGAACTTTTAAGTACTAGCTGAATAAAAGAGCTTATAAAATAATTGAATGCTTGAAATAAAATTGATTCCAATTATGAGACGTTATTTAAAAATTTAAATTATAGCATTGAAATAACACAAAATATTTGAAAATAAAATCGCAAATAAGGGCTTGTGGCTGCCCAGTGGTACAGCTCGCTGGATTTCGGTGCTGAGGGTGCTCAGATCGAATCCTGGCTTCGCGCCACGAAAAATGCCTCCGTTCGTGTCGTCCCTTCATGGGGGTAATGCTGTCCGCCTATTGGCGCCCCCCCTCAATAAAATGGGCAGCAAAATTGCGGCGAATATAGGCGAATGTTTAACGACAAGTGCATTGGAAAAAAAAAAACCAAATGAAATCATTCTCAGGGAAAGTTCAGCATGTATCAGAGTTAACAATTTTCGTGTGAATTTATACATAAAGATAAAAATTTAAGGTTATACTGTTAGGGTGAAAACATAAACTTGAATATCAGAAGTCGATCACAAAGGTGGTCGACTGCTAAACGAAAGTTGGTGGAAGATAGGAACAAATTAACTAAAAGCAGGATAAAAAAAACTCAAAAAGCAGGATAAAAAAAAATATCATTTTTGGTCTCTAAAATGATTTTTATTTTTTCAGTATTTGACATTTACGCCTTAATATTTTTGAAAGATCATATTCAAGTAAATACAATGATATTTGACATCAATGTTCATAAGTGCATGATGAATTTTCCTTTAAGTTTTCTTCTATGGCATTTGAAATGTTCGTACGATATAATTATTTTGTAAACGATGTTCAATCATAAATTTCTAGGATGTATTTGTTGTATTCAATTTACAGAGTGTTGAGATAATTGAACGGAATGCATATACCTATTCTTTATATTTTAGTTGCCGAGTCCTATATTTCGTCTTTGTAAGCAGGAAATCTTTAAGAGTTAAAATTTTATCTCTATTGCCCGTAACCAATATTGCACGTTACTAGAGTATAAACAGAATTTTATACTCCTATTGTTAGTTGTGCACAATTTCGTGCTGAGGTCGAATTTTATAAACGACTAGCTGAAAACCCGCGCTTCGCTACGGAGTACATTCAAATTAAATACAACCGTCAGTGTATGCAATTAATGCCAAAAAAGAAATAAATATATATATTTACAATAAATGCGACGATCAATGTATACAATTTATGTAATATATATATATATATATATATATATATATACATACATATATATACATACATATATATATATATATATATATATATATATATATATATATATATATATATATATATATATATATATATATATATAATATATAAAAATCGTAAGGGATATTTATGTTTTTTTTGGATAATATCCAAGCGTCTGCTGCATTAGAAAGAAACAAAAAATATTTTTTTTGTCTATTGAGTTGTTATGCCCGTGACGATACATTTATTTAAAGTACCAGAAAAAGAAATCACGTGTTCGGCGTTTAATAAATTAAATTCTAAAAATTAATCTTTAAAAATTCACCAAAAATCAGAAAATCGAGGTAAAGATTTGAAAAAGATTTCATTTTAAAGCAATTTTTATGATCTTTCTAGTGATATAAATTTTATAAGCCTCCAATAATTACTTTAAATGCAAACTTAAAAAAAGTTACAAAAGCAGCTTAAAAATTGAATTTACAAAAATCTAAGAAGAATTTTTCAAAAATCTTTCTTAGTGCACCCCTACACCATAAGAAGAATCGCCATGCAAAATGTCAGCCCTTTAGGTCCAGCGGTTTGGTCTATGCGTTATATGCCAGTGAGTCAGTCAGTTACGGAACTGTTTTACGTATATATATACAGTGGAATCTCGATCTATCGTTTTTCAAGGGACCGATTGAAATGAACGATCAATGCGGCAAAACGATAGATGCGGAAACATAACAAAGCAATAGGATCGTTGGGACTGGATAAAATGAACGACACATACGGAAAAACGATGGATCCGAAAACGATCGATCGAGATTCCACTGTAGACGACCACTGTTCAGTACGATGGATCTGTTTTTTCATCCTCACACTCGTCTAAAACGAGAAATAAATTCCGGCAACAGTAAATGGTATTTTATTCCGTGGTTCTCTCTCGTTGAGGAATTCATAATAAGGTCGATAATTTGAAACGCCATGACCTCTGTTGAATAGTGCAGCGATACTTTACTTCTACATTAAAGCCGTTTAACAGACACAAATTCCGTCTCCACAGTAAACAGAAGTCCGTGCGACAGTTACGCGTCGTTCGGTGGCATGGAGGGAGAAGCTCGTCTTAAGGTTCGGGAATTTAAACCACGACGGCTTCTGTTCAATACATTCGAGATGATTATCAGTTTTCATCTAAGCAGATTAACTGGAGATAGAAATTCCGTTCGCAGTAAGCACATATTTCTTCCGCGTTCGCTTTTCAGTGAAGTGCTCGTCGAAATATTCATCCGTGTTGACTTCCGTTATATTCAGTATCGACGATTTTCAGTTTTCATTTAACGGGGCACAGGGCCTTGAACCTCGACGAAATGACTATCAATAGGGTCTAATTATAACCACAAAAACTCAAATAGTATTAGAAAAAGAAACTTTCTTTCTTTATACATATAAAGTACATATCTTTAAATACGTCATATATAAAAATGGAAATTATAAATCTATAAATAATTTTCAAATTAGGACTTTAGAATTTTATATGATTAACTGCTAATTTTGAGTTTGTGTACTTTTAAACTATCAGTAGGAAACTGATAAAACTACGCTCATATGCATATCTCATGGTACCCTACATTTTAAAACCAGAAAAATGTGATATTCTGGAATGATTTTTTTATGTGGGAAAGTTATGCAAATCATTGTGATAATTTTTCAAGTTTTCCAATTTTGTGCTCAATTTTTAATATAAATAATATTTATTACATATTTTTTTGGTTTTATATTACAGGAAAATATATTACAAGTGTATTCTGACCATTAATTATTTTGTGTAAGCATATATCTCAATATTATGTTGCGCACAGCACTTTGTGATTTTTAATAACCAGTTAATCATATTAAATTCTAAACTGCTAATTTGAAAATTATTTATAGATTTATAATTTCCATTTTTATACATGACATATTTAAAGATATGTATTTTATATGTATAAAAAAACAAAAAAAAATTTCTAATATTATAAAATAATATTATTGATAATTTTTATTACTGATAATTACTGATAATTTTTCAAGTTAGTAATAAAAATTATCAGTAATGATTTAATATTAAGTTTTTGTGGTTAGAATTAAACCATATTTAAAGTCATTTCGTCAAGCTTCAAGGTCCCGTGCCCCCTTAAGTCGATTTTACCAGGAGAAATAAATTCCGTTCGCTGTAAACAGATGTTTATACAGTGTTCCTTCCTCGCTGAGGGCGAAAATTCGATTTGTGGTGACTTCTGTTGAATTCGTTACAGATGCTTTTCATTAGGTATCTTCTACGACGAAAACAAGCGCAGCCCATAAATACACAGTTGTTTCACCCAGACAATGATTGATTTTGCCGCATTTGGTCATTTTCAGCTCACCTGCTCAAATGAACATATGATGAGTGTCGACTCGTCCGCGAAAACTGTGCCAACACAGGACAAATTACATGAGTAGTTAGACCGTACGCTAATACATGTCGTTTGTGTTTCGGACTTTACAAATATTTAGCTCATTTATGTTACTACTAGCTGAATACCCGTGCTTCGCTAGAGTACATTCAAATTAAATAAAACGGTCAATGTATGCAATTAATGCCAAAAAACCAAAAAATATATATTTATAATAAATACAACGCCCAATGTAAGCAACTGATGTAAAAAAAAATATATTTATAAAGAAAGTCGTAACGGATATTTTTATAGACAAAATAATGTAGAAGAAAATATTTAAATTAAATACAACGGTCAATGTATGCCATTAATTTGTATGTTTAATATCTATAAAACATACTCATTTGAATTAAATTCTTAAAAAACTTCCATCCCAATGAGTCAAGTGGTTAAATTTTATCTTTTGCCGTATTTTAATATTTTTTTTTTGTCAATTTATTTCGCTGTTATGTACGTGAAGCAAAATTCCTTTAAAGTATCACAAAAAGAAAAGAAACCACGTGATCGGCATTTCATACATTAAATTCTAAATATGAATCTTTAAAAATTCACCAAAATTCAGAAAATGGAGGTAAAGATTCGAAAAAGATTTCATTAAAGGAATTTTTAAGATCTTTCTCTTGATATAAATTTTATAACCCTCAAATGATTATTTTAAATGCAAACTTTATTGAATGTTACAAAAACAGCTTAAAAATTTAATTTAAAAAATCCTAAGTAGAATTTTTCAAAAATCCTTCTTAGTGCACCCCTACACTAAGAAGGATTATAAGAACAATCGCCATGCAAAATGTCAGCCCTTTAGGTCCAGCGGTTTGGTCTGTGCGTTATCTGTCAGTCAGTCAGTTACGGAACTGTTTTATTCAAATATGAAGTTTATTGAATTACGACTACGAATATATTCTGCTTATTCCAAAACTCTTCGCATGGGTTGTCATTATTTAACGAAACAGCATTCAGCGGTTATAAAAAGCAACTGATATTTATCTATAGACATACTCCCGCACAAGCGGAGTTGCGTAAATGAGCCCTCATTAGCTGGCAAAACATTTTCTCAATTGCAATGTTAAAAGTTTAAGTAATTTAGAACATTTGACTAAGGCTCCAGACAAACATTTATTAAACTGAACAATCGTTAGGGAAACTCAACGGGAAAGAACAAGCGCAAATTATTTCGAATTTAGGTTAATTTTTGTCACGGATAAGATTACTAATGGACTTTAGATAACTTGTATGATGGATAAATTGTCAATTTAAGGGGACAGTGGACTTTCAAAATTGTGAAATTTGTCCAAAAATTCGATATTTTATTTTATTCAATTGTGACACTACGGACGAGTAGGAATGTGTCGCAAAAAGAATTTTTAATTTCTGCGATTACTTTCCTAGTTATAGGCATTTGTATTTAATTTAGATATTATGTGGTTACTAATAGCAAAAAATTTAAATGTGTTTTTCTCAAAATAAAAATGTTCATGTCATACGAATATTCAAACTGCTCCGGGCGCATTTCTAACTATCGTATTGCTTTGAAATTTTAGTTTTATATACTTAACTGTATAGCAAATAAAACTTATTGAAAATAATTATTCTTCGTAGCTCAGAATTTCTAAAATTTGTACTTAAAAAGATGATTTATAGGTATTTTGCTTCATAAAAAGGGTGTTTTCACTGTTATTATTTTTTTCTCTTTATATTTTCAATGAATGCTTAAAATAAGCAATAAGTTTCATTATCATTTCTATAAGGTATCCTGTCAATAAAAATTACCATATTATATGCAAAAAAATGCGCGTGGAACATTTTTAATGAGGCCAATTTTTGATATAATTAATATTTCATAATTCATAAATTATTAATATTTCATCATTGAATTTTAACCACTTTCATACATCTATGGTACTAATCACACATTCAAATTTCAAGCAAATCCATTCAAAACAAAAAAAGTTAGGTTTGAACGACCACTGTCCCCTTAAACAGACCTTATCTTCCCAAACTGCAGTACGTGACAATCTCCAAGCGTGTCGCATTCTTTGGGGGGGGCGCAGATATTTTTTATTTTTAACGTGTTTCATTATAAATGCGTTTTGCTTAAAACATGGTGGGTCACTTTGATACTGGAATAAGGGGTTTAAAAAATGTTGGGAACACTGCTTTTGCCTCTTCCCACTTACATTTACTAAAGATCGATTTATAATTCTTTTGTTTTGTCAAAACGTTCCTACATCTACCGTAATACAAAATAAATAGATGTTATTTGTCCTCAAATGGTCTCACTCTTCTGCGAGGATATTGTGAAATGTCCGTATAAAGATAGTCAATTGATTGCATCATATGCACAGGCTCCAGAAGAACAAAAAGTTTCTATTGAATCAGTAGCAATCATTACCGAGGGGATTTATTTCTTCGGGCGTAAGCGTTTCTGTTCGCAGCGATCAAAACGCAAAAATGCAGATGTATTTCAGCGATGCCCTCGGCTATCGAATTTCTGCTGGAATGAGAACATGATTTACGTAGCGTTTTGAGACTGATCTGCTCATAGTCAACAAAATTTGTCTACACAGCAAATATAATATAAATAAGAATATAATATAAAAGTCATTCTAATCTATATATATAAAACAGTTCCGTAACTGACTGACATACAACGCACAGACCAAACCGCTGGACCTAAAGGGCTGAAATTTTGCATGGGCGATTCTTCTTATAGTGTAGGGGTGCACTAAGAAAGATTTGTGAAAAATTCTTCTTAGATTTTTTTAAATTACATTTTTAAGCTGTTTTAGTAACTTTTTTTAAGTTTGCATTTAAAATAATAGTTTGAGGGTTATAAAATTTATATCAAGAGAAAGATCCTAAAAATTCCTTTAAAATGAAATCTTTTTCGAATCTTTGCCTCCATTTTCTGATTTTTGGTGAATTTTTAAAGATTCATTTTTAGAATTCAATTATTAAATGTCGATCGCGTGATTTCTTTTTCTGGTACTTTAAATAAATTTATCGTCACGTGCTTAACAACTAAATAGACAAAAAAATATTTTTTATCCTTGCTAATAAGGCAGACGATTGCACATTATCCAAAAAAATATTAAAATACAGTAAAATATATGTTTCTCAATCTGTACTATATTAACTATACTATATTCTTTAATATGTCCTATTAGATTTCATTTGAATATTTTCTTCTACATTATTTTGTCTATAAAAATATCCATTACGATTTTTTTTATAAATGTATATTTTAGTTTTTTTACATCAATTGTATACATTGATCGTTGTATTTATTATAAATATATTTATACATATTTTTGGCATTAATTGCATACATTGACGGTTGTATTTAATTTGAATGTACTCCGTAGCGAAGTACGGGTTTTCAGCTAGTATAATATAAATAAGAATATAATATAAAAGTCATTCTAATAACCATATATTTTATCAAGTGAAAATACGTTACTAGTATTTTTTTATAGACCATGTTGTACACTTATCGGGGGCTTTAATAAAAATAGAAGATATAAATATCAAATTATTTACATCATATACATTTCATTTAGGTATATGTGTAGGAATCGGGTATCTGTCTGAAAAGACCTAAAGATACGTAGCATATAAAAATAGTCACTAAAACTTTGTGTCAAATTTGATTTGTTGACACATAACGATTAGCACTGTGTAAGGTATACACAAGATTCGATTCCCAAGAATCGAACTTTTGAGTGAAGGAATTAAAGAAGCTGCTTCAGATATGCTAATTTTGGCATACGCGCTTAGTATAAATACCACGCAGCGTCATTAATGAAAGAGGGGAGGTTGTTAAGGTTGAAAAGGTGTTATCCTGCGCTAGTGCTTAGCGGGCCAGAAGTTTACATGGCAGTACTGCTGGTTTGACTTACTGTTCGTGAGTATAAAAATATATTGTTCTTGAAAGCTGCGTTTATACATTCCGTACAAGTAGTACGCATGCTTATTGCTGTAAAGCCAATTATATGTGCAACGAATTCAATAAACATTGTTCCATGTATAAACTGTGTGTAGTTCAAATTCAAATAGAGAGCCACTTCAAATTATATACACCCAGGTCTGGGTAGAAGTGAACATAGATTCTCTATAACTGTCAGTGACATGTCAAAATATAGAGAGACTTAAAAAATGAAAGAAAATGTCCTTAGAAAAATGAAAATGCTTTTTTAAAATTTTTAGTAACTCTATATCCTTCAGAATTCACCTCCCAGAATTTTTTAAATTTTCAAGATATCTTTTTGCTTAAATGCTTCCATTCCAGACTACGTTTAAAAATTAACAGTTCACTATAGACACTATTTTTAAATAAGTATTACTTTGAAATAAAATAATCATTTTGTCTGATGGATGGATTATGACGTTCTTTTCAATTGTAAATTCAGTTTTATATTCCGCAGAACATGACCTTAATGATGATTCATTTTAATCACGAAATTTGACTACCATATTTATTTGTAGATAATATTAGTTCTAAAAAAACCTTTCTCATTAAGCACTATGTTTTACTAGAAATAGATTTTCTTAACCGCATCTCTAGAAACTATTATTTGAACTTAATACTCAAGAGCTGGTGTGGTGCACCTGTTGAGTTTTTCCAGTGTTATGTAGGCCGTACGATGCCCGAATGGCTAGGGCGCTGGCACTGAGTACTAGAGTTTCTGGGTTCGAGTCCCGGACATAGATGTTTGATTCTGTCGGCATAGATGTTTGTAGTAATTCGGAAACGACTTCAAATGTCAAGATCCGGTCTAATTAGTCCTCCTCTAGAAAGAGTGCAGTGCTTCCAATCTCCACCCTCCAATCAATCCAAGAGTATAGCATAATGTATGATATATTAATATAATTTATAATTTATGATATAGCATCATCATTACAAAGCACATCCAGGGCCGTGCTTAGGGGTGGGCGAACTAGGCAACCACCGAGGGCCGCTAAAAATTGAGGGCCGCCATTTTTATTCCTCTTCGCAACACTTTTCTAAATGTTACGGGTTTTTAAGAAATCCATCATTTTTTTCGTTTTCTACAATTCAACTTGCAAAAAATATACATGTAGTGCTCTGTACATCACATAGTGGAGGAGATGGTACAACCAAGATTCGCGTGCGCGATTCAACACTTTTGTAGTCGAGGCAGGGAGGCGAGAAGTGACTTTGAGGAACACTAAGTCGGGCATATTGCAATCCGCACAAAATGGAGGAAAAACCCACAGAGAGGGAAGGCATTGAAGGGACGCACAGAACAGAGATGCGACGCATATTATTTTATTCCTGATTATTCTGCAGGCAAATATTATTCAGCAAAACACAGGTATCTTGACAACGGGACACACACAATAGCAACGCCACTGGTTCCTGTCGGGGCGCATATTTTGAAAGACCTACGATTTCGGCACTCGCTTACAGGTTTGACGAAAGCATCAGTTTCGCCATCTGTTGACTTATATATGAATATTTTCATTATAAGTTTTTTTTCATTTATTTTCTAATTAACATATTAAAATTTTAAAAATTAAAATTATTGTGGATATTTGAAGAAAGTAAAATTAAAATTCAATAATATACTTATTTCAATTTATTCATTTATTTATTTTGTTAAAATCTCTTTAAATCCTGTGTTATGTATGTAATTCAGATTTTGAAACATACTAAATTACGTAGAAGTAAAAAAAAAAACTTATATAGGATTCTTTTTATTATAAGTTTTTTTTATAAGTCTGCAACTGCCATCTGTTGACTTATATAGGAATCTTTTTATTATAAGTCAACAGATGGCGAAACTGATGCTTTCGTCAAACCGGCAAGCGAGTGCTGAAATCGTAGGTCTTTCAAAATATGCTGCCGGGGTGCATTCAGAAGGCATATTTTACATCGTTATATCGAACAGCAGCGGAGCAGCGCGAAAACAGAACAAGGCTAATAGTAAAGTGTACGCCGAAATCTTTTGCAGAAGGTTATAAAGTGTAGGGACGCTGACCGCGGGGAAATCTTTATATTGGCTAGAATTGGGCATCTGACTTGATTACATAAGGGTCGCATGATGTTCCAAAAAGCGCACCGTGGCGAAAACAACACGTGGTGCCGATTCATGTTTACAAAGGGATTGTTCTTTATTGAGAGGAAACAAGGATAGTTTTAACTACGCATTAGATATATAATGGTGGGCCGTTATTATCACATACATATGTTTCGATTTTTGGAAAAGAATCGTAGAAAGAATTTTAATTGACAAAGTACCCTTTCGGTTCGAAAAATTTCTCGGTTAGAAAAACATGATTTATCTTCAATTCAGTTATAAGTAAAACCTTGATTATCAATCGGGGTTGTATTACAAGATCCATTACTCACTGCGTAGAGAAATTTGATTGCCAGTAAATGTGTTTCGCCCAGGGCCGCTAAAACCCTATGGTGGAAACTGAAATGATATATTCGTTTTGGGCGTACTGGTGGCGCCACCTGGCTGCTTCGCGGTTTGCGTAAAGCGTGTGTAGTTATTTGTGCTTTTGAACGAACAAAAGCCCGACGCTTGAATTCTTGGTGATTTAATATTTCTTGAATTTTCTTCATCCTAAGCACGCCCCTGAGCACATCCTAGAGGTAAATCCTCTACTATCCTCTCTCAGTCGTATCGAAAGGTCCTAAGCAAAATCAGAAAAAGAAGTATGTACTTGCAACGCGAGTGTTCGGGTTCCGAGGTATTGATTTCGTCGTAAAACTTTCGGCACAGACGGCGAAGTGAAAGAAAAATAAACATGGCACACCTGAAAGAGTTAAACTCAAACATTTTCATTTATATATTTTTAACATAAATTACGAGGCAGCTCATGTGGCAGCAGCTGTTATCCAGGATTTTGGTTCTATGTAAGACTTCGTACACACGACAGCAACAACAACAACAACATAAATTACACGTCGGAAGAAAGAAAACGAGTTTAGAAAATGCCACCATAAATATTTTGATACACGTACAAAAGTAACTTAAAGTGACATCAAACATATTTACGAAGATTATCTTCTTAATTACAAATATTCATTAAAAAAAATAATAAAATAGAATGATGGACCACGTTACGAATCAAATAGATATTAGGGTTTAACGGTTTTTCAAACCCGGTTTTAAAAAACTGGTTTTTAAAATAAATTTGTCACATTTGTAAACCGGTTTTTAAATTAAGAGAACCGGTTTAAAAGAATTCATATTATTATGTAAAAATTATTTTTTAACTCATTTGATTTCTTGAAGACCCTGAAGAAAAATTTACAAATCTGAAGACACTGAAAGCTGAATTTTCATTATTTGAGGCAACGAATTAAAGAACCAAAAAATGATATTTGTTATTTGATACCCTGAAAACTATAAAGCCTAGCTCAGTAGTTAGTGAACGAGTATTTTCAATTTCAGGCCATATTGTGTCCAAAATAAGAACAAGACTTAGCCACCGTTCAGTGGGTATTTTATGTTTTTTAAAATCCTATCTTCTTAGGAAAAATTAAAATTAGTGAAATAAATATAAATATTATTTGAAATTTGGAAATTTTTATTTGAGTTTTCGTTATTTTGTGTAAGTAATGTGTAATCCTTAATTTTTTTTAATATTTTGATTTTGATATTGATTTTGTTTTTTGTTATTTTATATAAATTAAATAAAATGCATTTCCCTATTTTTTTTTTAAACGAAAATTCGAAAACCGGCTAAAACCGGTTTTTTGGAAACCTGGAATTCAAAAACCGGTTTTTCAAAAAGTAGGTTTTTGTATAAACCCTAGTGGGTATGATATTTTTTTTTCTAGAGGTTCGATTAATTTACTAGATGCTGTTTCTGTTTATAACTTTTAAGTTTTAATTCTTAAGATTAAGTTGTCTTTTTATTCCTGCTAAATATAAACGGCAAAACAACTTTGCAGAATTACTAATAGGGGCTAGTTACGCAAGTGAGTATTATAATAATTTATCATAATAAAAAGTCATAAAAAATATCACTAGAGAAATGAAAGAATGCAATGGCGAGAAAAGTTTTTTTACTCATTGGGAGCAAAAGATATGGTTCCGAAAAATGTATAAAACCCGCCTCGTTTGAAAAACCGCTGCAAAAGAAAAAGAGAATCAGTATATTCCTTAGAAAACATTTCATAAGCATTATGAGCAATTTAATAAAACTTCCTGGGACTTACATAACTAAATTGGTGGGCAATACAATTATCACATATAAAAGTGCTTTGCTCAAAAACACTGTTTGGCTAAACTGTTGTAGTTTCTTAGCATAACATTAATATAAACTTATTGGTATGGTGAAGGGACAGTCCACTTTCAGAACATTTTATTACGTAATAATGCATTAACCACGGTAAGAATTTACTAAAAATATATTGAAAATATTTTCAATTCTTAAAATTTAAAAATTAAAATAAAATATTGCCATCCCAACACATTGCTAAATTAATTTAAAATGTTCTATTCGCACTTTTTTCCATGTAATACAGTAATTCACACTTGCTATACTTCCTATTTTTCCTGGAATTAAACGTAACATTTATTTTAAATATTCAGAACCTTTATGAAACTAATTTTTTTTTTAGAATTTAAATATCCTTTATTTAGAAAACCCAAAAGCATTTCGTATACATTTTACACATTATTTTCGTATTGCATTGATATTTGCTAGCATTTATTAAATATCGAGTGTTTAACTCAAAATATCTATTTGAGTCCAGTAAGATGACTATAATTGCACATGTACGTTTCTTACATATAAAGCGCATGGAAATTTCAAAACTAAGAAAAATGTATGAATTTGAAACATATAAATATGTTAAAGCACAAAATTTGTCTATAGAGCTATAAAGTAAGCCGCGAAAATTGAATTACCAATGCATACATTCGACCGATTTTTTAACATTAGCTAGGCACGTATTAATTCTAACATCGAGTGCTAATACTTAGCTACGTACTTTAAATGTGCGCTCTCCCTTTAAGCTATGTAACTGAGTCTAGACCATGAGACTTCGTTTTAAGAGTTCTTAATAAACAGACTACTACTTTCTAAAGTTACTTCTTCTAATAAACAAACCTGCTAGGAAAAATGCTAATTCAGGCGCTATTAAGACGCGCATAATTAAGTCGTTCTTTTAAACTGACGGTATAGGAATCGAATGGCGGAACAACAAAATTAAATTTAGAGTGGAACATATTTCTCGGTTAACTTAAACAGCTTCTGGCTAAAGTAAAGCAAAGATCGTTTGCTTAAAGTGCACTGAATATCAGATAGCGCGTAGAATACTTTACTGGTTAAATTAAGATATTCGACTACGTTTAAGACGTCGATTTTGATGAAAATTCCGAAATTTGTTTTTTAAATTCCTGTTTCTTGAAGAATATGTGAATTTCTGTTTCTAAATCTGCTTTCATTATTTTCTGTATGAAATGTAATGAGTGCGATTTAAAGAAGAGCAAATGCTATCAATTTCAAGACAAGTAAAAACTTTGTGTTTCCCGAAGAATTTGTTTTTCATCTAAAGCGTAAACGACCCTTCTGATAACTCAAAACAAAATCATGATATGTCTATGAAATTTTCAAGGTAGGTTTTTCATTATACTAAGAACTAGAAGGTAACCCGTCATTTTGACGTCATAATACTAATAATTACGTCATAATGGAAAAATATATGAAAGTTAAAAAATATCCCGAATTATCTAACAATATTGCATTTAATCCACACCTTGTAAAAGCAAACCCTTTCATTATTTTTTATTTATTTAGTTTTTCATGCGATTGGAGTAGTAGACTGCCATCCAACCCGTCATTTTGACGTCATAATACTAATAATGACGTCATAATGGAAAAAGTATATGAAAGTTAAAAAAAATCCCGAATTATCTAACAATATTGCATTTGATCCACACCTTGTAAAAACAAACCCTTTCATTATTTTTTTTATTTATTTAGTTTTTCATGCGATTGGAGTAGTAGACTGCCATCCAGTTTTTTACAGCTCACTACGCGATATGAATACTTGAGCTACTTGATTCATTCGCATTCAAGTTTGTTTACTTCCAGAATTCATCGCAAAAGTAAACAGATTTTTAAAAACTTTTAAATATACAGCGAAAAGCATCCATTTTTTTTAGTTCTGAATGTTTTATAGAAAAATAGGTAGAACAAACGTGATTTGATGGAGAAGATATTAGTTTTTAGGTAAGAAAAAATTCTGATCCACATGTGAAATTGAAATTAGGCCTAACCGGCCGTTTGTTTACTGAGGGCTTCAATTGAAGGATGAGTACAGCCCGGAAGTGTTATACAGAGATAACGGCTATTATATATATAATGTAAAGAATTGAAGATTTGGCTCTAGGTCTATTATTTGGTGATTTATAGCTGCTTTTATAAAATATCTCGTTAGAAATCACCCAAATTTTACATGCCATTGCATATAATCGACTGTGTTCTATTTAGATTTCAAAATATCGATTAGCTTTTAGTTCTTGACACCCACGAGTGTCTTATGTACAAATGATAATAAGAAATTAATTATATATGAGTAATTTTTTTTTTGTACACTTATGGCCGTTATGTGAAAATTAGTTCAAACTCACCAATTTTTGTTAAAAGTTGCATAGTTATGGTCTAGTTTTCATCATTTTCGTATTTTGGTGTTCTATTCCATCAAAAAATAAAACAGAAATTTTCCCAACAGTTTTTGAAAAAAAAAAAAACTGCTCCGAACGTAATCTGATACCTCAACTGGTTAAATTAATTTCCAGGCTAAATTCACTTGCTAACTAAGATACTCCTACCCAGGGAAGTGTAGTAAAAGATCATATATATATAAAAAAAACTGAAAATAACAACCAAACTTGGAAATGATAAGGGCAGAGATAAATAAACCTCTAAACGCAGGTTAAGGCGGATCAATTAATTAATTCTTTCATATTCTCCTTTTATGCGGGTTTGCGACAAAAATTTTCCCCAATTAATTTATTTTTTCAAGGCTTAAAATATACTTTGGCAGATTTAGAATCAAGTAACGCGAAGTTAAAAATGTTCACGATTTCTCCTCATTTTCTAAAAGATGCCTCTATAATTCCTTTCAAGAAAGAACTTTTATGAAATTTTCAGAAGCTTCACTGTTTTATTTTCAATAAAATCCCTTCAATTTTTTTTAGAGTAAAATTTTTTTCCTAGAGCAAAACTGACTCTAAAATTTGTTTTCCTACCTAAAGTTTGTGAAAAAGTTTACAAACATTTTTTTATTTTATTTCGCAGACAAGAGTCTTTTTCAAACCTTTGTCATGAATAAGAGTAAAAATATATATTTGGAAATAAACTATTATTTCAACAAATGCAAACAAAATTAAACAAAATTTCAAATGACTCAATTTTTTTTCCATCATAATATTTATATTAAGACACTCTTAATCAAAATAAATTAGTTCAAAATGTGCGTAAAATAATGAATAAATTTTCCCTCCCAGATTCGTATGCTTTTAATGGCCACAGAACCGTCTAGAGAATTATAGTTTAATCATAGACCTATAGATAGGAACAAATCAAAATTTAAAATATTTTCTGGAATTTTTCAAAAAAAAAACTTCCGTAATACCCGCTTATGTTTCCTGCGGAAGAAAATAGAAATTTTCTATGTGTCAAGTATAGCTCGTAAGGAAATACATTTAATTTATGATTAAATATTGCTTGTTATCAACAGTTTAAATGCACACACCGTATCTTACAACTTCTAGTATTCCCAAATGCCCCGAACCTTTGTAAAATTCTTGCTTTAAATGAAATTTACACGGTTTCTAATATTAAAGTATTTTATAAGAACAATCGATACTTCTGGCTTCGTGTAAATGCTGTCTGAAAGATTAATCGGCTCTGGACGAAAACTTTTCGTATTCTAGATTTTGTTCTGCTAGTTTTCGATCAATTAAAACTATTAGTTTTAGTTCTAAAATTCATCTGAATAAAGTTACTTGCAAATTTATATTCAGAGAGAATAAACGTAAACGTTATTACCTTTCCATAGTGTGGGACTTTCCTATTTCATAGCTTAATGAAGTTTTCATCATAGCTTAATAAAGTTTTAATTGGCGCATGTAACAAATACAGTGAATTTTATGCGGTCTAGATTACCATTGCATAATTTCTCGTTAAGATGAACAGTAGGTTCAAAACCGTAATTCACAATTAACTCCTCATAAAAATTCACAATTTTTAAAAGAAAAAAAACCTCAAAACGAATTTTTCAACTTTGCGTTTGATTCATTAGTGATTGTGTAAGAATATGCATGTATTTTCCACGATATTGGGAGTAATTTGCTGTTATTTGTTTAAGAATTTTGTGATAATTAATTCCTTTTCTGGCGAAGCATAAATGTGTGTTTAAATCAGGGATAAACTGCTGGAACTCTCTCAAAACCCATTCTTATGTAAAGAGCATTTCTCGTGATAGATAATGGAAATATTACTCGGCAGCAACGAAACATATCTATGTAGTTAATATAGAATGTTTCCTGTTACTTCCGGTTCAGTAAGTAATAATAAAGAATGTGTTCAGATGTCTGTGATAAATTATAAGGATCTAAAATCATGGACAAAGTATAAATTTTCTGAGTCGTTAAAAATTAATCCCAATCGTAAAGTATTATCGACGTGGTTATTTTTACTCTGTATCCAGTTATATAAGCGAGGAACAAATAAACTTCTTATTTTTAATGAGCAACTTTTAAACATTTTCTAGCGATCACTCTGAGATCAACTTTCGTTGGAGATTATTGATGCTGCTTTTTTTGTTCTGATTAATTCCCAAGATGTTTAAATTCAGTTGCTCTTGTCTGGAAGCTTTAATGCTTTACTGTTGTATCCTGTCAAAAGGATGCATTTTATTATTGATCTGGAACTTTGATCTCCAAAGCTTTTCATCCCGGAATTCTATGCCGTCAACTTGATATTACTCTATTCCACATAAATAAAATAGCTTAGAGATTTATTATTTATATGGAACTCGAGAAGAACAATAAAATGCCATTTTATTGTGGATTTGCGTATTTGTTCCCTCGAAAGATGTTTTGAAAATTGTGGCATAAAACTGCGAATCGACCATGAAAGATTAGAAATAGATTTTGATGCGAATCGTGACGAAGCTTAAAACATGAGTTTTCTCATGTCTGCAATAATCACTATGGTAGAATATCGACCATGTGTCATAGTAATTTTTTTAAACATTCAGTTGCTCTTCAAGAGTTAAAATTTTTTCAATAAAATAGTTATTAGGCATTTAACCTCAAAGAAAAACATTCATTTAGAATTTTTAATTTTTTATCGGTGTCTCTTGACAATTCCAAGATGAGTATTCTTTCGAAGAATAATGCTATTCCATAGTTTGGTTTTAATCTTTTGTTCATTAGGATTCCTTAAATATTCAATGTAGTTTTCCAATTCTGCGAACCACTCTTAATAGTTTTAAAGTTTAGATCTCGTAAACTTAACTGAAGTGAACTAGTTTTGAAACGAATTTCAGCTGAAGAAATTATTCAAATTAAGGAACATGTAGAGTATCTATAAACTGTGTAAGGTATACACAAGATTCGATTCACAAGAATCGAACTTTTGAATTAATGAATTAAAGAAGCTGCTTCAGATATGCTAATTTCGGCATACGCTCTTAGTATAAATACCACGCAGCGTCATTAATAAAGAAAGGGGAGGTTGTTAAGGTTGAAAAGGTGTTATCCTGCGCTAGTGCTTAGCGGGCCAGAAGTTTACATGGCAGTACTGCTGGTTTGACTTACTGTTCGTGAGTATAAAAATATATTGTTCTTGAAAGCTGTGTTTATACATTCCGTACAAGTAGTACGCATGCTTAATGCTGTAAAAGCCAATTATATGTGCAACGAATTCAATAAACATTGTTTCATGTATAAACTGTGTTTGCTTCAAATTCAAATAGAGTGCCACTTCAAATTATATACACCCAAGTCTGGGTAGAAGTGAGTATAGATTCTCTATACTGGCGCCCGAAAGATATATATACCCTGGTAGTTAGCGTTACATTTGTAACGAACAACATAATTGAAATTAAAAACTGTGTACTGTGTACTTATATTGATAAAATTGTTGCAAGTACTTATATACTATTTAAAAAATGAGTGTTGTAGAACAAAATCCTGCTGGAAATTTCCCTCGGGTAATTATGGTTCAGCAAATTGCGCCATTCGAAGCCACCTTCAATGGCGGCCCCTCAAGCCAATTCCTAAAGAAAATTGAGCATTACTTTCAGCAACAATGCACCCCAGAGGGGGATAAACTTAAAATTGCTCTAGCCGCTTTAAGAGGTAGTGCATTTCAGTGGTACACATGCATGCAAAGCAGTAATCTGATTTTTGACTATTTGTCATTCAAGCAACAGTTTCTTAGTGTTTTTCCAAAGACCTTTAATCAAAGTGAAATTGAAGCGGAAATTTATTCGCTAAGGCAACGTGAAGGTCAGTCTGCGTTAGATTTTGCTACAGAAAAGATTTCCAAGTGTGAGGAATATCTAGAAGGGGTGACGGAAGCGGTAATCTTAAAAATAGTTATCCAACGTTTGAAGCCAAGTGTTCAAGATTTTTTAGATAATCAAACAATTACAAGCAAGGTTACCCTCCTTCAAGCTTTAGCTAAACATGACAATAGGCATTTTTTCGCTACCCCGTACCGTCATTCAGGTACGAGAAGTTTTATACAGCCGCGCCAAAATTTTTCGCGAGTTTCAAACCAGCAGCGTAAGCAGTACCGCAGGCAAAATAATAGAAGCGCACGGCGTTATAATGAAATTAGTGCTCTTAAAGTAAATAATATGGAAGCACCTTACTTGCACTGGCAAGTTGATTCACATGATATGGTTCAACCTGTTGAAACTGTGTGGTCAAATGTATTATTTTGTCCGAGCAGTAATCATTATTTTGAGAATAGTGAAAGTCAGGGTATTTTTGTGGCTTATAAAGAAAGTGAGTCTAGCTGGAATGATGAGGTAATTCCAGTACAAATTTCTGAAAATAGTGCCGATACTAATGCTAGTGGTTTAGAAAATAAATCATCTGACACTTCTATTAATGCTATACCTGATATTATTGATGCTATACCTGATATTTTAGATGATATTCACACATCTGTTAATGAAGGAAATTTAGTAGATGACGAAGTATGCGTTACGGAAGTTAGTGAATACTTATTAGTTGACGACAATAAAAATTCTTTAAACGATAGTAGGAACTCGCTAGGTAATGATGATATTATTTCAAGTTTCCATCCGAATGAGGATTGTGTAGGCCAGGTTGATAATATGGTTTTAAATAAAGTACATGAAAACCAGACTGAGAATCAGGATGAAAAGTTGACACAGAGTTATACTGTAAGTAGTTTAGCTGATGCTTCGGAAGTTATAGACGTCGTTTGCATTAAAACGCACCAGTACGAAAAGCTTAATCTTCCTAAAACTGAAGCAGTGTTAAAGAATTTAAATGATAACGATTCTGATGTCGCAAGTTTCAAAGAGACTTTTTCGTCAAAAGAGGATAAAACTAAAGTTAAGGGGGATAAAAAACGTGAAAAAGCGCCTTCAGGTTCCAGCATTAAAACTGCAAATACTGAAGTAATTAAGGCGGTAAACAAGAAGTTGCATAAGCACCAATACCAAAAACAGAGTCAGTTTGTTAAAAAACATGACACAAGTAGAGAGATAAAGCCAGTAACTAAACACGTTGGTGCGGCGTATAAATTTGACAAAATAGAATCTGCATTAAAATCTAATACCGATACAAGCAAAAGTACGAAGAAAGGTAAAGTGTGCACTACAAAAACTCCATCAAAGGATGAATGCGTCGCTGATAAGGTGCACAAGGTTATCAAAAGGAAGAATGACAATTTTAAAGTTCCTTTACATAAGTACAGGAAACGGAAGATTTCTGCCGCCCAGCAAGGTTGGCCTCCTCCCAAGAGACATCCTGTCCATCGTCAAGCCGGACCAGCACCTCAGGACCTACGACCTGCTGCACAAAGGATGCCCACACGGTCAACGAACCCCTTTACTAGGACTGCGACCATCAAGAGAGGTTCCACGGATTGGACAGACTGGTGCAAGGAAGTTGCTGCATTCATGAGGAACAAGTCTTGTATCAATTCTCTTATTCTAACTCCCACCCTTTAATAAAACCGAACCAAATTGGTTTGAAGTTCCCCATTGTATATACTGTGTAAACATTTTGAGGGGAAGGAGTGAGCCACTGAAAAAAAAAGGCATACTGTTGTTTTATAAATTTTTGAAGGGGACATGTAGTGACTAGAAAAAAATACATACTGCACAATATACCAATTAACCACTAATGTACTAACTTCACAAAAAAATAACACATGTACATTATAAATTGGGGGAGAGAAGATACAGTCAAGAAATGTCATGCTGTGCAATTGTGTTGTCACTTTTAATTAAAATAGATATTTTAGGGCGCAGTTGGCAGCCCAGTATCCGCAACTCTGCAAATCCACTGTTTGATGGTGTCACCTGGACCCTTCGGGGTTAGTTTTGTAAAATGGTAGTGGCGTTTTTCCTCCACACAACGTGTGGAAGGTTTTTTTGGCTTTGCCACCCATTATGTAAAAAGTCAGACCAGCACGCGTTTTCAATTAGTTAACTGAAGCCGTTCAGACCTCAGTTACCTAATTTTTTTTTTCGAGGGAGGCCAGTGTAAGGTATACACAAGATTCGATTCACAAGAATCGAACTTTTGAGTGAATTAAAGAAGCTGCTTTAGATATGCTAATTTCGGCATACGCGCTTAGTATAAATACCACGCAGCGTCATTAATAAAAAAGAGAAAAGAGGTTGTTAAGGTTGAAAAGGTGTTATCCTGCGCTAGTGCTTAGCGGGCCAGAAGTTTACTTGGCAGTACTGCTGGTTTGACTTACTGTTCGTGAATATAAAAATATATTGTTCTTGAAAGCTGTGTTTATACATTCCGTACAAGTAGTACGCATGCTTATTGCTGTAAAAGCCAATTATATGTGCAACGAATTCAATAAACATTGTTTCATGTATAAACTGTGTTTGCTTCAAATTCAAATAGAGTACCACTTCAAATTATATACACCCAAGTCTGGGTAGAAGTGAGTATAGATTCTCTATAACTGTCCCCTAACTTCATGTTGGGAAATTGTGGCTGAACGGAGCACTATTGCCCATTACTGAAGGGAAAGTTTACCATCACTGAAAAAAGATGAAATAAATATCTATATTAATAAAAGGAAGTGTTTGTGTGTGTGTTGCCTCGAGACGAATATATATCACTTACAGCCATGAAATTCGTAACACAGGTAGTGCAGACGATGAGTACGTGCAACTCGAAGCCCGAATTTTAAATTTTATTACCGTTAATTTTTAATTAATAAAAAACCAACAAATTTGAAGGGCGACAACAGTGAATGGAAGCTGTTACATTTCCGAAAATTACCCCTCTGGAAATGGCCGCCACGTTAGGCGTAACAATCAAACAGCGAGCGAAAAGATAAAAATAAATAAAATCAAAAAGTTTCAAGTCATATATATAGAAGTTTCAAGTCAAGTCCAGAATAATAAATGAAAATAATAATCTTTCAAGTCAGATTTTATAATCTAAAATTTATATTTTTAGACATTTCGAAGAATTGCCGAATAACAGATAAAATTACAGATAAAATTAGTGGACAGAAATTAGTAAAACAGAGTTTATTTTATTAGTAAAACAGATAAAAATAACAGATAAAATTAGTGGTTCCATCAAACAAACTATACTAATTAGGTATTATGTTGTTGTCTTTAATACTGTCATGCTTCTTTTACCTCTCCATGCTGTAAAAGTAGCCTAATAACAAAATATGATTCTTCTAACTGTTTTGCATAAAATTAATAATTATTCTACTACAGAGAGATAATGGCTAATGACGCAGTTAAATGTTTGCCGTTGGTACACTAATTACGACGTTGATGAATTTCTTCAAGACTGTGATGTGTGTAAAGAACGTGCTTAAAGTGAATAATTACTGGCTAATAACGTGGATGAAAAGTTTTCTGGAAATTTGCTCTCGAGAGAGATATGGAGCAAAATCTGAGATCGCCCTATGTGATTATACGTAGATCATCTTATTCGGCAAAGAAGACATGACAGCAATACCACACGAATAAAAGTTAAATTTTCATGAATTAGTGTCGAGATCTTTGAAAAGTTTGTTACAAGCTTCGAATTCGTCAACGTAAATGAGTGCTTGAAACATAATTTAACAAATGCAGCGGCTTAGGTTATTGTAGGGAACAAAGGGTATACTGAAGCAAAGGGTCTGCCAGGAGCCAAGAGGGTAGACACTCCCCTTTCAGAAGGCGATCACATCTCCTTGATGAGATGTCCTTCCCTCGGTGTACAAAAGGTAAAAACGCACCGTCTTCTTCACATCATATCCTGCAGTGCGTCAATGCCAGTATGCACTATATATTTCCTAACCTTGCTGCAATTGCCCCAAAACTTACTCTGCACCATCCCTATGACTTGGTGTAGGGAGTAGGCTCGGTATACCATGGGATAAGGAACATCACTACTACCATTCACGTGTTGTACAATTTCGATGTTTTTCCTTGAATGAATCGGTATGTATGTATACTTATATATATATATATATATATATATATATATATATATATATATATGTCGGATTTGTCTTCACGCCTATTTTATCAACAAATTAATCCGAACTTCTTGAGAATCGTCTTGCAGTCCGTGGTCCGGTGGCGAGGACACTCATAATAAATATATATATATATATAAAATCGTAAGGAATATTTTTTTAGACAAAATAATGTAGAAGATAATATTCAAATTAAATCTAATAATAAAGAATACTAAAGAATATAGTACAGTTAATGTAGTACAGTTTGTAGAACGTTTCTTTTACTGCATTTTAATTTTTTTTGGATAATGTCCAATCGTCTGCCGCATTATCAAGGAAAAAAATATTTTTTTCGTCTATTTAGTTTTTATGCACGTGACGATAAATTTATTGAAAGTACCAGAAAAAGAAATCACGTGATCGGCATTTGAAAAATTGAATTCTAAAAATGAATCTTTAAAAATTCACCAAAAATCAGGAAATGGAGGTAAACATTCGAAAAAGATTTCATTTTAAAGGAATTTTTAGTATCTTTCTCGTGATACATTTTATAACCCTCGTATTATTATTTTAAATGCAAACTTAAAAAAAGTTACTAAAACAGCTTAAAAATTTAATTTAAAAAACTCTAAGAAGAATTTTTGAAAAATCTTTCTTAGTGCACCCCTACACCAGAAGAATCAACCTTGCAAAATGTGAGCCCTTTAGGTCCAGCGGTTTGGTCTGTGCGTTGTATGTCAGTATGTCAGTCAGTCAGTGAGTCAGTTACGGAACTGTTTTATATATATAGATTATATGTACACATATGTTCATATGATTTCTTTTGTTTTTTGTTTATATGTTTATTTTTTAAATTTCTTTTTATTATTACATTGTTTTGTACTTTTATTTTTATGCAAGCATTTTTATAGTAAATAAAGAGAACAAAATGCTTTATGAACTAAAAACTATATTATTTATAAAAAATTTGAATAGATCCAATTAATTTTGTATGGGTGTGTATCCAAATAATTGATTCGTTATACGGCTTTTCGCTTTATGGCCATTTTTTCCGGAGCGCATCTAGGCCGTAAAGCGAGGTATGGGTGTATACAGTTCACTCTTCAAAAATGATTAAATTTTACTAACTAGAACTATAGCCCTGTTGCTGCGTTATAAATTGTTAGATACACCAAGTTTCTGTTTTACACAATGTGTAGCAATGCAAAATTTTTCAAAGCTTGACATGGATTCATCGTTATCACCCACCAGCACTGATTAACTTAATTTTTGAAAAAAAAAATATCTTGTAGTCAGTTACAACTTTTTCTATCACAAACATTATCTTTTTTATCGAGAAAGTTTCACTCTTCCCCCCAAAAAAGTTCCCCAGAAATTGGGCCGTGAGAGATTAATCACTTTCGTCCCAATTTGATTTCTGATCACATTAAATGCTCATCAAGGCTGTTTTCGTGGCTTCCACTAAACATCGGCCAAAGATGATACGAGATTTTGATAAGTTTTTAAGGTTTTGAGAGAAACACTGTAGCGCAACTCATTAAGCCGAAACTCCATCGATTTTGTTGCTGATTGAAATATGACATCGTTTATTTTCTTTCCCGAAATCTAATTCCTGAGACAGTTCTAGGACAGTTTCGCTTCTGACTGAGTTATTGCGAAATATATTCATAAACTGACTGACTGCATCTACTATAAAGCGTTTTACTGCATTCGAAATAAATTCTAGAGATTGAAACAAAGAAGAAAGAACGAAAATTCATTTCTTTATTTTTCTAGCAGCAATTCTGAGGTTAAATTGTACCTTCGGTCACTATCAAAACTGTGATGTATATTCCCCCGATAACAATAAATTTCCCCCTCAATGTGGATATAGTATATTTGTAAATTTTTTGGAAAATATTTTCATGGTTTTTATCATACTTAAATTATGCATGTACTATTTAATAAAAGGGTTAACTAAATAAAGTTGACTTTTAGTTCCCTTTCCGGTCAATAGATGGCTGCACCAGTCTACAAAACAAAATGAACTGAAAATGAATTTAATTCTGCTTAAAGATGGCTAAAAGTATTTGAAAAATGCATTGTCATCCTGTTCTGAGCTATTCTAAAAGTTTCAAGTGTCTATCTAGTCGGGAAGTTAGTTAAAAATCGATTGCAAGATTTGTACTAGACAAACACACACACACAAACACACAAGAAAGCAAGTTAAAATGATAAAAAGTACAGTGAAACTTCTCTATGGTGGCCGGTAATGGTTCCGATAAAAGTGGCCGTTTTGAGGGGTGGCCCGTGGAAAAGAGGTTTCTTCCACAACACTGGCTCTATGGAGAATTTAATCCGTTCTGAATAAAACGTGGCCGTTTAGAGGGGTCGCAGTCTAGGTAAGTTTCATTGTATACAGAAATAAAGAAATCCTACAGTAGTTAAGAGTTATACTGATATAAATTGTCTTAATGTTCTTTGAAAAAAATGATCGTAGAATTTTGATCTTTTTACAGTCTAAGACTACAAACATTTCTCCTTCAAACAAGACCTCATTTGTTTAAAATTAAATTAAATTTGTTGTCGGCGATTTTAAGGGTGTCCGGGACACATTTTAAAAAAACTTTTATTTATTGAGTTAAATTTTGAATTTTTTTGTGATGCTCAACCATACAATTTGTAAATCACATCATAAAATTTCTCAAAAAGTTTTTAAAAAGTTTTAAAATTAAAAATTTTTAATAAAAGTGGGGTAATTTAAGTAGCCCGCGTACTTTATAATGTGCCTGGACCGTTAGAGATATATAAAAAGAAAGGAAGAACCACATACTGGCGAGGGCTACTTCTGAATAACTCCTTTATTCTCTACGTAGAGGCAGACTAACATAGCCCGACTTGGGGCTTCCAAAATAATACACAGCAGTACCGCAACCCGCGGTACTAAGAAACTAAAGGTCGCAATGAATCCTTCAGGCAGAGTACCCGTAAACCTCGGCTCTGAGCTAATTCTCGAAGTCGTGCAGCCACCTCGGCTAAATACCAATGCACGCTCTATCAGTTAAACACCGCTATCACCTTCCATCAAGCTTGCCTCGCTCTCCCTCCGTATCGCTACTCCAGTCTTGGGCTTTTGCCAACTCAGCGTGTGCCCTTTAAATAGATCAAACATCTGCGCCGAACTCACTTTGGCATGTACAGCGCTGCTACCCGAAATTTGCATCTGAGCAACACGTGAACCCTACAAAATTACGAAAAAAATTATGTAACTTATTTTTAAAAAATCATATTTTCAAAATTAAAATTTTTTTTCAAATTTGCTGAATCAAAATTAAAGTAAAATAGTCGAAAAAGACATGTTTCTAGTTTCAACCATTTATCTTTAACGGTTCTTGACGTATAACAATTTAAAGACGAGAAATGGGGCAAAAACCCGTCATGCAGAAAAAATGAAACTTACAGGTTTAAACAACGATTGGCTACTATTAGAACATTGCAAAAAAATAATAATTTATACTGTTCTAATTAAGATAGAAATATGATTTAAACGTCATTTTAAGCGTAAAAGAACAAAAAGAATTTGATTCAATAAAAAAAATTTCGAAAATTTGAACAATTTTGTGTCCTGGACCCCCTTAAAATTCAATCTTTACCTTTATAGATAAATATTGTTCCACACAGCACTTAGTTCAAGTTACTGAAACCTATGAAAAGACTACTTGAAAACTTTCTCTTCAGACCTGAAAGCAGAATAAATCTTATTTGCCTCTCTAGATTATGATACTAGTTAACCAAAAATAGCTAATCACCTTGAGCCGTTTTAATCTCTTCCTCGGGAAAGTCTTCATCTGGCTGAGGAAAAATGTTTTCCGATAGCTTAGAGCCGGCCGATTCATCGGTGTATCGCATTCAAAAACAAATCAAAAACGCTAACGGCGGCGCCATCGTACATTTTCAAGGAGAAATTTCTGTTTTTAAAAGAGGCGATTTGTTGATGTACTTTGAAAATAATATTTCACTTATAAAAAAAAAAAAAAACTCTGATCTTTTTTTCCGCTGATATTTAATATTTCTAAGGAAGATTAAAAAACGTTCAGTGAAAAATAGTTAGAGGGCATTATTTTAATATCCTATGATAAAACGTTTTCTTTCGGAGATCGAGCAAAGCTTAGTAAAAGAGAACGGCTTTATTCAACCTTTGAAATTTGAAGCGTTTTGACTATTTTCAGCATTTGAACTATTTTAGAGTGAATCTGTTAAGTTATACACATTCAGGATTTTCTTAACTTAGTTAAATATTTTATTTTCTATTAAATAGGGAAATATTTAAATAAAGCGTAAAATTATGCTCTATGGATTGAATTCCTTGACAGTGATTTCCTGGTGTAGGTCTGTGCTCAGAGTGAAAGGTTGCCAATACGAAAAATCCTTTTTTTGCGTATAAATTTCTACCGCAAACTTAAGTTTTCTTAAAGAGGTGTTTTTATGCCACACTAAGCTCTATATATTTTACGAGATATTAACTTTTAGCTTACGGGGTCCATTTTTCCGACTCTCTCTTTAGAACGGGAAATTTCATAACCCCTTTTTAAGAAATGCCATAAAGGGGGTTACATAGTGTATCTATATACATGTATATATATTTATATACACTCTGTCACAAAATATTTGCACCCACAAGGAAAGGAGCTACTACCATGAAACTTAACATGTATGTAGTGTATGAGGAGATAAGCCAATGATTACAAATACAGAAGAACTGACTGTTTCATTAAGAAGATATGGCATGAAATAGGTTACAAATCAGTAAATAGTAAATCCACCTCTGGCAGCTATACAAGCCGAAACACGGCGTGGCATCGAATCAATGAGGTCACCTATGATCTACTGCGGAAGATCATGCCATAATCTTTGCAACGGGGCAGTTAATTCACTAGTATTCCAGGACGGCAGCAGTTGCCTTCCAAGCGCGTCCCAGACGTGTTCTGTTGGCGAGAGGTCTGACCTGGCAGGCCATGGGAGTACGTCGTATCCTTGAAGACATTGTTGGGAGAGTCGCGCAGTATGTGGACGAGCGTTGTCTTGCCGATAAATGGCACCTGGGCGACTTGATAGCATAGGAAGTATCTGGTCCACGTAACTGCGTGCCGTGAAAGTGCGTTGAAGGACGACTAGAGGTGACCGTGTGTCCCGACAAATCGCTTCCCACACTGTCACACCTTGTGTAATCGCCGTATGCCTCTCGACAACAAATGCCGGATCGGACCGGTGGCCTGGCCGCCTCCACACGCGTATGCGCTGATCATCAGCATTGAGACTGAATCGGGATTCATCGTTAAAGATCACACGCCTCCAGTCGGTCACACTCCAGCTTGCCCTAGCTCGGCAAAAATTCAATCGACTCTGCCTAGGATGTGGGGTCAGTGGTAGGCGTCTTAATGGACGTCGGCTCCTTATACCTGCGTCTGCCAGTCATCTGCGAATGGTTTCCCTTGATAACACCGGATGTCTGGAAAGTGGTAAATGGCGTCGAACCGATTCTAGCGACGTTGTTGGTGCGGACGCGGCCGTTCTTATGATTGCGCGATCCTCGAGCGCATTTGTGTTCCTAGGACGCCCTGACTCCCCGCGACGGTAGACTATCCCTTCCGTGATCCATTGTTGCCAACACCGAGCAACTACCATATCGCTCCGACCGAGGTGGCGGCCGATACGCCTGTTCGACCAACCTGCTTCTCTGAGGCCTACTATACGCCCCCTCTCAAAGTCCGACAACTGTTCGTACTGTCGCCGGTTACTTCTCAGAGGCATCTCTAGCCACAATACCGTCCATCCAAGTCGACAGATTTGTTTGAATAACCCTATGGCACGAGCAATCAAGCTTTTAATCTCTCCTAGCTGCACATCTCATATGCGCCTAGCACGCTTACCCTTGTCTCATTGGCGACGAAATTTTAATCATTTGCATATCTCTTGCCAAACTACATTCCTGCCAAGTTTCGTGATAGTAGCTCGATTTCTTCTGGGTTCACATATTTTTTTGTGACGGATTGTATATGTGTGCCTGTACAATATATATATATATATATATATATATATATATGTGTGTGTGTGTGTGTGTATATATTCATTCTAGGGCCCGTATTCTTGGGATACGTGCTATCCCATCCCGTAATGAAAAGGTTAAAGAATGTTGTATGGATATACAGTGACTCCCCAAATTGAGGGTACACTTGTTTTTTCTTTGAATTTCAGACTGTTAAGTGTCAAATTTAGGGAAAAAATTAAGAGGCACGTTTTTCTCATTGAGTGCCACAAAAAAGACAAATATCTTTGAATTAAACTTCCTAAAAATTTAGAAATTGAGCGACTTAAAATTGAGAGTACGTCTCTGAAATTGCTTGTTTTAACTCCCTTTAATTACAATAAATACTATACTATAAACACTTACACTATAGCCATTCCGCACAGACGTCTTTCAATTACAAAATTAATGGCTGTCAATTGTCAGTTAGAAAAAAAAATGAAGAATAGAATGGAAACTACGACAGAGGAAAGAAAACTAGTCATTAATCTGTCAAATGAAAGTAAATCTTTGCGAAAAGTAGCTAAAATAGTTGGCCGAGGTGTGAATCGCATTCAAAAAGTCGATCAAAGATTTAAAAGGGATGGAATATGGCGGGACAGTTTAGAGAAAGCCCTTTATTTGTAAAAGGAATAGAGATAAGCGATTACAGTTTGTAAAGGACACATTTTACAACCCAATCAGTTTTGGAATGAAGTTATTTTTAAAGATGAGAGCAAGTACATAGTTTTTGGGCATTGACGGCCGCTGTATGGTGTAGCGTAAGGCAGACACTGCTTTCGATCCAAAAAATGGCAACAGCAAGGGTGGAAGAGCTTGAATATATTGATGGAATCATGAGCAAAAAAGCACATCTTTATATACTTAAGAGACAATTGAAGGATAGTGTTGCTAGATTGGGATTGGGGTCAAATTTCACATTTCAACACCATAATGATCCCAAGATCACAGCTTATATAGTAAAGAAATGACTGTTGTAGCATTGTCCACAACAGCTTAAAGCACCACCACAGTCTCCTGACCATAATGTTATCGAGATTTGGTGATCCAATTTTGAAAAATCTGTATAAAAGCACCATTTTACAGGTACAGTACATTTGAGAGTTGTATTACTAGAAGAATGAGAGAAATGTTTTGCCGAAACAACTAAAAAATTAGTAAAGTAGATTCAACGTCACGATGATTGGAGACCGTCATTACAGCAAAAGGATATAATACTAAATATTGATGCTTCGTTTTTTTTAAAAATTTTGTATGCAAGACTCTTGCAAGTACTCTAAATTTTGTGAGTCCAAGTATTTGTAAATTTCCTTTATAAGTTGGTATATTTGTACAATTAAACATAATTGTTTGTTTTTATTTACGAGGAATGGTGACCATTAAATGTCTTAACGCATTCTATGTTAATAAAGTATGACTGTTTTTCCTATTTTAATCCTTTTCTCCATTCAAACATGACTTTTGTTATCGAAAATAGGCGCATCCTCAATTTTGGGAGTCACTGTATATTCACCAAGTTTTACTCCATTTTATCTGCGCGATTACAAATTTTAATAATTTCTGTTTGAAAATGTGGTGACATTTCTGCACCATTTATGCCACTTTACATGAAAACACTACGCAATTCTTCGTACAAGCGTAATGTCATATTTAATGAATTTCATTTACTTTTTCTTTTACTTAATCGCATAAAAATTATCTTTGGTTGTAGTTAGGAAGTGAACACTCAGATTGCTCAATATTCATTTAATTTTGTATAATTTCCTTCTGTAGCTAAGGGATAATTCCGTAACTGACAGTTCCGTAACTGACTGACATACAACGCACAGACCAAACCGCTGGACCTAAAGGGCTAACATTTTGCATAGCAATTCTTCTTATAGTGTAGGGGTGTACTAAGAAAGATTTTTGAAAAATTCTTCTGAGATTTTTTTAAATTAAATTTTTAAGCTGTTTTAGTAACTTTTTTTAAGTTTGCATTTAAAATAATAATTTGTGGGTTATAAAATGTATATCACGAGAAAGATCCGAAAAATTCCTTTAAAATGAAATCTTTTTCGAATCTTTATCTCCATTTTCTGATTTTTGGCGAATTTTTAAAGATTCATTTTTAGAATTTAATTTATGAAATTCTGATCACGTGATTTCTTTTTCTGGTACTTTAAATAAATTTATCGTCACGTGCATAACAACTAAATAGACAAGAAAAATATTTTTTTTCCTTGTTAATGCAGCAGACGATTGGACATTATCCACAAAAATATTAAAATACAGTAAATGATATGTCCTCAAACTGTACTATATTAACTGTACTGTTATTCTTTAGTATGTTCTATTTGATTTAATTTGAATATTTTCTTCTTCATTATTTTGTCTATAAAAATATCCCTTACGATTTTTTTATAAATATATATATATATATATATATATATATATATATATATATATATATATATATATTTATTTACATCAATTGTATACATTGATCGTTGTACTTATTATAAATAAATAAATAAATATATATATATATATATATATTGACATTAATTGCATACATTGACCGTTGTATTTAATTTGAATGTACTCCGTAGAGTGGTGCGGGTTTTCAGCTAGTTTATAATAAAAAAACTACCGCTAACTCAATTCTATTTACCACTTTTATAAAAAAAAATTACGGCTGTCTCCACCACTTGAACCCTAGTGATTAAAAGAAAGCACCACCTATTAAAACAAAATCCATTAAGCAATTCCCTTGCACGTAGTTGCAGAAACTCTCTTCAATTTTGTTCATGCTTTTGCAAAAAACAAAAACAAGCAAGTATTCCAGCGATAAACTTTATGGAAAAAAATTCCTATTGTTTCTATCTTCTCGTGTCTAAGGCGGTAGTTTGTGTTTTTACCTTGGCGGTAACTTTCACCATATAAGTCGCAGCATGGGAAAGCACTTAAGGGGAAGGTGTATATAACACAGTTAGAAAGTCGTATAATGAATGTATACTAAATAGTAACACATGGTAATGACTGTACAGATGTATTGTGTATGTGATTATATACGTGCATCATATAATGTATTGTAGCTTGTAAAGTAATGTTTGTCATGGTGGCCGCCCTTTAGGGACATTTTCTACAGGACGATGGCGATTACTTGATGGCGTAGCGCCTGTTTACTTTAACCTCGTTTCGCTTTATTATCCCAGCGATTTGACCGCTCTCGGAATAGGGATGTTATCGAGCGACCGGATATTAGTTTACCTAAGTTTTAGCCTAAGGGCGAAACGGTTCTAACTCCTAAACGATATTGTTTCTAGGATTTCTTTTACATCAATCTATTGTTTAAAATGAAATGTTTAATAAAGGAGAATCCAAAAGGAAAGTAAAAATGATTTTGTTGCTTTTAATGTTTCACAATAAAATCTTCAGCGAGAAATAGAATAACACATCAAGAGCTTCAGTTTTATAATTACACACACAAGATATATATATATGTAACAAGAAAACGCGTCTTCCTAAATTACTTTACTTTAAAACATATTCTATTGTTAATAAAGCACGACCCCTTTTCCAAAAATTGCGACCTAAAAGTAAAGTAAGTATAATTTATCGCAGCCCTGCAGATCATTAAGCAGGCATGTGAAGTATCGGAACTCAATAACATCCCCAGATATGAGTGTTCGAAGTTTATGAGATTCCAAATGTCAGTATAGTGTCAAAATTCTCGAAGAGCCCTCGAATCACTCTGAAATTATGTCTTTTTTAACGTCAAAAATCCACTTTGCAAGAACTTTATGGGCCACTTATCCTATGCCCAGTTCAACAGTTCACGGTTTTAACAAGCGCGGTATCTAGCAGTAAAGTCCCCGATAAACTTAAGTGGACACGTCAACTCCACGAATCTGAAGTCGCCCAATTAAAGATTAAGTAGTTTAGGCCCTCTGCCGAAAATATCGCAAAACACCCATTTAATATTGCATGAACGCAAGACTTTTCCTTCTCTTCGTGTCTAACTTTTGTTGCTGTCGGACCTGTATGTAATCCGCGTCCCGTCCTGGCAATGGCGCCGGACAAGTCATGTGGCCACTGCAGCTAATACCTTCGCGATCCTTCAATTTTAAATAAAGGTGATTTCCTGGATTTCGTGCAATCTGTGATTCTCTTCTATGGCTCCATGTGTTTATCTACAAAATTTAGTAAGTGCTTTCCTGGATCAACACTACGCCCGACTGCATCTCTCCAATTTGTGCTCAGCGATTTACTGTATGATTCACTCCTCGTGCCCGACTGCACCTAAATTTCCCAAATGTGATTATTATCACACACACATATATATATATATATATATATATATATATATATATATATGTATGTATGTATGTATATATGTATATATATATATTTATATGTATATATATATATATATGTATATATATATGTATATATATATATGTATATATATATGCACACATATATATATGTATGTATGTATATATATATATGTATATATATATATATATATATATATATATATATATATATATGCATATATATACACATATATATGTATATATATATATATATATATATATATATATATATATATATATATATATATATATATATATATACATACATACATATATATATGTGTATATATATGCATATATATATATATATATATATATATATATATATACATATATATATATACATACATACATATATATATGTGTGCATATATATATATATATATATATATATATATATATATATGTGTGTGTGTGTGTGTGTGTGTTGGTTGTCATGAGTAAAGTAAGGGATGTAAATACAAATGTTCAATATTTAGGTAGTCATCATTAGGAATCATTCTTTCATGTTTTACTGATATATGTGAAAGAAATCCACTTTTGCCACGCGTGATAAGAATGATTTTAATCGGATGATGTGTAATTATGTCTTTTACTTTAATCTCTTATGTTTCAAATCCTAGAGTTCACTTAGTGTACAGTCAAGTGTAAAAACTTGTTTTATTTAAGAAGAGGATTTAGCACTGTGTTTGTTACTTTTTAAATCCTTTAGTTGAGTGAGTTTTAATCGCATTCGACTGGAAATTTATACTAGTTAGCCTTTATAATACTTATCCTTTTAAAATCTGATATCTCCGCTTGCTAAATTTAACAATCCGAGATTAGAACAATTTCCACGCGAAATAATCAAAATAAATTTCTATCGAATTTGAGTTTAAACATTCGATTTTCTGTTGTGAGTCGATAACAGGGGTAAAGAAAAATAACACAACGGGATAACGATCAGCACATCTGTCCGGAAAGGCCGATGGTTTTTCACTTTCGATTCTCGGGCGCGTTGCAGTTTTAAGTGCAGGCTGATGGTTGTGAGAAATGTGGGGCAGGGCACTTTTTAGGTCAGTCTTCGCTTTATAGAATTTCGTTGCAGTTTCGAAGCCGAAAAAAAGGTTATGAAACCCATGCGAAATTAATACATGTGTTAATTAACTTATTTTCCGGAATATATCCTCGAAGAACGAAACGAAATAAATGATGGATACTAACTTTTCCAACGTTAAAATCTGTGGAGAATGGAATTATTTAACAGAGAGAAAGACGAATAGACAGACTGGAAAATTTCTTTATTATGTCTATGAATGTATAACTCTTTTTGAGAGTTCTCTGAATATTGGCAACAGGAAGTCTGTGATGAGGAAGCAAACATGCTGTGGATTGAATACATGCATAAGGGACAAGGTTCTTTGGTGAAGTTGGTACCAAACTTGATACCATTAAAAGGGATGTTTCTTTGAGACGTCTAGAAACATTTTCTACAAAAGCCTAGAAATTAATTCTCGATAACCTCCAAATCTATAAATCTAGGGTGACACGGTAGGTTGCTCCATTTTTAGAAATGACAGGACGTTGATAAATACCAGTTCGTCCCTCTGTCCAACTTACTGTTTTCTGCTATGTACTCTTTATACTTTTGATCACCTTTTAGAATGGCATTATTTTAAGGGCATATTTGAAAGAGGATCATAATATTCCTGGTCAATAAATTTCTTCAGATTGACTTAACTATATACAGTGGCTCCTAAAAGCGTTCGTACACTTTATATGGTTCTGTTTCTTATGTACCCTGTGAATCCTCTAACGGTCCAGGCACACTATAAAGTAATAGGCATAAATATAATTAATTCCTTTATTTTCTACGTAGAGGTAGACTAACATAGACCGACTTGGGGCTTCAAATAATAACACAACAGTACCGCAACTTGCGGTACTAAGAAACTGAACTTTAAAGTCGTAATGAACCCTTTCAGGCAGAATATACGTTCACTAGCAATACCCGTAACCATCGGGCTCTGAACTAACTATGGAAATCGTGCAGCCACGTAGGCTAAATACTAATACGTGCTCTATCAGTTGAATACCGCTATCACCTTCAATCTAATTTTTCTCGACTCTTTCGTATCTCTACTAATAGCGTAACGTACTACCGTACAAATCTCCACTCCCATCTTGGGCTCTTGCCAACTCAGCGTGTGTCACTTAAATAGACCAGACACCGGCTCAGAACTCACTTCGACTGGCCTGCACTGCGCAGCTACCAGAAATTTGTATATCAGCAACACGCGAACCCTACAACTTACGAATTTCAATGAAATAGAGGTCTATCCATTAATTAAAATGAATATTTCAGAATGGGTATGTAATAATGAGATCTATAATCTATTCTTAACAAAACTATATCAAATATTTTGAAAACATAGTAAAACTTTATATTTCAGAAACCAGTAATCAAAAAGTAACAAAAACTTTATCGCACAAAAGTCATCGTACACTGAAATATTTTCGGATATACTCATAATTAAAATTATCGTCTGCAACTTTATTTTTATTTTTGAATTGTGGCGGCATTTAAAATATCGTTTGGATTTAATTTTCGCTTGCCAACTCCGTAATATTCTATTTATTATTTAAAAATCGCTCTTAGTCGTAAAGGAACAACAAACAGCATTCGAAAATTGATTATTTTTCATCATAGTTGTGGTCAATCAGTTCGGAATATTGCTAAATTACTTAATTTATCCCATTCTACTGTGCAGTATGTGATAAAACGCTTTAAAGAAGAAAATTGGATAGAAAACAAGGTAAGAAAAGGTCGTCCGGAAAATTAACAAAACGTGGTCAGAGATTTATAATTATAAAATTTGTGAAAAATCCTCGTGTGAGTGCTGTAAAAGTTTCTGCAGAATTTAATGAAACATTTCCTACTTCAATTTCACCTGAAACTGTTCGACGAGTTCTCAGAGCAACTGGATTACTTGGGCGTTCTGTCCGTAGAAAAAATTTTTGTGAGAAAAACAGAAAGCTTAGGCTTTCCTTCGCACTGTCAATGATAAATAAGCCCCAAATGTATTGGAATAATATCTTATTTGTCGATGAAAGCAAATTTAACATTTTGGTTCCGATGGGCGTATAATTGTATGGAGAAAAAAATATGAGGAACTTATCCTAAGAACTTAGTAGGAACAGTTAAGCATGGCGGTGGAGGTGTCCTTGTGGGGGGGGGGGGGGGCATGTCAGCATCAGGACTAGGTAATTTGGTATTTATTGATGGCATAATGAATCATGCTGTCTATATAAATATTTTAAGAGGCAATTTAAAATTATCAGCCCAAAATTTGGGTATTGAAAACAACTTTGTTTTTTATCATGATAACGAGCACACGGCTCTCAACGTTCGCCTCTGGGGTCTCTATAATTTTCCACAAGTTTTGAAAACACCACCTCAATCGTCAGATTTAAACCCAATAGGACATATTTGGACAGAACTGGAGGTTCGAGTACGAAAACACGACACTCACACGGAATGCGAACAAAAAACAATTATGATGAAAGAATGGATGTACATTGACGCAGAAATTACAAAAGAACTGGTGCAATCTATTCCCAGACGTTTAAAAGCTGTCGTGGATGCTAACGGATATCCTACTAAACATTAATTTAACGAAAAATTAGAATATTTACTAATACGTAAAGATTTCTTACAAGTGTACGATGACTTTTGAGAGATAAAGTTTTTGTTACTTTTTGATTATTAGTTTCTTAAAAATAAATTTTTACTATGTCTTTAAAATATTTCATGTAGTTTTGTGAAGAATAGATTATAGTTCTTATTATTAAATACCCATTCTGAAATATTCATTTTAATGAATGGATAGACCCCTATTTCATTGAAAATCGTAAGTGTACGAACACTTTTGGGAGCCACTGTGTATATATATATATATATATATATATATAAGCGTTCGGGTGTTTATTGTCAGCTATTATGTTCTAGTATATTTCGTGTACATAATTTCCTATTGCTCCTGTCATGGAAAACGTAGAAAAGAAAAATCTAATTAAAAAATCTATTAAAAGAGAAAATTCTGCTTGGGGCCCGCATTCCTTACTTACACAGTGAAACTCAAAAGGGTATTGACATTTGGAGGCACACGTGGAACTTTATAATGACACTAGAAAACAATCTTTGGAAAATTTACCATTTTTAGTCAAAAGTGAAATAAGACAGTTCCCGTTATAGATTGCTTGTATTCACCTATTTATAATTTAACTCCATATTTCTATAATTATATTTAAATTAAAAAAAAAGTTTTATAACAAGAAATCGGGATTAAGGTAAAGATATATAAGAGTAGAATTTGTTGCTATTACAAAACTGTAAATTCGTAAGAAGAGCAACTCAATCGTAATCAAATTTTTATTCATATTTTGCACCCAATTTCGTATTTTTAACAACATTTCTAAACTGACATGTACTTAACAAATGTGTAAATGAACAGAATGACATTAAAATCCAGGAAATGCAATGTCGACATCAGAGATCACTCATGACCGCACAGATTTTCAACCCAGATTTAGGGAAATTTTCTGTTTGTATTTTTCAGGGCACACATTAGCCTGTTTCTAAGTGAGAATTTTTGCATCATGATGTAGGCCTTTAAACAAGCGCGAGATTTTTTAAAAACTTTTTTCTAAAATTTTAACTTTTTAACGAATAATGTTGTTTTGATCAAGATAAAATTCCATTCTTAATCTTCCGATAAAAAAATTAAATTCAATGATTTCAAAGTTTAGAAATAGAGATCTCGTTCATTTAAATATCTACTTCCAAACCAGAATTCAACATGAATTTTCTAGTGTTTCAATGAATAGATCGCCGTAATATAAACGAAGAGAAAGATCAGTTCATAGATATATATAGGTCATACAAACATAAAAGCTTTTCTTAAAAAAAAGGTTTTGTAGGTAGGTTGATAAAAATGAACTTTTACTTTGAGAGATATTGAAATTTTGTGTTGAAGTGAGTACTTATATTTTGAATAGTTGCTTTTTTTTTGTAAAGCGTTTCGTCTCAGGATATGTTGAAAGGCCCCGTGCCATAGTGCTTCATTAAAGACATGAAATGTATACAATATTTATTTAAATATCATGCAAAGAAAATGAAAACTATTACGATCACTGCCTGCATTCCCTGAGACAGCTAAAAATGTTTGAGAAGAGAATGAATAGGAAAAGAAATAGTGTACATCGCTTATCCACAATGTGAGACGAAGGGGTTATGAGAAATTTCATAATTCAATCTCATATCCTTAAAATAAAACCTGTGTAGCGTGTCAGTGTTTTGTCTATTTTTATGAAAATCATCTTTAATTAAAAAGCGTGCGAAAATCATAGAGAACTAGAACTAGAAGGTTTACCACCATCAGTTTGATATTTCTGCATTTTGTGATTTTTCCACAATCCAGGGATAGGGATTTTTCGGAAGCACATAATTTACCTGCGGTATATCCTCATTAATTAAAAATCCTAATGGTGCTAATCTGCATAACGTGGAAATATTTCAACATTGTTAACTTAAAGGGCATAAGAGGGTATTGATTTCTGAGACGAGAAATTGTTTAATATAGAGTATTTAGTAAAGTGTAGAGGTATGTCAGGGCAAGTGCCTTGTGCCCTCATAACTTCTAAAGTCGTTCACTTGTAATACTACCATTTGTGGAAATGTACTGTAATGCTGCAGTCACACACATCTAGACAATTCTACAGTACGCAGCCCCCGACACCTTTTGACACATTTGGGGGTCGATTACTCACGGTCCTCCCCCCAAGGTCCCTCGAATCTCTTTGATGATCTGCGAAAAATCGACTGAGGGCAGGATCGCTGCAGAGAGGCTCTGCAGAGCGCACCCCATAAATCACTCGTTTCCCCCCTGAATACTGTGCAGTGCAGATGCGTGTGACCGCCTTATCAAAGAAACTCGCATGACAGCACTGGAGTGGAGTAACGCTAAGCGTAACATCCCGGGATGGTTACAAGGTGTCACGTGTGTATTGCACCTGCGCTAGTGAAACTTAGTACTTACCCGAACGTCGTTTGAGAGAAAGTCAAGCAATAAATAAAGGCCAGATATGCCCTTGCACCGTTTCTGTATGGCAAATGCGTACCTCGGATATTACAAATATCTTCGGTTCTGAAAATTTGAAACGGCTCAGTCAGTGGCGTAGCGAGCATAACTGGCGCCCGGGGCACGATACCTTTTTGGCGCTCCCCATGGTCTTGCAGACCAAATGGTCCAATGGTCTTGGGGACCATTTGGCGCCCCTCTGCGAATGGCGCCCGGGGCATGATAGACCCCCTTGCCCCCTTCTCGCTACGCCACTGGGCTCAGTCAAAATGCATCTTTTGAAATACACGGTTTTCGTGTCTGAAGTGAAAAAAAAAATTTCACATTTATAGCTTCTAACATCAATGTTATTGAGTCATTCACAGTGAAACTTCGTAAGTTTAGTTTTGGACCGATTCCCCTTGCAGATTTTTGTTTCAGAACCAACCGCATTTTTGAAAGGCAAAAATTGTCTTCACTTTGCGCGTATTTGATAAGCCACGTAAGAGATTTCCCTTAGGAAGTCTTTGTAATGATGTTTCAGCAAAACTTGTAATTAAGTTTCTTCCCGTCGTGGGTACAAAAATCCAAAATACACCTAGGGATTTGTCAGCCAAATGAAATGACTCCACTTACGGAATTTTTAGAAGAAATCGAATTTAATTTCTTCGTTGCAGAAAGGCAGTTACTTGCCGATTCCTAGAAGAACCAACAACAAGACGCTACGTACAAAATTAATAAACATTACACAATAGGCTGCGTTAAAATAAAGCAGTTCGGAAATCGAATGAATGCCTATAAATTTCTTTTAATCAGCTCTCTCGAATCTGCCCGGTGAACTTTCAATCTACGGAGTCCGCGTGATTAATGTGTCTTAATGGCCTGTGAAAGGGGGTGCTAATTAACTGTTTAATTGATTAATTGAGAATTTATTAGAGAATACCAATTAGTTCTGTATAATTAGAGTTGCCATTTGCCGCGGGACGCTTTCTTCGATTAATGAGAGCGTGGAACATTCCGAGCTTAAAAAAAAAATTTAAAAAAAATAAATAATCGCAAATGTTAAAAGATTCCGTTATCGCTTACTAAACCACTACGAGCGCAACGATTGATCCCCAAATGGTCTCCTTAATCTATATATATAACTGACTCACTGACTGACTGACTGACCGTAACTAACTCACTGACGCACTGACATACAACACACAGACCAAACCGCTGGACCTAAAGGACTGACATTTTGAATGGCGATTCTTCTTATGGTTTAGGGGTGCTAAGAGAGATTTTTGAAAAATTCTTCTTAGATTTTTTAAAATTAAATTTTTAAGCTGTTTTTGTAACTTTTTTTAAGTTTGCATTTAAAATAGTAATTTGAGGGTTGTAAAATTTATATCACGAGAAAGATCATAAAATTTCCTTTAAAATGACATCTTTTTCGAATCTTTACCTCCCTTTTCCGATTCTTGGTGAATTTTTAAAGATTCATTTTTAGAATTTAATTTATTAAATGCCGATCTCGCGATTTCTTTTTCTGGTACTTTAAATAAATTTATCGTCACGTGCATAACAACTAAATAGACAAAAAAATATTTTTGTTCTTTCTAATGCGGCAGACGATTGGATATTATCCAAAACAAATAAATATCCCTTACGATTTTTTTATAAATATATATATATATATATTTTTTCTTACATCTATTGTATACATTGATCGTCGTATTTATTATAAATATATATATTTATTGTTTTTGGCATTAATTGCATACATTGACAGTTGTATTTAATTTGAATGTACTCCGTAGCGAAGTGCGGGTTTTCAGCTAGTGATTCTATATTTGTTTAAGGGAGCGTCCAAGATTTTACATAATCAAAGTACCCCACTTCTGAAGATCTTAGAACAAGAGAAATGCATTCGTATCGTCAACTTGCAATTTTTTATTCATTAATATGAAAGTGAAATCAAGCAGAAGTATCCTAATGGAATAACTTTCTAGGATATGAATTGTATTTCGAGAGGAAACAAAAAACGTTCGTTTAAGGTAGAGTTTCAATGTGATATTGAAAGGGATGTGAAGTGGTTAATACGTTGAATAAACATTGGATTCCGTTACTTTGCGCAAATGCAGTGAAGGATGTTGTCTCAGATTTGACAGGAGAGCAGTTTATGCTTAGTAATTTTTGGAGTATTTTAACTAAACTTTCTATTTATAAATTTGTTACAAATCATCTATCATTGTGAATGTCTGTCTGTTGTAAAGACTGATACCTTTTTATGTGGTTTTCCTTTAGAAATCCGAAACTAGAGAAAATTATATTGAAGTTTTACAAAGTTGAACTTCACAATATTTAAGGCTGCTATGTGCTAAGAAAAAAAATCGTATTTCCCTTTTCCTCTTCTTGCAGACTCTTGCGGTGGGAGGAGTCCAGTCGACAGTTCGAAAATTCCACCCCCCCCCCCTTAGGATTGACATTTTGAGGGATCGTAATGGCTCTGTCTCTATAGGGGGGTTAAGCGCTTCCCCCCAATTTTTTATTTAAAATATATTTTTGTCCACTATTTACGGGCACATAAATGCCGATAATCCAATAAAATTGGTATCGTCGGATAGCCCGAACTTTTCTGCAAAGCGCTACGGGATTCATTTTATAAATTTCGTCCACCGAAGGAATTTAGGAGCGTTTAAAACACAATATACCAGATTTTTCCCCCGAATAATTTAAATTTTAAAATATTAATTGCATTAAAAAAAAAATGAAAAATGTACACACATGTAAAATTTCTTTCTCTGTGACGGAGTACAATTTTTAAAAATAAATCTTTGAAGGCAATCCGTGGATACATTTTCTCCATAGGTTAACATTGAGGTGAGCGAATACAATGGGATTAGTACACAGCAGTCGTAATAACTGTGAAGTTCCTTTGCTATATTGAGGTTTTCATAGGCATACTTTATCAATGCATACTCTTCTGTTCAAACCTTTAACTATCCATTCTCTAAAGGTTATTTTTAAGCGTAGAAGTTTATATAGTTTAGTCATTACGGAAATAAGGATATTCTTTGCAATGGGTTGTTGCCAAATATTTTTTTAACTTCTTTTATCCTTTCCCGTCTTTTATTTTTTGTATAGTTCTGGCATATTCTATAATGTAACACGAAGCAGATCGAAATGTTCCCATGATACGCAGTAAAACGTTTTTATGAGTTACCACAGAAACTAAATCAATCGCAATTTATTTATTTTAAGTCATATCCTCTGCAGAGTGTATTTTAGCATATTATGTCTAGGGGTACGTAAATTACGCAACAAAAAAATAAATATTTAAAATTTCGCATTTATTTGCAAAAAAATATATAAATTAAAAAGTTTCGCGTTTATTAAAAAAAATCACAATTTTACTTACTCGGATAGGTTAGAATCAAATTTATTTGTTAAAAGCTAACATTTGAGTAGTCTCCATATTCTCTTCTTTAAGTTTTTCCCTTCTGTCAATAATTATTATGCTGTACATACTAAAATATCTCTCACCAATTTAACGGGACTAAAGAGGACTATAGCTGCCTTTGCAAAGTTAAGGGGACTCACGACCCTTAAGTCGAGGAAATATTTTCATACTTTTGGACTCTGTAACTATTTCAATTGACTCCCGATTTTTCCAAATTTTATGTACATGATAAAATGATATATTTATTTTAATAAACAAATTTTCAACTCTCAAAATAATTTTAAATATTTATTTTTAAACTGCTTTAGATATACCTCGTTTTTTAAGTATTTTTAATGTATACTGGCTCGCGCGCAGAACTACGAAATTAATTTTACACTAAAATGTATAATTCCTGTTTTATATTTAAAATAAATAATTCAAAATACAATTGAACGTAAAACATTCGACGTTAAAATATTCTTTTCAATTTTTTATAACTGCTCAAAATATACTTAAAATTTCCTTCAATTTTTGCATTCATTTACCCCCGAAAAAAATAACAAAATGTGCAGTGATCGCAATAATTCTAGTTCACACGCCATAAAATAACACGATTATGCGGTGATAAAAATTCACGGAATCATGTTTCGTAGTTTTTGAGATATCGGTTGCGGAACGATGCAAAATTGCATTTTGAGAAAAATGAGTTTAAAATGTTTCTCACCATAAACTTGATCGGTCATTAAATATTTAGAATATCGATATCTCCGGAACTAAGTGGAATATTTTCACGCGGTTTGCTGTATTCTGTTCAGAAATGATCAGGCTTTAAGATTTTTTTTTTTTTCAAACAATCGAATGTTTTAAAGATTTAAGGGTAGTGAGTCCCCTTTAAGGTAGCGGCATTTCGTTTCGATTAAAATCTGTGTAACATCACCAGGAGTCTCTTGGTACTGTAAGTAGCTGTCTATGAAAATGGTTGAATCCATTGATGACTCTGGTAC